>JAPDVR010000014.1:12002828-12665328 GCA_026230005.1 Gila orcuttii
TATGTGGACATCAGGTAGCTTTTAGACCTTCTGGGGACACTCTGAGTAGAAAAAAAGTTCAAAAGGTCCTATATGGACTACTGCCTGGAGGACCTGACTTGACTTTTAAACTTTAGAAAGAGTCTATGATGACATCATGTAGCTTTTAGATCTTCTGAGGACCCTCTGAGGAGAAAAAAGTTCAAAAGGTCCCATATGGACCACTGTCTGGAGGTCCTGACTAGACTTTTTAACATCAGAAAGAGTCTTTGAGGACATCATGTAGCTTTTAGACCTTATGGGGACCCTCTGAGCAGAAAAAAAGTTCAAAAGGTCCCATATGGACCACTGTTTGGAGGTCCTGACTTGACTTTTTAACATCAGAAAGAGTCTATGAGGACATCATGTAGCTTTTAGACCTTCTGGGGACCCTCTGAGAAGAAAAAAAGTTCAAAAGGTCCCATATGGACCACTGTCTGGATAATATGACGACTTTTTAACATCAGAAATAGTTTATGAGGACATCATGTAGCTTTTAGACCTTCTGGGGACCCTTTGAGGAGAAAAAAAGTTCAAAAGGTCCCATATTGACCACTGTCTGGAGGTCCTGACTTGACTTTTTAACATCAGAAAGAGTCTATGTGGACATCAGGTAGCTTTTAGACCTTCTGAGGACCCTCTGAGGAGAAAAAAAGTTCAAAAGGTCCCATATGGACCACTGTCTCGAGGTCCTGACTTGACTTTTTAACATCAGAAAGAGTCTATGTGGACATCAGGTAGCTTTTAGACCTTCTGGGGACCCTCTGAGGAGAAAAAAAGTTCAAAAGGTCCCATATGGACCACTGTCTGGAGGACCTGACTTGACTTTTTAACATCAGAAAGTCTCTATGAGGACGTCATGTAGCTTTTAGACCTTCTGGGGACCCTCTGAGGAGAAAAAAAGTTCAAAAGGTCCCATATGGACCACTGTCTGGAGGTCCTGACTTGACTTTTTAACATCAGAAAGAGTCTATGTGGACATCAGGTAGCTTTTAGACCTTCTGGGGACCCTCTGAGGAGAAAAAAAGTTCAAAAGGTCCCAAATGGACAACTGTCTGGAGGTCCTGACTTGACTTTTTAACATCAGAAAGAGTATATGAGGACATCATGTAGCTTTTAGACCTTCTGGGGACCCTCTGAGTAGAAAAAAAGTTCAAAAGGTCCTATATGGACTACTGCCTGGAGGACCTGACTTGACTTTTAAACTTTAGAAAGAGTCTATGATGACATCATGTAGCTTTTAGACCTTCTGGGGACCCTCTGAGGAGAAGAAAAGTTCAAAAGGTCCCATATGGACCACTGTCTGGAGGTCCTGACTTGACTTTTTAACATCAGAAAGAGTCTATAAGGACATCATGTAGCTTTTAGACCTTCTGGGGACCCTCTGAGAAGAAAAAAAGTTCAAAAGGTCCCATATGGACTAGTGTCTGGAGGACCTGACTTGCCTATTTAACATCAGAAAGAGTCTATGAGGACATCATGTAGCTTTTAGACCTTCTGGGGACCCTCTGAGAAGAAAAAAAGTTCAAAAGGTCCCATATGGACCACTGTCTGGAGGACCTGACTTGACTTTTTAACATCAGAAAGAGTCCATGAGGACATCATGTAGCTTTTAGACCTTCTGGGGACCCTCTGAGGAGAAAAAAAGTTCAAAAGGTCCCATATGGACCACTGTCTGGAGGACCTGACTTGACTTTTTAACATCAGAAAGAGTCCATGAGGACATCATGTAGCTTTTAGACCTTCTGGGGACCCTCTGAGTAGAAAAAAAGTTCAAAAGGTCCTATATGGACTACTGCCTGGAGGACCTGACTTGACTTTTAAACTTTAGAAAGAGTCTATGATGACATCATGTAGCTTTTAGACCTTCTGGGGACCCTATGAGGAGAAGAAAAGTTCAAAAGGTCCCATATGGACCACTGTCTGGAGGTCCTGACTTGACTTTTTAACATCAGATAGAGTCTATAAGGACATCATGTAGCTTTTAGACCTTCTGGGGACCCTCTGAGGAGAAAAAAAGTTCAAAAGGTCCCATATGGACCACTGTCTGGACGACCTGACTTGACTTTTTAACATCAGAAAGAGTCTATGAGGACATCATGTAGCTTTTAGACCTTCTGGGGACCCTCTGAGTAGAAAAAAAGTTCAAAAGGTCCTATATGGACTACTGCCTGGAGGACCTGACTTGACTTTTAAACTTTAGAAAGAGTCTATGATGACATCATGTAGCTTTTAGACCTTCTGGGGACCCTCTGAGGAGAAGAAAAGTTCAAAAGGTCCCATATGGACCACTGTCTGGAGGTCCTGACTTGACTTTTTAACATCAGATAGAGTCTATAAGGACATCATGTAGCTTTTAGACCTTCTGGGGACCCTCTGAGAAGAAAAAAAGTTCAAAAGGTCCCATATGGACCACTGTCTGGAGGACCTGACTTGAATTTTTAACATCAGAAAGAGTCTATGAGGACATCATGTAGCTTTTAGACCTTATGGGGACCCTCTGAGGAGAAAAAAAAGTTCAAAAGGTCCCATATGGACCACTGTCTGGAGGACCTGACTTGACTTTTTAACATCAGAAAGAGTCTATGTGGACATCAGGTAGCTTTTAGACCTTCTGGGGACCCTCTGAGGAGAAAAAAAGTTCAAAAGGTCCCAAATGGACCACTGTCTGGAGGTCCTGACTTGACTTTTTAACATCAGAAAGAGTCTATGAGGACATCATGTAGCTTTTAGACCTTCTGGGTACCCTGTGAGGAGAAAAAAAGTTCCAAAGGTCCCATATGGACTAGTGTCTGGAGGACCTGACTTGCCTATTTAACATCAGAAAGAGTCTATGAGGACATCATGTAGCTTTTAGACCTTCTGGGGACCCTCTGAGAAGAAAAAAAGTTCAAAAGGTCCCATATGGACCACTGTCTTGAGGACCTGACTTGACTTTTTAACATCAGAAAGAGTCCATGAGGACATCATGTAGCTTTTAGACCTTATGGGGACCCTCTGAGCAGAAAAAAAGTTCAAAAGGTCCCATATCGATCACTGTCTGGAGGACTTGACTTGACTTTTTAACATCAGAAAGAGTCTATGAGGACATCATGTAGCTTTTAAAACTTCTGGGGACCCTCTGAGCAGAAAAAAAGTTCAAAAGGTCCCAAATGGACTAATGTCTGGAGGTCCTGACTTGACTTTTTAACATCAGAAAGAGTCTATGAGGACATCATGTAGCTTTGAGACCTTCTGGGGACCCTCTGAGTAGAAAAAAAGTTCAAAAGGTCCCATATGGACTAGTGTCTGGAGGACCTGACTTGCCTATTTAACATCAGAAAGAGTCTATGAGGACATCATGTAGCTTTTAGACCTTCTGGGGACCCTCTGAAAAGAAAAAAAGTTCAAAAGGTCCCATATGGACCACTGTCTGGAGGTCCTGACTTGACTTTTTAATATCAGAAAGAGTCTATAAGGGCATCATGCAGCTTTTGGACCTTCTGGGGACCCTCTGAGAAGAAAAAAAGTTCAAAAGGTCCCATATGGACCACTGTCTGGATAATATGACGACTTTTTAACATCAGAAATAGTTTATGAGGACATCATGTAGCTTTTAGACCTTCTGGGGACCCTTTGAGGAGAAAAAAAGTTCAAAAGGTCCCATATTGACCACTGTCTGGAGGTCCTGACTTGACTTTTTAACATCAGAAAGAGTCTATGTGGACATCAGGTAGCTTTTAGACCTTCTGGGGACCCTCTGAGGAGAAAAAAAGTTCAAAAGGTCCCATATGGACCACTGTCTGGAGGACCTGACTTGACTTTTTAACATCAGAAAGAGTCTATGAGGACGTCATGTAGCTTTTAGACCTTCTGGGGACCCTCTGAGGAGAAAAAAAAGTTCAAAAGGTCCCATATGGACCACTGTCTGGAGGTCCTGACTTGACTTTTTAACATCAGAAAGAGTCTATGTGGACATCAGGTAGCTTTTAGACCTTCTGGGGACCCTCTGAGGAGAAAAAAAGTTCAAAAGGTCCCAAATGGACAACTGTCTGGAGGTCCTGACTTGACTTTTTAACATCAGAAAGAGTCTATGAGGACATCATGTAGCTTTTAGACCTTCTGGGGACCCTCTGAGTAGAAAAAAAGTTCAAAAGGTCCTATATGGACTACTGCCTGGAGGACCTGACTTGACTTTTAAACTTTAGAAAGAGTCTATGATGACATCATGTAGCTTTTAGACCTTCTGGGGACCCTCTGAGGAGAAGAAAAGTTCAAAAGGTCCCATATGGACCACTGTCTGGAGGTCCTGACTTGACTTTTTAACATCAGAAAGAGTCTATGAGGACATCATGTAGCTTTTAGACCTTCTGGGGACCCTCTGAGAAGAAAAAAAGTTCAAAAGGTCCCATATGGACCACTGTCTGGAGGTCCTGACTTGACTTTTTAACATCAGAAAGAGTCTATGAGGACATCAGGTAGCTTTTAGACCTTCTGGGGACCCTGTGAGGAGAAAAAAAGTTCCAAAGATCCCATATGGACTAGTGTCTGGAGGACCTGACTTGCCTATTTAACATCAGAAAGAGTCTATGAGGACATCATGTAGCTTTTAGACCTTCTGGGGACCCTCTGAGAAGAAAAAAAGTTCAAAAGGTCCCATATGGACCACTGTCTGGAGGACCTGACTTGACTTTTTAACATCAGAAAGAGTCCATGAGGACATCATGTAGCTTTTAGACCTTATGGGGACCCTCTGAGCAGAAAAAAAGTTCAAAAGGTCCCATATCGATCACTGTCTGGAGGACTTGACTTGACTTTTTAACATCAGAAAGAGTCTATGAGGACATCATGTAGCTTTTAAAACTTCTGGGGACCCTCTGAGCAGAAAAAAAGTTCAAAAGGTCCCAAATGGACTAATGTCTGGAGGTCCTGACATGACTTTTTAACATCAGAAAGAGTCTATGAGGACATCATGTAGCTTTGAGACCTTCTGGGGACCCTCTGAGTAGAAAAAAAGTTCAAAAGGTCCCATATGGACTAGTGTCTGGAGGACCTGACTTGCCTATTTAACATCAGAAAGAGTCTATGAGGACATCATGTAGCTTTTAGACCTTCTGGGGACCCTCTGAGAAGAAAAAAAGTTCAAAAGGTCCCATATGGACCACTGTCTGGAGGACCTGACTTGCCTATTTAACATCAGAAAGAGTCTATGAGGACATCATGTAGCTTTTAGACCTTCTGGGGACCCTCTGAGAAGAAAAAAAGTTCAAAAGGTCCCATATGGACCACTGTCTGGAGGTCCTGACTTGACTTTTTAACATCAGAAAGAGTCTATGTGGACATCAGGTAGCTTTTAGACCTTCTGGGGACC
Source organism: Gila orcuttii (assembly GCA_026230005.1). NCBI lineage: Eukaryota > Metazoa > Chordata > Actinopteri > Cypriniformes > Leuciscidae > Gila > Gila orcuttii. The sequence goes on from JAPDVR010000014.1 coordinate 12,008,197, forward strand.
CTCTGAGGAGAAAAAAAGTTCAAAAGGTCCCAAATGGACAACTGTCTGGAGGTCCTGACTTGACTTTTTAACATCAGAAAGAGTCTATGAGGACATCATGTAGCTTTTAGACCTTCTGGGGACCCTCTGAGTAGAAAAAAAGTTCAAAAGGTCCTATATGGACTACTGCCTGGAGGACCTGACTTGACTTTTAAACTTTAGAAAGAGTCTATGATGACATCATGTAGCTTTTAGACCTTCTGGGGACCCTCTGAGGAGAAGAAAAGTTCAAAAGGTCCCATATGGACCACTGTCTGGAGGTCCTGACTTGACTTTTTAACATCAGAAAGAGTCTATAAGGACATCATGTAGCTTTTAGACCTTCTGGGGACCCTCAGAGAAGAAAAAAAGTTCAAAAGGTCCCATATGGACCACTGTCTGGAGGTCCTGACTTGACTTTTTAACATCAGAAAGAGTCTATGAGGACATCAGGTAGCTTTTAGACCTTCTGGGGACCCTGTGAGGAGAAAAAAAGTTCCAAAGATCCCATATGGACTAGTGTCTGGAGGACCTGACTTGCCTATTTAACATCAGAAAGAGTCTATGAGGACATCATGTAGCTTTTAGACCTTCTGGGGACCCTCTGAGAAGAAAAAAAGTTCAAAAGGTCCCATATGGACCACTGTCTGGAAGGACCTGACTTGACTTTTTAACATCAGAAAGAGTCCATGAGGACATCATGTAGCTTTTAGACCTTCTGGGGACCCTCTGAGGAGAAAAAAAGTTCAAAAGGTCCCATATGGACCACTGTCTGGACGACCTGACTTGACTTTTTAACATCAGAAAGAGTCTATGTGGACATCAGGTAGCTTTTAGACCTTCTGGGGACCCTCTGAGGAGAAAAAAAGTTCAAAAGGTCCCAAATGGACAACTGTCTGGAGGTCCTGACTTGACTTTTTAACATCAGAAAGAGTCTATGAGGACATCATGTAGCTTTTAGACCTTCTGGGGACCCTCTGAGTAGAAAAAAAGTTCAAAAGGTCCTATATGGACTACTGCCTGGAGGACCTGACTTGACTTTTAAACTTTAGAAAGAGTCTATGATGACATCATGTAGCTTTTAGACCTTCTGGGGACCCTCTGAGGAGAAGAAAAGTTCAAAAGGTCCCATATGGACCACTGTCTGGAGGTCCTGACTTGACTTTTTAACATCAGAAAGAGTCTATGAGGACATCATGTAGCTTTTAGACCTTCTGGGGACCCTCTGAGTAGAAAAAAAGTTCAAAAGGTCCTATATGGACCACTGTCTGGAGGTCCTGACTTGACTTTTTAACATCAGAAAAAGTCTATGAGGACATCAGGTAGCTTTTAGACCTTCTGGGGACCCTGTGAGGAGAAAAAAAGTTCCAAAGGTCCCATATGGACTAGTGTCTGGAGGACCTGACTTGCCTATTTAACATCAGAAAGAGTCTATGAGGACATCATGTAGCTTTTAGACCTTCTGGGGACCCTCTGAGAAGAAAAAAAGTTCAAAAGGTCCCATATGGACCACTGTCTGGAGGACCTGACTTGACTTTTTAACATCAGAAAGAGTCCATGAGGACATCATGTAGCTTTTAGACCTTCTGGGGACCCTCTGAGGAGAAAAAAAGTTCAAAAGGTCCCATATGGACCACTGTCTGGACGACCTGACTTGACTTTTTAACATCAGAAAGAGTCTATGAGGACATCATGTAGCTTTTAGACCTTCTGGGGACCCTCTGAGTAGAAAAAAAGTTCAAAAGGTCCTATATGGACTACTGCCTGGAGGACCTGACTTGACTTTTAAACTTTAGAAAGAGTCTATGATGACATCATGTAGCTTTTAGACCTTCTGGGGACCCTCTGAGGAGAAGAAAAGTTCAAAAGGTCCCATATGGACCACTGTCTGGAGGTCCTGACTTGACTTTTTAACATCAGATAGAGTCTATAAGGACATCATGTAGCTTTTAGACCTTCTGGGGACCCTCTGAGGAGAAAAAAAGTTCAAAAGGTCCCATATGGACCACTGTCTGGACGACCTGACTTGACTTTTTAACATCAGAAAGAGTCTATGAGGACATCATGTAGCTTTTAGACCTTCTGGGGACCCTCTGAGTAGAAAAAAAGTTCAAAAGGTCCTATATGGACTACTGCCTGGAGGACCTGACTTGACTTTTAAACTTTAGAAAGAGTCTATGATGACATCATGTAGCTTTTAGACCTTCTGGGGACCCTCTGAGGAGAAGAAAAGTTCAAAAGGTCCCATATGGACCACTGTCTGGAGGTCCTGACTTGACTTTTTAACATCAGATAGAGTCTATAAGGACATCATGTAGCTTTTAGACCTTCTGGGGACCCTCTGAGAAGAAAAAAAGTTCAAAAGGTCCCATATGGACCACTGTCTGGAGGTCCTGACTTGACTTTTTAACATCAGAAAAAGTCTATGAGGACATCAGGTAGCTTTTAGACCTTCTGGGGACCCTGTGAGGAGAAAAAAAGTTCCAAAGGTCCCATATGGACTAGTGTCTGGAGGACCTGACTTGCCTATTTAACATCAGAAAGAGTCTATGAGGACATCATGTAGCTTTTAGACCTTCTGGGGACCCTCTGAGAAGAAAAAAAGTTCAAAAGTTCCCATATGGACCACTGTCTGGAGGACCTGACTTGACTTTTTAACATCAGAAAGAGTCCATGAGGACATCATGTAGCTTTTAGACCTTCTGGGGACCCTCTGAGGAGAAAAAAAGTTCAAAAGGTCCCATATGGACCACTGTCTGGACGACCTGACTTGACTTTTTAACATCAGAAAGAGTCTATGAGGACATCATGTAGCTTTTAGACCTTCTGGGGACCCTCTGAGTAGAAAAAAAGTTCAAAAGGTCCTATATGGACTACTGCCTGGAGGACCTGACTTGACTTTTAAACTTTAGAAAGAGTCTATGATGACATCATGTAGCTTTTAGACCTTCTGGGGACCCTCTGAGGAGAAGAAAAGTTCAAAAGGTCCCATATGGACCACTGTCTGGAGGTCCTGACTTGACTTTTTAACATCAGATAGAGTCTATAAGGACATCATGTAGCTTTTAGACCTTCTGGGGACCCTCTGAGGAGAAAAAAAGTTCAAAAGGTCCCATATGGACCACTGTCTGGACGACCTGACTTGACTTTTTAACATCAGAAAGAGTCTATGAGGACATCATGTAGCTTTTAGACCTTCTGGGGACCCTCTGAGTAGAAAAAAAGTTCAAAAGGTCCTATATGGACTACTGCCTGGAGGACCTGACTTGACTTTTAAACTTTAGAAAGAGTCTATGATGACATCATGTAGCTTTTAGACCTTCTGGGGACCCTCTGAGGAGAAGAAAAGTTCAAAAGGTCCCATATGGACCACTGTCTGGAGGTCCTGACTTGACTTTTTAACATCAGATAGAGTCTATAAGGACATCATGTAGCTTTTAGACCTTCTGGGGACCCTCTGAGAAGAAAAAAAGTTCAAAAGGTCCCATATGGACCACAGTCTGGAGGACCTGACTTGAATTTTTAACATCAGAAAGAGTCTATGAGGACATCATGTAGCTTTTAGACCTTATGGGGACCCTCTGAGGAGAAAAAAAAGTTCAAAAGGTCCCATATGGACCACTGTCTGGAGGACCTGACTTGACTTTTTAACATCAGAAAGAGTCTATGTGGACATCAGGTAGCTTTTAGACCTTCTGGGGACCCTCTGAGGAGAAAAAAAGTTCAAAAGGTCCCAAATGGACCACTGTCTGGAGGTCCTGACTTGACTTTTTAACATCAGAAAGAGTCTATGAGGACATCAGGTAGCTTTTAGACCTTCTGGGGACCCTGTGAGGAGAAAAAAAGTTCCAAAGGTCCCATATGGACTAGTGTCTGGAGGACCTGACTTGCCTATTTAACATCAGAAAGAGTCTATGAGGACATCATGTAGCTTTTAGACCTTCTGGGGACCCTCTGAGAAGAAAAAAAGTTCAAAAGGTCCCATATGGACCACTGTCTGGAGGACCTGACTTGACTTTTTAACATCAGAAAGAGTCCATGAGGACATCATGTAGCTTTTAGACCTTATGGGGACCCTCTGAGCAGAAAAAAAGTTCAAAAGGTCCCATATCGATCACTGTCTGGAGGACTTGACTTGACTTTTTAACATCAGAAAGAGTCTATGAGGACATCATGTAGCTTTTAAAACTTCTGGGGACCCTCTGAGCAGAAAAAAAGTTCAAAAGGTCCCAAATGGACTAATGTCTGGAGGTCCTGACATGACTTTTTAACATCAGAAAGAGTCTATGAGGACATCATGTAGCTTTGAGACCTTCTGGGGACCCTCTGAGTAGAAAAAAAGTTCAAAAGGTCCCATATGGACTAGTGTCTGGAGGACCTGACTTGCCTATTTAACATCAGAAAGAGTCTATGAGGACATCATGTAGCTTTTAGACCTTCTGGGGACCCTCTGAGAAGAAAAAAAGTTCAAAAGGTCCCATATGGACCACTGTCTGGAGGACCTGACTTGCCTATTTAACATCAGAAAGAGTCTATGAGGACATCATGTAGCTTTTAGACCTTCTGGGGACCCTCTGAGAAGAAAAAAAGTTCAAAAGGTCCCATATGGACCACTGTCTGGAGGTCCTGACTTGACTTTTTAACATCAGAAAGAGTCTATGTGGACATCAGGTAGCTTTTAGACCTTCTGGGGACCCTCTGAGGAGAAAAAAAGTTCAAAAGGTCCCAAATGGACAACTGTCTGGAGGTCCTGACTTGACTTTTTAACATCAGAAAGAGTCTATGAGGACATCATGTAGCTTTTAGACCTTCTGGGGACCCTCTGAGTAGAAAAAAAGTTCAAAAGGTCCTATATGGACTACTGCCTGGAGGACCTGACTTGACTTTTAAACTTTAGAAAGAGTCTATGATGACATCATGTAGCTTTTAGACCTTCTGGGGACCCTCTGAGGAGAAGAAAAGTTCAAAAGGTCCCATATGGACCACTGTCTGGAGGTCCTGACTTGACTTTTTAACATCAGAAAGAGTCTATAAGGACATCATGTAGCTTTTAGACCTTCTGGGGACCCTCAGAGAAGAAAAAAAGTTCAAAAGGTCCCATATGGACCACTGTCTGGAGGTCCTGACTTGACTTTTTAACATCAGAAAGAGTCTATGAGGACATCAGGTAGCTTTTAGACCTTCTGGGGACCCTGTGAGGAGAAAAAAAGTTCCAAAGATCCCATATGGACTAGTGTCTGGAGGACCTGACTTGCCTATTTAACATCAGAAAGAGTCTATGAGGACATCATGTAGCTTTTAGACCTTCTGGGGACCCTCTGAGAAGAAAAAAAGTTCAAAAGGTCCCATATGGACCACTGTCTGGAAGGACCTGACTTGACTTTTTAACATCAGAAAGAGTCCATGAGGACATCATGTAGCTTTTAGACCTTCTGGGGACCCTCTGAGGAGAAAAAAAGTTCAAAAGGTCCCATATGGACCACTGTCTGGACGACCTGACTTGACTTTTTAACATCAGAAAGAGTCTATGAGGACATCATGTAGCTTTTAGACCTTCTGGGGACCCTCTGAGTAGAAAAAAAGTTCAAAAGGTCCTATATGGACTACTGCCTGGAGGACCTGACTTGACTTTTAAACTTTAGAAAGAGTCTATGATGACATCATGTAGCTTTTAGACCTTCTGGGGACCCTCTGAGGAGAAGAAAAGTTCAAAAGGTCCCATATGGACCACTGTCTGGAGGTCCTGACTTGACTTTTTAACATCAGATAGAGTCTATAAGGACATCATGTAGCTTTTAGACCTTCTGGGGACCCTCTGAGAAGAAAAAAAGTTCAAAAGGTCCCATATGGACCACTGTCTGGAGGACCTGACTTGAATTTTTAACATCAGAAAGAGTCTATGAGGACATCATGTAGCTTTTAGACCTTATGGGGACCCTCTGAGGAGAAAAAAAAGTTCAAAAGGTCCCATATGGACCACTGTCTGGAGGACCTGACTTGACTTTTTAACATCAGAAAGAGTCTATGTGGACATCAGGTAGCTTTTAGACCTTCTGGGGACCCTCTGAGGAGAAAAAAAGTTCAAAAGGTCCCAAATGGACCACTGTCTGGAGGTCCTGACTTGACTTTTTAACATCAGAAAGAGTCTATGAGGACATCATGTAGCTTTTAGACCTTCTGGGTACCCTGTGAGGAGAAAAAAAGTTCCAAAGGTCCCATATGGACTAGTGTCTGGAGGACCTGACTTGCCTATTTAACATCAGAAAGAGTCTATGAGGACATCATGTAGCTTTTAGACCTTCTGGGGACCCTCTGAGAAGAAAAAAAGTTCAAAAGGTCCCATATGGACCACTGTCTTGAGGACCTGACTTGACTTTTTAACATCAGAAAGAGTCCATGAGGACATCATGTAGCTTTTAGACCTTATGGGGACCCTCTGAGCAGAAAAAAAGTTCAAAAGGTCCCATATCGATCACTGTCTGGAGGACTTGACTTGACTTTTTAACATCAGAAAGAGTCTATGAGGACATCATGTAGCTTTTAAAACTTCTGGGGACCCTCTGAGCAGAAAAAAAGTTCAAAAGGTCCCAAATGGACTAATGTCTGGAGGTCCTGACTTGACTTTTTAACATCAGAAAGAGTCTATGAGGACATCATGTAGCTTTGAGACCTTCTGGGGACCCTCTGAGTAGAAAAAAAGTTCAAAAGGTCCCATATGGACTAGTGTCTGGAGGACCTGACTTGCCTATTTAACATCAGAAAGAGTCTATGAGGACATCATGTAGCTTTTAGACCTTCTGGGGACCCTCTGAAAAGAAAAAAAGTTCAAAAGGTCCCATATGGACCACTGTCTGGAGGTCCTGACTTGACTTTTTAATATCAGAAAGAGTCTATAAGGGCATCATGCAGCTTTTGGACCTTCTGGGGACCCTCTGAGAAGAAAAAAAGTTCAAAAGGTCCCATATGGACCACTGTCTGGATAATATGACGACTTTTTAACATCAGAAATAGTTTATGAGGACATCATGTAGCTTTTAGACCTTCTGGGGACCCTTTGAGGAGAAAAAAAGTTCAAAAGGTCCCATATTGACCACTGTCTGGAGGTCCTGACTTGACTTTTTAACATCAGAAAGAGTCTATGTGGACATCAGGTAGCTTTTAGACCTTCTGGGGACCCTCTGAGGAGAAAAAAAGTTCAAAAGGTCCCATATGGACCACTGTCTGGAGGACCTGACTTGACTTTTTAACATCAGAAAGAGTCTATGAGGACGTCATGTAGCTTTTAGACCTTCTGGGGACCCTCTGAGGAGAAAAAAAAGTTCAAAAGGTCCCATATGGACCACTGTCTGGAGGTCCTGACTTGACTTTTTAACATCAGAAAGAGTCTATGTGGACATCAGGTAGCTTTTAGACCTTCTGGGGACCCTCTGAGGAGAAAAAAAGTTCAAAAGGTCCCAAATGGACAACTGTCTGGAGGTCCTGACTTGACTTTTTAACATCAGAAAGAGTCTATGAGGACATCATGTAGCTTTTAGACCTTCTGGGGACCCTCTGAGTAGAAAAAAAGTTCAAAAGGTCCTATATGGACTACTGCCTGGAGGACCTGACTTGACTTTTAAACTTTAGAAAGAGTCTATGATGACATCATGTAGCTTTTAGACCTTCTGGGGACCCTCTGAGGAGAAGAAAAGTTCAAAAGGTCCCATATGGACCACTGTCTGGAGGTCCTGACTTGACTTTTTAACATCAGAAAGAGTCTATGAGGACATCATGTAGCTTTTAGACCTTCTGGGGACCCTCTGAGAAGAAAAAAAGTTCAAAAGGTCCCATATGGACCACTGTCTGGAGGTCCTGACTTGACTTTTTAACATCAGAAAGAGTCTATGAGGACATCAGGTAGCTTTTAGACCTTCTGGGGACCCTGTGAGGAGAAAAAAAGTTCCAAAGATCCCATATGGACTAGTGTCTGGAGGACCTGACTTGCCTATTTAACATCAGAAAGAGTCTATGAGGACATCATGTAGCTTTTAGACCTTCTGGGGACCCTCTGAGAAGAAAAAAAGTTCAAAAGGTCCCATATGGACCACTGTCTGGAGGACCTGACTTGACTTTTTAACATCAGAAAGAGTCCATGAGGACATCATGTAGCTTTTAGACCTTATGGGGACCCTCTGAGCAGAAAAAAAGTTCAAAAGGTCCCATATCGATCACTGTCTGGAGGACTTGACTTGACTTTTTAACATCAGAAAGAGTCTATGAGGACATCATGTAGCTTTTAAAACTTCTGGGGACCCTCTGAGCAGAAAAAAAGTTCAAAAGGTCCCAAATGGACTAATGTCTGGAGGTCCTGACATGACTTTTTAACATCAGAAAGAGTCTATGAGGACATCATGTAGCTTTGAGACCTTCTGGGGACCCTCTGAGTAGAAAAAAAGTTCAAAAGGTCCCATATGGACTAGTGTCTGGAGGACCTGACTTGCCTATTTAACATCAGAAAGAGTCTATGAGGACATCATGTAGCTTTTAGACCTTCTGGGGACCCTCTGAGAAGAAAAAAAGTTCAAAAGGTCCCATATGGACCACTGTCTGGAGGACCTGACTTGCCTATTTAACATCAGAAAGAGTCTATGAGGACATCATGTAGCTTTTAGACCTTCTGGGGACCCTCTGAGAAGAAAAAAAGTTCAAAAGGTCCCATATGGACCACTGTCTGGAGGTCCTGACTTGACTTTTTAACATCAGAAAGAGTCTATGTGGACATCAGGTAGCTTTTAGACCTTCTGGGGACCCTCTGAGGAGAAAAAAAGTTCAAAAGGTCCCAAATGGACAACTGTCTGGAGGTCCTGACTTGACTTTTTAACATCAGAAAGAGTCTATGAGGACATCATGTAGCTTTTAGACCTTCTGGGGACCCTCTGAGTAGAAAAAAAGTTCAAAAGGTCCTATATGGACTACTGCCTGGAGGACCTGACTTGACTTTTAAACTTTAGAAAGAGTCTATGATGACATCATGTAGCTTTTAGACCTTCTGGGGACCCTCTGAGGAGAAGAAAAGTTCAAAAGGTCCCATATGGACCACTGTCTGGAGGTCCTGACTTGACTTTTTAACATCAGAAAGAGTCTATAAGGACATCATGTAGCTTTTAGACCTTCTGGGGACCCTCAGAGAAGAAAAAAAGTTCAAAAGGTCCCATATGGACCACTGTCTGGAGGTCCTGACTTGACTTTTTAACATCAGAAAGAGTCTATGAGGACATCAGGTAGCTTTTAGACCTTCTGGGGACCCTGTGAGGAGAAAAAAAGTTCCAAAGATCCCATATGGACTAGTGTCTGGAGGACCTGACTTGCCTATTTAACATCAGAAAGAGTCTATGAGGACATCATGTAGCTTTTAGACCTTCTGGGGACCCTCTGAGAAGAAAAAAAGTTCAAAAGGTCCCATATGGACCACTGTCTGGAAGGACCTGACTTGACTTTTTAACATCAGAAAGAGTCCATGAGGACATCATGTAGCTTTTAGACCTTCTGGGGACCCTCTGAGGAGAAAAAAAGTTCAAAAGGTCCCATATGGACCACTGTCTGGACGACCTGACTTGACTTTTTAACATCAGAAAGAGTCTATGTGGACATCAGGTAGCTTTTAGACCTTCTGGGGACCCTCTGAGGAGAAAAAAAGTTCAAAAGGTCCCAAATGGACAACTGTCTGGAGGTCCTGACTTGACTTTTTAACATCAGAAAGAGTCTATGAGGACATCATGTAGCTTTTAGACCTTCTGGGGACCCTCTGAGTAGAAAAAAAGTTCAAAAGGTCCTATATGGACTACTGCCTGGAGGACCTGACTTGACTTTTAAACTTTAGAAAGAGTCTATGATGACATCATGTAGCTTTTAGACCTTCTGGGGACCCTCTGAGGAGAAGAAAAGTTCAAAAGGTCCCATATGGACCACTGTCTGGAGGTCCTGACTTGACTTTTTAACATCAGAAAGAGTCTATGAGGACATCATGTAGCTTTTAGACCTTCTGGGGACCCTCTGAGTAGAAAAAAAGTTCAAAAGGTCCTATATGGACCACTGTCTGGAGGTCCTGACTTGACTTTTTAACATCAGAAAAAGTCTATGAGGACATCAGGTAGCTTTTAGACCTTCTGGGGACCCTGTGAGGAGAAAAAAAGTTCCAAAGGTCCCATATGGACTAGTGTCTGGAGGACCTGACTTGCCTATTTAACATCAGAAAGAGTCTATGAGGACATCATGTAGCTTTTAGACCTTCTGGGGACCCTCTGAGAAGAAAAAAAGTTCAAAAGGTCCCATATGGACCACTGTCTGGAGGACCTGACTTGACTTTTTAACATCAGAAAGAGTCCATGAGGACATCATGTAGCTTTTAGACCTTCTGGGGACCCTCTGAGGAGAAAAAAAGTTCAAAAGGTCCCATATGGACCACTGTCTGGACGACCTGACTTGACTTTTTAACATCAGAAAGAGTCTATGAGGACATCATGTAGCTTTTAGACCTTCTGGGGACCCTCTGAGTAGAAAAAAAGTTCAAAAGGTCCTATATGGACTACTGCCTGGAGGACCTGACTTGACTTTTAAACTTTAGAAAGAGTCTATGATGACATCATGTAGCTTTTAGACCTTCTGGGGACCCTCTGAGGAGAAGAAAAGTTCAAAAGGTCCCATATGGACCACTGTCTGGAGGTCCTGACTTGACTTTTTAACATCAGATAGAGTCTATAAGGACATCATGTAGCTTTTAGACCTTCTGGGGACCCTCTGAGGAGAAAAAAAGTTCAAAAGGTCCCATATGGACCACTGTCTGGACGACCTGACTTGACTTTTTAACATCAGAAAGAGTCTATGAGGACATCATGTAGCTTTTAGACCTTCTGGGGACCCTCTGAGTAGAAAAAAAGTTCAAAAGGTCCTATATGGACTACTGCCTGGAGGACCTGACTTGACTTTTAAACTTTAGAAAGAGTCTATGATGACATCATGTAGCTTTTAGACCTTCTGGGGACCCTCTGAGGAGAAGAAAAGTTCAAAAGGTCCCATATGGACCACTGTCTGGAGGTCCTGACTTGACTTTTTAACATCAGATAGAGTCTATAAGGACATCATGTAGCTTTTAGACCTTCTGGGGACCCTCTGAGAAGAAAAAAAGTTCAAAAGGTCCCATATGGACCACTGTCTGGAGGTCCTGACTTGACTTTTTAACATCAGAAAAAGTCTATGAGGACATCAGGTAGCTTTTAGACCTTCTGGGGACCCTGTGAGGAGAAAAAAAGTTCCAAAGGTCCCATATGGACTAGTGTCTGGAGGACCTGACTTGCCTATTTAACATCAGAAAGAGTCTATGAGGACATCATGTAGCTTTTAGACCTTCTGGGGACCCTCTGAGAAGAAAAAAAGTTCAAAAGTTCCCATATGGACCACTGTCTGGAGGACCTGACTTGACTTTTTAACATCAGAAAGAGTCCATGAGGACATCATGTAGCTTTTAGACCTTCTGGGGACCCTCTGAGGAGAAAAAAAGTTCAAAAGGTCCCATATGGACCACTGTCTGGACGACCTGACTTGACTTTTTAACATCAGAAAGAGTCTATGAGGACATCATGTAGCTTTTAGACCTTCTGGGGACCCTCTGAGTAGAAAAAAAGTTCAAAAGGTCCTATATGGACTACTGCCTGGAGGACCTGACTTGACTTTTAAACTTTAGAAAGAGTCTATGATGACATCATGTAGCTTTTAGACCTTCTGGGGACCCTCTGAGGAGAAGAAAAGTTCAAAAGGTCCCATATGGACCACTGTCTGGAGGTCCTGACTTGACTTTTTAACATCAGATAGAGTCTATAAGGACATCATGTAGCTTTTAGACCTTCTGGGGACCCTCTGAGGAGAAAAAAAGTTCAAAAGGTCCCATATGGACCACTGTCTGGACGACCTGACTTGACTTTTTAACATCAGAAAGAGTCTATGAGGACATCATGTAGCTTTTAGACCTTCTGGGGACCCTCTGAGTAGAAAAAAAGTTCAAAAGGTCCTATATGGACTACTGCCTGGAGGACCTGACTTGACTTTTAAACTTTAGAAAGAGTCTATGATGACATCATGTAGCTTTTAGACCTTCTGGGGACCCTCTGAGGAGAAGAAAAGTTCAAAAGGTCCCATATGGACCACTGTCTGGAGGTCCTGACTTGACTTTTTAACATCAGATAGAGTCTATAAGGACATCATGTAGCTTTTAGACCTTCTGGGGACCCTCTGAGAAGAAAAAAAGTTCAAAAGGTCCCATATGGACCACAGTCTGGAGGACCTGACTTGAATTTTTAACATCAGAAAGAGTCTATGAGGACATCATGTAGCTTTTAGACCTTATGGGGACCCTCTGAGGAGAAAAAAAAGTTCAAAAGGTCCCATATGGACCACTGTCTGGAGGACCTGACTTGACTTTTTAACATCAGAAAGAGTCTATGTGGACATCAGGTAGCTTTTAGACCTTCTGGGGACCCTCTGAGGAGAAAAAAAGTTCAAAAGGTCCCAAATGGACCACTGTCTGGAGGTCCTGACTTGACTTTTTAACATCAGAAAGAGTCTATGAGGACATCAGGTAGCTTTTAGACCTTCTGGGGACCCTGTGAGGAGAAAAAAAGTTCCAAAGGTCCCATATGGACTAGTGTCTGGAGGACCTGACTTGCCTATTTAACATCAGAAAGAGTCTATGAGGACATCATGTAGCTTTTAGACCTTCTGGGGACCCTCTGAGAAGAAAAAAAGTTCAAAAGGTCCCATATGGACCACTGTCTGGAGGACCTGACTTGACTTTTTAACATCAGAAAGAGTCCATGAGGACATCATGTAGCTTTTAGACCTTATGGGGACCCTCTGAGCAGAAAAAAAGTTCAAAAGGTCCCATATCGATCACTGTCTGGAGGACTTGACTTGACTTTTTAACATCAGAAAGAGTCTATGAGGACATCATGTAGCTTTTAAAACTTCTGGGGACCCTCTGAGCAGAAAAAAAGTTCAAAAGGTCCCAAATGGACTAATGTCTGGAGGTCCTGACATGACTTTTTAACATCAGAAAGAGTCTATGAGGACATCATGTAGCTTTGAGACCTTCTGGGGACCCTCTGAGTAGAAAAAAAGTTCAAAAGGTCCCATATGGACTAGTGTCTGGAGGACCTGACTTGCCTATTTAACATCAGAAAGAGTCTATGAGGACATCATGTAGCTTTTAGACCTTCTGGGGACCCTCTGAGAAGAAAAAAAGTTCAAAAGGTCCCATATGGACCACTGTCTGGAGGACCTGACTTGCCTATTTAACATCAGAAAGAGTCTATGAGGACATCATGTAGCTTTTAGACCTTCTGGGGACCCTCTGAGAAGAAAAAAAGTTCAAAAGGTCCCATATGGACCACTGTCTGGAGGTCCTGACTTGACTTTTTAACATCAGAAAGAGTCTATGTGGACATCAGGTAGCTTTTAGACCTTCTGGGGACCCTCTGAGGAGAAAAAAAGTTCAAAAGGTCCCAAATGGACAACTGTCTGGAGGTCCTGACTTGACTTTTTAACATCAGAAAGAGTCTATGAGGACATCATGTAGCTTTTAGACCTTCTGGGGACCCTCTGAGTAGAAAAAAAGTTCAAAAGGTCCTATATGGACTACTGCCTGGAGGACCTGACTTGACTTTTAAACTTTAGAAAGAGTCTATGATGACATCATGTAGCTTTTAGACCTTCTGGGGACCCTCTGAGGAGAAGAAAAGTTCAAAAGGTCCCATATGGACCACTGTCTGGAGGTCCTGACTTGACTTTTTAACATCAGAAAGAGTCTATAAGGACATCATGTAGCTTTTAGACCTTCTGGGGACCCTCAGAGAAGAAAAAAAGTTCAAAAGGTCCCATATGGACCACTGTCTGGAGGTCCTGACTTGACTTTTTAACATCAGAAAGAGTCTATGAGGACATCAGGTAGCTTTTAGACCTTCTGGGGACCCTGTGAGGAGAAAAAAAGTTCCAAAGATCCCATATGGACTAGTGTCTGGAGGACCTGACTTGCCTATTTAACATCAGAAAGAGTCTATGAGGACATCATGTAGCTTTTAGACCTTCTGGGGACCCTCTGAGAAGAAAAAAAGTTCAAAAGGTCCCATATGGACCACTGTCTGGAAGGACCTGACTTGACTTTTTAACATCAGAAAGAGTCCATGAGGACATCATGTAGCTTTTAGACCTTCTGGGGACCCTCTGAGGAGAAAAAAAGTTCAAAAGGTCCCATATGGACCACTGTCTGGACGACCTGACTTGACTTTTTAACATCAGAAAGAGTCTATGAGGACATCATGTAGCTTTTAGACCTTCTGGGGACCCTCTGAGTAGAAAAAAAGTTCAAAAGGTCCTATATGGACTACTGCCTGGAGGACCTGACTTGACTTTTAAACTTTAGAAAGAGTCTATGATGACATCATGTAGCTTTTAGACCTTCTGGGGACCCTCTGAGGAGAAGAAAAGTTCAAAAGGTCCCATATGGACCACTGTCTGGAGGTCCTGACTTGACTTTTTAACATCAGATAGAGTCTATAAGGACATCATGTAGCTTTTAGACCTTCTGGGGACCCTCTGAGAAGAAAAAAAGTTCAAAAGGTCCCATATGGACCACTGTCTGGAGGACCTGACTTGAATTTTTAACATCAGAAAGAGTCTATGAGGACATCATGTAGCTTTTAGACCTTATGGGGACCCTCTGAGGAGAAAAAAAAGTTCAAAAGGTCCCATATGGACCACTGTCTGGAGGACCTGACTTGACTTTTTAACATCAGAAAGAGTCTATGTGGACATCAGGTAGCTTTTAGACCTTCTGGGGACCCTCTGAGGAGAAAAAAAGTTCAAAAGGTCCCAAATGGACCACTGTCTGGAGGTCCTGACTTGACTTTTTAACATCAGAAAGAGTCTATGAGGACATCAGGTAGCTTTTAGACCTTCTGGGGACCCTGTGAGTAGAAAAAAAGTTCCAAAGGTCCCATATGGACTAGTGTCTGGAGGACCTGACTTGCCTATTTAACATCAGAAAGAGTCTATGAGGACATCATGTAGCTTTTAGACCTTCTGGGGACCCTCTGAGAAGAAAAAAAGTTCAAAAGGTCCCATATGGACCACTGTCTGGAGGACCTGACTTGACTTTTTAACATCAGAAAGAGTCTATGAGGACGTCATGTAGCTTTTAGACCTTCTGGGGACCCTCTGAGGAGAAAAAAAAGTTCAAAAGGTCCCATATGGACCACTGTCTGGAGGTCCTGACTTGACTTTTTAACATCAGAAAGAGTCTATGTGGACATCAGGTAGCTTTTAGACCTTCTGGGGACCCTCTGAGGAGAAAAAAAGTTCAAAAGGTCCCAAATGGACAACTGTCTGGAGGTCCTGACTTGACTTTTTAACATCAGAAAGAGTCTATGAGGACATCATGTAGCTTTTAGACCTTCTGGGGACCCTCTGAGTAGAAAAAAAGTTCAAAAGGTCCTATATGGACTACTGCCTGGAGGACCTGACTTGACTTTTAAACTTTAGAAAGAGTCTATGATGACATCATGTAGCTTTTAGACCTTCTGGGGACCCTCTGAGAAGAAAAAAAGTTCAAAAGGTCCCATATGGACCACTGTCTGGAGGTCCTGACTTGACTTTTTAACATCAGAAAGAGTCTATGAGGACATCATGTAGCTTTTAGACCTTATGGGGACCCTCTGAGGAGAAAAAAAAGTTCAAAAGGTCCCATATGGACCACTGTCTGGAGGACCTGACTTGACTTTTTAACATCAGAAAGAGTCTATGTGGACATCAGGTAGCTTTTAGACCTTCTGGGGACCGTCTGAGGAGAAAAAAAGTTCAAAAGGTCCCAAATGGACCACTGTCTGGAGGTCCTGACTTGACTTTTTAACATCAGAAAGAGTCTATGAGGACATCAGGTAGCTTTTAGACCTTCTGGGGACCCTGTGAGGAGAAAAAAAGTTCCAAAGGTCCCATATGGACTAGTGTCTGGAGGACCTGACTTGCCCATTTAACATCAGAAAGAGTCTATGAGGACATCATGTAGCTTTTAGACCTTCTGGGGACCCTCTGAGAAGAAAAAAAGTTCAAAAGGTCCCATATGGACCACTGTCTGGAGGACCTGACTTGACTTTTTAACATCAGAAAGAGTCCATGAGGACATCATGTAGCTTTTAGACCTTATGGGGACCCTCTGAGCAGAAAAAAAGTTCAAAAGGTCCCATATCGATCACTGTCTGGAGGACTTGACTTGACTTTTTAACATCAGAAAGAGTCTATGAGGACATCATGTAGCTTTTAAAACTTCTGGGGACCCTCTGAGCAGAAAAAAAGTTCAAAAGGTCCCAAATGGACTATTGTCTGGAGGTCCTGACTTGTTTTTTTAACATCAGAAAGAGTCTATGAGGACATCATGTAGCTTTGAGACCTTCTGGGGACCCTCTGAGTAGAAAAAAAGTTCAAAAGGTCCCATATGGACTAGTGTCTGGAGGACCTGACTTGCCTATTTAACATCAGAAAGAGTCTATGAGGACATCATGTAGCTTTTAGACCTTCTGGGGACCCTCTGAGAAGAAAAAAAGTTCAAAAGGTCCCATATGGACCACTGTCTGGAGGACCTGACTTGCCTATTTAACATCAGAAAGAGTCTATGAGGACATCATGTAGCTTTAGACCTTCTGGGGACCCTCTGAGCAGAAAAAAACTTCAAAAGGTCCCATATGGACCACTTTCTGGAGGACCTGACTTTACTTTTTAACATCAGAAAGAGTCTATGAGGACATCATGTAGCTTTTAGACCTTCTGGGGACCCTCTGAGCAGAAAAAAGATCAAAAGCTCCCATAGGTCTACTGTCTGGCGGACTTGACGACTTTTTAACATTAGAAAGAGTCTATGAGGTCATCAAGTAGCTTTTAGGCCTTCTGGGGACCCTCTGAGGAGAAAAAAAGTTCAAAAGGTTCATATGGACCAATGTCTGGCGGTCTTAACATCATTATGTGACACATGTATAAATAGTTATGAAAAATTTAATAGAAATAAAGTTTATATTTATGAATGTAAGCATGTGTAGCCTACTCATTTCACATGAAAAGAAAGAGACAGAAAGGAGAGAAGCTAGAATCAGTGAACGTACATCAATACTGACTAAATTAGCAGGGCAATAGCAATGATTAAAATCATGTCGGTTTAAGAGTACGACATAGGCTACCATAAAAAATGTTTTTAGTTTTATTATGAAAAAAACGGAATAAGTTTTATTTCTTGAATCTTGAATGCATTGCAATCAACAAAGTGCATATTACTTTCAAATGTTATTCTTCCATGCAAAACGCTTGTGCAATGTAATGAAACGCATTAGTGCTTGAATGCATTTTAATGCAACAGAGTGCATATTACTTTTAAATGTTGATCTTCCATGCAAAACGCTGTTGCAATGTAATGAAACGCATTAGTTCTTGAATGCATTGCAATTCAACAGAGTGCATCTTACTTTTAAATGTTATTCTTCAATGCAAAACGCTTGTGCAATGCAACAGCACGCTGTTGCAATGTAAAGAAACGCATTAGTTCTTAAATGCATTGCAATGCAACAGAGTGCATATTACTTTTAAATGTTATTCTTCCATGCAAAACACTTGTGCAATGCAACAGCACGCTGTTGCAATGGAATGAAACGCATTAGTTCTTAAATGCATTGCAATGCAACAGAGTGCATATTACTTTTAAATGTTATTCTTCCATGCAAAACGTTTGTGCAATGTACGGAAACGCATTATTTCTTGAATGCATTGCAATGTAACAGAGTGCATATTACTTTTAAATGTTATTCTTTCATGCAAAACGCTTGTGCAATGAAACAGCACGCTGTTGCAATAGAATGAATCGCATTAGTTCTTGAATGCATTTGCAATGCAACAAAGTGCATACTACTTTTAAATGTTATTCTTCCATGCAAAACGCTTGTGCAATGCAACAGCACGCTGTTGCAATGGAATGAAACGCATTAGTTCTTGAATGCATTTGCAAAGCAACAGAGTGCATATTACTTTTAAATAGTATTCTTCCATGCAAAACGCTTGTGCAATGTACGGAAACGCATTAGTTCTTGAATGCATTGCAATGTAACAGAGTGCATATTACTTTTAAATGTTATTCTTTCATGCAAAACGCTTGTGCAATGAAACAGCACGCTTTTGCAATAGAATGAATCGCATTAGTTCTTGAATGCATTTGCAATGCAACAAAGTGCATACTACTTTTAAATGTTATTCTTCCATGCAAAACGCTTGTGCAATGCAACAGCACGCTGTTGCAATGGAATGAAACGCATTAGTTCTTGAATGCATTTGCAAAGCAACAAAGTGCATATTACTTTTAAATGTTATTCTTTCATGCAAAACGCTTGTGTAATGCAACAGCACGCTGCATTGCACATCTCTTCGTTGAACAATGGAAATAGTTAGTTATTGCATGCATTGGAAAGCGACAGCTTTGTGATGTTTTCTCGTGAGTACAAAAAATCAATGAGCTGTATGCAATGCGGAAAACCATATGCTGTGAGTTGTCTTTTCAACAGCTAATGCAATGATTTTCCTTCATACACAAATGATTATGGTTAGTTTGTTCATTGCACAAAGGAATAAGTTAGACCTTTTATGCAATGGAATGAAACACCAAAAATGTTATTAAAACAGCAGATTGCTTAGCTCTTTTAATGCACTACGGAATGAGCTAGTTCTTGAATGCATTGCAATGCAGTAAAATGCATATTGCTTATAGGTCATTCTTCGATGCTTTTCATTGGTATTCTTGGTTACGCTTGATCGTATGTGCCATGCAATGCAACAGCAGATTGCATTGCAGATCTCTTAATGCACTACGGAATGAGTTAGTTCTTGAACGCATTGCAATGCAAAAAAAGTGCATATCGCTTATATGTCATTCTAACGCTTTATCATATGTGCAATGCAACAGCAGTTTTTTTAAGCGTTTGTTTTTTTTCATTGCACAAAGGAATAAGTTAGTCCTTTTATGCAATGGAATGAAACAACAAAACGTTTTAAAACAGCAGATTGCGTTGCCTATCTCTTTAATGCACTACAAAAAGAGTTAGTTCTTGAGTGCATTGCAAAAAAAGTGCATATTGCTTATGCACAACGCTTTAACATATGTGCAATGCAATTCAATCTCTTCAATGCACTACCGAATGAGTTCTTGAATGCTTTGCAATGCAAAAAAGTGCATATCGCTTATATGTTATTCTACTGCTTTATCATATGTGCTATGCAAAAGCACTTTTTAAGCGTTAGTTTTTTTCATTGCACTAAGGAATAAGTTAGTCCTTTTATGCAATGGAATGAAACAACAAAAATGTTATTAAAACAACAGATTGCATTCCCCATCTCTTTAATGCACTACAAAATGAGTTAGTTCTTGAATGCATTGCAATTCAACAATGCCTTTTGACTTTTTAACATCAGAAGAGCCTATGAGGACATCACGTAGCTTTTAGACCTTCTGGGGACCCAATGAGCAGAAAAAAAGTTCAAAAGGTCCCATATGGACCACTGTCTGGAGGACCTGACTTGACTTTTTAACATCAGAAAGAGTCTATGAGGACATCATGTAGCTTTTAGACCTTCTGGGGACCCTCTGAGTAGATAAAAAGTTCAAAAGGTCCCATATAGACCACTGTCTGGAGGCCCTGACTTGACTTTTTAACATCAGAAAGAGTCTATGAGGACATCAGGTAGCTTTTAGACCTTCTGGGGACCCTCTGAGGAGAAAAAAAGTTCAAAAGGTCCCATATGGACCACTGTCTGGAGGTCCTGACTTGACTTTTTAACATCAGAAAGAGTCTATGAGGACATCATGCAGCTTTTAGACCTTCTGGGGACCATCTGAGAAGAAAAAAAGTTCAAAAGGTCCCATATGGACCACTGTCTGGATAATTTGACGACTTTTTAACATCAGAAAGAGTCTATGAGGACATCATGTAGCTTTTAGACCTTCTGGGGACCCTCTGAGTAGATAAAAAGTTCAAAAGGTCCCATATAGACCACTGTCTGGAGGCCCTGACTTGACTTTTTAACATCAGAAAGAGTCTATGAGGACATCAGGTAGCTTTTAGACCTTCTGGGGACCCTCTGAGGAGAAAAAAAGTTCAAAAGGTCCCATATGGACCACTGTCTGGAGGTCCTGACTTGACTTTTTAACATCAGAAAGAGTCTATGAGGACATCATGCAGCTTTTAGACCTTCTGGGGACCCTTTGAGGAGAAAAAAAGTTCAAAAGGTCCCATATGGACCACTGTCTGGATAATTTGACGACTTTTTAACATCAGAAAGAGTCTATGAGGACATCATGTAGCTTTTAGACCTTCTGGGTAACCTTGGAGGAGAAAAAAAGTTCAAAAGGTCCCATATGGACCACTGTCTGGAGGTCCTGACTTGACTTTTTAACATCAGAAAGAGTCTATGTGGACATCAGGTAGCTTTTAGACCTTCTGGGGACACTCTGAGTAGAAAAAAAGTTCAAAAGGTCCTATATGGACTACTGCCTGGAGGACCTGACTTGACCTTTAAACTTTAGAAAGAGTCTATGATGACATCATGTAGCTTTTAGATCTTCTGAGGACCCTCTGAGGAGAAAAAAGTTCAAAAGGTCCCATATGGACCACTGTCTGGAGGTCCTGACTAGACTTTTTAACATCAGAAAGAGTCTTTGAGGACATCATGTAGCTTTTAGACCTTATGGGGACCCTCTGAGCAGAAAAAAAGTTCAAAAGGTCCCATATGGACCACTGTTTGGAGGTCCTGACTTGACTTTTTAACATCAGAAAGAGTCTATGAGGACATCATGTAGCTTTTAGACCTTCTGGGGACCCTCTGAGCAGAAAAAAAGTTCAAAAGGTCCCATATGGACCACTGTCTGGAGGTCCTGACTTGACTTTTTAATATCAGAAAGAGTCTATAAGGGCATCATGCAGCTTTTGGACCTTCTGGGGACCCTCTGAGAAGAAAAAAAGTTCAAAAGGTCCCATATGGACCACTGTCTGGATAATATGACGACTTTTTAACATCAGAAATAGTTTATGAGGACATCATGTAGCTTTTAGACCTTCTGGGGACCCTTTGAGGAGAAAAAAAGTTCAAAAGGTCCCATATTGACCACTGTCTGGAGGTCCTGACTTGACTTTTTAACATCAGAAAGAGTCTATGTGGACATCAGGTAGCTTTTAGACCTTCTGAGGACCCTCTGAGGAGAAAAAAAGTTCAAAAGGTCCCATATGGACCACTGTCTCGAGGTCCTGACTTGACTTTTTAACATCAGAAAGAGTCTATGTGGACATCAGGTAGCTTTTAGACCTTCTGGGGACCCTCTGAGGAGAAAAAAAGTTCAAAAGGTCCCATATGGACCACTGTCTGGAGGACCTGACTTGACTTTTTAACATCAGAAAGAGTCTATGAGGACGTCATGTAGCTTTTAGACCTTCTGGGGACCCTCTGAGGAGAAAAAAAAGTTCAAAAGGTCCCATATGGACCACTGTCTGGAGGTCCTGACTTGACTTTTTAACATCAGAAAGAGTCTATGTGGACATCAGGTAGCTTTTAGACCTTCTGGGGACCCTCTGAGGAGAAAAAAAGTTCAAAAGGTCCCAAATGGACAACTGTCTGGAGGTCCTGACTTGACTTTTTAACATCAGAAAGAGTCTATGAGGACATCATGTAGCTTTTAGACCTTCTGGGGACCCTCTGAGTAGAAAAAAAGTTCAAAAGGTCCTATATGGACTACTGCCTGGAGGACCTGACTTGACTTTTAAACTTTAGAAAGAGTCTATGATGACATCATGTAGCTTTTAGACCTTCTGGGGACCCTCTGAGGAGAAGAAAAGTTCAAAAGGTCCCATATGGACCACTGTCTGGAGGTCCTGACTTGACTTTTTAACATCAGAAAGAGTCTATGAGGACATCATGTAGCTTTTAGACCTTCTGGGGACCCTCTGAGTAGAAAAAAAGTTCAAAAGGTCCTATATGGACCACTGTCTGGAGGTCCTGACTTGACTTTTTAACATCAGAAAAAGTCTATGAGGACATCAGGTAGCTTTTAGACCTTCTGGGGACCCTGTGAGGAGAAAAAAAGTTCCAAAGGTCCCATATGGACTAGTGTCTGGAGGACCTGACTTGCCTATTTAACATCAGAAAGAGTCTATGAGGACATCATGTAGCTTTTAGACCTTCTGGGGACCCTCTGAGAAGAAAAAAAGTTCAAAAGGTCCCATATGGACCACTGTCTGGAGGACCTGACTTGACTTTTTAACATCAGAAAGAGTCCATGAGGACATCATGTAGCTTTTAGACCTTCTGGGGACCCTCTGAGGAGAAAAAAAGTTCAAAAGGTCCCATATGGACCACTGTCTGGACGACCTGACTTGACTTTTTAACATCAGAAAGAGTCTATGAGGACATCATGTAGCTTTTAGACCTTCTGGGGACCCTCTGAGTAGAAAAAAAGTTCAAAAGGTCCTATATGGACTACTGCCTGGAGGACCTGACTTGACTTTTAAACTTTAGAAAGAGTCTATGATGACATCATGTAGCTTTTAGACCTTCTGGGGACCCTCTGAGGAGAAGAAAAGTTCAAAAGGTCCCATATGGACCACTGTCTGGAGGTCCTGACTTGACTTTTTAACATCAGATAGAGTCTATAAGGACATCATGTAGCTTTTAGACCTTCTGGGGACCCTCTGAGGAGAAAAAAAGTTCAAAAGGTCCCATATGGACCACTGTCTGGACGACCTGACTTGACTTTTTAACATCAGAAAGAGTCTATGAGGACATCATGTAGCTTTTAGACCTTCTGGGGACCCTCTGAGTAGAAAAAAAGTTCAAAAGGTCCTATATGGACTACTGCCTGGAGGACCTGACTTGACTTTTAAACTTTAGAAAGAGTCTATGATGACATCATGTAGCTTTTAGACCTTCTGGGGACCCTCTGAGGAGAAGAAAAGTTCAAAAGGTCCCATATGGACTAGTGTCTGGAGGACCTGACTTGCCTATTTAACATCAGAAAGAGTCTATGAGGACATCATGTAGCTTTTAGACCTTCTGGGGACCCTCTGAGAAGAAAAAAAGTTCAAAAGGTCCCATATGGACCACTGTCTGGAGGACCTGACTTGACTTTTTAACATCAGAAAGAGTCCATGAGGACATCATGTAGCTTTTAGACCTTCTGGGGACCCTCTGAGGAGAAAAAAAGTTCAAAAGGTCCCATATGGACCACTGTCTGGACGACCTGACTTGACTTTTTAACATCAGAAAGAGTCTATGAGGACATCATGTAGCTTTTAGACCTTCTGGGGACCCTCTGAGTAGAAAAAAAGTTCAAAAGGTCCTATATGGACTACTGCCTGGAGGACCTGACTTGACTTTTAAACTTTAGAAAGAGTCTATGATGACATCATGTAGCTTTTAGACCTTCTGGGGACCCTCTGAGGAGAAGAAAAGTTCAAAAGGTCCCATATGGACCACTGTCTGGAGGTCCTGACTTGACTTTTTAACATCAGATAGAGTCTATAAGGACATCATGTAGCTTTTAGACCTTCTGGGGACCCTCTGAGGAGAAAAAAAGTTCAAAAGGTCCCATATGGACCACTGTCTGGACGACCTGACTTGACTTTTTAACATCAGAAAGAGTCTATGAGGACATCATGTAGCTTTTAGACCTTCTGGGGACCCTCTGAGTAGAAAAAAAGTTCAAAAGGTCCTATATGGACTACTGCCTGGAGGACCTGACTTGACTTTTAAACTTTAGAAAGAGTCTATGATGACATCATGTAGCTTTTAGACCTTCTGGGGACCCTCTGAGGAGAAGAAAAGTTCAAAAGGTCCCATATGGACCACTGTCTGGAGGTCCTGACTTGACTTTTTAACATCAGATAGAGTCTATAAGGACATCATGTAGCTTTTAGACCTTCTGGGGACCCTCTGAGAAGAAAAAAAGTTCAAAAGGTCCCATATGGACCACTGTCTGGAGGTCCTGACTTGACTTTTTAACATCAGAAAAAGTCTATGAGGACATCAGGTAGCTTTTAGACCTTCTGGGGACCCTGTGAGGAGAAAAAAAGTTCCAAAGGTCCCATATGGACTAGTGTCTGGAGGACCTGACTTGCCTATTTAACATCAGAAAGAGTCTATGAGGACATCATGTAGCTTTTAGACCTTCTGGGGACCCTCTGAGAAGAAAAAAAGTTCAAAAGGTCCCATATGGACCACTGTCTGGAGGACCTGACTTGACTTTTTAACATCAGAAAGAGTCCATGAGGACATCATGTAGCTTTTAGACCTTCTGGGGACCCTCTGAGGAGAAAAAAAGTTCAAAAGGTCCCATATGGACCACTGTCTGGACGACCTGACTTGACTTTTTAACATCAGAAAGAGTCTATGAGGACATCATGTAGCTTTTAGACCTTCTGGGGACCCTCTGAGTAGAAAAAAAGTTCAAAAGGTCCTATATGGACTACTGCCTGGAGGACCTGACTTGACTTTTAAACTTTAGAAAGAGTCTATGATGACATCATGTAGCTTTTAGACCTTCTGGGGACCCTCTGAGGAGAAGAAAAGTTCAAAAGGTCCCATATGGACCACTGTCTGGAGGTCCTGACTTGACTTTTTAACATCAGATAGAGTCTATAAGGACATCATGTAGCTTTTAGACCTTCTGGGGACCCTCTGAGGAGAAAAAAAGTTCAAAAGGTCCCATATGGACCACTGTCTGGACGACCTGACTTGACTTTTTAACATCAGAAAGAGTCTATGAGGACATCATGTAGCTTTTAGACCTTCTGGGGACCCTCTGAGTAGAAAAAAAGTTCAAAAGGTCCTATATGGACTACTGCCTGGAGGACCTGACTTGACTTTTAAACTTTAGAAAGAGTCTATGATGACATCATGTAGCTTTTAGACCTTCTGGGGACCCTCTGAGGAGAAGAAAAGTTCAAAAGGTCCCATATGGACCACTGTCCGGAGGTCCTGACTTGACTTTTTAACATCAGATAGAGTCTATAAGGACATCATGTAGCTTTTAGACCTTCTGGGGACCCTCTGAGAAGAAAAAAAGTTCAAAAGGTCCCATATGGACCACAGTCTGGAGGACCTGACTTGAATTTTTAACATCAGAAAGAGTCTATGAGGACATCATGTAGCTTTTAGACCTTATGGGGACCCTCTGAGGAGAAAAAAAAGTTCAAAAGGTCCCATATGGACCACTGTCTGGAGGACCTGACTTGACTTTTTAACATCAGAAAGAGTCTATGTGGACATCAGGTAGCTTTTAGACCTTCTGGGGACCCTCTGAGGAGAAAAAAAGTTCAAAAGGTCCCAAATGGACCACTGTCTGGAGGTCCTGACTTGACTTTTTAACATCAGAAAGAGTCTATGAGGACATCAGGTAGCTTTTAGACCTTCTGGGGACCCTGTGAGGAGAAAAAAAGTTCCAAAGGTCCCATATGGACTAGTGTCTGGAGGACCTGACTTGCCTATTTAACATCAGAAAGAGTCTATGAGGACATCATGTAGCTTTTAGACCTTCTGGGGACCCTCTGAGAAGAAAAAAAGTTCAAAAGGTCCCATATGGACCACTGTCTGGAGGACCTGACTTGACTTTTTAACATCAGAAAGAGTCCATGAGGACATCATGTAGCTTTTAGACCTTATGGGGACCCTCTGAGCAGAAAAAAAGTTCAAAAGGTCCCATATCGATCACTGTCTGGAGGACTTGACTTGACTTTTTAACATCAGAAAGAGTCTATGAGGACATCATGTAGCTTTTAAAACTTCTGGGGACCCTCTGAGCAGAAAAAAAGTTCAAAAGGTCCCAAATGGACTAATGTCTGGAGGTCCTGACTTGACTTTTTAACATCAGAAAGAGTCTATGAGGACATCATGTAGCTTTGAGACCTTCTGGGGACCCTCTGAGTAGAAAAAAAGTTCAAAAGGTCCCATATGGACTAGTGTCTGGAGGACCTGACTTGCCTATTTAACATCAGAAAGAGTCTATGAGGACATCATGTAGCTTTTAGACCTTCTGGGGACCCTCTGAGAAGAAAAAAAGTTCAAAAGGTCCCATATGGACCACTGTCTGGAGGACCTGACTTGCCTATTTAACATCAGAAAGAGTCTATGAGGACATCATGTAGCTTTTAGACCTTCTGGGGACCCTCTGAGAAGAAAAAAAGTTCAAAAGGTCCCATATGGACCACTGTCTGGAGGTCCTGACTTGACTTTTTAACATCAGAAAGAGTCTATGTGGACATCAGGTAGCTTTTAGACCTTCTGGGGACCCTCTGAGGAGAAAAAAAGTTCAAAAGGTCCCAAATGGACAACTGTCTGGAGGTCCTGACTTGACTTTTTAACATCAGAAAGAGTCTATGAGGACATCATGTAGCTTTTAGACCTTCTGGGGACCCTCTGAGTAGAAAAAAAGTTCAAAAGGTCCTATATGGACTACTGCCTGGAGGACCTGACTTGACTTTTAAACTTTAGAAAGAGTCTATGATGACATCATGTAGCTTTTAGACCTTCTGGGGACCCTCTGAGGAGAAGAAAAGTTCAAAAGGTCCCATATGGACCACTGTCTGGAGGTCCTGACTTGACTTTTTAACATCAGAAAGAGTCTATAAGGACATCATGTAGCTTTTAGACCTTCTGGGGACCCTCAGAGAAGAAAAAAAGTTCAAAAGGTCCCATATGGACCACTGTCTGGAGGTCCTGACTTGACTTTTTAACATCAGAAAGAGTCTATGAGGACATCAGGTAGCTTTTAGACCTTCTGGGGACCCTGTGAGGAGAAAAAAAGTTCCAAAGATCCCATATGGACTAGTGTCTGGAGGACCTGACTTGCCTATTTAACATCAGAAAGAGTCTATGAGGACATCATGTAGCTTTTAGACCTTCTGGGGACCCTCTGAGAAGAAAAAAAGTTCAAAAGGTCCCATATGGACCACTGTCTGGAAGGACCTGACTTGACTTTTTAACATCAGAAAGAGTCCATGAGGACATCATGTAGCTTTTAGACCTTCTGGGGACCCTCTGAGGAGAAAAAAAGTTCAAAAGGTCCCATATGGACCACTGTCTGGACGACCTGACTTGACTTTTTAACATCAGAAAGAGTCTATGAGGACATCATGTAGCTTTTAGACCTTCTGGGGACCCTCTGAGTAGAAAAAAAGTTCAAAAGGTCCTATATGGACTACTGCCTGGAGGACCTGACTTGACTTTTAAACTTTAGAAAGAGTCTATGATGACATCATGTAGCTTTTAGACCTTCTGGGGACCCTCTGAGGAGAAGAAAAGTTCAAAAGGTCCCATATGGACCACTGTCTGGAGGTCCTGACTTGACTTTTTAACATCAGATAGAGTCTATAAGGACATCATGTAGCTTTTAGACCTTCTGGGGACCCTCTGAGGAGAAAAAAAGTTCAAAAGGTCCCATATGGACCACTGTCTGGACGACCTGACTTGACTTTTTAACATCAGAAAGAGTCTATGAGTACATCATGTAGCTTTTAGACCTTCTGGGGACCCTCTGAGTAGAAAAAAAGTTCAAAAGGTCCTATATGGACTACTGCCTGGAGGACCTGACTTGACTTTTAAACTTTAGAAAGAGTCTATGATGACATCATGTAGCTTTTAGACCTTCTGGGGACCCTCTGAGGAGAAGAAAAGTTCAAAAGGTCCCATATGGACCACTGTCTGGAGGTCCTGACTTGACTTTTTAACATCAGATAGAGTCTATAAGGACATCATGTAGCTTTTAGACCTTCTGGGGACCCTCTGAGAAGAAAAAAAGTTCAAAAGGTCCCATATGGACCACTGTCTGGAGGACCTGACTTGAATTTTTAACATCAGAAAGAGTCTATGAGGACATCATGTAGCTTTTAGACCTTATGGGGACCCTCTGAGGAGAAAAAAAAGTTCAAAAGGTCCCATATGGACCACTGTCTGGAGGACCTGACTTGACTTTTTAACATCAGAAAGAGTCTATGTGGACATCAGGTAGCTTTTAGACCTTCTGGGGACCCTCTGAGGAGAAAAAAAGTTCAAAAGGTCCCAAATGGACCACTGTCTGGAGGTCCTGACTTGACTTTTTAACATCAGAAAGAGTCTATGAGGACATCAGGTAGCTTTTAGACCTTCTGGGGACCCTGTGAGGAGAAAAAAAGTTCCAAAGGTCCCATATGGACTAGTGTCTGGAGGACCTGACTTGCCTATTTAACATCAGAAAGAGTCTATGAGGACATCATGTAGCTTTTAGACCTTCTGGGGACCCTCTGAGAAGAAAAAAAGTTCAAAAGGTCCCATATGGACCACTGTCTGGAGGACCTGACTTGACTTTTTAACATCAGAAAGAGTCCATGAGGACATCATGTAGCTTTTAGACCTTATGGGGACCCTCTGAGCAGAAAAAAAGTTCAAAAGGTCCCATATCGATCACTGTCTGGAGGACTTGACTTGACTTTTTAACATCAGAAAGAGTCTATGAGGACATCATGTAGCTTTTAAAACTTCTGGGGACCCTCTGAGCAGAAAAAAAGTTCAAAAGGTCCCAAATGGACTAATGTCTGGAGGTCCTGACTTGACTTTTTAACATCAGAAAGAGTCTATGAGGACATCATGTAGCTTTGAGACCTTCTGGGGACCCTCTGAGTAGAAAAAAAGTTCAAAAGGTCCCATATGGACTAGTGTCTGGAGGACCTGACTTGCCTATTTAACATCAGAAAGAGTCTATGAGGACATCATGTAGCTTTTAGACCTTCTGGGGACCCTCTGAGAAGAAAAAAAGTTCAAAAGGTCCCATATGGACCACTGTCTGGAGGACCTGACTTGCCTATTTAACATCAGAAAGAGTCTATGAGGACATCATGTAGCTTTTAGACCTTCTGGGGACCCTCTGAGCAGAAAAAAACTTCAAAAGGTCCCATATGGACCACTTTCTGGAGGACCTGACTTGACTTTTTAACATCAGAAAGAGTCTATGAGGACATCATGTAGCTTTTAGACCTTCTGGGGACCCTCTGAGCAGAAAAAAGATCAAAAGCTCCCATAGGTCTACTGTCTGGCGGACTTGACGACTTTTTAACATTAGAAAGAGTCTATGAGGTCATCAAGTAGCTTTTAGGCCTTCTGGGGACCCCCTGAGGAGAAAAAAAGTTCAAAAGGTTCATATGGACCAATGTCTGGCGGTCTTAACATCATTATGTGACACATGTATAAATAGTTATGAAAAATTTAATAGAAATAAAGTTTATATTTATGAATGTAAGCATGTGTAGCCTACTCATTTCACATGAAAAGAAAGAGACAGAAAGGAGAGAAGCTAGAATCAGTGAACGTACATCAATACTGACTAAATTAGCAGGGCAATAGCAATGATTAAAATCATGTCGGTTTAAGAGTACGACATAGGCTACCATAAAAAATGTTTTTAGTTTTATTATGAAAAAAACGGAATAAGTTTTATTTCTTGAATCTTGAATGCATTGCAATCAACAAAGTGCATATTACTTTCAAATGTTATTCTTCCATGCAAAACGCTTGTGCAATGTAATGAAACGCATTAGTGCTTGAATGCATTTTAATGCAACAGAGTGCATATTACTTTTAAATGTTGATCTTCCATGCAAAACGCTGTTGCAATGTAATGAAACGCATTAGTTCTTGAATGCATTGCAATTCAACAGAGTGCATCTTACTTTTAAATGTTATTCTTCAATGCAAAACGCTTGTGCAATGCAACAGCACGCTGTTGCAATGTAAAGAAACGCATTAGTTCTTAAATGCATTGCAATGCAACAGAGTGCATATTACTTTTAAATGTTATTCTTCCATGCAAAACACTTGTGCAATGCAACAGCACGCTGTTGCAATGGAATGAAACGCATTAGTTCTTAAATGCATTGCAATGCAACAGAGTGCATATTACTTTTAAATGTTATTCTTCCATGCAAAACGTTTGTGCAATGTACGGAAACGCATTATTTCTTGAATGCATTGCAATGTAACAGAGTGCATATTACTTTTAAATGTTATTCTTTCATGCAAAACGCTTGTGCAATGAAACAGCACGCTGTTGCAATAGAATGAATCGCATTAGTTCTTGAATGCATTTGCAATGCAACAAAGTGCATACTACTTTTAAATGTTATTCTTCCATGCAAAACGCTTGTGCAATGCAACAGCACGCTGTTGCAATGGAATGAAACGCATTAGTTCTTGAATGCATTTGCAAAGCAACAGAGTGCATATTACTTTTAAATAGTATTCTTCCATGCAAAACGCTTGTGCAATGTACGGAAACGCATTAGTTCTTGAATGCATTGCAATGTAACAGAGTGCATATTACTTTTAAATGTTATTCTTTCATGCAAAACGCTTGTGCAATGAAACAGCACGCTTTTGCAATAGAATGAATCGCATTAGTTCTTGAATGCATTTGCAATGCAACAAAGTGCATACTACTTTTAAATGTTATTCTTCCATGCAAAACGCTTGTGCAATGCAACAGCACGCTGTTGCAATGGAATGAAACGCATTAGTTCTTGAATGCATTTGCAAAGCAACAAAGTGCATATTACTTTTAAATGTTATTCTTTCATGCAAAACGCTTGTGTAATGCAACAGCACGCTGCATTGCACATCTCTTCGTTGAACAATGGAAATAGTTAGTTATTGCATGCATTGGAAAGCGACAGCTTTGTGATGTTTTCTCGTGAGTACAAAAAATCAATGAGCTGTATGCAATGCGGAAAACCATATGCTGTGAGTTGTCTTTTCAACAGCTAATGCAATGATTTTCCTTCATACACAAATGATTATGGTTAGTTTGTTCATTGCACAAAGGAATAAGTTAGACCTTTTATGCAATGGAATGAAACACCAAAAATGTTATTAAAACAGCAGATTGCTTAGCTCTTTTAATGCACTACGGAATGAGCTAGTTCTTGAATGCATTGCAATGCAGTAAAATGCATATTGCTTATAGGTCATTCTTCGATGCTTTTCATTGGTATTCTTGGTTACGCTTGATCGTATGTGCCATGCAATGCAACAGCAGATTGCATTGCAGATCTCTTAATGCACTACGGAATGAGTTAGTTCTTGAACGCATTGCAATGCAAAAAAAGTGCATATCGCTTATATGTCATTCTAACGCTTTATCATATGTGCAATGCAACAGCAGTTTTTTTAAGCGTTTGTTTTTTTTCATTGCACAAAGGAATAAGTTAGTCCTTTTATGCAATGGAATGAAACAACAAAACGTTTTAAAACAGCAGATTGCGTTGCCTATCTCTTTAATGCACTACAAAAAGAGTTAGTTCTTGAGTGCATTGCAAAAAAAGTGCATATTGCTTATGCACAACGCTTTAACTTATGTGCAATGCAATTCAATCTCTTCAATGCACTACTGAATGAGTTCTTGAATGCTTTGCAATGCAAAAAAGTGCATATCGCTTATATGTTATTCTACTGCTTTATCATATGTGCTATGCAAAAGCACTTTTTAAGCGTTAGTTTTTTTCATTGCACTAAGGAATAAGTTAGTCCTTTTATGCAATGGAATGAAACAACAAAAATGTTATTAAAACAACAGATTGCATTCCCCATCTCTTTAATGCACTACAAAATGAGTTAGTTCTTGAATGCATTGCAATTCAACAATGCCTTTTGACTTTTTAACATCAGAAAGAGCCTATGAGGACATCACGTAGCTTTTAGACCTTCTGGGGACCCAATGAGCAGAAAAAAAGTTCAAAAGGTCCCATATGGACCACTGTCTGGAGGACCTGACTTGACTTTTTAACATCAGAAAGAGTCTATGAGGATATCATGTAGCTTTTAGACCTTCTGGGGACCCTCTGAGTAGATAAAAAGTTCAAAAGGTCCCATATAGACCACTGTCTGGAGGCCCTGACTTGACTTTTTAACATCAGAAAGAGTCTATGAGGACATCAGGTAGCTTTTAGACCTTCTGGGGACCCTCTGAGGAGAAAAAAAGTTCAAAAGGTCCCATATGGACCACTGTCTGGAGGTCCTGACTTGACTTTTTAACATCAGAAAGAGTCTATGAGGACATCATGCAGCTTTTAGACCTTCTGGGGACCATCTGAGCAGAAAAAAAGTTCAAAAGGTCCCATATGGACCACTGTCTGGATAATTTGACGACTTTTTAACATCAGAAAGAGTCTATGAGGACATCATGTAGCTTTTAGACCTTCTGGGGACCCTCTGAGTAGATAAAAAGTTCAAAAGGTCCCATATAGACCACTGTCTGGAGGCCCTGACTTAACTTTTTAACATCAGAAAGAGTCTATGAGGACATCAGGTAGCTTTTAGACCTTCTGGGGACCCTCTGAGGAGAAAAAAAGTTCAAAAGGTCCTATATGGACCACTGTCTGGAGGTCCTGACTTGACTTTTTAACATCAGAAAGAGTCTATGAGGACATCATGCAGCTTTTAGACCTTCTGGGGACCCTTTGAGGAGAAAAAAAGTTCAAAAGGTCCCATATGGACCACTGTCTGGATAATTTGACGACTTTTTAACATCAGAAAGAGTCTATGAGGACATCATGTAGCTTTTAGACCTTCTGGGTAACCTTGGAGGAGAAAAAAAGTTCAAAAGGTCCCATATGGACCACTGTCTGGAGGTCCTGACTTGACTTTTTAACATCAGAAAGAGTCTATGTGGACATCAGGTAGCTTTTAGACCTTCTGGGGACACTCTGAGTAGAAAAAAAGTTCAAAAGGTCCTATATGGACTACTGCCTGGAGGACCTGACTTGACTTTTAAACTTTAGAAAGAGTCTATGATGACATCATGTAGCTTTTAGATCTTCTGAGGACCCTCTGAGGAGAAAAAAGTTCAAAAGGTCCCATATGGACCACTGTCTGGAGGTCCTGACTAGACTTTTTAACATCAGAAAGAGTCTTTGAGGACATCATGTAGCTTTTAGACCTTATGGGGACCCTCTGAGCAGAAAAAAAGTTCAAAAGGTCCCATATGGACCACTGTTTGGAGGTCCTGACTTGACTTTTTAACATCAGAAAGAGTCTATGAGGACATCATGTAGCTTTTAGACCTTCTGGGGACCCTCTGAGCAGAAAAAAAGTTCAAAAGGTCCCATATGGACCACTGTCTGGAGGTCCTGACTTGACTTTTTAATATCAGAAAGAGTCTATAAGGGCATCATGCAGCTTTTGGACCTTCTGGGGACCCTCTGAGAAGAAAAAAAGTTCAAAAGGTCCCATATGGACCACTGTCTGGATAATATGACGACTTTTTAACATCAGAAATAGTTTATGAGGACATCATGTAGCTTTTAGACCTTCTGGGGACCCTTTGAGGAGAAAAAAAGTTCAAAAGGTCCCATATTGACCACTGTCTGGAGGTCCTGACTTGACTTTTTAACATCAGAAAGAGTCTATGTGGACATCAGGTAGCTTTTAGACCTTCTGAGGACCCTCTGAGGAGAAAAAAAGTTCAAAAGGTCCCATATGGACCACTGTCTCGAGGTCCTGACTTGACTTTTTAACATCAGAAAGAGTCTATGTGGACATCAGGTAGCTTTTAGACCTTCTGGGGACCCTCTGAGGAGAAAAAAAGTTCAAAAGGTCCCATATGGACCACTGTCTGGAGGACCTGACTTGACTTTTTAACATCAGAAAGTGTCTATGAGGACGTCATGTAGCTTTTAGACCTTCTGGGGACCCTCTGAGGAGAAAAAAAAGTTCAAAAGGTCCCATATGGACCACTGTCTGGAGGTCCTGACTTGACTTTTTAACATCAGAAAGAGTCTATGTGGACATCAGGTAGCTTTTAGACCTTCTGGGGACCCTCTGAGGAGAAAAAAAGTTCAAAAGGTCCCAAATGGACAACTGTCTGGAGGTCCTGACTTGACTTTTTAACATCAGAAAGAGTCTATGAGGACATCATGTAGCTTTTAGACCTTCTGGGGACCCTCTGAGTAGAAAAAAAGTTCAAAAGGTCCTATATGGACTACTGCCTGGAGGACCTGACTTGACTTTTAAACTTTAGAAAGAGTCTATGATGACATCATGTAGCTTTTAGACCTTCTGGGGACCCTCTGAGGAGAAGAAAAGTTCAAAAGGTCCCATATGGACCACTGTCTGGAGGTCCTGACTTGACTTTTTAACATCAGAAAGAGTCTATAAGGACATCATGTAGCTTTTAGACCTTCTGGGGACCCTCTGAGAAGAAAAAAAGTTCAAAAGGTCCCATATGGACCACTGTCTGGAGGTCCTGACTTGACTTTTTAACATCAGAAAAAGTCTATGAGGACATCAGGTAGCTTTTAGACCTTCTGGGGACCCTGTGAGGAGAAAAAAAGTTCCAAAGGTCCCATATGGACTAGTGTCTGGAGGACCTGACTTGCCTATTTAACATCAGAAAGAGTCTATGAGGACATCATGTAGCTTTTAGACCTTCTGGGGACCCTCTGAGAAGAAAAAAAGTTCAAAAGGTCCCATATGGACCACTGTCTGGAGGACCTGACTTGACTTTTTAACATCAGAAAGAGTCCATGAGGACATCATGTAGCTTTTAGACCTTCTGGGGACCCTCTGAGGAGAAAAAAAGTTCAAAAGGTCCCATATGGACCACTGTCTGGACGACCTGACTTGACTTTTTAACATCAGAAAGAGTCTATGAGGACATCATGTAGCTTTTAGACCTTCTGGGGACCCTCTGAGTAGAAAAAAAGTTCAAAAGGTCCTATATGGACTACTGCCTGGAGGACCTGACTTGACTTTTAAACTTTAGAAAGAGTCTATGATGACATCATGTAGCTTTTAGACCTTCTGGGGACCCTCTGAGGAGAAGAAAAGTTCAAAAGGTCCCATATGGACCACTGTCTGGAGGTCCTGACTTGACTTTTTAACATCAGATAGAGTCTATAAGGACATCATGTAGCTTTTAGACCTTCTGGGGACCCTCTGAGGAGAAAAAAAGTTCAAAAGGTCCCATATGGACCACTGTCTGGACGACCTGACTTGACTTTTTAACATCAGAAAGAGTCTATGAGGACATCATGTAGCTTTTAGACCTTCTGGGGACCCTCTGAGTAGAAAAAAAGTTCAAAAGGTCCTATATGGACTACTGCCTGGAGGACCTGACTTGACTTTTAAACTTTAGAAAGAGTCTATGATGACATCATGTAGCTTTTAGACCTTCTGGGGACCCTCTGAGGAGAAGAAAAGTTCAAAAGGTCCCATATGGAGCACTGTCTGGAGGTCCTGACTTGACTTTTTAACATCAGATAGAGTCTATAAGGACATCATGTAGCTTTTAGACCTTCTGGGGACCCTCTGAGAAGAAAAAAAGTTCAAAAGGTCCCATATGGACCACAGTCTGGAGGACCTGACTTGAATTTTTAACATCAGAAAGAGTCTATGAGGACATCATGTAGCTTTTAGACCTTATGGGGACCCTCTGAGGAGAAAAAAAAGTTCAAAAGGTCCCATATGGACCACTGTCTGGAGGACCTGACTTGACTTTTTAACATCAGAAAGAGTCTATGTGGACATCAGGTAGCTTTTAGACCTTCTGGGGACCCTCTGAGGAGAAAAAAAGTTCAAAAGGTCCCAAATGGACCACTGTCTGGAGGTCCTGACTTGACTTTTTAACATCAGAAAGAGTCTATGAGGACATCAGGTAGCTTTTAGACCTTCTGGGGACCCTGTGAGGAGAAAAAAAGTTCCAAAGGTCCCATATGGACTAGTGTCTGGAGGACCTGACTTGCCTATTTAACATCAGAAAGAGTCTATGAGGACATCATGTAGCTTTTAGACCTTCTGGGGACCCTCTGAGAAGAAAAAAAGTTCAAAAGGTCCCATATGGACCACTGTCTGGAGGACCTGACTTGACTTTTTAACATCAGAAAGAGTCCATGAGGACATCATGTAGCTTTTAGACCTTATGGGGACCCTCTGAGCAGAAAAAAAGTTCAAAAGGTCCCATATCGATCACTGTCTGGAGGACTTGACTTGACTTTTTAACATCAGAAAGAGTCTATGAGGACATCATGTAGCTTTTAAAACTTCTGGGGACCCTCTGAGCAGAAAAAAAGTTCAAAAGGTCCCAAATGGACTAATGTCTGGAGGTCCTGACTTGACTTTTTAACATCAGAAAGAGTCTATGAGGACATCATGTAGCTTTGAGACCTTCTGGGGACCCTCTGAGTAGAAAAAAAGTTCAAAAGGTCCCATATGGACTAGTGTCTGGAGGACCTGACTTGCCTATTTAACATCAGAAAGAGTCTATGAGGACATCATGTAGCTTTTAGACCTTCTGGGGACCCTCTGAGAAGAAAAAAAGTTCAAAAGGTCCCATATGGACCACTGTCTGGAGGACCTGACTTGCCTATTTAACATCAGAAAGAGTCTATGAGGACATCATGTAGCTTTTAGACCTTCTGGGGACCCTCTGAGAAGAAAAAAAGTTCAAAAGGTCCCATATGGACCACTGTCTGGAGGACCTGACTTGACTTTTTTACATCAGAAAGAGTCCATGAGGACATCATGTAGCTTTTAGACCTTATGGGGACCCTCTGAGAAGAAAAAAAGTTCAAAAGGTCCCATATGAACCACTGTCTGGAGGACCTGACTTGCCTATTTAACATCAGAAATAGTCTGTGAGGACATCATGTAGCTTTTAGACCTTCTGGGACCCCCTGAGGAGAAAAAAAGTTCAAAAAGTCCAATATAGACCACTGTCTGGAGGACCTAACTTGACATTTTAACATCAGAAAGAGTCTATGAGGACATCATGTAGCTATTAGACCTTCTGGGGACCCCCTGAGGAGAAAAAAAGTTCAAAAGGTCCCATATGGACCACTGTCTGGAGGTCCTGACTTGACTTTTTAACATCAGAAAGAGTCTATGAGGACATCAGGTAGCTTTTAGACCTTCTGGGGATCCTCTGAGGAGAAAAAAAGTTCAAAAGGTCTAATATGGACTAGTGTCTGGAGGACCTGACTTGCCTATTTAACATCACAAATAGTCTGTGAGGACATCATGTAGCTTTTAGACCTTCTGGGACCCCCTGAGGAGAAAAAAAGTTCAAAAAGTCCAATATGGACCACTGTCTGGAGGACCTAACTTGACATTATAACATCAGATTGAGTCTATGAGGACATCATGTAGCTATTAAACCTTCTGGGGACCCCCTGAGGAGAAAAAAAGTTCAAAAGGTCCCATATGGACCACTGTCTGGAGGACCTGACTTCACTTTTTAACATCAGAAAGAGTCTATGAGGACATCATGTAGCTTATAGACCTTCTGGGGACCCTCTGAGAAGAAAAAAAAGTTCAAAAGGTCCCATATGGACCACTGTCTGGAGGTCCTGACTTGACTTTTTAACATCAGAAAGAGTCTATGAGGACATCATGTAGCTTTGAGACCCTCTGGGGACCCTCTGAGAAGAAAAAAAGTTCAAAACTTCCCATATGGACCACTGTCTGGAGGATTTGACTTGACTTTTTAACATCAGGAGGAGTCTATGAGGACATCATGTAGCTTTTATACCTTCTGGGGACTCTCTGAGGAGAAAAAAAGTTAAAAAGGTCCCATATGGACCACTGTCTGGAGGTCCTGACTTGACTTTTTAACATCAGAAAGAGTCTATGAGGACATCATGTAGCTTTTAGACCTTCTGGGGACCCTCTGAGCAGAAAAAAACTTCAAAAGGTCCCATATGGACCACTTTCTGGAGGACCTGACTTGACTTTTTAACATCAGAAAGAGTCTGTGAGGACATCATGTAGCTTTTAGACCTTCTGGGACCCCCTGAGGAGAAAAAAAGTTCAAAAAGTCCAATATAGACCACTGTCTGGAGGACCTAACTTGACATTTTAACATCAGAAAGAGTCTATGAGGACATCATGTAGCTATTAGACCTTCTGGGGACCCCCTGAGGAGAAAAAAAGTTCAAAAGGTCCCATATGGACCACTGTCTGGAGGTCCTGACTTGACTTTTTAACATCAGAAAGAGTCTATAAGGACATCATGTAGCTTTTAGACCGTCTGGGGACCTTCTGAGAAGAAAAAAAGTTCAAAAGGTCCCATATGGACCACTGTCTGGAGGACCTGACTTGACTTTTCAACATCAGAAAGATTCTATGAGGACATCATGTAGCTTTTAGACCTTCTGGGGACCCTCTGAGAAGAAAAAAAGTTCAAAAGGTCCCATATGGACCACTGTCTGGAGGACCTGACTTGAATTTTTAACATCAGAAAGAGTCTATGAGGACATCATGTAGCTTTTAGACCTTATGGGGACCCTCTGAGGAGAAAAAAAAGTTCAAAAGGTCCCATATGGACCACTGTCTGGAGGTCCTGACTTGACTTTTTAACATCAGAAAGAGTCTATGAGGACATCAGGTAGCTTTTAGACCTTCTGGGGATCCTCTGAGGAGAAAAAAAGTTCAAAAGGTCCCATATGGACTAGTGTCTGGAGGACCTGACTTGCCTATTTAACATCACAAATAGTCTGTGAGGACATCATGTAGCTTTTAGACCTTCTGGGACCCCCTGAGGAGAAAAAAAGTTCATAAAGTCCAATATGCACCACTGTCTGGAGGACCTAACTTGACATTTTAACATCAGAAAGAGTCTATGAGGACATCATGTAGCTATTAGACCTTCTGGGGACCCCCTGAGGAGAAAAAAAGTTCAAAAGGTCCCATATGGACCACTGTCTGGAGGTCCTGACTTGACTTTTTAACATCAGAAAGAGTCTATGAGGACATCATGTAGCTTTGAGACCCTCTGGGGACCCTCTGAGAAGAAAAAAAGTTCAAAACTTCCCATATGGACCACTGTGTGGAGGATTTGACTTGACTTTTTAACATCAGAAAGAGTCTATGAGGACATCATGTAGCTTTTAGACCTTCTGGGGACCCTCTGAGCAGAAAAAAAGTTCAAAAGGTCCCATATGGACCACAGTCTGGAGGACCTGACTTGACTTTTTAACATCAGAAAGAGTCTATGAGGACATCATGTAGCTTTTAAACCTTCTGGGGACCCTCTGAGCAGAAAAAAAGTTCAAAAGGTCCCATATGGACTAATGTCTGGAGGTCCTGACTTGACTTTTTAACATCAGAAAGAGTCTATGAGGACATCATGTAGCTTTGAGACCTTCTGGGGACCCTCTGAGTAGAAAAAAAGTTCAAAAGGTCCCATATGGACCACTATCTGGAGGTCCTGACTTGACTTTTTAACATCAGAAAGAGTCTATAAGGACATCATGTAGCTTTTAGACCTTCTTGGGACCCTCTGAGAAGGAAAAAAGTTCAAAAGGTCCCATATGGACCACTGTCTGGAGGTCCTGGCTTGACTTTTTAACATCAGAAAGAGTCTATGAGGACATCATGTAGCTTTAAGACCTTCTTGGGACCCTCTGAGAAGGAAAAAAGTTCAAAAGGTCCCATATGGACCACTGTCTGGAGGATTTGACTTGACTTTTTAACATCAGAAGGAGTCTATGAGGACATCATGTAGCTTTTAGACCTTCTGGGGACTCTCTGAGGAGAAAAAAAGTTCAAAAGGTCCCATATGGACCACTGTCTGGAGGTCCTGACTTGACTTTTTAACATCAGAAAGAGTCTATGAGGACATCATGTAGCTTTGAGACCCTCTGGGGACCCTCTGAGAAGAAAAAAAGTTAAAAACTTCCCATATGGACCACTGTCTGGAGGATTTGACTTGACTTTTTAACATCAGAAAGAGTCTTATGAGGACATCATGTAGCTTTTAGACCTTCTGGGGACCCTCTGAGTAGAAAAAAAGTTCAAAAGGTCCCATATGGACCACTGTCTGGAGGACCTGACTTGACTTTTTAACATCAGAAAGAGTCTATGAGGACATCATGTAGCTTTTAGACATTCTGGGGACCCTCTGAGCAGAAAAAAAGTTCAAAAGGTCCCATATCGATCACTGTCTGGAGGACTTGACTTGACTTTTTAACATCAAAAAGAGTCTATGAGGACATCATGTAGCTTTTAAACCTTCTGGGGACCCTCTGAGCAGAAAAAAGTTCAAAAGGTCCCATATGGACTAATGTCTGGAGGTCCTGACTTGACTTTTTAACATCAGAAAGAGTCTATGAGGACATCATGTAGCTTTGAGACCTTCTGGGGACCCTCTGAGCAGAAAAAAAGTTCAAAAGGTCCCATATGGACCACTATCTGGAGGTCCTGACTTGACTTTTTAACATCAGAAAGAGTCTATAAGGACATCATGTAGCTTTTAGACCTTCTTGGGACCCTCTGAGAAGGAAAAAAGTTCAAAAGGTCCCATATGGACCACTGTCTGGAGGTCCTGACTTGACTTTTTAACATCAGAAAGAGTCTATGAGGACATCATGTAGCTTTGAGACCCTCTGGAGACCCTCTGAGAAGAAAAAAAGTTCAAAAGTTCCCAAATGGACCACTGTCTGGAGGATTTGACTTGACTTTTTAACATTAGAAGGAGTCTATGAGGACATCATGTAGCTTTTAGACCTTCTGGGGACTCTCTGAGGAGAAAAAAAGTTCAAAAGGTCCCATATGGACCACTGTCTGGAGGTCCTGACTTCACGTTTTTAACATCAGAAAGAGTCTATGAGGACATCATGTAGCTTTGAGACCCTCTGGGGACCCTCTGAGAAAAAAAAAAGTTCAAAACTTCCCATATGGACCACTGTCTGGAGGATTTGACTTGACTTTTTAACATCTGAAGGAGTCTATGAGGACATCATGTAGCTTTTAGACCTTCTGGGGACTCTCTGAGGAGAAAAAAAGTTAAAAAGGTCCCATATGGACCACTGTCTGGAGGTCCTGACTTGACTTTTTAACATCAGAAAGAGTCTATGAGGACATCATGTAGCTTTTAGACCTTCTGGGGACCCTCTGAGCAGAAAAAAAGTTCAAAAGGTCCCAAAAGGTTAAAAAATGGACCACTGTCTGGAGGACCTGACTTGACTTTTTAACATCAGAAAGAGTCTATGAGGACATCATGTAGCTTTTAGACCTTCTGGGGACCCTCTGAGGAGATAAAAAGTTCAAAAGATCCCATATGGACTACTGTCTGGAGGACCTGACTTTACTTTTTAACATTAGAAAGAGTCTATGAGGACGTCATGTAGCTTTTCGACCTTCTGGGGACCCTCTGAGGAGAAAAAAAGTTCAAAAGGTCCCATATGGACCACTGTCTGGAGGACCTGACTT
Organism: Gila orcuttii; assembly: GCA_026230005.1. Classification (NCBI taxonomy): domain Eukaryota; kingdom Metazoa; phylum Chordata; class Actinopteri; order Cypriniformes; family Leuciscidae; genus Gila; species Gila orcuttii. The sequence continues at coordinate 12,049,537 of JAPDVR010000014.1, forward strand.
GACTTTTTAACATCAGAAAGAGTCTATGAGGACATCATGTAGCTTTTAGACCTTCTGGGGACCCTCTGAGCAGAAAAAAACTTCAAAAGGTCCCATATGGACCACTTTCTGGAGGACCTGACTTGACTTTTTAACATCAGAAAGAGTCTATGAGGACATCATGTAGCTTTTAGACCTTCTGGGGACCCTCTGAGCAGAAAAAAGATCAAAAGCTCCCATAGGACTACTGTCTGGCGGACTTGACGACTTTTTAACATTAGAAAGAGTCTATGAGGTCATCAAGTAGCTTTTAGGCCTTCTGGGGACCCTCTGAGGAGAAAAAAAGTTCAAAAGGTCCCATATGGACCACTGTCTGGAGGTCCTGACTTGACTTTTTAACATCAGAAAGAGTCTATGAGGACATCAGGTAGCTTTTAGACCTTCTGGGGATCCTCTGAGGAGAAAAAAAGTTCAAAAGGTCCCATATGGACTAGTGTCTGGAGGACCTGACTTGCCTATTTAACATCACAAATAGTCTGTGAGGACATCATGTAGCTTTTAGACCTTCTGGGACCCCCTGAGGAGAAAAAAAGTTCATAAAGTCCAATATGCACCACTGTCTGGAGGACCTAACTTGACATTTTAACATCAGAAAGAGTCTATGAGGACATCATGTAGCTATTAGACCTTCTGGGGACCCCCTGAGGAGAAAAAAAGTTCAAAAGGTCCCATATGGACCACTGTCTGGAGGTCCTGACTTGACTTTTTAACATCAGAAAGAGTCTATGAGGACATCATGTAGCTTTTAGACCTTCTGGGGACCCTCTGAGCAGAAAAAAACTTCAAAAGGTCCCATATGGACCACTTTCTGGAGGACCTGACTTGACTTTTTAACATCAGAAAGAGTCTGTGAGGACATCATGTAGCTTTTAGACCTTCTGGGACCCCCTGAGGAGAAAAAAAGTTCAAAAAGTCCAATATAGACCACTGTCTGGAGGACCTAACTTGACATTTTAACATCAGAAAGAGTCTATGAGGACATCATGTAGCTATTAGACCTTCTGGGGACCCCCTGAGGAGAAAAAAAGTTCAAAAGGTCCCATATGGACCACTGTCTGGAGGTCCTGACTTGACTTTTTAACATCAGAAAGAGTCTATAAGGACATCATGTAGCTTTTAGACCTTCTGGGGACCTTCTGAGAAGAAAAAAAGTTCAAAAGGTCCCATATGGACCACTGTCTGGAGGACCTGACTTGACTTTTCAACATCAGAAAGATTCTATGAGGACATCATGTAGCTTTTAGACCTTCTGGGGACCCTCTGAGAAGAAAAAAAGTTCAAAAGGTCCCATATGGACCACTGTCTGGAGGACCTGACTTGAATTTTTAACATCAGAAAGAGTCTATGAGGACATCATGTAGCTTTTAGACCTTATGGGGACCCTCTGAGGAGAAAAAAAAGTTCAAAAGGTCCCATATGGACCACTGTCTGGAGGTCCTGACTTGACTTTTTAACATCAGAAAGAGTCTATGAGGACATCAGGTAGCTTTTAGACCTTCTGGGGATCCTCTGAGGAGAAAAAAAGTTCAAAAGGTCCCATATGGACTAGTGTCTGGAGGACCTGACTTGCCTATTTAACATCACAAATAGTCTGTGAGGACATCATGTAGCTTTTAGACCTTCTGGGACCCCCTGAGGAGAAAAAAAGTTCATAAAGTCCAATATGCACCACTGTCTGGAGGACCTAACTTGACATTTTAACATCAGAAAGAGTCTATGAGGACATCATGTAGCTATTAGACCTTCTGGGGACCCCCTGAGGAGAAAAAAAGTTCAAAAGGTCCCATATGGACCACTGTCTGGAGGTCGTGACTTGACTTTTTAACATCAGAAAGAGTCTATGAGGACATCATGTAGCTTTGAGACCCTCTGGGGACCCTCTGAGAAGAAAAAAAGTTCAAAACTTCCCATATGGACCACTGTGTGGAGGATTTGACTTGACTTTTTAACATCAGAAAGAGTCTATGAGGACATCATGTAGCTTTTAGACCTTCTGGGGACCCTCTGAGCAGAAAAAAAGTTCAAAAGGTCCCATATGGACCACAGTCTGGAGGACCTGACTTGACTTTTTAACATCAGAAAGAGTCTATGAGGACATCATGTAGCTTTTAAACCTTCTGGGGACCCTCTGAGCAGAAAAAAAGTTCAAAAGGTCCCATATGGACTAATGTCTGGAGGTCCTGACTTGACTTTTTAACATCAAAAAGAGTCTATGAGGACATCATGTAGCTTTGAGACCTTCTGGGGACCCTCTGAGTAGAAAAAAAGTTCAAAAGGTCCCATATGGACCACTATCTGGAGGTCCTGACTTGACTTTTTAACATCAGAAAGAGTCTATAAGGACATCATGTAGCTTTTAGACCTTCTTGGGACCCTCTGAGAAGGAAAAAAGTTCAAAAGGTCCCATATGGACCACTGTCTGGAGGTCCTGGCTTGACTTTTTAACATCAGAAAGAGTCTATGAGGACATCATGTAGCTTTAAGACCTTCTTGGGACCCTCTGAGAAGGAAAAAAGTTCAAAAGGTCCCATATGGACCACTGTCTGGAGGATTTGACTTGACTTTTTAACATCAGAAGGAGTCTATGAGGACATCATGTAGCTTTTAGACCTTCTGGGGACTCTCTGAGGAGAAAAAAAGTTCAAAAGGTCCCATATGGACCACTGTCTGGAGGTCCTGACTTGACTTTTTAACATCAGAAAGAGTCTATGAAGACATCATGTAGCTTTGAGACCCTCTGGGGACCCTCTGAGAAGAAAAAAAGTTAAAAACTTCCCATATGGACCACTGTCTGGAGGATTTGACTTGACTTTTTAACATCAGAAAGAGTCTTATGAGGACATCATGTAGCTTTTAAACCTTCTGGGGACCCTCTGAGTAGAAAAAAAGTTCAAAAGGTCCCATATGGACCACTGTCTGGAAGACCTGACTTGACTTTTTAACATCAGAAAGAGTCTATGAGGACATCATGTAGCTTTTAGACATTCTGGGGACCCTCTGAGCAGAAAAAAAGTTCAAAAGGTCCCATATCGATCACTGTCTGGAGGACTTGACTTGACTTTTTAACATCAAAAAGAGTCTATGAGGACATCATGTAGCTTTTAAACCTTCTGGGGACCCTCTGAGCAGAAAAAAAGTTCAAAAGGTCCCATATGGACTAATGTCTGGAGGTCCTGACTTGACTTTTTAACATCAGAAAGAGTCTATGAGGACATCATGTAGCTTTGAGACCTTCTGGGGACCCTCTGAGTAGAAAAAAAGTTCAAAAGGTCCCATATGGACCACTATCTGGAGGTCCTGACTTGACTTTTTAACATCAGAAAGAGTCTATAAGGACATCATGTAGCTTTTAGACCTTCTTGGGACCCTCTGAGAAGGAAAAAAGTTCAAAAGGTCCCATATGGACCACTGTCTGGAGGTCCTGACTTGACTTTTTAACATCAGAAAGAGTCTATGAGGACATCATGTAGCTTTGAGACCCTCTGGAGACCCTCTGAGAAGAAAAAAAGTTCAAAAGTTCCCAAATGGACCACTGTCTGGAGGATTTGACTTGACTTTTTAACATTAGAAGGAGTCTATGAGGACATCATGTAGCTTTTAGACCTTCTGGGGACTCTCTGAGGAGAAAAAAAGTTCAAAAGGTCCAATATGGACCACTGTCTGGAGGTCCTGACTTCACGTTTTTAACATCAGAAAGAGTCTATGAGGACATCATGTAGCTTTGAGACCCTCTGGGGACCCTCTGAGAAAAAAAAAAGTTCAAAACTTCCCATATGGACCACTGTCTGGAGGATTTGACTTGACTTTTTAACATCTGAAGGAGTCTATGAGGACATCATGTAGCTTTTAGACCTTCTGGGGACTCTCTGAGGAGAAAAAAAGTTAAAAAGGTCCCATATGGACCACTGTCTGGAGGTCCTGACTTGACTTTTTAACATCAGAAAGAGTCTATGAGGACATCATGTAGCTTTTAGACCTTCTGGGGACCCTCTGAGCAGAAAAAAAGTTCAAAAGGTCCCAAAAGGTTCAAAAATGGACCACTGTCTGGAGGACCTGACTTGACTTTTTAACATCAGAAAGAGTCTATGAGGACATCATGTAGCTTTTAGACCTTCTGGGGACCCTCTGAGGAGATAAAAAGTTCAAAAGATCCCATATGGACTACTGTCTGGAGGACCTGACTTTACTTTTTAACATTAGAAAGAGTCTATGAGGACGTCATGTAGCTTTTCGACCTTCTGGGGACCCTCTGAGGAGAAAAAAAGTTCAAAAGGTCGCATATGGACCACTGTCTGGAGGACCTGACTTGACTTTTTAACATCAGAAAGAGTCTATGAGGACATCATGTAGCTTTTAGACCTTCTGGGGACCCTCTGAGCAGAAAAAAACTTCAAAAGGTCCCATATGGACCACTTTCTGGAGGACCTGACTTGACTTTTTAACATCAGAAAGAGTCTATGAGGACATCATGTAGCTTTTAGACCTTCTGGGGACCCTCTGAGCAGAAAAAAGATCAAAAGCTCCCATAGGACTACTGTCTGGCGGACTTGACGACTTTTTAACATTAGAAAGAGTCTATGAGGTCATCAAGTAGCTTTTAGGCCTTCTGGGGACCCTCTGAGGAGAAAAAAAGTTCAAAAGGTTCATATGGACCAATGTCTGGCGGTCTTAACATCATTATGTGACACATGTATAAATAGTTATGAAAAATTTAATAGAAATAAAGTTTATATTTATGTATGTAAGCATGTGTAGCCTACTCATTTCACATGAAAAGAAAGGGACAGAAAGGAGAGAAGCTAGAATCAGTGAACGTACATCAATACTGACTAAATTAGCAGGGCAATAGCAATGATTAACATCATGTCGGTTTAAGAGTACGACATAGGCTACCATAAAAAATGTTTTTAGTTTTATTATGAAAAAAACGGAATAAGTTTTATTTCTTGAATCTTGAATGAATTGCAATCAACAAAGTGCATATTACTTTCAAATGTTATTCTTCCATGCAAAACGCTTGTGCAATGTAATGAAACGCATTAGTGCTTGAATGCATTTTAATGCAACAGAGTGCATATTACTTTTAAATGTTGATCTTCCATGCAAAACGCTGTTGCAATGTAATGAAACGCATTAGTTCTTGAATGCATTGCAATTCAACAGAGTGCATCTTACTTTTAAATGTTATTCTTCAATGCAAAACGCTTGTGCAATGCAACAGCACGCTGTTGCAATGTAAAGAAACGCATTAGTTCTTAAATGCATTGCAATGCAACAGAGTGCATATTACTTTTAAATGTTATTCTTCCATGCAAAACGCTTGTGCAATGCAACAGCACGCTGTTGCAATGGAATTAAACGCATTAGTTCTTGAATGCTTTTGCAAAGCAACAGAGTGCATATTACTTTTAAATAGTATTCTTCCATGCAAAACGCTTGTGCAATGTACGGAAACGCATTAGTTCTTGAATGCAATGTAACAGAGTGCATATTACTTTTAAATGTTATTCTTTCATGCAAAACGCTTGTGCAATGAAACAGCACGCTTTTGCAATAGAATGAATCGCATTAGTTCTTGAATGCATTTGCAATGCAACAAAGTGCATACTACTTTTAAATGTTATTCTTCCATGCAAAACGCTTGTGTAATGCAACAGCACGCTGCATTGCACATCTCTTCGTTGAACAATGGAAATAGTTAGTTATTGCATGCATTGGAAAGCGACAGCTTTGTGATGTTTTCTCGTGAGTACAAAAAATCAATGAGCTGTATGCAATGCGGAAAACCATATGCTGTGAGTTGTCTTTTCAACAGCTAATGCAATGATTTTCCTTCATACACAAATGATTATGGTTAGTTTGTTCATTGCACAAAGGAATAAGTTAGACCTTTTATGCAATGGAATGAAACACCAAAAATGTTATTAAAACAGCAGATTGCTTAGCTCTTTTAATGCACTACGGAATGAGCTAGTTCTTGAATGCATTGCAATGCAGTAAAATGCATATTGCTTATAGGTCATTCTTCGATGCTTTTCATTGGTATTCTTGGTTACGCTTGATCGTATGTGCCATGCAATGCAACAGCAGATTGCATTGCAGATCTCTTAATGCACTACGGAATGAGTTAGTTCTTGAACGCATTGCAATGCAAAAAAAGTGCATATCGCTTATATGTCATTCTAACGCTTTATCATATGTGCAATGCAACAGCAGTTTTTTTAAGCGTTTGTTTTTTTTCATTGCACAAAGGAATAAGTTAGTCCTTTTATGCAATGGAATGAAACAACAAAACGTTTTAAAACAGCAGATTGCGTTGCCTATCTCTTTAATGTACTACAAAAAGAGTTAGTTCTTGAGTGCATTGCAAAAAAAGTGCATATTGCTTATGCACAACGCTTTAACTTATGTGCAATGCAATTCAATCTCTTCAATGCACTACTGAATGAGTTAGTTCTTGAATACTTTGCAATGCAAAAAAGTGCATATCGCTTATATGTTATTCTACTGCTTTATCATATGTGCTATGCAAAAGCAGTTTTTAAGCGTTAGTCTTTTTCATTGCACTAAGGAATAAGTTAGTCCTTTTATGCAATGGAATGAAACAACAAAAATGTTATTAAAACAACAGATTGCATTCCCAATCTCTTTAATGCACTACAAAATGAGTTAGTTCTTGAATGCATTGCAATTCAACAATGCCTTTTGACTTTTTAACATCAGAAAGAGTCTATGAGGACATCACGTAGCTTTTAGACCTTCTGGGGACCCAATGAGCAGAAAAAAAGTTCAAAAGGTCCCATATGGACCACTGTCTGGAGGACCTGACTTGACTTTTTAACATCAGAAAGAGTCTATGAGGACATCATGTAGCTTTTAGACCTTCTGGGGACCCTCTGAGTAGATAAAAAGTTCAAAAAATCCCATATAGACCACTGTCTGGAGGCCCTGACTTGACTTTTTAACATCAGAAAGAGTCTATGAGGACATCAGGTAGCTTTTAGACCTTCTGGGGACCCTCTGAGGAGAAAAAAAGTTCAAAAGGTCCCATATGGACCACTGTCTGGAGGTCCTGACTTGACTTTTTAACATCAGAAAGAGTCTATGAGGACATCATGCAGCTTTTAGACCTTCTGGGGACCATCTGAGAAGAAAAAAAGTTCAAAAGGTCCCATATGGACAACTGTCTGGATAATTTGACGACTTTTTAACATCAGAAAGAGTCTATGAGGACATCATGTAGCTTTTAGACCTTCTGGGGACCCTTTGAGGAGAAAAAAAGTTCAAAAGGTCCCATATGGACCACTGTCTGGATAATTTGACGACTTTTTAACATCAGAAAGAGTCTATGAGGACATCATGTAGCTTTTAGACCTTCTGGGGACCCTTTGAGGAGAAAAAAAGTTCAAAAGGTCCCATATGGACCACTGTCTGGAGGTCCTGACTTGACTTTTTAACATCAGAAAGAGTCTATGTGGACATCAGGTAGCTTTTAGACCTTCTGGGGACACTCTGAGTAGAAAAAAAAGTTCAAAAGGTCCTATATGGACTACTGCCTGGAGGACCTGACTTGACTTTTAAACTTTAGAAAGAGTCTATGATGACATCATGTAGCTTTTAGATCTTCTGAGGACCCTCTGAGGAGAAAACAGTTCAAAAGGTCCCATATGGACCACTGTCTGGAGGTCCTGACTTGACTTTTTAACATCAGAAAGAGTCTTTGAGGACATCATGTAGCTTTTAGACCTTCTGGGGACCCTCTGAGTAGAAAAAAAGTTCAAAAGGTCCTATATGGACTACTGCCTGGAGGACCTGACTTGACTTTTAAACTTTAGAAAGAGTCTATGATGACATCATGTAGCTTTTAGACCTTCTGGGGACCCTCTGAGCAGAAAAAAAGTTCAAAAGGTCCCATATGGACCACTGTTTGGAGGTCCTGACTTGACTTTTTAACATCAGAAAGAGTCTATGAGGACATCATGTAGCTTTTAGACCTTCTGGGGACCCTCTGAGCAGAAAAAAAGTTCAAAAGGTCCCATATGGACCACTGTCTGAAGGTCCTGACTTGACTTTTTAATATCAGAAAGAGTCTATAAGGGCATCATGCAGGTTTTGGACCTTCTGGGGACCCTCTGAGAAGAAAAAAAGTTCAAAAGGTCCCATATGGACCACTGTCTGGATAATATGACGACTTTTTAACATCAGAAATAGTCTATGAGGACATCATGTAGCTTTTAGACCTTCTGGGGACCCTTTGAGGAGAAAAAAAGTTCAAAAGGTCCCATATGGACCACTGTCTGGAGGTCCTGACTTGACTTTTTAACATCAGAAAGAGTCTATGTGGACATCAGGTAGCTTTTAGACCTTCTGAGGACCCTCTGAGGAGAAAAAAGTTCAAAAGGTCCCATATGGACCACTGTCTCGAGGTCCTGACTTGACTTTTTAACATCAGAAAGAGTCTATGTGGACATCAGGTAGCTTTTAGACCTTCTGGGGACCCTCTGAGGAGAAAAAAAGTTCAAAAGGTCCCATATGGACCACTGTCTGGAGGTCCTGACTTGACTTTTTAATATCAGAAAGAGTCTATAAGGGTATCTTTTAGACCTTCTGGGGACCCTCTGAGAAGAAAAAAAGTTCAAAAGGTCCCATATGGACAGCTTTCTGGATAATATGACGACTTTTTAACATCAGAAATAGTCTATGAGGACATCATGTAGCTTTTAGACCTTCTGAGGACCCTCTGAGGAGAAAAAAAGTTCAAAAGGTCCCATATGGACCACTGTCTCGAGGTCCTGACTTGACTTTTTAACATCAGAAAGAGTCTATGTGGACATCAGGTAGCTTTTAGACCTTCTGGGGACCCTCTGAGGAGAAAAAAAGTTCAAAAGGTCCCATATGGACCACTGTCTGGAGGACCTGACTTGACTTTTTAACATCAGAAAGAGTCTATGAGGACGTCATGTAGCTTTTAGACCTTCTGGGGACCCTCTGAGGAGAAAAAAAAGTTCAAAAGGTCCCATATGGACCACTGTCTGGAGGTCCTGACTTGACTTTTTAACATCAGAAAGAGTCTATGTGGACATCAGGTAGCTTTTAGACCTTCTGGGGACCCTCTGAGGAGAAAAAAAGTTCAAAAGGTCCCAAATGGACAACTGTCTGGAGGTCCTGACTTGACTTTTTAACATCAGAAAGAGTCTATGAGGACATCATGTAGCTTTTAGACCTTCTGGGGACCCTCTGAGTAGAAAAAAAGTTCAAAAGGTCCTATATGGACTACTGCCTGGAGGACCTGACTTGACTTTTAAAGTTTAGAAAGAGTCTATGATGACATCATGTAGCTTTTAGACCTTCTGGGGACCCTCTGAGGAGAAGAAAAGTTCAAAAGGTCCCATATGGACCACTGTCTGGAGGTCCTGACTTGACTTTTTAACATCAGAAAGAGTCTATAAGGACATCATGTAGCTTTTAGACCTTCTGGGGACCCTCTGAGAAGAAAAAAGTTCAAAAGGTCCAATATGGACCACTGTCTGGAGGTCCTGACTTGACTTTTTAACATCAGAAAGAGTCTATGAGGACATCAGGTAGCTTTTAGACCTTCTGGGGACCCTGTGAGGAGAAAAAAAGTTCCAAAGGTCCCATATGGACTAGTGTCTGGAGGACCTGACTTGCCTATTTAACATCAGAAAGAGTCTATGAGGACATCATGTAGCTTTTAGACCTTCTGGGGACCCTCTGAGAAGAAAAAAAGTTCAAACGGTCCCATATGGACCACTGTCTGGAGGACCTGACTTGACTTTTTAACATCAGAAAGAGTCTATGAGGACATCAGGTAGCTTTTAGAACTTCTGGGGACCCTGTGAGGAGAAAAAAAGTTCCAAAGGTCCCATATGGACTAGTGTCTGGAGGACCTGACTTGCCTATTTAACATCAGAAAGAGTCTATGAGGACATCATGTAGCTTTTAGACCTTCTGGGGACCCTCTGAGAAGAAAAAAAGTTCAAAACGTCCCATATGGACCACTGTCTGGGGGACCTGACTTGACTTTTAAACATCAGAAAGAGTCTATGAGGACATCATGTAGCTTTTAGACCTTCTGGGGACCCTCTGAGGAGAAAAAAGTTCAAAAGGTCCCATATGGACCACTGTCTGGAGGTCCTGACTTGACTTTTTAACATCAGAAAGAGTCTATGAGGACATCATGTAGCTTTTAGACCTTCTCTGGACCCCCTGAGCAGAAAAAAAGTTCAAAAGGTCCCATATGGACCACTGTCTGGAGGACCTGACTTGACTTTTTAACTTCAGAAAGAGTCTATGAGGACATCATGTAGCTTTTAGACCTTTTGGGGACCCTCTGAGCAGAAAAAAAGTTCAAAAGGTCCCAAATGGACCACTGCATGGAGGACCTGACTTGACTTTTTAACATCAGAAAGAGTCTATGAGGACATCATGTAACTTTTAGACCTTCTGAGGACCCTCTGAGGAGAAAAAAAGTTCAAAAACTCCCATATGGATTGTTGTATGGCGGACTTGACTTGACTTTTTAACATCAAAAAGATTCTCTAGGGACATCATGTAGCTTTTAGACCTTCTCTGGAACCTCTGAGCAGAAAAAAAGTTCAAAAGGTCCCATTTGGACCACTGTCTTGGGACCTGACTTGACTTTTTAACATCAGAAAGAGTCTATGAGGACATCATGTAGCTTTGAGACCTCCTGGGGACCCCCTGAGAGGAAAAAAAGTTCAAAAGGTCCCATATGGACCACTGTCTGGAGGATTTGACTTGACATTTTAACATCAGAAAGAGTCTATGAGGACATCATGTAGCTTTTAGACCTTTTCTGGACCCCCTGAGCAGAAAAAAAGTTCAAAAGGTCCTATATGGACCAATGTCTGGAGGACCTGACTTGACTTTTAAACATCAGAAAGAGTCTATGAGGACATCATGTAGCTTTTAGACCTTCTCTGGACCCTCTGTGCAGAAAAAAAGTTCAAAAGGTCCCATATGGACCACTGTCTGGAGGACCTGACTTGACTTTTAACATCAGAAAGAGTCTATGAGGACATAATGTAGCTTTTAGACCTTCTGGGGACCCTCTGAGCAGAAAAAACGTTCAAAAGGTCCCATATGGACCACTGTTTGGAAGACCTGACTTGACTTTTTAACATCAGAAAGAGTCTATGAGGACATCATGTAGCTTTTAGACCTTCTGGTGACCCTCTGACGAGAAAAAAAGTTCAAAAGGTCCCATATGGATCACTGTCTGGAGAAGCTGACTTTACTTTTTAACATCAGAAAGTTTCTCTAAGGACATCATGTAGCTTTTAGACCTTTTCTGGACCCCTTTAGCAGAAAAAAAGTTCAAAAGGTCCAATATGGACCACTTTGTGGAGGACCTGACTTGACTTTTTAACATCAGAAAGAGTCTATGAGGACATCATGTAGCTTTTAGACCTTCTCTGGACCCCCTGAGCAGAAAAAAAGTTCAAAAGGTCCCATATGGACCACTCTCTGGAGGTCCTGACTTGACTTTTTAACATCAAAAAGAGTCTATGAGGACATCATGTAGCTTTTAGACCTTCTGGGACCCTCTGAGGAGAAAAAAAGTTCAAAAACTCCCATATGGATTATTGTATGGCGGACTTGACTTGACTTTTTAACATCAAAAAGCTTCTCTAGGGACATCATGTAGCTTTTAGACCTTCTCTGGACCCCCTGAGCAGAAAAAAAAGTTCAAAAGGTCCCATTTGGACCACTGTCTTGGGACCTGACTTGACTTTTTAACATCAGAAAGAGTCTATGAGGACATGATGTAGCTTTTAGACCTTCTGGGGACCGTCTGAGGAGAAAAAAAGTTCAAAAGGTCCAATATGGACCACTGTCTGGAGGACCTGACTTGACTTTTAAACATCAGAAAGAGTCTATGAGGACATCATGTAGCTTTTAGACCTTCTGGGGACCCTCTGAGCAGAAAAAAAAGTTCAACAGGTCCCATATGGACCACTGTTTGGAAGATCTGACTTGACTTTTTAACATCAGAAAGAGTCTATGAGGACATCATGTAGCTTTTAGACCTTCTGGGGACCCTCTGAGCAGAAAAAAAGTTCAAAAACTCCCATAAGGATTACTGTATGGTGGACTTGACTTGACTTTTTAACATCAAAGAGTTTCTCTAAGGACATAATGTAGCTTTTAGACCTTCTGGAGACCCTCTGAGGAGAAAAAAAGTTCAAAAGGTCCCATATGGATCACTGGCTGGAGGACCTGACTTTACTTTTTAACATCAGAAAGAGTCTATGAGGACATCATGTAGCTTTTAGACTTTCTGGGGACCCTCTGAGCAGAAAAAAAGTTCAAAAACTCCCATATGGATTACTGTATGGCGGACTTTACGACTTTTTAACATCAAAAAGTTTCTCTAAGGACATCATGTAGCTTTTAGACCTTCTCTTGACCCCCTGAGCAGAAAAAAAGTTCAAAAGGTCCCATATGAACCACTGTCTGGGGGACCTGACTTGACTTTTTAACATCAGAAAGAGTCTATGAGGACATCATGTAGCTTTTAGACCTTCTGGGGACCCTCTGAGGAGAAAAAAAGTTCAAAAGGTCCCACATGGATCACTGTCTGGAGGACCTGACTTTACTTTTTAACATCAGAAAGAGTCTATGAGGACATCATGTAGCTTTTAGATCTGCTGGGGACCCTCTGAGTAGAAAAAAAGTTCAAAAACTCCCATATCGATTACTGTATGGCGGACTTTACGACTTTTTAACATCAAAAAGTTTCTCTAAGGACATAATGTAGCTTTTAGACCTTTTCTGGACCCCCTGAGCAGAAAAAAAGTTCAAAAGGTCCCATATGGACCACTGTCTGGAGGACCTGACTTCACTTTTTAACATCAGAAAGAGTCTATGAGGACATCATGTAGCTTTTAGACCTTCTCTGGACCATCTGAGCAGAAAAAAAGTTCAAAAGGTCCCATATGGAGCACTGTCTGGACGTCCTGACTTGACTTTTTAACAACAAAAAGAGTCCATGTAGCTTTTAGACCTTCGGGGACCCTCTGAGCAAAAGAAAAGTTCAAAAGGTCCTATATGGACCACTGTCTGGAGGACCTGACTTGACTTTTTAAAATCAGAAAGAGTCTTTGAGGACATCATGTAGCTTTTAGACCTTCTGGGGACCCTCTGAGCAGAAAAAAGATCAAAAGCTCCCTTATGGACTACTGTCTGGCGGACTTTTAGACCTTCTGGGGACCGTCTGAGGAGAAAAAAAGTTCAAAAGGTCCCATATGGACCACTGTCTGGAGGACCTGACTTGACTTTTAAACATCAGAAAGAGTCTATGAGGACATCATATGGGACCTTTTTGAACTTCATCGTTTTATTATGATGAGTCTTTGAGGTCATCATGTAGCTTCTAGGCCTTCTGGGGACCCCCTGAGGAGAAAAAAAGTTCAAAAGGTTCATATGGACTACTGTCTGGCGGTCTTAACATCATCATGTGACACATGTATAAATAGTTTTGAAAAATTTAATAGAAATAAAGTTTATATTTATGAATATAAGCATGTGTAGCCTACTCATTTCACATGAAAAGAAAGAGACAGAAAGGAGAGAAGCTAGAATCAGTGAACGTACATCAATACTGACTAAATTAGCAGGTTAATAGCAATGATTAAAATCATGTCGATTTAAGAGTACGATATAGGCTACCTTAAAAAATGTTTTTAGTTTTATTAGGAAAAAAACGGAATGAGTTTTATTTCTTGAATCTTGAATGCATTGCAATCAACAAAGTGCATATTACTTTCAAATGTTATTCTTCCATGCAAAACGCTTGTGCAATGTAATGAAACGCATTAGTGCTTGAATCCATTTTAATGCAACAGAGTGCATATTACTTTTAAATGTTAATCTTCCATGCAAAACGCTGTTGCAATGTAATGAAACGCATTAGTTCTTGAATGCAATGCAATTCAACAAAGTGCATCTTACTTTTAAATGTTATTCTTCCATGCAAAACGCTGTTGCAATGTAATTAAACGCATTAGTTCTTAAATGCATTGCAATGCAAGAGTTCATATTACTTTTAAATGTTATTCTTCCATGCAAAACGCTTGTGCAATGCAACAGCACGCTGTTACAATGTAATGAAACGCATTAGTTCTTGAATGCATTGCAATGCAACAGAGTGCATATTACTTTTAAATGTTATTCTTCCAAGCAAAACGCTTGTGCAATGCAACAACACGCTGTTGCAATGTAAAGAAACGCATTAGTGCTTGAATCCATTTTAATGCAACAGAGTGCATATTACTTTTAAATGTTAATCTTCCATGCAAAACGCTGTTGCAATGTAATGAAACGCATTAGTTCTTGAATGCATTGCAATTCAACAAAGTGCATCTTACTTTAAAATGTTATTCTTCCATGCAAAACGCTGTTGCCAATGTAATTAAACGCATTAGTTCTTAAATGCATTGCAATGCAAGAGTTCATATTACTTTTAAATGTTATTCTTCCATGCAAAACGCCTGTGCAATGCAACAGCACGCTGTTGCAATGTAATGAAACGCATTAGTTCTTGAATGCATTGCAATGCAACAGAGTGCATATTACTTTTCAATGTTATTCTTCCATGCAAAACGCTTGTGCAATGCAACAGCACGCTGTTGCAATGTAATGAAACGCATTAGTTCTTGAATGCATTGCAATGCAACAGAGTGCATATTACTTTTAAATGTTATCTTCCATGCAAAACTCTTGTGCAATGCAACAGCACGCTGTTGCAATGTATTGAAACGCACTAGTTCTTGAATGCATTGCAATGCAACAGAGTGCATATTACTTTTAAATGTTATTCTTCCATGCAAAACGCTTGTGCAATGCAACAGCACGCTGTTGCAATGTAATTAAACGCATTAGTTCTTGAATGCATTGCAATGCAACAGAGTGCATATTACTTTTAAATGTTATTCTTCCATGCAAAACGCCTGTGCAATGCAACAGCACGCTGTTGCAATGTAATGAAACGCATTAGTTCTTGAATGCATTGCAATGCAACAGAGTGCATATTACTTTTAAATGTTATTCTTCCATGCAAAACGCTTGTGCAATGCAACAGCACGCTGTTGCAATGTAATGAAACACATTAGTTCTTGAATGCATTGCAATGCAACAGAGTGCATATTACTTTTCAATGTTATTCTTCCATGCAAAACGCTTGTGCAATGCAACAGCACGCTGTTGCAATGTAATGAAACGCATTAGTTCTTGAATGCATTGCAATGCAACAGAGTGCATATTACTTTTAAATGTTATTCTTCCATGCAAAACGCTTGTGCAATGCAACAGCACGTTGTTGCAATGTAATGAAACGCATTAGTTCTTGAATGCATTGCAATGCAACAGAGTGCATATTACATATTACAACAGAGAAGGATCATAAGGTCAGTCTATATGAAAATGTAATGTTGTTCAAGAACTGTTTGTCCAGAAATATGTTCAGTAGGTCAAAAGGGACCTCTGTATGGCTGATTTAACATCAGAAGGAGTCTATAATTTACATAGTTTTTAAACCTTTTGATGACCCTTTAGAATATCATATAAGCAATATGCCCTTTGTTGCATTACAATGCATTCAATAAGTAACTCATTTTGTAGTGCATTAAAGAGATGTGCAATGAAATATGCTATTTTTGTTGTTTCATTCATTGTATAAAATGCTTTATCACTCATTCCTTTGTGCAATGAAAAAACTAACCATAATCATTTGTGCATGAAGGAAAATCATTGCATTAGCTGTTAAAAAGACAACTCACAGCATATTGTTTTTCGCATTGCATCAGTTCATTAATTTGTGTACTAACAGGAAAACATCACAAAGCTGTCGCTTTCCAATGCATGCAATAACAAACTATTTTCTTTGTACAACGAAGAGATGTGCAATGCAGCGTTCTTTTGCATTGCATAGCACAAGCGTTTTGCATGAAAGAATATTATAAAATTAATATGCACTTTGTTGCATTGCAATGCATTCAAAATCTAACTCATTCCGAAGTGCATTGCAATGCAATCTGCATTGCAATCTGCTGTTGCATTGCATTGTACATATGATCAAGATTTGTGCAGTGATATTCACTTATGATATGCAATATGCACTTTTTTCGCATTGCAATGCATTCAAGAACTAACTCATTCCGAAGTGCATTGAAGAGATGTCCAATGCAATCTGCATTGCAATCTGCTGTTGCATTGCATTGTACATATGATAAAGCATTTTGCAGTGAAGAATAATATATAAGCAATATGCACTTGTTTGCTTTGCAATGCATTCAAGAACTAACTCATTCAGTAGTGGATTGAGGAGATGTCCAATGCAATTGCAATCTGCTGTTGCATTGCTTTGTACATATGATCAAGTTTTGTGCAGTGATATTCACTTATGATATGCAATATGCACTTTTTTGTATTGCAATGCATACAAGAACTAACTCATTCCGAAGTGCATTGAAGAGATTGCAATGGAATGTGCTGTTACATTGCATTGCACGTACGATAAAGCGTTGAGCAGAGAAGAATAACCTATAAGCAATATGCACTTTGTTGCATTGCAATGCATTCAAGAACTAACTGACTCGGTTTGTAGTGCATTAAAGAGATGGGCAATGCAATCTGCTGTATTAATAACGTTTTGTTGTTTCATTTCATTGCATAAAAAGACTAACGTATTCCTTTGTTCAATGAAAACTAACGCTTAAAAAACAGCTGTTGCATTGCACACATGATAAAGCGTCAGAATAACATATAAGCAATATGCTAGAATCAGTGAATGTACATCAATACTGACTAAATTAGCAGGTTAATAGCAATGATTAAAATCATGTCGATTTAAGAGTACGATATAGTCTACCTTAAAAATGTTTTTAGTTTTATTAGGAAAAAAACGGAATGAGTTTTATTTCTTGAACTCTTGAATGCATTGGAATCAACAAAGTGCATATTACTTTCAAATGTTATTCTTCCATGCAAAACGCTTGTGCAATGTAATGAAACGCATTAGTGCTTGAATCCATTTTAATGCAACAGAGTGCATATTACTTTTAAATGTTAATCTTCCATGCAAAACGCTGTTGCAATGTAATGAAACGCATTAGTTCTTGAATGCAATGCAATTCAACAAAGTGCATCTTACTTTTAAATGTTATTCTTCCATGCAAAACGCTGTTGCAATGTAATTAAACGCATTAGTTCTTAAATGCATTGCAATGCAAGAGTTCATATTAACTTTTAAATGTTATTCTTCCATGCAAAACGCTTGTGCAATGCAACAGCACGCTGTTGCAATGTAATGAAACGCATTAGTTCTTGAATGCATTGCAATGCAACAGAGTGCATATTACTTTTAAATGTTATTCTTCCAAGCAAAACGCTTGTGCAATGCAACAACACGCTGTTGCAATGTAATTAAACGCATTAGTTCTTGAATGCATTGCAATGCAACAGAGTGCATATTACTTTTAAATGTTATTCTTCCATGCAAAACGCTTGTGCAATGCAACAGCACGCTGTTGCAATGTAATGAAACGCATTAGTTCTTGAATGCATTGCAATGCAACAGAGTGCATATTACTTTTAAATGTTATTCTTCCATGCAAAACGCTTGTGCAATGCAACAGCACGTTGTTGCAATGTAATGAAACGCATTAGTTCTTGAATGCATTGCAATGCAACAGAGTGCATATTACATATTACAACAGAGAAGGATCATAAGGTCAGTCTATATGAAAATGTAATGTTGTTCAAGAACTCTTTGTCCAGAAATATGTTCAATAGGTCAAAAAGGGACCTCTGTATGGCTGATTTAACATCAGAAGGAGTCTATAATTTACATAGTTTTTAAACCCTTTAGAATATCATATAAGCAATATGCCCTTTGTTGCATTACAATGCATTCAATAAGTAACTCATTTTGTAGTGCATTAAAGAGATGTGCAATGAAATATGCTATTTTTGTTGTTTCATTCATTGTATAAAATGCTTTATCACTCATTCCTTTGTGCAATGAAAAAACTAACCATAATCATTTGTGCATGAAGGAAAATCATTGCATTAGCTGTTAAAAAGACAACTCACAGCATATTGTTTTTCGCATTGCATCAGCTCATTAATTTGTGTACTAACAGGAAAACATCACAAAGCTGTCGCTTTCCAATGCATGCAATAACAAACTATTTTCTTTGTACAACGAAGAGATGTGCAATGCAGCGTTCTTTTGCATTGCATAGCACAAGCGTTTTGCATGAAAGAATATTATAAAAGTAATATGCACTTTGTTGCATTGCAATGCATTCAAAATCTAACTCATTCCGAAGTGCATTGCAATGCAATCTGCATTGCAATCTGCTGTTGCATTGCATTGTACATATGATCAAGATTTGTGCAGTGATATTCACTTATGATATGCAATATGCACTTTTTTCGCATTACAATGCATTTAAGAACTAACTCATTCCGAAGTGCATTGAAGAGATGTCCAATGCAATCTGCATTGCAATCTGCTGTTGCATTGCATTGTACATATGATAAAGCATTTTGCAGTGAAGAATAATATATAAGCAATATGCACTTGTTTGCTTTGCAATGCATTCAAGAACTAACTCATTCAGTAGTGGATTGAGGAGATGTCCAATGCAATTGCAATCTGCTGTTGCATTGCATTGTACATATGATCAAGTTTTGTGCAGTGATATTCACTTATGATATGCAATATGCACTTTTTTGTATTGCAATGCATACAAGAACTAACTCATTCCGAAGTGCATTGAAGAGATTGCAATGGAATGTGCTGTTACATTGCATTGCACGTACGATAAAGCGTTGAGCAGAGAAGAATAACCTATAAGCAATATGCACTTTGTTGCATTGCAATGCATTGGGGAACTAACTGACTCGGTTTGTAGTGCATTAAAGAGATGGGCAATGCAATCTGCTGTATTAATAACGTTTTGTTGTTTCATTTCATTGCATAAAAATACTAACGTATTCCTTTGTTCAATGAAAACTAGCGCTTAAAAAACAGCTGTTGCATTGCACACATGATAAAGCGTCAGAATAACATATAAGCAATATGCACTTTTTTGCATTGCAATGCATTCAAGAACTAACTCATTCCGAAGTGCATTTAAGAGATTGCAATGCAATCTGCTGCTGAATTGCATTGCACTACGATCAAGCCTTGTGCAGTGAAGAATAACATAAGCATTATAAACTTTTTTTGCATTGCGATGCATTCAAGAACTAACTCATTCCGAAGTGCATTAAAGAGATTGCAATGCAATCTGCTGCTGAATTGCATTGCACTACGATCAAGCCTTGTGCAGTGAAGAATAACATAAGCATTATAAACTTTTTTTGCATTGCGATGCATTCAAGAACTAACTCATTCCGAAGTGCATTGAAGAGATTGCAATGCAATCTGCTGCTGAATTGCATTGCACTACGATCAAGCCTTGTGCAGTGAAGAATAACATAAGCATTATAAACTTTTTTTGCATTGCGATGCATTCAAGAACTAACTCATTCCGAAGTGCATTGAAGAGATTGCAATGCAATCTGCTGCTGAATTGCATTGCACTATGATCAAGCCTTGTGCATTGAAGAATAACATAAGCATTATAAACTTTTTTTGCATTGCGAGGCATTCAAGAACTAATCATTCCAAAGTGCAAAATGCAATCTCCTGTTGCATTGCATTGCACGTAAGATAAAGCCTTTGAGCAGAGAAGAATAACAAATATGCAATATGCACTTTGCTGCATTGCAATGAATTCACAAACTAACTCAGTTTGTAGTGCATTAAAGAGACGGGCAATGCAATATGCTGTTTTAATAACTTTTTGTTGTTTCATTCCATTGCATAAAAGGACTAACTTGTTCCTTTGTTCATTGAAAAACTAACGCTTAAAAAACTGCTGTAGCATTGCATGTATGATAAAGCATTAGAATAAAATATAAGCGATATGCAAATTTTTGCAGTGCAATGCATTCAAGAATTAACTCATTCTAAAATGCATTGAAGATATGTGTAATGCAATCTGTTAATGCAATGCATTGCACATACAATCAAGAATTGTGCATTGAAGAATAACACATAAGCAATATGCACTTTGTTGCATTGCAATGAACTCAATGACTAACTCAGTATGTAGCGCATTAAAGAGATGGGCAATGCAATCTGCAGAAGGTTCAGAAGAGCTTCATATCCTTCTTATGGGTCTTATTCTGATATGTTAAAGGTCAAGTCCGCAGGCAGTGGTCCATATCGGGTCGTTTGAACTTTTTTTCTTTGGTCAAAAAGGCTCCTCAGAAGGTTCAAAAGAGCTTGGAATACTTCTTATGGGCTCTTTCTGATGTTAAAGGTCAAGTCCGCCAGGCAGTGGCAGCGGCAGTATCGGGCAGTTTGAGCTTTATTTCTCTGGTCAAAAAGGCTCCTCAGAAGGTTCAAAAGAGCATCGTATACTTCTTTTGGGCTCTTTCTGATGTTTAAGGTCAAGTTCGCCAGGCAGTGGTCCATATCGGGCCTTTTGAACTTTTTTTCTCCGGTGAAAAAGGCTCCTCAGAAGGTTCAAAAGAGCTTCGTATCCTTCTTATGGGCTCTTTCTGATGTTAAAGGTCAAGTCCGCCAAGCAGTGGTCCATATCGGGCCGTTTGAACTTTTTTCTCTGGTCAAAAAGGCTCCTCAGAAGGCTCAAAAGAGCTTTGAATCCTTCTTATGGGCTCTTTCTAATGTTAAAGGTCAAGTCCGCCAGGCAGTGGTCCATATCAGGCCGTTTGAACTTTTTTGTCTGGTCAAAAAATGCTCCTCAGAAGGTTCAAAAGAGCTTTGTATCCTTCTTATGGGCTCTTTCTGATGTTAAATTTCAAGTCCGCCAGGCAGTGGTCCATATCGGGCCGTTTGAACTTTTTTTCAGGTTAAAAAGGCTCCTCAAAAGGTTCAAAAGAGCTTCGTATCCCTCAAATGGGCTCTTTCTGATGTTAAATTACAAGTCCGCCAGGCAGTGGTCCATATCGGGCCGTTTGAACTTTTTTTTCAGGTTAAAAATCCTCCTCAGAAGGTTCAAAAGAGCTTCGTATTCTTCTTATGGGCTTTTTCTGATGTTAAAGGTCAAGTTTGCCAAGAGAGTGGCCCATATCGGGCCGTTTAAACTTTTTTTTCTGGTCAGAAAAGCTCCTTAAAAGGTTCAAAAGAGCTTTGTATCCTTCTTGTGGGCTCTTTCTGATGCTAAAGGTCAAGTCCGCCAGGCAGTAGCCCATTTCAGGCCGTTTGAACTTTTTTTTTCTGGTCAAAAAGGCTCCTCAGAAGGTTAAGAAGAGCCTCGTATCCTTCTTTTGGGCACTTTTTGATGTTAAAGGTCAAGTCCGCCAGGCAGTGGTCCATATCGGGCCGTTGTAACTTTTTTTTCTGGTCAAAAAGGCTCCTCAAAAGGTTCAGTAGAGCTTTGTATCCTTCTTATGGGCTCTTTCTGATGTTAAAGGTCAAGTCCACCAGGCAGTTTTCCATATCGGGCCGTTTGAGGTCCCCAGAAGGTCTAAAAGCTACATGATGTCCTCATAGACTCTTTCTGATGTTAAAAAGTCAAGTCAGGACCTCCAGACAGTGGTCCATATGGGACCTTTTGAACTTTTTTTCTGATAAGAGGGTCCCCAGAAGGTCTAAAAGCTACATGATGTCCTCATAGACTCTTTCTGATGTTAAAAAGTCAAGTCAGGACCTCCAGACATTGGTCCATATGGGACCTTTTGAACTTTTTTTCTGCTTAGAGGGTCCCCAGAAGGTCTAAAAGCTACCTGATGTCCTCATAGACTCTTTCTGATGTTAAAAAGTCAAGTCAGGACCTCCAGACAGTGGTCCATATGGGACCTTTTGAACTTTTTTTCTGCTCAGAGGGTCCCCAGAAGGTCTAAAAGCTACCTGATGTCCACATAGACTCTTTCTGATGTTAAAAAGTCAAGTCAGGACCTCCAGACAGTGGTCCATATGGGACCTTTTGAACTTTTTTTCTGCTTAGAGGGTCCCCAGAAGGTCTAAAAGCTACATGATGTCCTCATAGACTCTTTCTGATGTTAAAAAGTCAAGTCAGGTCCTCCAGACATTGGTCCATATGGGACCTTTTGAACTTTTTTTCTGCTTAGAGGGTCCCCAGAAGGTCTAAAAGCTACATGATGTCCTCATAGACTCTTTCTGATGTTAAAAAGTCAAGTCAGGACCTCCAGACAGTGGTCCATATGGGACCTTTTGAACTTTTTTTCTGATAAGAGGGTCCCCAGAAGGTCTAAAAGCTACATGATATCCTCATAGACTCTTTCTGATGTTAAAAAGTCAAGTCAGGACCTCCAGACATTGGTCCATATGGGACCTTTTGAACTTTTTTTCTGCTTAGAGGGTCCCCAGAAGGTCTAAAAGCTACCTGATGTCCTCATAGACTCTTTCTGATGTTAAAAAGTCAAGTCAGGACCTCCAGACAGTGGTCAATATGGGACCTTTTGAACTTTTTTTCTGCTCAGAGGGTCCCCAGAAGGTCTAAAAGCTACCTGATGTCCACATAGACTCTTTCTGATGTTAAAAAGTCAAGTCAGGACCTCCAGACAGTGGTCCATATGGGACCTTTTGAACTTTTTTTCTCCTCAGAGGGTCCCCAAAAGGTCTAATAGCTACATGATGTCCTCATAGACTCTTTCTGATGTTAAAATGTCAAGTTAGGTCCTCCAGACAGTGGTCCATATGGGACTTTTTGAACTTTTTTTCTCCTCAGGGGGTCCCCAGAAGGTCTAAAAGCTACCTGATGTCCACATAGACTCTTTCTGATGTTAAAAGTCAAGTCAGGACCTCCAGACAGTGGTCCATATGGGACCTTTTGAACTTTTTTTCTGCACAGAGGGTCCCCAGAAGGTCTAAAAGCTACATGATGTCCTCTTAGACTCTTTCTGATGTTAAAAAGTCAAGTCAGGACCTCCAGACAGTGGTCCATATGGGACCTTTTGAACTTTTTTTCTCCTCAGAGGGTCCCCCGAAGGTCTAAAAGCTACATGATGTCCTCATAGACTCTTTCTGATGTTAAAAAGTCAAGTCAGGACCTCCAGATAGTGGTCCATATGGGACCTTTTGAACTTTTTTTCTCCTCAGAGGGTCCCCAGAAGGTCTAAAAGCTACATGATGTCCTCATAGACTCTTTCTGATGTTAAAAAGTCAAGTCAGGACCTCCAGACAGTGGTCCATATGGGACCTTTTGAACTTTTTTTCTCCTCAGAGGGTCCCCAAAAGGTCTAATAGCTACATGATGTCCTCATAGACTCTTTCTGATGTTAAAATGTCAAGTTAGGTCCTCCAGACAGTGGTCCATATGGGACTTTTTGAACTTTTTTTCTCCTCAGGGGGTCCCCAGAAGGTCTAAAAGCTACCTGATGTCCACATAGACTCTTTCTGATGTTAAAAGTCAAGTCAGGACCTCCAGACAGTGGTCCATATGGGACCTTTTGAACTTTTTTTCTGCACAGAGGGTCCCCAGAAGGTCTAAAAGCTACATGATGTCCTCTTAGACTCTTTCTGATGTTAAAAAGTCAAGTCAGGACCTCCAGACAGTGGTCCATATGGGACCTTTTGAACTTTTTTTCTCCTCAGAGGGTCCCCCGAAGGTCTAAAAGCTACATGATGTCCTCATAGACTCTTTCTGATGTTAAAAAGTCAAGTCAGGACCTCCAGATAGTGGTCCATATGGGACCTTTTGAACTTTTTTTCTCCTCAGAGGGTCCCCAGAAGGTCTAAAAGCTACATGATGTCCTCATAGACTCTTTCTGATGTTAAAAAGTCAAGTCAGGACCTCCAGACAGTGGTCCATATGGGACCTTTTGAACTTTTTTTCTCCTCAGAGGGTCCCCAGAAGGTCTAAAAGCTACATGATGTCCTCAGAGACTCTTTCTGATGTTAAAAAGTCAAGTCAGGTCCTCCAAACATTGGTCCATATGGGACCTTTTGAACTTTTTTTCTGCTTAGAGGGTCCCCAGAAGGTCTAAAAGCTACATGATGTCCTCATAGACTCTTTCTGATGTTAAAAAGTCAAGTCAGGACCTCCAGACAGTGGTCCATATGGGACCTTTTGAACTTTTTTTCTGCTCAGAGGGTCCCCAGAAGGTCTAAAAGCTACCTGATGTCCACATAGACTCTTTCTGATGTTAAAAAGTCAAGTCAGGACCTCCAGACAGTGGTCCATATGGGACCTTTTGAACTTTTTTTCTCCTCAGAGGGTCCCCAGAAGGTCTAAAAGCTACATTATGTCCTCATAGACTCTATTTGATGGTCCCCAGAAGGTCTAAAAGCTACCTGATGTCCACATAGACTCTTTCTGATGTTAAAAAGTCAAGTCAGGACCTCCAGACAGTGGTCCATATGGGACCTTTTGAACTTTTTTTTCTGATAAGAGGGTCCCCAGAAGGTCTAAAAGCTACATGATGTCCTCATAGACTCTTTCTGATGTTAAAAAGTCAAGTCAGGACCTCCAGACATTGGTCCATATGGGACCTTTTGAACTTTTTTTCTGCTTAGAGGGTCCCCAGAAGGTCTAAAAGCTACCTGATGTCCTCATAGACTCTTTCTGATGTTAAAAAGTCAAGTCAGCACCTCCAGACAGTGGTCCATATGGGACCTTTTGAACTTTTTTTCTGCTCAGAGGGTCCCCAGAAGGTCTAAAAGCTACCTGATGTCCACATAGACTCTTTCTGATGTTAAAAAGTCAAGTCAGGACCTCCAGACAGTGGTCCATATGGGACCTTTTGAACTTTTTTCTCCTCAGAGGGTCCCCAGAAGGTCTAAAAGCTACATGATGTCCTCATAGACTCTTTTTGATGGTCCCCAGAAGGTCTAAAAGCTACCTGATGTCCACATAGACTCTTTCTGATGTTAAAAGTCAAGTCAGGACCTCCAGACAGTGGTCCATATGGGACCTTTTGAACTTTTTTTCTCCACAGAGGGTCCCCAGAAGGTCTAAAAGCTACATGATGTCCTCATAGACTCTTTCTAATGTTAAAAAGTCAAGTCATGACCTCCATGACCATATGGGACCTTTTGAACTTTTTTTCTGCTCAGAGGGTCCCCAGAAGGTCTAAAAGCTACATGATGTCCTCATAGACTCTTTCTGATGTTAAAAAGTCAAGTCAGGACCTACAGACAGTGGTCCATATGGGACCTTTTGAACTTTTTTTCGCCTCAGAGGGTCCCCAGAAGGTCTAAAAGCTACATGAAGTCCTCATAGACCCATTCAGATGTTAAAAAGTAAAGTCAGGACCTCCAGACAGTGGTCCATATGGGACCTTTTGAACTTTTTTTCTCCTCAGAGGGTCCCCAGACGGTCTAAAAGCTACATGATGTCCTCATAGACTCTTTCTGATGTTAAAAAGTCAAGTCAGGTCCTCCAGACAGTAGTCCATATGTTACCTTTTGAACTTTTTTTCTGCTCAGAGGGTCCCCAGAAGGTCTAAAAGCTACATGATGTCCTCAAAGACTCTTTCTGATGTTAAAAAGTCAAGTCAGGTCCTCCAGACAGTAGTCCATATGGGACCTTTTGAACTTTTTTTCTGCTCAGAGGGTCCCCAGAAGGTCTAAAAGCTACATAATGTCCTCATAGACTCTTTCTGATGTTAAAAAGTCAAGCCAGGTCCACCAGACATTGGTCCATATTGGACCTTTTGAACTTTTTTTCTGATAAAAGGGTCCCCAGAAGGTCTAAAAGCCACATGATGTCCTCATAGACTCTTTCTGATGTTAAAAAGTCAAGTCAGGTCCTCCAGACATTGGTCCATATGGGACCTTTTGAACTTTTTTTCTGCTTAGAGGGTCCCCAGAAGGTCTAAAAGCTACATGATGTCCTCATAGACTCTTTCTGATGTTAAAAAGTCAAGTCAGGACCTCCAGACAGTGGTCCATATGGGACCTTTTGAACTTTTTTTCTGATAAGAGGGTCCACAGAAGGTCTAAAAGCTACATGATGTCCTCATAGACTCTTTCTGATGTTAAAAAGTCAAGTCAGGACCTCCAGACATTGGTCCATATGGGACCTTTTGAACTTTTTTTCTGCTTAGAGGGTCCCCAGAAGGTCTAAAAGCTACCTGATGTCCTCATAGACTCTTTCTGATGTTAAAAAGTCAAGTCAGGACCTCCAGACAGTGGTCCATATGGGACCTTTTGAACTTTTTTTCTCCTCAGAGGGTCCCCAGAAGGTCTAAAAGCTACATTATGTCCTCATAGACTCTTTTTGATGGTCCCCAGAAGGTCTAAAAGCTACCTGATGTCCACATAGACTCTTTCTGATGTTAAAAAGTCAAGTCAGGACCTCCAGACAGTGGTCCATATGGGACCTTTTGAACTTTTTTTTCTGATAAGAGGGTCCCCAGAAGGTCTAAAAGCTACATGATGTCCTCATAGACTCTTTCTGATGTTAAAAAGTCAAGTCAGGACCTCCAGACATTGGTCCATATGGGACCTTTTGAACTTTTTTTCTGCTTAGAGGGTCCCCAGAAGGTCTAAAAGCTACCTGATGTCCTCATAGACTCTTTCTGATGTTAAAAAGTCAAGTCAGCACCTCCAGACAGTGGTCCATATGGGACCTTTTGAACTTTTTTTCTGCTCAGAGGGTCCCCAGAAGGTCTAAAAGCTACCTGATGTCCACATAGACTCTTTCTGATGTTAAAAAGTCAAGTCAGGACCTCCAGACAGTGGTCCATATGGGACCTTTTGAACTTTTTTCTCCTCAGAGGGTCCCCAGAAGGTCTAAAAGCTACATGATGTCCTCATAGACTCTTTTTGATGGTCCCCAGAAGGTCTAAAAGCTACCTGATGTCCACATAGACTCTTTCTGATGTTAAAAGTCAAGTCAGGACCTCCAGACAGTGGTCCATATGGGACCTTTTGAACTTTTTTTCTCCACAGAGGGTCCCCAGAAGGTCTAAAAGCTACATGATGTCCTCATAGACTCTTTCTAATGTTAAAAAGTCAAGTCATGACCTCCATGACCATATGGGACCTTTTGAACTTTTTTTCTGCTCAGAGGGTCCCCAGAAGGTCTAAAAGCTACATGATGTCCTCATAGACTCTTTCTGATGTTAAAAAGTCAAGTCAGGACCTACAGACAGTGGTCCATATGGGACCTTTTGAACTTTTTTTCGCCTCAGAGGGTCCCCAGAAGGTCTAAAAGCTACATGAAGTCCTCATAGACCCATTCAGATGTTAAAAAGTAAAGTCAGGACCTCCAGACAGTGGTCCATATGGGACCTTTTGAACTTTTTTTCTCCTCAGAGGGTCCCCAGACGGTCTAAAAGCTACATGATGTCCTCATAGACTCTTTCTGATGTTAAAAAGTCAAGTCAGGTCCTCCAGACAGTAGTCCATATGTTACCTTTTGAACTTTTTTTCTGCTCAGAGGGTCCCCAGAAGGTCTAAAAGCTACATGATGTCCTCAAAGACTCTTTCTGATGTTAAAAAGTCAAGTCAGGTCCTCCAGACAGTAGTCCATATGGGACCTTTTGAACTTTTTTTCTGCTCAGAGGGTCCCCAGAAGGTCTAAAAGCTACATAATGTCCTCATAGACTCTTTCTGATGTTAAAAAGTCAAGCCAGGTCCACCAGACATTGGTCCATATTGGACCTTTTGAACTTTTTTTCTGATAAAAGGGTCCCCAGAAGGTCTAAAAGCCACATGATGTCCTCATAGACTCTTTCTGATGTTAAAAAGTCAAGTCAGGTCCTCCAGACATTGGTCCATATGGGACCTTTTGAACTTTTTTTCTGCTTAGAGGGTCCCCAGAAGGTCTAAAAGCTACATGATGTCCTCATAGACTCTTTCTGATGTTAAAAAGTCAAGTCAGGACCTCCAGACAGTGGTCCATATCGGACCTTTTGAACTTTTTTTCTGATAAGAGGGTCCACAGAAGGTCTAAAAGCTACATGATGTCCTCATAGACTCTTTCTGATGTTAAAAAGTCAAGTCAGGACCTCCAGACATTGGTCCATATGGGACCTTTTGAACTTTTTTTCTGCTTAGAGGGTCCCCAGAAGGTCTAAAAGCTACCTGATGTCCTCATAGACTCTTTCTGATGTTAAAAGTCCAATCAGGACCTCCAGACAGTGGTCCATATGGGACCTTTTGAACTTTTTTTCTGCTCAGAGGGTCCCCAGAAGGTCTAAAAGCTACCTGATGTCCACATAGACTCTTTCTGATGTTAAAAAGTCAAGTCAGGACCTCCAGACAGTGGTCCATATTGGACCTTTTGAACTTTTTTTCTCCTCAGAGGGTCCCCAGAAGGTCTAAAAGCTACATGATGTCCTCATAGACTCTTTTTGATGGTCCCCAGAAGGTCTAAAAGCTACCTGATGTCCACATAGACTCTTTCTGATGTTAAAAGTCAAGTCAGGACCTCCAGACAGTGGTCCATATGGGACCTTTTGAACTTTTTTTCTGCACAGAGGGTCCCCAGAAGGTCTAAAAGCTACATGATGTCCTCATAGACTCTTTCTGATGTTAAAAAGTCAAGTCAGGACCTCCAGACAGTGGTCCATATGGGACCTTTTGAACTTTTTTTCTGATAAGAGGGTCCCCAGAAGGTCTAAAAGCTACATGATGTCCTCATAGACTCTTTCTGATGTTAAAAAGTCAAGTCAGGACCTCCAGACAGTGGTCCATATGGGACCTTTTGAACTTTTTTTCTGCTCAGAGGGTCCCCAGAAGGTCTAAAAGCTACCTGATGTCCACATAGACTCTTTCTGATGTTAAAAAGTCAAGTCAGGACCTCCAGACAGTGGTCCATATGGGACCTTTTGAACTTTTTTTCTCCTCAGAGGGTCCCCAGAAGGTCTAAAAGCTACATTATGTCCTCATAGACTCTTTTTGATGGTCCCCAGAAGGTCTAAAAGCTACCTGATGTCCACATAGACTCTTTCTGATGTTAAAAAGTCAAGTCAGGACCTCCAGACAGTGGTCCATATGGGACCTTTTGAACTTTTTTTTCTGATAAGAGGGTCCCCAGAAGGTCTAAAAGCTACATGATGTCCTCATAGACTCTTTCTGATGTTAAAAAGTCAAGTCAGGACCTCCAGACATTGGTCCATATGGGACCTTTTGAACTTTTTTTCTGCTTAGAGGGTCCCCAGAAGGTCTAAAAGCTACCTGATGTCCTCATAGACTCTTTCTGATGTTAAAAAGTCAAGTCAGCACCTCCAGACAGTGGTCCATATGGGACCTTTTGAACTTTTTTTCTGCTCAGAGGGTCCCCAGAAGGTCTAAAAGCTACCTGATGTCCACATAGACTCTTTCTGATGTTAAAAAGTCAAGTCAGGACCTCCAGACAGTGGTCCATATGGGACCTTTTGAACTTTTTTCTCCTCAGAGGGTCCCCAGAAGGTCTAAAAGCTACATGATGTCCTCATAGACTCTTTTTGATGGTCCCCAGAAGGTCTAAAAGCTACCTGATGTCCACATAGACTCTTTCTGATGTTAAAAGTCAAGTCAGGACCTCCAGACAGTGGTCCATATGGGACCTTTTGAACTTTTTTTCTCCACAGAGGGTCCCCAGAAGGTCTAAAAGCTACATGATGTCCTCATAGACTCTTTCTAATGTTAAAAAGTCAAGTCATGACCTCCATGACCATATGGGACCTTTTGAACTTTTTTTCTGCTCAGAGGGTCCCCAGAAGGTCTAAAAGCTACATGATGTCCTCATAGACTCTTTCTGATGTTAAAAAGTCAAGTCAGGACCTACAGACAGTGGTCCATATGGGACCTTTTGAACTTTTTTTCGCCTCAGAGGGTCCCCAGAAGGTCTAAAAGCTACATGAAGTCCTCATAGACCCATTCAGATGTTAAAAAGTAAAGTCAGGACCTCCAGACAGTGGTCCATATGGGACCTTTTGAACTTTTTTTCTCCTCAGAGGGTCCCCAGACGGTCTAAAAGCTACATGATGTCCTCATAGACTCTTTCTGATGTTAAAAAGTCAAGTCAGGTCCTCCAGACAGTAGTCCATATGTTACCTTTTGAACTTTTTTTCTGCTCAGAGGGTCCCCAGAAGGTCTAAAAGCTACATGATGTCCTCAAAGACTCTTTCTGATGTTAAAAAGTCAAGTCAGGTCCTCCAGACAGTAGTCCATATGGGACCTTTTGAACTTTTTTTCTGCTCAGAGGGTCCCCAGAAGGTCTAAAAGCTACATAATGTCCTCATAGACTCTTTCTGATGTTAAAAAGTCAAGCCAGGTCCACCAGACATTGGTCCATATTGGACCTTTTGAACTTTTTTTCTGATAAAAGGGTCCCCAGAAGGTCTAAAAGCCACATGATGTCCTCATAGACTCTTTCTGATGTTAAAAAGTCAAGTCAGGTCCTCCAGACATTGGTCCATATGGGACCTTTTGAACTTTTTTTCTGCTTAGAGGGTCCCCAGAAGGTCTAAAAGCTACATGATGTCCTCATAGACTCTTTCTGATGTTAAAAAGTCAAGTCAGGACCTCCAGACAGTGGTCCATATGGGACCTTTTGAACTTTTTTTCTGATAAGAGGGTCCACAGAAGGTCTAAAAGCTACATGATGTCCTCATAGACTCTTTCTGATGTTAAAAAGTCAAGTCAGGACCTCCAGACATTGGTCCATATGGGACCTTTTGAACTTTTTTTCTGCTTAGAGGGTCCCCAGAAGGTCTAAAAGCTACCTGATGTCCTCATAGACTCTTTCTGATGTTAAAAAGTCCAATCAGGACCTCCAGACAGTGGTCCATATGGGACCTTTTGAACTTTTTTTCTGCTCAGAGGGTCCCCAGAAGGTCTAAAAGCTACCTGATGTCCACATAGACTCTTTCTGATGTTAAAAAGTCAAGTCAGGACCTCCAGACAGTGGTCCATATTGGACCTTTTGAACTTTTTTTCTCCTCAGAGGGTCCCCAGAAGGTCTAAAAGCTACATGATGTCCTCATAGACTCTTTTTGATGGTCCCCAGAAGGTCTAAAAGCTACCTGATGTCCACATAGACTCTTTCTGATGTTAAAAGTCAAGTCAGGACCTCCAGACAGTGGTCCATATGGGACCTTTTGAACTTTTTTTCTGCACAGAGGGTCCCCAGAAGGTCTAAAAGCTACATGATGTCCTCATAGACTCTTTCTGATGTTAAAAAGTCAAGTCAGGACCTCCAGACAGTGGTCCATATGGGACCTTTTGAACTTTTTTTCTGATAAGAGGGTCCCCAGAAGGTCTAAAAGCTACATGATGTCCTCATAGACTCTTTCTGATGTTAAAAAGTCAAGTCAGGACCTCCAGACAGTGGTCCATATGGGACCTTATGAACTTTTTTTATCCTCAGAGGGTCCCCAGAAGGTCTAAAAGCTACATGATGTCCTCAGAGACTCTTTCTGATGTTAAAAAGTCAAGTCAGGTCCTCCAGACATTGGTCCATATGGGACCTTTTGAACTTTTTTTCTGCTTAGAGGGTCCCCAGAAGGTCTAAAAGCTACATGATGTCCTCATAGACTCTTTCTGATGTTAAAAAGTCAAGTCAGGACCTCCAGACAGTGGTCCATATGGGACCTTTTGAACTTTTTTTTCTGATAAGAGGGTCCCCAGAAGGTCTAAAAGCTACATGATGTCCTCATAGACTCTTTCTGATGTTAAAAAGTCAAGTCAGGACCTCCAGACATTGGTCCATATGGGACCTTTTGAACTTTTTTTCTGCTTAGAGGGTCCCCAGAAGGTCTAAAAGCTACCTGATGTCCTCATAGACTCTTTCTGATGTTAAAAAGTCAAGTCAGCACCTCCAGACAGTGGTCCATATGGGACCTTTTGAACTTTTTTTCTGCTCAGAGGGTCCCCAGAAGGTCTAAAAGCTACCTGATGTCCACATAGACTCTTTCTGATGTTAAAAAGTCAAGTCAGGACCTCCAGACAGTGGTCCATATGGGACCTTTTGAACTTTTTTCTCCTCAGAGGGTCCCCAGAAGGTCTAAAAGCTACATGATGTCCTCATAGACTCTTTTTGATGGTCCCCAGAAGGTCTAAAAGCTACCTGATGTCCACATAGACTCTTTCTGATGTTAAAAGTCAAGTCAGGACCTCCAGACAGTGGTCCATATGGGACCTTTTGAACTTTTTTTCTCCACAGAGGGTCCCCAGAAGGTCTAAAAGCTACATGATGTCCTCATAGACTCTTTCTAATGTTAAAAAGTCAAGTCATGACCTCCATGACCATATGGGACCTTTTGAACTTTTTTTCTGCTCAGAGGGTCCCCAGAAGGTCTAAAAGCTACATGATGTCCTCATAGACTCTTTCTGATGTTAAAAAGTCAAGTCAGGACCTACAGACAGTGGTCCATATGGGACCTTTTGAACTTTTTTTCGCCTCAGAGGGTCCCCAGAAGGTCTAAAAGCTACATGAAGTCCTCATAGACCCATTCAGATGTTAAAAAGTAAAGTCAGGACCTCCAGACAGTGGTCCATATGGGACCTTTTGAACTTTTTTTCTCCTCAGAGGGTCCCCAGACGGTCTAAAAGCTACATGATGTCCTCATAGACTCTTTCTGATGTTAAAAAGTCAAGTCAGGTCCTCCAGACAGTAGTCCATATGTTACCTTTTGAACTTTTTTTCTGCTCAGAGGGTCCCCAGAAGGTCTAAAAGCTACATGATGTCCTCAAAGACTCTTTCTGATGTTAAAAAGTCAAGTCAGGTCCTCCAGACAGTAGTCCATATGGGACCTTTTGAACTTTTTTTCTGCTCAGAGGGTCCCCAGAAGGTCTAAAAGCTACATAATGTCCTCATAGACTCTTTCTGATGTTAAAAAGTCAAGCCAGGTCCACCAGACATTGGTCCATATTGGACCTTTTGAACTTTTTTTCTGATAAAAGGGTCCCCAGAAGGTCTAAAAGCCACATGATGTCCTCATAGACTCTTTCTGATGTTAAAAAGTCAAGTCAGGTCCTCCAGACATTGGTCCATATGGGACCTTTTGAACTTTTTTTCTGCTTAGAGGGTCCCCAGAAGGTCTAAAAGCTACATGATGTCCTCATAGACTCTTTCTGATGTTAAAAAGTCAAGTCAGGACCTCCAGACAGTGGTCCATATGGGACCTTTTGAACTTTTTTTCTGATAAGAGGGTCCACAGAAGGTCTAAAAGCTACATGATGTCCTCATAGACTCTTTCTGATGTTAAAAAGTCAAGTCAGGACCTCCAGACATTGGTCCATATGGGACCTTTTGAACTTTTTTTCTGCTTAGAGGGTCCCCAGAAGGTCTAAAAGCTACCTGATGTCCTCATAGACTCTTTCTGATGTTAAAAAGTCCAATCAGGACCTCCAGACAGTGGTCCATATGGGACCTTTTGAACTTTTTTTCTGCTCAGAGGGTCCCCAGAAGGTCTAAAAGCTACCTGATGTCCACATAGACTCTTTCTGATGTTAAAAAGTCAAGTCAGGACCTCCAGACAGTGGTCCATATTGGACCTTTTGAACTTTTTTTCTCCTCAGAGGGTCCCCAGAAGGTCTAAAAGCTACATGATGTCCTCATAGACTCTTTTTGATGGTCCCCAGAAGGTCTAAAAGCTACCTGATGTCCACATAGACTCTTTCTGATGTTAAAAGTCAAGTCAGGACCTCCAGACAGTGGTCCATATGGGACCTTTTGAACTTTTTTTCTGCACAGAGGGTCCCCAGAAGGTCTAAAAGCTACATGATGTCCTCATAGACTCTTTCTGATGTTAAAAAGTCAAGTCAGGACCTCCAGACAGTGGTCCATATGGGACCTTTTGAACTTTTTTTCTGATAAGAGGGTCCCCAGAAGGTCTAAAAGCTACATGATGTCCTCATAGACTCTTTCTGATGTTAAAAAGTCAAGTCAGGACCTCCAGACAGTGGTCCATATGGGACCTTATGAACTTTTTTTATCCTCAGAGGGTCCCCAGAAGGTCTAAAAGCTACATGATGTCCTCAGAGACTCTTTCTGATGTTAAAAAGTCAAGTCAGGTCCTCCAGACATTGGTCCATATGGGACCTTTTGAACTTTTTTTCTGCTTAGAGGGTCCCCAGAAGGTCTAAAAGCTACATGATGTCCTCATAGACTCTTTCTGATGTTAAAAAGTCAAGTCAGGACCTCCAGACAGTGGTCCATATGGGACCTTTTGAACTTTTTTTCTCCTCAGAGGGTCCCCAGAAGGTCTAAAAGCTACATGATGTCCTCATAGACTCTTTTTGATGGTCCCCAGAAGGTCTAAAAGCTACCTGATGTCCACATAGACTCTTTCTGATGTTAAAAAGTCAAGTTAGGACCTCCAGACAGTGGTCCATATGGGACCTTTTGAACTTTTTTTCTGCTTAGAGGGTCCCCAGAAGGTCTAAAAGCTACATGATGTCCTCATAGACTCTTTCTGATGTTAAAAAGTCAAGTCAGGTCCTCCAGACATTGGTCCATATGGGACCTTTTGAACTTTTTTTCTGCTTAGAGGGTCCCCAGAAGGTCTAAAAGCTACATGATGTCCTCATAGACTCTTTCTGATGTTAAAAAGTCAAGTCAGGACCTCCAGACAGTGGTCCATATGGGATCTTTTGAACTTTTTTTCTGCTTAGAGGGTCCCCAGAAGGTCTAAAAGCTACCTGATGTCCTCATAGACTCTTTCTGATGTTAAAAAGTCAAGTCAGGACCTCCAGACAGTGGTCCATATGGGACCTTTTGAACTTTTTTTCTGCTCAGAGGGTCCCCAGAAGGTCTAAAAGCTACCTGATGTCCACATAGACTCTTTCTGATGTTAAAAAGTCAAGTCAGGACCTCCAGACAGTGGTCCATATGGGACCTTTTGAACTTTTTTTCTCCTCAGAGGGTCCCCAGAAGGTCTAAAAGCTACACGATGTCCTCATAGACTCTTTTTGATGGTCCCCAGAAGGTCTAAAAGCTACCTGATGTCCACATAGACTCTTTCTGATGTTAAAAAGTCAAGTGAGGACCTCCAGACAGTGGTCCATATGGGACCTTTTGAACTTTTTTTCTGATAATAGGGTCCCCAGAAGGTCTAAAAGCT
This sequence comes from Gila orcuttii, assembly GCA_026230005.1. Lineage (NCBI taxonomy): Eukaryota > Metazoa > Chordata > Actinopteri > Cypriniformes > Leuciscidae > Gila > Gila orcuttii. The sequence goes on from JAPDVR010000014.1 coordinate 12,084,661, forward strand.
ACATGATGTCCTCATAGACTCTTTCTGATGTTAAAAAGTCAAGTCAGGTCCTCCAGACAGTAGTCCATATGGGACCTTTTGAACTTTTTTTCTACTCAGAGGGTCCCCAGAAGGTCTAAAAGCTACATGTCCTCATAGACTCTTTCTGATGTTAAAAAGTCAAGTCAAGACCGCCAGACAGTAGTCCATATGGGACCTTTTGAACTTTTTTCCTGCTCAGAGGGTCCCCAGAAGGTCTAAAAGCTACCTGATGTCCACATAGACTCTTTCTGATGTTAAAAAGTCAAGTCAGGACCTCCAGACAGTGGTCCATATGGGACCTTTTGAACTTTTTTTCTCCTCAGAGGGTCCCCAGAAGGTCTAAAAGCTACATGATGTCCTCAGAGACTCTTTCTGATGTTAAAAAGTCAAGTCAGGTCCTCCAGACATTGGTCCATATGGGACCTTTTGAACTTTTTTTCTGCTTAGAGGGTCCCCAGAAGGTCTAAAAGCTACATGATGTCCTCATAGACTCTTTCTGATGTTAAAAAGTCAAGTCAGGACCTCCAGACAGTGGTCCATATGGGACCTTTTGAACTTTTTTTCTGCTTAGAGGGTCCCCAGAAGGTCTAAAAGCTACCTGATGTCCTCATAGACTCTTTCTGATGTTAAAAAGTCAAGTCAGGACCTCCAGACAGTGGTCCATATGGGACCTTTTGAACTTTTTTTCTGCTCAGAGGGTCCCCAGAAGGTCTAAAAGCTACCTGATGTCCACATAGACTCTTTCTGATGTTAAAAAGTCAAGTCAGGACCTCCAGACAGTGGTCCATATGGGACCTTTTGAACTTTTTTTCTCCTCAGAGGGTCCCCAGAAGGTCTAAAAGCTACATGATGTCCTCATAGACTCTTTTTGATGGTCCCCAGAAGGTCTAAAAGCTACCTGATGTCCACATAGACTCTTTCTGATGTTAAAAAGTCAAGTCAGGACCTCCAGACAGTGGTCCATATGGGACCTTTTGAACTTTTTTTCTGCTTAGAGGGTCCCCAGAAGGTCTAAAAGCTACATGATGTCCTCATAGACTCTTTCTGATGTTAAAAAGTCAAGTCAGGTCCTCCAGACATTGGTCCATATGGGACCTTTTGAACTTTTTTTCTGCTTAGAGGGTCCCCAGAAGGTCTAAAAGCTACATGATGTCCTCATAGACTCTTTCTGATGTTAAAAAGTCAAGTCAGGACCTCCAGACAGTGGTCCATATGGGATCTTTTGAACTTTTTTTCTGCTTAGAGGGTCCCCAGAAGGTCTAAAAGCTACCTGATGTCCTCATAGACTCTTTCTGATGTTAAAAAGTCAAGTCAGGACCTCCAGACAGTGGTCCATATGGGACCTTTTGAACTTTTTTTCTGCTCAGAGGGTCCCCAGAAGGTCTAAAAGCTACCTGATGTCCACATAGACTCTTTCTGATGTTAAAAAGTCAAGTCAGGACCTCCAGACAGTGGTCCATATGGGACCTTTTGAACTTTTTTTCTCCTCAGAGGGTCCCCAGAAGGTCTAAAAGCTACACGATGTCCTCATAGACTCTTTTTGATGGTCCCCAGAAGGTCTAAAAGCTACCTGATGTCCACATAGACTCTTTCTGATGTTAAAAAGTCAAGTCAGGACCTCCAGACAGTGGTCCATATGGGACCTTTTGAACTTTTTTTCTGATAATAGGGTCCCCAGAAGGTCTAAAAGCTACATGATGTCCTCATAGACTCTTTCTGATGTTAAAAAGTCAAGTCAGGTCCTCCAGACAGTAGTCCATATGGGACCTTTTGAACTTTTTTTCTACTCAGAGGGTCCCCAGAAGGTCTAAAAGCTACATGTCCTCATAGACTCTTTCTGATGTTAAAAAGTCAAGTCAAGACCGCCAGACAGTAGTCCATATGGGACCTTTTGAACTTTTTTCCTGCTCAGAGGGTCCCCAGAAGGTCTAGTAGCTACATGATGTCCTTACAGACTCTTTCTGATGTTAATAAGCAAATCAAGTCAAGTGAAGTCCGCCAGACAGTAGTCCATATGGGACCTTTTGAACTTTTTTCTGGTCAGAGGGTCCCCAAAAGGTCTAAAAGCTGCATGATGTCCTCATAGACTCTTTAAGATGTTAAAAAGTCAAGTCAGGTCTTCCAGACAGTAGTCCATATGGGACTTTTTGAACTTTTTTCTGGTCAGAGGGTCCCCAGAAGTTCTAAAAGCTAAATGATGTCCTCATAGACTCTTTCTGATGTTAAAAAGTCAAGTCAGGTCCTCCAGACAGTAGTCCATATGGGACCTTTTGAACTTTTTTTCTCCTCAGAGAAAAGAAGGTCCCAGAAGGTCTAAAAGCTACATCATGTCCTCATAGACTCTTTCTGATGTTACAAAGTCAAGTCAGGTCCGCCATACAGTAGTCCATATGGGACCTTTTGAACTTTTTTTCTGCTCAGAGGGTCCAGAGAAGGTCTAAAAGCTACATGATGTCCTTATAGAAACTTTCTGATGTTAAAAAGTCAAGTCAAGTCCGCCAGACTGGGACCTTTTGAACTTTTTTTCTGCTCAGAGGGTCCCCAGAAGGTCTAAAACTACATGATGTCATCATAGACTCTTTCTAATGTTAAAAAGTCAAGTCAGGTGCTCCAGACAGTGGTCCATATGGGACCTTTTGAACTTTTTTTCTGTTCAGAGGGTCCCCAGAAGGTCTAAAAGCTACATCATGTCCTCATAGACTCTTTCTGATGTTAAAAAGTCAAGACAGGTCCTCCAGGCAGTGGTCCATATGGGACCTTTTGAACTTTTTTTCTACTCAGAGGGTGCCCAGAAGGTCTAAAAGATACATGATGTCCTTATAGACTATTTCTGATGTTAAATAGGCAAGTCAGGTCCTCCAGACACTAGTCCATATGGGACCTTTTGAACTTTTTCTCCTCAGAGGGTCCCCAGAAGGTCTAAAAGCTAAATGATGTTCTCATAGACTCTTTCTGATGTTAAAAAGTCAAGTCAGGACCTACAGACAGTGGTCCATATGGGACCTTTTGAACTTTTTTTTCTCCTCAGAGGGTCCCCAGAAGGTCTAAAAGCTACATGATCTCCTCATAGACTCTTTCTGATGTTAAAAAGTCAGGTCAGGTCCTCCAGACAGTGGCCCATATGGGACCTTTTGAACTTTCTTTCTGATAATAGGGTCCCCAGGAGGTCTAAAAGCTACATGACGTCCTCATAGACTCTTTCTGATGTTAAAAAGTCAAGTCTGGGTCCTCCAGACATTGGTCCATATGGGACCTTTTGAATTTTTTTTCTGATAAGAGGGTCCCCAGAACGTCTAAAAGCTACATGATGTCCTCATAGACTCTTTCTGATGTTAAAAAGTCAAGTCAGGACCTACAGACAGTGGTCCATATGGGACCTTTTGAACTTTTTTTCGCCTCAGAGGGTCCCCAGAAGGTCTAAAAGCTACATGATGTCCTCATAGACTCTTTCTGATGTTAAAAAGTCAAGTCAGGACCTCCAGACAGTGGTCAATATGGGACCTTTTGAACTTTTTTTCTCCTCAGAGGGTCCCCAGAAGGTCTAAAAGCTACATGATGTCCTCATAGACTCTTTCTGATGTTAAAAAGTCAAGTCAGGTACTCCAGACAGTGGTCCATATGGTACCTTTTGAACTTTTTTTCTGCTCAGAGGGTCCCCAGAAGGTCTAAAAGCTACACGATATCCTCATAGACTCTTTCTGATGTTAAAAAGTCAAGTCAGGTCCTCCAGACAGTAGTCCATATGGGACTTTTTGAACTTTTTTTCTCCTCAGAGGGTCCCCAGAAGGTCTAAAAGCTACATGATGTTCTTATTGACTCTTTCTGATGTTAAAAAGTCAAGTCAAGTCCGCCATACAGTAGTCCATATGGGACCTTTTGATTTTTTTTTTTGCTCAGTGGGTCCAGAGAAGGTCTAAAAGCTACATGATGTCCTTATAGAAACTTTCTGATGTTAAAAAGTCAAGTCAAGTCCGCAAGACTGGGACCTTTTTAACTTTTTTTCTGCTCAGAGGGTCCCCACATGGTCTAAAAGCTACATGATGTCCTTATTGACTCTTATTCCTTTGTGCAATGAACAAACTAACCATAATAATTTGTGTATGAAGGAAAATCATTGCATCAGCTGTTGAAAAGACAACTCACAACTATTTCCTTTGTTCAACGAAGAGATGTGCAATGCAGCGTGCTGTTATATTGCACAAGCGTTTTGCATGGAAGAATAACATTTAAAAGTAATAGGCACGTTGTTGCATTGCAATGCATTCAAGAACTAATGCGTTTCATTCCATTGCAACAGCTTGCTGTTGCATTGCACAAGCGTTTTGCATGGAAGAATAACATTTAAAAGTAATATGCACTTTGTTGCATTGCAATGCATTCAAGAACAAATGCGTTTCATTCCATTGCAACAGCTTGCTGTTGCATTGCACAAGCGTCTTGCATGGAAGAATAACATTTAAAAGTAATATGCACTCTGTTGCATTGCAATGCATTCAAGAACTAATGCGTTTCATTCCATTGCAACAGCGTGCTGTTGCATTGCACAAGCGTTTTGCATGGAAGAATAACATTTAAAAGTAATATGCACTTTGTTGCATTGCAATACATTCAAAATTCAAGTACTAAAACTCATTTATAATAAAACTAAAAAACATTTTTAAGGTAGCCTATGTCGTACTTTTAAACCGACATGATTTTAATTATTGCTATTGCCCTGCTTATTTAGTCAGTATTGATGTACGTTCACTGATTCTAGCTTCTCTCTTTTCAGTCTCTTTCTTTTCATGTGAAATGAGTAGGCTACGCATGCTTACATTCATAAATATAAACTTCATTTCTATTAAATTTTCAAAATTATTCATACATGTGTCACATGATGATGTTAAGACCGACAGACAGTAGTCCATATGGGAGCTTTTGAACTTTTTTTTCTGGTCAGAGTGTCCCCAAGAAGGTCTAAAAGCTACATGAAGTCTTTACAGACTCTTTCTGATGTTAATGAGTGTCAAGTCAAGTCAAGTTATATACTGACAGTAGTCTATACTTTTTTCTGGTCAATTTTCTTACAATAGACTCCTTCTGATGTTAAATCAGCCATACAGAGGTCCCTTTTTGACCTACTGAACATATTTCTGGACAAAGAGTTCTTGAACAATACTAACTTTTCATACAGATTGACTTCATATAATCCTTCTGATGCTTCAGAGGCCATATAGAAGTCCATATCTGACAGATCTTTTTTCTGTTAAAAGGGTCCTGACAGTATAGCTTTATATCCTTATAGACGGTGGTCCATATCGGACCTTTAGAACTTTTTTTTTGTCAAAGGGTCCTCAAAAGGTTTAAAAACTATATATCCTGATACTCTCTTTCTGATATTAATTATTGAATGCATTGCAATATAAAAACAAAGTTCCTAGCTTTTACATGTTATTCTTCAATGCACAACTCTTGATAGTATGTGCAATGCGATGCAACAGCAGATTGCATTGCACATCTCTTCAATCCACTACAGAATAAGTTAGTTCTTCAATGCATTGCAATGCATCTCTTCAATGCAGTTCGGAATGAGTTTTGTTTCTTGAATGCATTGCAATGCAACAAAAGTGCCTATTGCTTTTACATGCTCTATAATGCACAACTCTTTATCGTATGTGCAATGCGATGCAACAGCAGATTGCATTGCACATCTCTTCAATCCACTACAGAACAAGTTAGTTCTTGAATGCATTGCAATGCAACAAAGTGCCAACTGCTTTTACATGTTATTTTTCAATGCATATTGTATGTGCAATGCGATGCAGCAGCAGATTGCATTGCAATCTCTTTAATGCACTACGGAATGAGTTTTGTTTCTTGAATTTTTTCAAGAATTGTTTCCAGATTGCATTGCACATCACTTCAATTGCAATACGAAATGAGTCAGTTCATGAATGCATTGCAATGCAACAAAGTGCATATTGCTTTGCTTATATGTTATTCTTCAATGCACAACGCTTGATCATATGTGCAATGCATTGCTTTAGCAGATTGCATTGCACATATTTTCAATGCACTACGGAATAAGTTAGTTCTTGAATGCATTGCAATGCAACAAAGTGCATATTAATTATATGTTATTCTTCACTTCACAACGCTTGATCATATGAGCAATGCAATGCAACAACAGATTGCATTGAAATCTCTTTAATGCACTTCGGAATGATTTAGTTCATATTAATTAATGTTATTCTTCAATGCAAAACGCTTGTGCAAAGGAAAGATTTAGTTATTGCATGCATTGGAAAGAAACAGCTCTGGGATGTTTTCTTGTGAGAACACAAATTAATGAGCAGTATGCAATGCGAAAAACAATATGATGTGAGTTGTCTTTTCAACAGCTAATGCAATGATTATCCTTCATACACAATTGATAATGGTTTGTTCTTCAATGCATTGCAATGCAACAAAGTGCATATTGCTTATATGTTATTCTTCAATGCGCAATGCTTGATCGTATGTGCAATGCATTGCGTTAGCAGATTGCATTGCACATATCTTCAATGCACATACGGAATGAATTAGTTCTTTAATGCATTGCAAAGCAATAAAGTGCATATTAAGGTTATCCTATAAAGGTTAGTCTTCAATGCACAACGCTTGTTCGTATGTGCAATGCATTGCATTAGCTGATTGCATTGCACATATCTTCAATGCACTCCGAAATGAGTTGAATGCATTGCAATGCAAGAAAAGTGCATATTACTTTTATGTTATTTTTCAATGCACAACGCTTGATCGTATGTGCATGTAAACATGTTCAGGCATTACACCTGTCATTATACAAATTTAAATAATCTATTTATTTAACTGCATTGCAACAGCAGTTTGTATTGTACATCTCTTTAACTCAAGGAATTAGTTACTTCTTGAATGCATTGCAATGCAACAAAGTGCATATGACTTTTATGTTATTCCTCAATGCACAACGCTTGATCGTAAGTGCAATGCGATGCAACAGCAGTTTGTTGAGCATCTCTTCAACGCACAACGGAATGAGTTAGTTCTTGAATGAATTGTATCTGTCAAATTACAGCAGCAGATCTCGCACACACTCCTGAACACGTGTGCTATGGGGCAATACTCACCTATCCACTCATGCTGTGTTTCGATGCCATTTTGCCTTATTGTTCAATCGCTGTGTCAGACAGTATGACAGATATGCTAACATTTAGCATCTTGTATTTCACTGCTGGAAAACTTTTCTCAGTACACTTTCACAGTGATCAGCTTAAAGTGGCCACACAACAACTCTGTAAATGAATATCTGAGCATTGAAAGTAACTGATGCATTCCGGGGGCCAGAGAGCCAGTGCCGGCTATGGATTTGAGAGCCAAATGTTGACTGAGGGAGGGTGTCCTTCAGCCCTGAATAGGCCCTGATTGTTCTCCGCTATTACAGCACTGCTGCTAAAATTTGTACTTTTCAATACGGTAAGAATCAGCATTGATTTAAGCAAACCATGCAGCGCCAACCAACTGTGTACACGCCTAGACTCTCATTGTGAAATGACAGAATGAGTAGTGTGACAAAAGGTGAAAAATTGATTTTTTTTGTTCTTCCAGTGAATACAAACTATGGTCATTTTCTAAAACACAATGCTCATATGTAAAAAACAAAAAACAAAAAAAAAACATCACAGTACTCTATAACTCACTGTTGGGTTATTATGGTGTCTGCTAAGAGCATTTAGAGAAATTATCGGCACATAAGCTATATGGCTCTCTCTTTCATGCTGTCTCATGTAAATACATGCTTATACAAATTTAAATTATTGCTTCCTATTGCTTCTGGCTTTAAAGGTCCTGAGTGACCGGATTTAGAGCCAAAACAGCTAACGTGAAAGATAACAACACATCTGTGATCAATATGTTCTTGGAAACATTCCCAGTTTTGAAAACATTATTTCAGAATGTTCTATGAACGTTATGGGAAAATTCCATTTATCATTCTTCAAACATAATGAGAACATTACTTTTGAATGTTCTCTAAATGTTCTGAAACAAGTAGCAACATTTAAAAAACATTAGACGAACATCCGATTAAAACGTTTCACAAACGATCTATAAATTATGTTTTTGTGCTGACGTTTTGCAATATAACAATGTGCATATGACTTTTATGTTATTCCTAAATGCACAACGCTTGATCGTATGTGCAATGGAATGCAACAGCAGATTGAGTAGGCTACCCATTCATAAATACAGTCGTTTGCTAGGTTAAACGAATTAGGATTTTTGAACGACTCGTGTGGGTCCGTGTAACGCTTCACAATTCAATTTTCAGACCAAATGCAAAAATGAAAAATAGAAACCAGACATTAATTTTTCTTGTTTTTCCAGTTACATTATCAATGGATAGTTGCCTTTTCTCCTCTTTTTTTAATTTTACTTGTGCTAAATTGTGACTTCAGAAACAAACATTTAAATAAATGAAATCTAACCGATTTTCTATTTTTCTATTTTTCACTGCATAAACTTTGAGAAGTTTAAAAGACGAAACATGACGACATTTTTCACCCGAAGTGCCAGTTTTTTTAGTTAATAACTGCACTGTTAAACCTTGCTCTAAAAAGGGCCAAATTCTGACAATATCATACCATTTTCTATTAAAACAGTGTTGCCACTGCCATTTTACTGTAAAAAAAAAAAAAAAGGTCTAACAGTGTGTGCTAAATGTAGAATTCCGGAGCAGCGGGAGAAACAGTGTCCTGGCTTATTTCCCCCGCTGCCCCGCTGGTTCGTATTTATCTAGGCTAGCCTATAATTCCTTATTACTTCATTATATGCATGCCTCGATGCTCCCGAAAGATTTAAGTACTTGCCATTTAATAATTAACCGAAAAAAATATGAATCCGCTACTCTTGACATGCAGCATATCATTAGATATGCATATACATATGCTAAATATAACTGCTAAATATAACTGCTAAATTTAAGGGTATGAGAAGCTGTGAGAAGCACTGAAGTTCAATGTTGCCGTGGAAACGAACAAATAAGGCCCTCGAGTGAAAACATCTGCATCTGAGGAGTTTATCTATGAAGGCTAAATGAGATGTGAATAAAAGCTAACAAAATAAACAAACAGTTGCTAAACCTTATAACTGTAACAAAATTATGAAGAAAGGAAAAGTGAAAAGGCAACTAGGGAATCAGTTCAGACTGATTTGAAACATTTTGCCTTAAACTGTTAACCTTAATACTGTTATTTATTTTAAAAAAATGCATTTAATTACTATTGCTATTTATTTATTTTTATTTTCAATTTATATAACATTTCATTATTTTTGAGTAGACAACATGGAACCTTCATTAGGACTACTAGCGCAAAATTAAAAGAAAAAAAATAATAAACAGCAATAGTAATTTAAATGAAAAAATTGTAATAAATAACAGATATGTTTGCATAAGGCAAAATGTTTAAAAGCAACTAAACCGTGTGTTTCGTAATAGAACTCTATCGCGGGTACAGATACGTGTTTCAACTTCCCGCTGGCCACCTCGCACATTCTCTAGATTTTGCAATGACCTTGCATGACACAATACCATGAAATATGCCAGTTTTTAGGGCACAGAATAACGTTTGTGATGATAAATTACGTTTAACAGTCACATAAGGATAATAAGCTATTCATTGTGGAGTGTGCATGGTGAAGTGAAAGTCTTATCTTAGAAAAAAAACTTTTGCCGATATGAGATGCGCCCGTTGTTCAAATTTCCCACGACCAAAGAGGACACTAATACGCATGTGCACAGCAAAAATCACAACTTGTGCTTGCTGCGCACGCAAGTTATTTAAGGTGTTTCAACTGTACACATCTACACTGTACACAACCAACGGGGCAGCGGGAGAAATAGCCAGGCCACTGTCTCTCCCGCTGCTCCTGAATTCTACATTCAGCACACACTGTTAGACCTTGCCAGGTTGTTTTTTACAGTAAAATACTGGCAACACTGTTTTATGGAAAATTATGTGATATCGTCAGAATTTGGCATTTTTTTACAGCAAGGTTTAACAGTGCAGTTATTAACAATAGAAACTGGCACTTCGGGTGAAAAATGTCGTCGTGTTCCGTCTTTTAAACTTCTCAACGTGCATGCAGTGTAAATAAAGCAGTTGCATCAATGAAATGATAGTAAAGTTAGTCCACAGCCACACCCCCGTGCTAATGGTCCCGCCCACGGCGCAAATTACAAGACGAAAAATAGAAAAATAGAAATTCGGTTAGATTTCATTTATTCAAATGTTTGTTTCTGAAGTCACAATTTAGCACATGTACAATTGAAAAAGGGGAGAAAAAGGCAACCATCCATAATGTAATGAAATCCATATAATGTAACTGGAAAAACAAGAAAAATGAATGTCTGGTTTCAATTTTAACTCCCTCATTAAGACGGAGACTTGCCGCCCCCTACTGGCGGTGTTAAAAAGTAGACGTTTCATTTTTTTCAATCATTTCACATTTCTACATTACATTTTTTTTACATTTAAAACATTAATCTCTTAACATAATTTATCATTTGCTGTGTATATCCACATGCCATGTTTAGCAGCCTGTGTCAATCCAAAAATTAATTTTATTGATACCGTCTTCCTTTTATTTGGTCATTATAGCCATATTAAGACTTTGCATTCTGATTGAATTTGTTGACTAAATTTAAGAATCTAACATAAAAGAGGACAGATAGCTATGACAATGAATTTAAAAATACAGTTGGCTTCATTATTACAGTTTTGATCTTCTCTCAACGGAGTGAGCACTACTATGGAGGACCAGCTCTACCATATTTAAAAATAAATACAGAAATAAATAAATGCTCAATAAATAAATAAGCAGACAATTAATTGCCCCAAAAAATACAATAAACAAATAAATGTAGGTAGAAATGAAATTATACAGTGAGACATAAACGTATATATCTCTTTTAATTAGCTTCTTTATTTATTAATCTTTGTAATAATTACCTTATTTATTTATTGTCCGTTATAATCTTCAACTTTATTTATTAATTACTTATTTTTTAAAGTATATATTTATGTGCATGTTATAATATTTTTGTCTGTTTTATTCTTCCTTTGTATTTTTTTACCCTATTTATTTCTTCAATGCTATTTATTTCTGCCTGTCGTTTTTATATTTCTGTATGCATGTCTGCCTCATTATGCAAATGCGGAGGGGCTGTGTCTTAAGGGGTCAACTTCTGCCCATTGGTTGGTTAGCATTTTACTGCATCGGTCGAATCTACATGCCACCGGCCACAGTCACAACAAAGATGGCTACCTACGATGAAGTTGTCAGTGAGCTGAGGCATTTAGCAACTGTTTTTGAAAACAATGCTTACGTTATAAGTATTGACTTTATTATTTTTCTTTTGGACGCTCTGACAGAACGTGTGTTTCAGTTAGCGGCACACATGGACACAGATGTCGACAATGTAGTTTTTCAGAATCTTTTCAGAATCAGGCCATTATACTTATTGTATTAAAATGACGATGTAATATTAGCCTACCACTAAACTTTGAGTATAGGCATATTACTTGTTCTAGGAACCTAAAAGTAAATTTAAAATTTTATGTAATTTTTTGGTATAATTAACAAAGGAAAAAAACAGAAACAGGCCTTTTTTCCGTTTTTTGAATTTTGGCCTGAAACGAAAAAACAACATTCAGTTTGATTTTTTAATCAAAACAAAAAAACGAAATTCAGCGCAATGTCTTGTTTTCCATTATTACTGACAAAACAAATTTATTACTCAATATTTCCTTTCATTGGTGGGTGGGACTGTATCAACCCCTCGCTTCTGATTGGATAGTGTTCTCCATCAGTTATGTCTGTGCTTCAGGCTACTTATCAAAATGAAGGTGAATGAATTCCAAATGAATTCCAAAGAATTTCCATTACTGCTGTGGAATGTCTCCACAAAAATATAGCTACACTTAGATAACAGTTTATTAATAAAAACTAATTAAATTAAAGCTGCAAGCAGCATTTAGCGGTGTTCATGCAGTTAAGGCAGTTAACACACACACATTCTGTTGTAGATACAGACATTTGAACTGTGATGGAAAAAAAATGTTTACTGCAAGTCTCCTTCAGGATTCACATTTCTCAATGTGCCACAATAGTCAGTAGCTATTGCAACTGGTTTCAATAGATGAATTTTGACTAAATGTGAGTGTAAATGTTAAAATAGTGATTTTATAAAGTCTAAATAACAATTATAGAATTATATTAGTTAGTAGCATGACAAAATGACTATTTTAAACAGCAGGGGGCAGTAGAATACCACTTATTTACATTTATTCATTTAGCTGACGCTTTTATCCAAAGCGACTTACAATTGCTATATTTCAGAGGTCGCACGCCTCTGGAGCAATTAGGGGTTAAGTGTCTTGCTCAGGGACACATTGGTGTCTCACAGTGGATTCGAACCCGGGTCTCTCACACCAAAGGCATGTGTCTTATCCACTGCGCCATCACCACCCTAATTAATGGCATATTATTGGCTTAATATGCCATTATTGGCTTAATATGCCATTAATGGCATATTATTGGCTTAATATGCCATTATGTTCATATCATTTTCACCTTTTTAACTGTTTAAAAGGCATATTTGCTCCAATTTGTCTGAAAATTGTTATGCTTATTTAGAGTTACATGTTCTGACTTGTTTTTAAGAAGATGTGTGCATTCATTGAAGAGATATAGGCTTTCATGGACACTTGGTCAAGGCCAAATTTTTAACTGACCCTATTAAAGTCATCCAAATGCAGAAGTTCAACTTTTTCTGATAATTATTGATCTAGAGAGTCCAGAGTATTGTACTGCACTGATTTTAAACATTATGATATGAACATTATATGATCATAGATGGAAAAAAACATTTACAGCCAATACAGGCAATTTACCATATAGGAAATACATGGTTTTGAAGCTTTTTAACAGTTATAGCGCCACCTATGGTCCGATCTCCATGAAACTTTGCATGCTTCTTCACCATGTTATGACGCATATGCTCAAAAATTTTTGTGAAGTTCTGAGATTTTATTTATGATTTATAGGCTTTTGAGTGTGTTTTGACACGCCCCTTTTTCTAAATGATCCTGTTATAGCAAACCAAAGGGCAAAGTTAAACTTTTTTTCGATAATTATTGATCTAGAGAGTCCAGAGAATTGTCCTAGACTGGTCTGGTTCCGATCGGGCGAAAAAAAACAAGGACTAGTTCGCAAAAGTAGGTTTTCAACATATTCATGAATATTTAATGAACGGTTTGATTGACAGCAATGGTTCTTGAGGCAAGGTTGTTCATCATGAGGAGATCTATCAAATGATATGCATATTGTGGGGATGTGTGCAACACCACGTGATTACAGAGCCGTAAAACTCGTTAGCGCCAACTAGTGGCCGATTTCTTTCAAAACTCTTACAGACCTCTTGGGCCATGAGTCGAACATGCCCATCGAGTTTCGTTCCGATTGGCCTTTGTTAACCTTGTTTAAAAGGTGCTCAAACTTCATTGGCCGATGGCGGCCATGTTTTTTGAGATATGCCAATATCCTTTTACACATACATGGCACCTTGGACCAAGACACTGCATACCAATTTTCAAGTCAATCGGTCTAACGGTCAGGTGGCCACACCCCCTTTTAAGTTTTTTTCATGTTATAGCGCCACCTAGGGTTTAATCGTCGCGATTTTTTTACTGTGACCTCAGAATGAACTCATTCACATGTGTACCGAGTGTGGTGAAAATATCTCATTTACTTCCGGAGTTATAGCCATTTTAGTAAAATAGGCTCCTCCCACAACGTTCATTTTGCGCCCCCTAGCGACCGAAAATCGAAATTTCAACTTTTTTTCGATAATTATTGATATTCAGACTCCAGAGAACATTTCTGCACTGGTTTGGTTCCAATCGGGTGAAAAACCAGGGACTAGTTCGCAAAAGTAGGTTTTGGACAAAATCCAAGATGGCGGAAAATTTTTCCAGGCGCAAATAAAATCGGAGATATACGTTTTGTCCGTCTTGAGCCAAGGATTACAGGGATATAAGACACTTGATTCTAGGATAAATGGTCTAGGAGTTTTTGCTTTTGCTTGCTGTAGCGCCACATATGGGCCAATCGGGCTCATATTTTGATAACCTCTCCTCGATTTTTGTACTACCATCTGGCAAAGTTTCAAGGCTCCAGCACTTACGGTTTGGGCTGTACGATGCGTTTTACGGCAGAAAAATAATAATAAAAATCAGTACAATTACAATAGGTTTTCAGCACTTCGTGCTTGAACACCTAATAAAAATCAGTACAATTACAATAGGTTTTCAGCACTTCGTGCTTGAACACCTAATAATGCAATAAATCCCCATCATGATTAAGAGATTAACAGTTTATGAGAGGAGGCGATTCAACAGTATGATCAGTTTGGAGCATGTAGCCTAGTTTGTGGTGCTATTAAACTGTAATGAATTAAACAAAGGTGTTTCTGTTATTTAGCCTCACAGATTAAGGCTTATTTTAGTAAATGCTGTGGACAGTAAAGTGTTCTCAATATTATAAAGATCGATGCCATCGAACTAACAGCAAGCACACGAAAAGGATTGACAAAAAATGACCAGCAGGTGCCGCACTGCACCTCCCTCAGCTGTGATCACCTGGAGCCACTTGAGAAAACATTTCCACTGAATTAATCCTGCAGTGTTTAAAGATTCATCACACCTGATATGGGCTGCGTCCGAAACCGCATACTTCCCTACTATTTAGTATGGGAAAAAGAGTAGGCGAGCGCAAAAATATGTACGAATCCAAAAGAGTAGGCGAGAATTACCTGGGTGACGTACAAATTATCGCGAGATTCGGACTTAAGTGCGTTCGAACATGCCTACTTTCCTACTATATAGTACGCGAAAACAGTACGTGAAGGAAGCAGTACGTTCGAAACATCAGTATTCATAAAAGAGTAGGCAAGAAGTTCCAGGATGGCTTACTGCTTCCGGACAGATTTTCGGCCCTGTCCCAAATGGCACACTCCGGACTTTTGGACTTCCTCAGAGTCCACACTTCGGTGACGTCATGTAGTGCAGACCTATAGGGCCCTTAGCACGAGTCCGCGAGGGCGCATTGAGAGGTATTTTTGGGACAGACTCGATCGTCACGCCGGAAACAGGAAGGTCTCAGCTCAGACGTCGAAGCTGAATAAACTTAAAGGTCATCTCATCAGTCCCTTTATTAGAAAAATATCACAAATATCATAAAAAAAAATTACAGTCTTTAGCATCGAGAACAGGATTTATTTTATTTTCCCAAATCTTATGTCCATGTGAACTACACAGCCTGCTTTTACAGTTCTATAATTGTATATGCCGCCTGGGCATTAGAATAGATGTCATGGTTATGTAAATGATCAATACAGTTGTACATAAATAATACATTATGTTCAATTTTAACACAAAATTTAAATGTAAATGAGTTTAAGAAAAATGTATAGGTTTCAATATTCATACTACGTTTATATGACTCAGTAAAGCCATGACATTCGGTTCTATTTATGTAATGAATCATAATGCGATCGTATTATTTAACACGTTATTATTATGTTTGAGATATCAACCACTGGTCGATAATGTTTGTATAAACTGTAAGTAACAACTGGTAAAATGTACGCCTATATCATAAAGCCATGTTAACAGTGAAAATCTCCTCCCATCCATTTTCTGATTGGCATTTCGCAAGGATTCCTGGGTAGTTCAAGTGCGTGAAGCCTGCATCTATGCGGGCTTCGCGGAAGACCGCTTCAAGGGTACAAAGGGGGCGCTGCTGAGCACACTTCAGAGCGTTAAAATGCTACATGGGACGGCCTACGGACTCGTAGACTCGGCGAGCACGCGCAATTTAAGTCCACGAGACCGAAAGTCCGCATGAAGTGTGCCATTTGGGACAGGGCCTCCGAGTGCTCAACCGATGGATACTCTTCTATCCCAGGAGGCCACGCGAGAGGATACGTCATTATCAAACATCGTAGAGATCGGCGACGCGGGGCTTTCAAATGTGAGTAAACACGGTTCCTTGTGTTAAAATTGCATGTGTTGAACTACTGTAGAGTAAACTGTTGAATTTTTGAAGGTGTAAAGACGTTACACAGTATAGTATAGTTGAGATTGTGCTGTAAAAACACGTTTTATTATGTATAACGTTAGCTAACAGGGGAGCTTCAGTAAGGACACGTAAGTCACGTCTCTAACGTGGATTTACATAAACCATATACATCTTAAAGACTTTAATTTTAAATGTCTATTTACATCTGACAGGAAAATCTTCAGTAAGTATTGCAGAAGAGCACATCACAACATGAAATAGACTTCTGAGTGATAGATGTATGTGTGCACTTTCCTATGTAGAACAAATCTGTAAAGTAACTAAACATAAGTTATCTATTTTATTTGTCCATTACTGTTGATAAATTGAGGAACATTTATGTTGGATAAAAAGTTAAAACAACCTCAAAGTATAAATGTAGTGTTGAGCTCATAAATCACAGAGGTAATGTGAATCTTGTCTGGATGTTACAGGGACAGATGAACAGATGTGTGTTTATCCGGTGGAGAGATCATGAAGCTGAATGCTGCCATCAAAGGCTTTGAGTGACACTACAGAAATGAATAACAACAACTATTTCAATATTAAGTTGTAGTTTATTTTAATTATTGTAATTTCAAACAGAGCTGTTACAGCACTTTTCTGATTCTTGATTTCTGTGCATTTGCTGCAGATCTTTTGTGGTGGAGTAGGACCTGCAAGGGAAGATGATGTAGGTGAAAAAAGAAAAGCGTTTTTGTCTTCTGAATAATACTGAAAGCAAATGACATTTATGCGGTTAAAATGACTGCTTTTGTGTTATGTTTGTGCATTTTTGTAGGATCTGAAATGTCAGCAGGCTGGTGTGAGCACTGAGGATGAGGAGTCCAGAGCTGAATCTTGGAGATGGTGCCATGGATGAGACCCTCCATCACTCCACCTACCCTTACGAGACCCTCCATCACTCCACCTACTCTTATTGCCTCAGATTGTGAAGCACAACACATCACGCAACAACCTCAGGCACGAAGGCACGGCTCACCTCTGGCGGTCAGCTGATTCATCAGAATAAAGCCGCAGAATGGGACCCGCTGTGTTGAGACGGCAGAAGGATGTGGTTTAGCGCCTGTAGCCTACATACATGATTGTAGTTTGAATAAAGCTTTGTTTCATGTGTTGACTTATGCATTTGTTTATTGTGTGATGGTGACTTTCATTCTTTTACTAATTTATTAATATTTCTCATTGTTGTCAGTAAATAAAATATAATTATTTAATTAATGCTTTATTTAATTGTTTGAATGAAAATGTACATATGTTCACTATATACACATCTAGAGTGTATTCAATCATAGCTATGTCATATGACATTACATTTTGTTTGTTTTATTGAATTATAAAAAAGTCAGTAAAAAGTCATATAATTAACTATTGGTCAGCATTTATCGTTGTTATTATTGTATGTTTTGGGGGTGGGATAGCAATGCAATTCATTCTGGGGTAATATTAATTTTTAATATTAATGATACTTAATTTTTTCGAGTATAAAATCAACAGTTTTCTCTGAAGGTGAATCTTCACACAGCTACCCTTTGTGCAGACATTACAAACGCTGAGGAAACCCGTTCTAGGTAGGGCTGTCGAATTACTGATGTTATAGCTTGTGAGGTGTATATATATATATATATATATATATATATATATATATATATATATATATATATATATATATATATATATATATATATATCATGGGTTTGCATACATCATATGAGATTTTATAGACCGGAAAAAATAACCTACAGGGTTGAATATCTTAAAATATATTTTCTTAAATAATTAATTATAATACATTTAAAAAATGCATTTTTTGTAATTTATAGGCCTAGGGATGAAACGAGAGTTAAATTCAACAAGAAAAAGAGCAAAACAAAGCAGTCAGCACTTTTGCTGGTGGATGAAAATGTTTGGATATAAAATAAAGAAATTAATAACATATTCAAGAGATGACAATTTTGGGATTTCGTAATAAAAATAAATAATATGGTTAAGTATAAAACGGTGGGTCACATTAGTAGGGTTAAATATAAGAACTTAAATCAACCCTAAATGTATTTACAAAATAAATGGGCAGCAGTTTCTTCAAAAAGACCACAAAATGAGCAAGTTTAATCAATATCAAGATATTTACAGATAGATGAATTAAACGTGTCGTTCAAATCTTTTAAGTTGTTGCGCGTGTGATAACGCGTCGTAGGTCACATGATAACATCAACATGGCAGATGTCCAGTTCGCATTCATACTCAACGAGATCTGGCTATAAAGTACATACTCTTTTAGCGCTCGTTGGATAAGTACTAATTGAAATGAAGTACCTACTCATTGAGTATGCGGTTTCGGACGCAGCCAATGTCTTGTTAGGCTTACACTGTTTTTGTTATTTTAGGGGCGCATTACTATGACACCGTGCGCATTTACGCACGAGGCACAGCAGCGTAATTTCACTGATTATTAAAATCTCCTGACTGTAGGGATCGGTCGGGATCAATATTAACTGATGTCCTGTGTTCTTTACACATCCAAAAGGTCTCACACACAGTCCAAGTTCATACAGAGAAACTGTTTGGAGTAAAGGTCCTACTGATCAGTCCTGAGCTCAATCAGAGCGTGTCAATAATTTCAGAAGCTAAAAGTGGAATTCTAGTTCCTCTGCAGAGTTTCCTCTGATTTTATCTTTTATTTTTGAATATAATAAAATTATTTCAACATTTCTGTTTATGTGTTTTGCTTTCAAAACTATTATATTACAATTATTAAAGAGTAGGTGAAATTGGGTGTTGTCGTGCTTTTCAGTTGTTTTAATGACTGCAAACAATACATTGATGTTAAAATACTAAATGAAACACCTGAAATCTTTTGCACATATATGCTTTCTTCATTAGATTGTCATGTTTATGGAAATCTGATGTTTTAAAAGTAATTGGTGGCTCTTAAAATACAGAAAATGTACAGCCCCATCTGCAAAGAAATAGTAAACTAATATATCTGGCAATGTTTGGCCCCCGTTGTGGATTTAATACTGCCCAAAGCTTCTTCATCTCCAGATGATGGTATGGGCATCCTGGGTGTGCTTACGGTCCTCAAGAAGTTATGCAGGACACGGGTAACCTTCAGACAACCGTCATGTTGACAGGGATGATCCATATGACCAAGCATTATAAATACATAAATATAAATACAGGCACTGAAAATGTTACACTTTCCTTTTGTACACATTTATCCAAAGCGACTTACATTTGCTATATTTCAGTGGTCGCACACCTCTGGAGCAATTAGGGGTTAAGTGTCTTTCTCAGGGACACATTGGTGTCTCACAGTGGATTCGAACCCGGGTCTCTCACACCAAAGGTATGTGTCTTATCCACTGCGCCATCACCACCCCAAGTTGTGTACCATTGTACACAACTTGGATATCCTGAAATGTGAATAAACTGGTGCTGTGGTGATGCTCTGTCTAAGGCAAAGGTTTCCACATCAAAGGTCAAACCAGAACATCAAGGCACACCAATTGTAACTAATTTAATTATCCTAATAATCATAGCCTATAATTTGCAAATAATTCACTACACACATTTGTGTTTAGGAAACTAAGATATTACAGTAGGCTACCTTGGTTGAGTAAGTAAGAGGCCAGTATGCTGAAATGTCTCAATCTGAGTTCATTGTTAATTGGTGTATTATAGGCCTATGCGCCTTGATATGACATAAACCAGGTGCGATAAAAAAAAAGTTTGTAAACTGGCTTGGAACGCTCCCAGGAAGTCACCTTATTTAAGCTTATCCAACAACTGTGATGTGATCGAATATGATCTCCTCTGTTGTGACAAAATGAACCCCCTTGATGAACTGCACGTTTCCAATTGCACTGTGAGAGTGCGTTGTGATGATGATAGAGAACGCAAATGCCGGTGCGCCACAGTTCAGGTCCTCCCAGGGTGCGAACTACGGGGGAGCCAGGGGGAGCTTAGCTCAGTAATACAGTAAGACATAAGCTCCGCTAAAGACATGATTTGTGAAATTTTGGGGGTCATCAGGTTTCATCCAGCCAGAGCTGCAGAGGGAACTACTGCAGCGTGGGCCTCTCCACAGCGCCTCACAACTTTCTAAACTCTTCCATCTCACAGAGAGAAGAGTGTAGAGAGACTGGGGCCTCCCCGGGGTCAGACCGTCTGAGATCAACTGTAACGTTCTGTGTCTGACGCTGAGGCTACATCAAATGATTGAACTGTGGCACACTGGCATTTGGTGTCTCCATCCAATAACACGCATGCTCACAATGGGGAGATAGATGGTAGTCTAATGAGCTTCCTAACACAGGACAATCTTAAGTGTACACGTGTAGCCTATGTTAGTAGGCTAACTAAAGCTGGTTGCTGTTTTAACAGCGGAGATCATATTTTATCACATTATTTTTTTATGCTTTTAATCTAAATTTGAGTTTCAAATCTGGGCAGTAGTAAGCTTAATAATAAAATATGATAACTAGACCATATAAGGTAGGATGAATCTGCATCTGCATCTGAATCTGAATCTGCCTGTATTTATATTTATGTATTTATAATGCTTGGTCATATGGATCAGAATAACACTAAGCATGTTTTATCAAGTGGCTCCAGGTGATCACAGCTGAGGGAGGTGCAGTGCGATACCTGCTGGTCATTTTCTGTAAATGCTTTTTTTAATTAAAATTAAAAATCAATTTTTTCGTTTTTTTAGAAATTTTTTTTATTAAATTTTTAATAATTTTTTTTTTATTCTTTGTTTTAGATGTTTTTATTAACTTAAATTCTTATGAATAATATAATTTTTATAATGTCTATTTGTTATTTATGGCCTGTAGCACATAAGATATTGAGTTTATGTTTGGGCCCTACTTACGCTTCAAACATCACAATGGAGTAGCACAAATTACACAAAAAATTAAATATGCTTTGAGGTTCCTAGAACAAGTAAGATGCCTATACTCAAAGTTTAGTGGTAGGCTAATAATACAATATAATGCAGGATGTGCTCACTCCGTTGAGAGATGATCTCAATGAGAGATGAACTCTAATAATAAAGCCAAGAGAAAAATGTATTTTTAAATTCATTGTCATAGCTCTCTGTCCTCTTAATTCAGATTCTTAAATTTAGTCAACAAATTCAATCAGAATGCAAAGACACGGTATATGGCTATTGTGACCAAATAAAAGGAGGCTGTTTAGACATGGCATGTGGATTTACACAGCAAATTATAATTGCATAAATTATGTTAAGATATTAATGTAAAAAATTTAAAAAATGAAATGATTGAAAAAAACGAAACGTCTACTTTCTAACTGAAACTAACACGCCAGTAGGTGGCGGCAAGTCTCCATCTTAATGAGGGATTCAAAAATCCAAATTCGTGTTCGTACCTAGCAAACTACTGTATTTATGAATGGGTAGCCTACTTAAATCATTTAGCCTCGTCTGATTCTGTCAAAAATGCTGATATTTTGAGGAACAAAACGCATGTTTCTCGGAGGCGCAGCGGTTCTGCTGTTTGTTCTGTTTTCTTGGACGGAGACAGAGCAAAAACAGAATGTTGCCTATCTCAGTAACTTTATTGAGCTGTGTTATAATATCACATTTGCGATTGTGCAGAAGATGTTCGGAAAAACAGCACTGTTGCTGGTGTGATAACTAAGATATCATAGGCTCGTGTTATAAATATATAAAACGGGAACTCGTTAGGCCTAAATGTTTTTTGTTATGTTTTTTTATTTTATTTTGATGACATGTATGCCTATCCCTATATTGTGATGGCAGTGAAGAGCACATAATTTAGTGAACAAATTTATAGAAATTATCATTCTCTGTAATGAGACGTGAACATATGAGAATGTATCAAGTTTTTTCAAAATGTGCGCTCTTTTGGACTAAAAGCCTAATTGAAGCGGTTTAAAGTATACAGTCACCTGACTTAGAAGACGCGGTGTGTTTGGGGTCCGTGTACGCAAATAATAATGATAATTAGTATCATTATTATACCGTCCCACTGCGCAATGTGACGTCAGAGTGACGTCTTTTCTATGTAATTTTTGAACGTCCAATTTTGGTCCACTGAAGGGGTTGTTTTGTAACGCCAGGCGACGTCTTTATTCGACGTCTTTTGCACGTCTAATATTGACGTCGGTGGGACTAAATATGGTTGTTTGTGGACGTCTTTTCAACATCAAATTTAGTATCTTCTATAACTTCTATAACTGTAGTCCCATGTTTCAAAAGGTTAGAGGACGTTTTTTGTACCATGTATTTACATTTATGCATTTGGCAGACACTTTTATCCACAGCGACTTACATTGTATTACACATTTACATTCCTGCTTTCTCTGGGAATCGAACCCATGATCTAGGCGTTCTGGCGTTGCACTAGGTGGCCCTTACAAAAGTGCCAACGCTCTACTGTTTGAGCTACAGCATTACACAAGAAAAAAAAAATCTTAAATAATTATAAATAATCTGTATTCATATGTATTAATCATGTTGATAACAACAATGTTGATATTTGTAAATAAAAAAAATATTGCATATCAATCATGTAAATTTCCTGCACCTGTAGGCTAATAGACGTCCAAATGAGGTCCAAAAAAATGACCCAGTTCAATGGTCAAATGTTGAACATCAACATGACGTCCAAGTTGGGTCATGGTCATGGTCAAATAGTGGACCTAGTTTGGACATCGAATAGATGTCAGAATTGGTCATGGACCGACGGACCCAATATAGACATGATCTGCACGTCAATCCGACGTCCAGTGTTTAGTGGGATTTATTAGGCTACATATTTAGAAGACACTTTTATCCAAAAAAGGAACAAATTCGTCAAATGTCAATGTAATACAGGTTAGAAAATAATAATACTAGGCTAAGATTATCACAAATAAACAAGATTTTTACGCATATCCAGATTTGTGCGGAGGGGAGCGCGCACTGCATGACAGGGAGGCGCGGGCGCGAACACTTGCATTTTCATATCAACAGTGGAAACAACTTAAAATACATTGATCATTTCTGGTCATACAGAAAATAATAATACATTATTCGCAACTACTTATATTTGTGTAAACTCACAATAACAAGAAAACGTTGTGCTTTTGTAAACTAAAATACAACAATTGGGCGCGGTTTCATGATCTCCGTGAACTGGAGCGCGAGAACTGAAACAAAATAGGCTATAGCCTATGTAGACATTAGCATTAGGCTATCAAGGAATTAAATAATTTAGGCTACATTTAGTGATATTTCTGTCATAAAATTGTATTATTAAATATTTAATTATTTCAATAATTGAAGAAATAAAACGCTACTTCGGTTTGGGTCAGCTTTTTCCAAGCAAAACTACAATCTTCAAACGCATGTTCATTTGTTGTCATGAACAAAATGTTCAACTCAATATTAAATTCCACAGGGATCTTTTGCTCCTTACAACCAGGGTGCATGCAATTTGTGAATTAAGTTTTTTATTTTTTATTTAGATAAATCTCGAACCACAGTGCTTCGTGGTGCTGCTGTTAAGCTAAATAACATTTATAGAATAATTATGAACTTGAAACAATATCGAAACATTTGGAGAAATAAATGATTTGATCTGTTTTTACATTTTAATTCAGGGCGATTTAGCCTACATTTAATTGAGCGAAATTTTCCCACTTGTCCTTTCCTCATTGGGAAGCGCGCACATAGGCTATAGCTAGGTGAAAGTGATTTCACCAAGTACCACATGTTCCTGGATCAACACCGTTGTTGATCCTGGATCAACTTTCCAATTAACCAATCAGATTTGAGGGACAAGTTTACAGTTTATGTCAAGTTTAGGCTTAGAACCAAGGTGAAGTACTTAAACATCAGTGTCATTCACCTATCATTACCCTCTGATTTTAGAGAAAAGTTATGGGTAGGGTTAGGTTTAGGGGTAGGGATTGGGTAAGGACTACATTTTGGGACAGGAATGTTGATCCAGGATCAACAAAATATGTTGATCCAGGACCATGTCTTACTTGGCAAAATCACGGTGACCGCTATGGCTAAACATGTTTGAGTAGGGTCCGGTCCGTGTAACGCTTTGCAGTTCTTTGTTCAATTTGCACCATCAAAATTAACAAAAATTGGCTTCGAACTTTCATTTTCCATTTTTTTGGAATAATTCACAAACGGATAATTGTCTCTCAGTTCAATTTTCAATTCTACAAGCTTGGGTTGTTGCGTCCGAGTCTGGTTTTTGAACAAACATAAAAAAACGACTCATTGCTCTGATTTTCCATTTCTCTGTTTTGCTCGCGGTTGGATAGTACCAGTTCCGCCGGGGATGGAGCGGGGGGTGCACGTGGATGCATTTACCCAAGGCCCTGTAGCGTTATGTATATGGCACGTCTGAGTCTGATCATGAAATAATTTATCGCCAGTGGCAACGTGCTGACATAGCTTTCAGACACGACATTCTTCTCTTCTTTATAGCTCTTTTGAGGCAGTTTCTATCGTGTAATTTTAATAACAACTGTCAAGAGCGTATTATTGTAACACTAGAGTGGATGTTAATGCGCGAGAGCGAATCTCATCGCAGACGAATTCACTTAATCTCGGGTCGCGCTTTTTATTGAGAGTGCACGCTCAATCTTGGTCCTTTTGACTCAATCTCAATACTTTTTATAGAATTATTTTATCTCTTTTATAATGTGTTCATAAGTTGTCGACAAACAGAATAAGACATCACCGATTAAATAAAATAAGGATTTATTAGGCTATATAAGTCATCATTAGTAGGCTAATTATTGTTTTAGGTATTTATATAGGCCTATAGGCCTACTGTATAGGGTGAATTCAGGGTTTTCCAAGTCACTCCAAGACACATTTCTAGAGAGAGAGAGATACAATATGATGTCAGATAATAATACAATGCTATAATACAAAATATTATATTATATAATAATATATGTTGTCTAAAACAACATATATTATTATACTATAATAATAATATATGTTGTCTATAATAATGATGTTGTCTATAAGCTGGTCTCAATTGCAGCTGTGGTTGTAAAATGAGTACTTGTAAAATTTAAGGCTATACAAATACAGACAGATCAAAGATCCAATTGCAGGAACCACAGGAATTGCAATCCAGGGGTTCCTGAGGGACACAACCCTGCTCCAACACTGTTTTCAAATAATATTCTGATTCATAGCTGAAGCAGGTGAGTTATAGGATTAACGTAGTAGAAATAAAGCATGACAGAGTAGTGATACTGTGGTTCAGCATCATCATTAAAAACAATATCTGCTCAGAAATCGCTTAGAAAAGATTTGAGAAATGAAATATTTATGCTTTTGAAGGACAGTCAGATTCACATAAAGGGATTTCTGGAAATGAAGCTGCTGATAAGGTAGCAAAGAAGGGTTTCACTTAGTTCCTGGAGGGCCACTGTCCTGCAGTGATGTGACATATAGCAAAGTATGGTGTCCCATAATACATAGCCTGTGGCAGTCTGGGTACGCATGGGCGCAGGCGCGCGCTTGGGGCGCTAAAAGAATCGCCCCCCAGTCAGCAAATTTCATTTGGCACAGATTTGGTCCAGATAAACAGCTGAGCTGTGGCCCAGATTAGTTTGTGTTTGCCGGCCCAGATATGGCCCACATCTCTTTTGCCAGAACTGAACTAAAAGAGTGCCATAACTCCACCAAGCATGAGCCAAATAATACAATTTCATGTGGCCTATATGTGTGCCTTGAATGGCATGTTAGTATGGTTGAGTTCTGATAAAATCTAACGGCCCCTATGTGGCCCACATGCAGCTGACAGTATGTAAAAAGTCTTATTAACTCAAAGGTAAATGAAACATTCAACAACAAATGTACTCAAAACAATTTACTTTTGACAAGTGTTTAAATAATTACAGCTAAACAGTTGTACTTAATAATTACAGTAGTATTCAGTTGAAAACATTTCATAAAAATAAATATAATTACAGAAACACAGTTGAATTTAATAATTACAGTAGTATTCAGTTGAAAACATTTAAGAATAATATAATTACAGATACTTAGTTGTACTTAATTTAAGTAGAATTCAGTTGAAATTTTTTCTAAAGAATAAATATTAATAATATAAATAACATTCAAAAAGTCTTAGACTATTTCATTTTTTACACCAAAAATCATATTTTAAAGCATGTATTGATGTTATGTTCAACTAGACTAATGAGATTAATAAAAAATAAATCACAGTAACTTGGTAAAGAGAGCTTTAAAGAGAAATTGAGAAAGTTATAGAAAAAACGTGAAAGGTAAAGAGTTGAGAAGTGTGTTGTTGATGTGCAGTGAAGTCTCTAATGAGGGTCGGCAATGTGTTGTTGGGCCTCACGTTTCTTCAATCGCTCCCTCCTCCCCCCTCTCGGTCTCCAGCCAGGTGCAACCATTTAATGATGTTAAATTCAATATCTTTATTTGAGGCTTTTCCAGTAAGGGGATTCTGCCTGACAGCACCTGCAATAAAGATGAATTTAAATAATATTATCAATACAACCTGGAAGCTAGAGCTGCAGGATAATGGGGAAAATAAATCATTAATGTAAATTATTTCCTTTAATATTTTAATTTCAATTATTAACAGAATAAACACCTCTGATTGACCACTGTATGAAAGGTTTTTTCCAGTATACTTTATATGTGGGCCATAATAATACCATAATTCCTTATGACAAAATTATTTAGATTTTTTTTAAAGAATATGTTTTTAGAATATTTTTCCACCAACCGGTTAAAATTTACAACACTGCATGTATTCTGCTTTAAAAAAAGACATGCACATTAGAGCGTGCATGTCTTTTTTTAAAGCAGAATACATGCAGTGTTGTAAATTTTAACCGGTTGGTGGAAAAATATTCTAAAAACATATTCTTTAAAAAAAATCTAAATAATTTCACATCTAATGTGCATGTCAGACCAACACATATATCATAAATGTCACGTTTTAGTCCAAAGACTAAAGAAGAAGATTCAACAAACGAACGAAATGCATGCTCTGCAAGTTAACTGGAGATGTTTTATTTATTTGTATTGGTACATAGTGCCGCGAGATGTTTCAAAAGTGGTGGGGATAATATCGACCTTAGCAAAAAGTGGTGGGGACATGTCCCACCAGTAAATTACGCCCCTGTAGGCATGCTGGTATGAGACTTTGAGAGTATGATAATCTTAAGCAAAAATAGTATGATTAAGGCTTTAAAATGTATGATTGAAACAATATGATTTGCAATGTATAAAAAATAATTTTCTGTAAAAACAAAACAAAAAAACTTCTAAATAAAAAAATGCAGTCACTTAAGTGAGCCAAGGGATGTGATCAGCTAATGACAAAAAAAGAGGGAAAACCAGAATAGTTAACCCCATCCCCTGTAATTATTATTATTATTAATATTTTAATTAAATTAATAAAGACATATCTTACTATTGTAATAATATTTACTATTGTACTGTAAATAAAACAATAGTATTTATAATGCATTAATATTAATAATGTTACAATAATATTTGGATTGCTTCTGATAAACAATAATTGTAATAATTATTATTTGTTTACTTTACAGAACAACATTCAAATTACAATACTAACATTCATGGATGTCTTGCTTTCAAAAGTTAAAACACTGAGCTTTTATTTTGGCAGAAAACCGCAGACGTTTCTCTTTGTTGACAACAGATTTATAAACAACTCTTATTACGGATGGTTGATGAACGTTGCGTTCCCAAATGCAAATTATAAGCGGCTCAAACAAAGAGTGCTTGCAGAGAAGCATTTACAGTGATGCAGCACAACCAGAAAAATCTTTAGTCGAGGGCAGCCCTACATGTATATAATAAAATGATGCTTGGAAAAGAAACTTTCATCAGTCTTAGTGAGTTTGACTCATACATTGATCATTTGTGTTATTACTGTAATTAGATGGAGTGAACAATTTTTTACTGTTGGGAGTTCATTTTAACTTCTCTACATTATGTTGATTATTAGGAACAAGAAAATGTATTGTTTGTCAAACTTGAATAGCGTTTGAACATTTTTCGTGGAAGATTTCATTAACAAAATTAACACTACCATGCACAGGGTTTCCAGATTACACAGATCAAGTAAAACACGTTGCAGAAAATGAATCAATTTAAAGGGATAGTTCACCCAAAAATGAAAATTCTGTCAGTATTTACTCACCCTCATGTTGTTCCAACCCCGTAAGACCTTCGTTCATCTTCGGAACACGAATTAAGATATTTTTGATTAAATCAAACGACGAGAATACTTTTTGTGCACAAAAAAAACTTTATTTCAACTATTCATTTACTTCTCTGTGGGCCTCGAGTCAGCTATCACCAGAGGCGGACAGAGTACACAGCTTTGTTACTTGAGTAAAAGTACAGATACCCCTTGCTAAATTTTACTCAAGTACAAGTAAAAGTACTACAGTCAGATGTCTACTTAAGTAAAAGTACTGAAGTACTTGTTTTTAAAAGTACTTGAGTTTCAAGAGTACAAGAGTAAATTTTCTAAATATTGCATTACTACTGCCACAGTGTCAAGTCAAGTCATCCTCATTTATATAGCGCTTTTAACAATGTAGATTGTTTCAAAAGGGCTTTTCAGAGATAAACATATAATTTAAGGTAACAGAGATTAGTTTGGTTTTATAGCGGTTCTTGAATAATGTTATTTTCCAGCTAAAGTTAGTTTTGATTGATTCACTTCCGTCGAAATGATCATTTGTTATTAAATTAGGGGCCGCTAAGACGACACCGTTCTCTCTAAACAGACTTTAAACTGAACCTGTGATAGACGCTGATGGCGTTCACAAGCGCATTAAGAATTGATTCTATAGTTATGTGTGTTCGAATATATGTGTGCAGGTTTGTAATTCCCTACAAACCATGCCTAAACAAACTACTTGTCTTTGCCTATAAATTTGATAGAGAATTTTATTTTATCACTTCGGGGTAGGTACGCGAACCGTGCTTACATTTATGTACAGAAACGTCCTACATGGAGTTATGAAAAATGTTAATGTTAATACCTTTGATAATCTAAAAGGAATTGAAAGTTGATTCAAGTCATTTTCATCTTTTTACCATGTTGCTTTATTTAACATTTCTAACTTGCCCACAAGGCAATGCACAATGGCAACGCTCTGACAAACCTCTGCTAGAGTTTTAATGGATTTTTTGCACCCACATTTGAACCCACATAAATCTGACCATGGAGTTTACTTTGGCGTAAGTTCAGAGCTGAAGGTGAAGGTGATTTGCTGATAGGCTGTCCCAATCAGTGGCGCCTGCACAATCCAATCACGTTTGAGAGGGAAACAACAAATTGAGGGTTTCCGAGATTTTTTTTTTCCTTTTTTTTTTTTTAGAAGTAACGGGTACTCAAGGTTATGGATAAAAATGTAGTGGAGTAAAGAGTACAATATTTGCCTCTCAAATGTACTTGAGTAAAGTCATGAGTAATCCCCAAAAATGATACTCGAGTAAAGTACAGATCCCTCAAAATTGTACTCAAGTACTGTACTCAAGTAAATGTACTCCGTTACTGTCCGGCTCTGGCTATCACACTACGTGAACTGACTCGAGGCCCACAGAGAAGTAAATGAATAGTTGAAATAAAGTCATTATTTTTGTTTTTTTTGTGCACAAAAAGTATTCTCGTCGCTTGATAAACTTAAGATTGAGCCACTGTAGTCACTTGTATGGTGGCCGAGAGGTGCAAAACAAATCACAATTATAAAAACAAAATAACAAGTCAGAAAACACAACGACAATTCAGAAAACAAAATAACAGTTCAGAAAACACAATGACAAATCTGAAAACAAATTAACAAATCAGAAAACACAAAAACAAACCTGAAAACAAATTAACAAGTCAGAAAACACAACGACAAATCTGCAAACAAATGAAAAAGTCAGAAAACACAATGACAAATCTGAAAACAAATTAACAAGTCAGACAAGTCGGACAAAACGGAAAAGGTAGGTATATGTGGCGAATGGAATACTGATCGCTGATTGGATGAGACATCTGTCAATCAAGACATGCAGATAATACAGGCAGAAGAAAGATCGATTCGCGTGTGCATGTGTAAATATTAGCTGTATCGTCTACGATAATTTTTTAATTATGTGCGAGGCTGTGAGCTGACATTATCGAATAGGTCCCTCACTTTGCAAAAAACAAACATAAACACTAGTAGAATGCAGTTATAATGCCCTAAAAATTCCAAATACAGGGGCAATGCCCCTGCATGAGCTTTTGTTTTTTCTACATGTGGTTTTATACAGATCAATAAACAAGAAGTTAATATTGTGAATAACAATTTGTCGCTCGAGGGAGACTCGAACTCAGGTTGTTCGCGTCAAAAGCTAAATCTGCTGTTCTTCCAACACGCCACTCTCCCACTTTACCAGATTGAGTTCTATTATAATTTTGTCTGACCAAACCAGATAGTGGTAGGAAGATTTTAATTTGAAAAGTTTTGTTCTCCATAATAATCTCACTAAATTAGCCGGTTAAATAGACAGCTCTAATATTTACACATGCGAATCGATCTTTCTTCTGCCGCAGTCTGCTGTACTTTCTGCATGTCTTGATTGACAGATGTCTCGTCCAATCAGCGATCAGTATTACATTCGCCACATATACCTACCTTTTCCGTTTTGTCTGACTTGTCGTTGTGTTTTCAGATTTGTTTTTGTGTTTTCTGATTTGTTAATTTGTTTTCAGATTTGTCGTTGTGTTTTCTGAATTGTTATTTTGTTTTCTGAATTGTCGTTGTGTTTTCTGACTTGTTATTTTGTTTTTATAATTGTGATTTGTTTTGCACCTCTCGGCCACCGTACACTTGGACTATTTTAACGATGTCTTTAATAACTTTTCGGGGCTGGCAAGTTTCAATCCCTTAGAAGCCTATGAAGGAGTGATCCAGCTCTCAGATTTAATCAAAAATATCTTAATTCGTGTTCCGAAGATGAACGAAGGTCTTACGGGATTGGAACAACATGAGGGTGAGTAAATACTGACAGAATTTTCATTTTTGGGTGAACTATCCCTTTAAGAGAAAAGCTGTTTAGGGGATTTAAGCTTCGAACCATGAATATGTGACTATTACTATTACTGAGATAACAGAAAATACAATACAATATTCTGTAAAGCGGTTTTGAAAAGTTGTGTATTGTGCAAAGTGCTATTCAAATAAAAATGACTTCAAAAAAAGGTTCTCACCAGTGACAACTTCCTTTAGTGTCCAACCAGGCGTTGGACACCAATCTTTCTATTGACTCCTCTCCAATTAATAACACGTGCCACAGCAGTTGAAATAGTGGCTTTCAGCACTCTCCACACGGTGTCTTTCAGGTCAAAGCCACCAACCAGACCCAGATAGGTTATCTGATAGGAAAAAAAAACATTGTGTAAGTGGTTGAGATATGCATTTAAATAGACAACCCTAAAATGAAAATGCTGTTAATTTACAATTGATAACACTTTACAATAAGGTTTTATTTGTTAACAAACATTAGTTAATGTATTAACTAACATGAACTAACCATAGGAGTGATAGCCTACATTTCTTACTGTATTTGGTAATATTTGATAACATTAGTTAATAGAAATACAGCAGTTCATTGTTTGTTCATGTTAGTTCACAGTGCATAAATTACTAACGTTAACAAGTAACATTACAATTTCTGATTTGAATGTATTAGTAAATGTTGAAATTAACTAACACTTATTAATACATGCTGTAGAAGTGCAGTTAATTATTAGTATGTTAACTGGGTATTTTAACCAGGTATTGCATCGAAAGTCATAACCCAGATAGCACACTTCTATTTGATGTGATATTTACATCTGGAAGACGTATTTTTAAGAGTGTTTGCTCATCTGCAATACGTCTATAGGACGTTTCCTGTCAGATGTCAAATAGACGTTTAGAAGATGTCAGTTTAACATGCATTCTAAATCATTACATCTTGAAGACATCTTCTAAACGTCTATTTTACATCTGACAGGAAACGTCCTATAGACGTATTGCAGATGAGCAAACACTCTTAAAAATACGTCTTCCAGATGTAAATATCACATCAAATAGAAGTGTGCTATCTGGGAATTTTTGTAGCCGGTTGTGACAACACCTAACGTTAGGCCTAATGTCTACAACTTTATTTTAAAGAGGGAAAAGTCACGAGAAAAAGTCTTGGTCGAATATCATTTCAGAGTTAAATATGCACACGTATTAATATGGTTATTCTTGTTGCCATTTTTAAAAATAATTATAATGCTGCTACGTCAGAGCGGCCAAAGCATCAACAAGCTTCGCCTTTGTTTCCTTGTATGTGATTGGCTGAAGCCTTTTCTGTCGCAGCAAAAGTAAAAAAAAATCGACATCGTAGCGAAAAAAATAAAAGTCGTTTTTTTCGCCGCAGCACATTCGCGTTCGGTACGGAAGCACTCATTACACAAACAGCTGATCAAAAAATAAAACCATCGCGCGAATTATTCGTGCTCAAAATCGCGTCCAGTGTGAAAGGACCTTCAATGAAACGAATAACTAAACGCTTAATAACGTGCAATATTGACACATAATACTGCATATTTCAATTATATGGCTTTAAAGTGCCAAAATATCACTTACCTGAATGAACAGTCTACAAATCTGCATGCAGACACCCAACTTCCCAACATTTATAGATTTAACAACATTTTTCATTTGTGGTTTACAGATCGGTTTATGGGTTCGATATTTCATTCGCACACGTGGGCGGCACTGACACGCCCCTTTCATCTGATTGGTCAAACCGCTCCTCCTTCAGGCAGAATAAGAGTCAGTACGAGTGCGGCACTGACAAATGCACTAAAATAATAGGCTTGTTTGAGATGCGCCTTGCCTCGCCTGAAGTGTAGGTGAGAGTAGACGGCTGCAGTGAGGGGAGGAGTGAAAAAAGCGCAGGCAAGACGGACAGATCTCTCTTCTCGCAGTGGATCTGACAACTGTGAGATCAAAGGCGGATATCGCGGGATTCACGGGATTCATGCTCGTGCACGGTGTTGCTAATAAACTGGATGTAATTTAAGTTCTGTTGCTTTTATATGAAAATAAATATAATGAACAAGACACCCAAAGTAATTGTTATTTAATTCCATTCCAAATATGTGTTTATGAATAATTTTTTCTTTAATACAGACATATGTTTATAAATTTTTTTTTTTTTATAAAAATGACACCACATAACCCATATCGCACTGTCAGAGAGTTTATTCACACATAACGTACATGTACACATAAAACATGATACCAGAGTTTTAAAATCAAACATTTTAAAAAAGAACAATACATCACGGTTGTTTAAACCAATGAGCATTAAGCTGTGTTGTAAGCAAGTCGTTTCCCATCATGCTTTTGATCAGCGCAGTCGCTGGAGAGCAACTGCGCGCGGCTGCAGAATCCGACACGTGCGCCTTGCGGTCGCGAGAGTTTTTTGACATACGTCAGCATGACATCAGAGCAAGGCGGGCCGCTCTCGGACACATTTCTAACCGGCATGCATCTCGCGTTGATCACCGGTGATCGGTTCTGCGCAGATTTTGCTCATCTCAAACAAGCCTAATGTCTGAAACACCCACTCACTGTTGACTACGCGCAATATTTGAAGCAAAAATATGTTGCTGGTCACGGTAAAAATGAAAACTATTTGGTTGAGATTGGTTGTTGCAAACTGTGTAAATACCTACATAATTGTGTGAATTTAATTTTTTTCTTTCCTTTCCATTTATTTTTGTTCATGGGACATATAAAATAAGTGAAATGTGTGTATATAAATCTGATGAAATAATGTAATTGAAAATCTGTGAATTGAAAGAAAAAAAAAAGATAAAAAAAAAAAAAAAAGGGCACGCCCGATCTCGTCTGATCTCGGAAGCTAAGCAGGGTCGGGCCTTGTTAGTACTTGGATGGGAGACCGCATGGGAATACCAGGTGCTGTAAGCTTTTTTATATATAAAAAAAGAGTCCCTGAGCTTCTTCAAAAAGCCTTAAAAAGTCTCTGGATTCTTCAGAAAGCATGAAAGAGTTTGAGTTTTTTCAAAAGTTCTTCTTAGTTTTCTTCACTAATGGTCTAACCTTTTAAATAAGGCCTGGTTAGTACTTGGATGGGAGACCGCATGGGAATACCAGGTGCTGTGAGCTTTTTTTTATAAAAAAAAACAAAACAAAAAGACCCCCTTAGCTTCTTCAGAAAGCCTTAAACACTTCCAGCTCGTTTAATCGTTTTTTTTAATTTTTTTTTAAAAAAAACGAAAAAGTAGATTTTGGCTCGATTTTTCGTTTGTGGTTTACAGATCGGTTTATGGTTTATTGGTCAAACCGCTCCGACTTCAGTACGAGCTTTTCTTTCTGTCAGGCAGAATAAGAGTCAGTACGAGTGCGGCACTGACAAATGCACTTTAATAAAATAATGTCTGAAACCACCACTCACTTTTAACTACGCACAATATTTGAAGCTTAATTATGTTGCTGGTCACGTAATTCGTGCTGCTGCGACTTGCAAGCGACCCCTTTAATGTGAGCCACAGTAGGCTACGACAGATTATGTATGATGTATTTCACATTAAGAAATACAGTGCAAATAGTTCCGTCTCTTTGGATAAAAGGGAAGTGGAAATAAACATCAATAATAGGCTGAACTGCTACCATGATATGTCCACCACTCTCGTCTTTTATTTTCATCAAAATGCAGGTAGGCGTGAAAATTTAATATAAATCAAGTTTATATTTATGAATGTGTAGCCTACACATTTTACATGAAAAGAAAGAGACAGAAAAGAGAGAAAATAGAATCAGTGAACGTATATAGGCTACTGACGAAATTAGCAGGGTTTGGGATTAATTAAAATCACGTCGGTTTAAGAGCACGACATACCTTTAGTCTTCTTTGTTGGCTTGAGAAAGCCAGCATATATTTAAACATTATTATTATTTATTATTATTATTATTATTATGAGAAATTGACTCCGCCTAGAACTTTAGTGCTTCACCAAATTCGGCTCAGACCTTCAGACTGCTCTGACTCGCTTATATCTTTTCTAACTGGTCAGATTTATTGTCCCAAAAAATCCCATTGATTTGCGTTATCTGAGCAATGAAGGCCGTAATACTTAATGCTGTCCACTAGAGGGGGCGACAGGATAATAAGTCTTTTCTACTCTCTTTCCCTGTTTGCATCAGTTTAAATGACAAATAAATGCATGAATTTCATTCATAAATAGGCCATATCTGTGTATGAGAACAAGCTTTACTCTTCAAGCTGTACAACCAGGGGTTAAAGTGGGCCGGAACGGTCCGGAACTGCGTTCCGGCACCTCAGATAAATTATTAAATAAATAGATTCATTAATCTCAACGAATCTCGCTGGTCCCGAGATGGACCGACTGACCGACCAACCTCCCTTCCTCCCCGCTGAACGCGAGTGATTATAAAATGCACTCACGGTGGTTGAGCGTGTTAGTTTATTAAAGTTAGTTTAATGTTCGATATTTCGCCGGACATTGTTTTCCCTTGCCACTGTTCTATAGGGTCGGCAGTCTTACAAAGATATCAATAGCAGGATTAGTTTTAATATTATGTAACCATTATCGACATTAAATATTCGTTCAAAATCACCGGTCCGTGCATTAATGCTGCATATTTATACCTGACAATGCTTTGACGCGTTTCCACAACGCATGCCTGAGGGAACGTCTGCCAATTCCACCAACTGCGTTAAACGTAGCCTATAATTTGTATTATTTAAAATTACTTTTTTAAATTCCAAAGCTTGTAGAAGGTTCCTATTGGCAATACTGAACCTGGTAGCCTTGAGTAAATTAACTTATCTAAGAAAATTATTAATAAAACTCATCAGTTGAGCTTTCTTCACTGACAGACGAAAATGAAAAGAAATGAAAAGTCAAAGTTCAGCTTTAGGAGGGGAAGAATACGGCAGGATAAGGAGACTGAGAGAAAAAGAAAGATTAAGATGAGAGAGCAGGTATTGACAAATAATCGAATGCACACTGACATGGTTTTAAAGCTATTTATTATCCATTTTTTTTTACCTTCAAAAGTCTTAAATTGCACATATGTAGCTTTTTGTAGTCAGAGAAATCAAAATTTTCTCGGGGGATGCCCCCGAACCCCCCTAACTACCTCACATTTAAATGCACATGGCTGTGGTGGGTGGGGGGTAATGTGGGCTGATGTGGCTACAATGCCAGGGCTCAATTTTTGGCCCAGTGTTCAGCAATTTTCATATAATATCGTCAGCATATCAGTGTTGATAGACCAAAATAAAACCATTAAAAAGTTTTCCCACGGTGAGTCATTTTTCCCTGTTGCACCTACACAAAATTTGAGGGTTCCCCCACCTACCAAATCCCACTTTAACCACTGTGTACAACTAATTAAAACTTGAACCCTACATCAAAGTTTGCCGCTCTCTGGTTTATTTTAAGATATTGTTATTCACAATGGTTCGTCCATCTGGAACTTTTATTTGTATTATTTTATTAGCATTATTCTGGGCAATTCAACAGCAGATTGCATTGCAATCTCTTCAATGCACTTTCAGAATGAGTTAGTTCTTGAATGCATTGCAATGCAACAAAGTGCAAAATGCACAACACTTATGCAATGCAATGCAACAGCACGCTGCATTGCACATCTCTTCGTTGTATAAAGGAAAGAGTTAGTTATTGCATGCATTATACTACTGTTGAATCAGATCGAATGCATTAATAATATGAACAGCAGCTATGCTAATTATTTCCCATCTGCTTTTCTGCTGTTATCTCGGGATGCTAGTCCCGATGTAAATAGCGCTCGTCAGCTCCAGTTTGTATCCAGCCTCTCACGAGACTTCAGATGCCCCAACACCTGCGATGAGATGACTAAACGCCTGTGAAGAGACGACTCGACGCCTGTGAAGAGACGACTCAACGCCGGCGATATGTTATGCCCTAAATTAATACATGATTAAATAACTGTATCTTTCTATGTACATTTCTGAAATGCACTTTCTGTAAAGCTGCTTTGAAACAATATGTATTGTGAAAAGCGCTATACAAATAAATTTGAATTGAATTGAATTGGAAAGCGACAGCTCTGTGATGTTTTCTCGTGAGTACACACATTAATGAGCTGTATGCAATGCGAAAACCAATATGCTGTGGGTTGTCTTTTCAACAGCTAATACAATTATTTTTCTTCATACAAAGATGATAATAGTTAGTTTTTTCATTGCACAAAGGAATGAATCAGACCTTTTATGCAATGGAAAGAAACAACAAAAATGTTATCGCCTCAATGCAAATCGGAATAAGTTAGTTATAGTATGGGATTTCAATACGAAAGCACGTGTTATTTTATGTATTTTCTTTTCATTCCACAGAGTTACAAAGTAAGACTTTGTATACAATGAAATGAAACTATATAAATGTTATCCCTTCAATGATTTACGGAATGAGTTAGTTCTTTACGGAATGACGGAATGAGTTAGTGCAATGCAAAAAAGGGCATATTGCTTTTATGTTATTCTTCA
Source organism: Gila orcuttii (assembly GCA_026230005.1). Classification (NCBI taxonomy): domain Eukaryota; kingdom Metazoa; phylum Chordata; class Actinopteri; order Cypriniformes; family Leuciscidae; genus Gila; species Gila orcuttii. The sequence goes on from JAPDVR010000014.1 coordinate 12,122,483, forward strand.
CTGCACAACGCCTTATTATGATAAGTGAAACATATGTTTGCAATGCAATTGCAATCTCTTCAATGCACTTGAGAATGAGATAGTTCTTGAATGCATAGCAATGCAACAAAGTGCATAGTGCAGTAAATTTTTTTTACTTAATGTTATTTTTCCATGCTCATTGCTTGTGCAATGCAATGCAACAGCATGCTGCACTGCACATCTCTTCGTTGTACACAGGAAAGAGTTAGGTATTGCATGCATTGGAAAGCGACAGCTCTGTGATTACCCAAATTAATGACCTGTATGCAATGCGAAAAACAATATGCTGTGAGTTGTCTTTTCAACAGCTAATGCAATGATTTTCCTTCATACACAAATGATAATGGTTAGTCTTTTCATTGCACAAAGGAATAAGTTAGACATTTTATGCAATGGAATGAAACAAAAAAAAGTTATTAAAACAGCAGATTGCATTGCCCATCTCTTTAATGCACTACAACAATGAGTTAGTTCTTGAATGCATTGCAATGCAGCAAATTGCATATTGCATATATGTTATTCTTCAATGCACAATGCTTGATCTTCAATGCACTAAGGAATGAGTTAGTTCTTGAATGCATTGCAATGCAAAAAAGTGCATATCGCTTATATGTTATTCTACCGCTTTATCATATGTGCAATGCAACAGCAGTTTTTTAAAGCGTTAGTTTTTTCATTGCACAAAGGAATATGTTAGTCCTTTTATGCAATGGAATGAAACAACAAAAAGTTATTAAAACAGCAGATTGCATTGCCCATCTCTTTGATGGACTACAAAACGAGTTAGTTCTTGAATGCATTGCAATGCAGCAAAGTGCATATTGCTTATATGTTATTCTCAATGCACAACGCTTGATCGTATGTGCAATGCATTGCACATCTCTTCAATCCACTACGGAATGAGTTAGTTCTTGAATGTATTGCAATACAAAAAAGTGCATATTGCCCATATGTTATTCTTCACCCCACAACGCTTTATCATATGTGCAATGCAACAGCAGTTTTTTAAGCATTAGTTTTTTTCATTGCATAAAAGGAATAATAAGTTAGTCCTTTTATGCAATGCAATGAAACAACAAAACGTTATTAAAACAGCAGATTGCATTGCCCATCTTTTAATGCACTACAAACTGAGTTAGGCTAGTTCTTGAATGCATTGCAATGCGAAAAAGTGCATATTGCTTATGTGTTTTTCTTCAATGCACAACGCTTTATCGTATGTACAATGCAATTCAACAGCAGATTGAACTGAGTTAGTTCTTGAATGCATTACAATGCAACAAAGTGTTATATGTGCTTATATGTTATTCTTCATTGCACAACGCTTGATCGTATGTACAATGCATTGCAATAGCAGATTGCATTGCTCATCTCCTCAATGCACTACGGAATGAGTTAGTTCTTGAATGGATTGCAATGCAAAAAAGTGCATATTACTTAATGTTTTTCTTCCATGCAAAAAGCTTGTGCAATGCACTGCAACAGCACGCTGCATTGCACATCTCTTCGTTGTACAAATGAAACAGTTAGTTATTGCATGCATTGGAAAGCGACAGCTCTGTGATGTTCTCAATGAGCTGTATGCAATGCGAAAAACAACATGCTGTCTTTTCAACAGCTGATGCAATGATTTTCCTTCATACACAAATGATAATGGTTAGTTTTTTCATTTCACAAAGGAATAAGTTAGACCTTTTATGCAATGGAATGAAACAACAAAAATGTTATTAAAACAGCAGTGACCATTGCACATTTCTTTAATGCACTACGGAATGAGTTAGTTCTTGAATGCATTGCAATGCAGCAAAGTGCATATTGCTTATATGTTATTCTTCAATGCACAATGCTTGATCATATGTGCAATGCAAAGCAACAGCAGATTGCATTGCCCATCTCTTGAATTGCACAAAGCTTGATCGCATGTGCAATGCAATGCAACAGCAGATTGCATTGCACATATCTTCAATCCACTATACGAAATGAGTTAGTTCTTGAATGCATTGCAATGCAAAAAAGTGCATATTTCTGGACAAAGAGTTCTTGAACAATACTAACTTTTCATACAGATTGACTTCTTATATCCTGAAAAAAAAAAAAAAATTCTCAGAGCCACCAGGCACTGTTTTATGCAAATGAGCGGCCGTATCACATTAAAGAATTTTCTGTTAGAACGGTGTTTCTGTTAGCTTCTAAGTTAATAACAAATGATCGTTGTGACGGAAGTGAATCAATCAAAACTAACTTTAGCTGGACAATAACTTTATTCTAGAGCTGCTGTAAAGCCAAAACAATCTCTGTTATTTTAATTTCCTTTTATCACTGTAAAGCTTCTTTGAAAAAGTCAATATTGTTGTCATTTCCGTTCTTTTGCGGCTGTGATTAATAGTATTTTTATACTAGTATTTACGCTATATAAATGAAGGTGACTTGACGACGACTTGATATGAGTAATGATCCTTCTCATGCTTCATAGGCCATATGGAAGTACATATCTGACCTATTGATCTATTTTCTGTTAAAAGGATGCTCAAATTATAGCTTTATATCCTTATAGACTCTTTCTGATGTTAAGTCCGCCAGACAGTAGTGCATGTCGGACCTTTTGAACTTTTTTCTGGTCAAAGGTTCCTCAAAAGGTTTAAAAACTATATATCCTTATACACTCTTTCTTGTGTTAAGTCCGCCAGACAGTAGTCCATATCGGACCTTTTGAACTTTTTTCTGTTCAAAGGATTCTCAAAAGGTTTAAAAACTATATAAACGTATATACTCCTTCTGATGTTAAATCAGCCACAGAGAGGTCCCTTTTTGACCTACTGAACATTTTTCTGGTCCAAGAGTACTTGATCTTGAACTTTCTATATAGACTCCTTCTTATGATTCATAAGCCATACAGAAGTCCATACCTGACCAATTGAACTTATTTTTGGTCAAAGGGACCTCAAAACAATTTAAACAATATAAACTTGTAGATTCCTTCTGATGTTAAATCAGCCATACAGAGGTCCCTTTTTGACCTACTGAACATATTTCTGGACAAAGATTCCAACAACAATACTAACTTTTCATACAGATTGACTTATGATCTTTCTCATGCTTCAAGAGGCCATGTCCATATCTGACATATTGATCTTTTTTCTGTTAAAAGGGTCCTCAAAGTATAGCTTTCTATCCTTACAGACTCTTTCTGATGTTAAGTCGTCCAGAAAGTAGTCCATATCGGACCTTTTGAACTTTTTTCTTGTCAAAGGGTTCTTAAAAGTTTTAAAAACTATATAAACTTGTAGACTCCTTCTGATGTTAATCAGCCACAGAGAGGTCCCTTTTTGACCTACTGAACATACTTCTGGTCCAAGAGTACTTGATCTTGAACTTTCTATATAGACTCTTTCTGATGTTAAGTCCGCCAGAGAGTAGTCCATATCTGACCTTTTTAACTTTTTTCTTGTCAAAGGGTCCTCAAAAGGTTTAAAAACTATATATCCCTTATAGACTCCTTCTGATATTAAATCAGCCACAGAGAGGTCCCTTTTTGACCTAATGAACATATTTCTGGACATAGAGTTCTTGAACAATACTAACTTTTCATAGAGATTGACTTATGATCCTTCTGATGCTTCATAGGCCATACAGATTTTGTTAAAAAGGGTCCTCAAAGTATATTTTTATATCCTTATAGACTCTTAGGAGTTCTAAGTATGTTAAGTCCGCCAGACAGAAGTGCATATCGGACCTTTTGAACTTTTTTCTGGTCAAAGGGTCCTCAAAAGGTTTAAAAACTATATAAACTTCTAGACTCCTGAGTTTATATCAGCCATATTTTACCTAATGAACATATTTCTGGCTAGAGAGTTATATTTAACTTTCTACACATTCTCATTGACTAATTCAGATGTTTCGGCAGAGACTCTTTCTGATGTTACCTCAGCCAGATAGAAGTCCATATTTAACCAACTGAACAAATTTTTTTGCCCAAAAGTCCTCGAGCATGAACTTATTATACTTTCTCATTGACTCATTCTTATTTTTTTGCCATATAGTAGTCCAAATTTGACCTACTGAACATATATCTGGCCAAACAGTCCTCGATCATGAACTTCTATACTTTCTCATTAACTTCTTCTGATGTTACGTCAGCCATAGTTGAACATTGAACGTCCATAATTGACCTACTGAACATATTTCTGGCAAAAGGGTTGTCAAAAGGCAACATAATTTACACTATTATAGACTTTTTCTGATGTTAAATCAGCCAGAAAACAGTGAATATTTGAGCTACTGTACATATTTCTGGGCCAAGAGTAATCAATCTTGAACAACCTATATATGTCACAGTGTCTGGTTGTGTTTCCCTTGTCATTCACTAGAGGTCCTCGTTCTCACGGTGTCCTTCACATTTGACTTCAATTCCCAGCATTCTGTCTGTCACTGTCACTCATCAGTTCATTGCACTCAGCTGTTCCCCGTAATCATTGTTCCCAGCTGTTCTGTGTTAGTCTTGTTAAATATGTGTATATAACCCTGTCTGTTTCAGTGTGTGTCACGGAGTCCTTGTTTAATGTCACCACACTTTGGATGCCTGTTCTTGCCTGTTTCTTGTTTCGGTTCTTGTGTTGGATTGCCTTATTGGATTTTGACCCCTGCCTGGATGACTACGAGTTTGGATTGCCCTTTAAATAAAAACTACTGCAATTGGATCTCTCTCTCTCCTGTGTGTGTTCGTGACAGTAGGACTCTGTCATCAGAGATCCAGCGGTATGTTTTGCAACATCTCTTCCCCAGCCACCTAGCGGGAGAGAAGGGAGTTGTTTAAGGGGACCCGGTTGGTAAAGTTCCGCGGGACCCGTGGAGGTCGCCGCAGAGGAGGTGAAAGGGAGATGTATCACGTCCCGTCTGCCCAGTCAGAGACTGTTCACGTCCCGTCTGCCCAGTCAGAGACTGTTCACGTCCTGTCTGCCCAGTCAGAGACTGTTCACGTCCTGTCTGCCCAGTCAGAGACTGTTCACGTCCCGTCTGCCCAGCGAGAGACTGTTCACGTCACGTCTGCCCGGCGAGAGACTGTTCACGTCACGTCTGCCCAGCGAGAGACTGTTCACGTCACGTCTGCCCAGCAAGAGACTGTTCACGTCACGTCTGCCCAGCGAGAGACTGTTCACGTCACGTCTGCCCAGCGAGGGACTGTTCACGTTCCGTCCGCCTTCCTGGACCTGGACTATCGGGAGTGTCTGGCTCGGATCCTAGACATGCCCGTTTCTGCTGTTCCAGAGCCGGAACCAGTGTCTGCTGTTCCAGAGCCGGAGCCGGAGGCAGAGCCAATGGCCGTTCCAGAGCCGGAGGCAGAGCCATTGCCCGTTCCAGAGCTGGAGGCAGAACCATTCCCGGTTCCAGAGCTGTAGGCAGAGCCATTGCCGGTTCCAGAGCCGGAGGCAGAGCCAATGCCTGTTCCAGAGCCGGAGACAGAGCCAATGCCTGTTCCATAGCCGAAGGCAGAGCCAATGCCTGTTCCAGAGCCTGTTCCAGAGCCAGTGCCTGTTCCAGAGCCAGAGCCAGTGTTTGTTTCCATGTTTGTGTCTGTTTTTGTGACTGTTACAGTTCTTGTGGCTGTTCCTGAGCCGGTGTCTGCTGTTCCTGAGCCGGTGTCTGCTGTTCCTGAGCCGGTGTTTGCTGTTCCTGAGCCGGTGTTTGCTGTTCCTGAGCCGGTGTCTGCTGTTCCTGAGCCGGTGTCTGCTGTTCCTGAGCCTCTGCCCTGGCCGCCCGAGGGGCCTTCACCGCCCTGGGCACATGAGGGGCCTTCACCGCCCTGGCCGCCCGAGGGGCCTTCACCGCCCTGGCCGCCCGAGGGGCCTTCACCGCGCTGGCCGCCCGAGGGGCCTTCACCGCCCTGGCCGCCCGATGGACTGTCTGCTTCACCCTGGCCGTCCGATGGACTGTCTGATTCGCCCTGGCCGCCCGAGGGGTCTTCGCCGCCCTGGCCGCCCGAGGGGTCTTCGCCGCCCTGGCCGCCCGATGGACTGTCTGCTTCGCCCTGGCCGCCCGATGGACTGTCTGCTTCGCCCTGGCCGCCCGATGGACTGTCTTCTTCGCCCTGGCCGCCCGATGGACTGTCTGCTTCGCCCTGGCCGCCCGATGGACTGTCTGCTTCGCCCTGGCCGCCCGATGGACTGTCTGCTTCGCCCTGGCCGCCCGAGGGGTCTTCGCCGCCCTGGCCGCCCGATGGACTGTCTACTTCGCTCTGGCCGCCCGATGGACTGTCTACTTTGCCCTGGTTCCCGGTTAAGCCCTCACCCCTTGTTCCTGTCTCCCGTCACGGACCTGGCCCACCATCCCTCCCCCTGATCCTCCACCGTTCCACCTCCCTCCTGAACTCTTGTATCGTGTTTTAGTGTTGTCGTGGAGCGTCTGGTAGCCGCTCCGTAGAGGGGGGGTTATGTCACAGTGTCTGGTTGTGTATCCCTTGTCATTCACTAGAGGTCCTCGTTCTCATGGTGTCCTTCACATTTGACTTCAATTCCCAGCATTCTGTCTGTCACTGTCACTCATCAGTTCATTGCACTCAGCTGTTCCCCGTAATCATTGTTCCCAGCTGTTCTGTGTTAGTCTTGTTAAATATGTGTATATAACCCTGTCTGTTTCAGTGTGTGTCACGGAGTCCTTGTTTAATGTCACCACACTTCGGATGCCTGTTCTTGCCTGTTTCTTGTTTCGTTTCTTGTGTTGGATTGCCTTATTGGATTTTGACCCCTGCCTGGATGACTACGAGTTTGGATTGCCCTTTAAATAAAAACTACTGCAATTGGATCTCTCTCTCTCCTGTGTGTGTTCGTGACAATATAAGTCCATATAGGTTAATGCATACTTGCATACTTCTGATGTTACGTCAGCCATATAGCAGTCCATATTTGTCCTAATTAACATATTTCTGGCCAAAGGGTTACCAAAAGGCAACTTACTATACATTCTCATAAACTCATTCTGATGTTAAATCAGCCAGATAGTAGTCCATATTTGACCTACTGTACATTACTGTACCTATTGTAGATATTTCTGGCCCAAGAGTATTGGATTGAACATTCTTTACATAACTCTTTAAGAAAAAATTATGTGGATGTCGAAGTTCTCAAAAAAATGAAGTTTATTACAGCATAGCAGTGGCAAGGTACACAAAGCACCTTGGGTTCATCGGCGTCAGAATGAACTCAGAACATCCAAATCTTAAACCTTTTATCCTGTTACAGTTTACCACTCTTAATGTAAATAAAGTTGCTCTTGTTGTAACAGCTGTGTTCTGTATGTTAATGAAGTTGAGACACCCCATTGTCTGAGAAGGTTCTCGGTGTCCCACACCCATTCCCATTCTACAATTGACTACCATTTGCGCAGGATGTGATCAACCCATATGCTGTAGAAACAATATAACTTCACTTCCTTCACTGTCTGGCGGACTTGACTTTGACTTTTTACATCAGAAAGAGTCTAATGAGGACATATAGAGCTTTTGAAACCTTCTGGGGACTCTCTGACCAGAAAAAAAGTTCAAAAGTATGGGCCTATGCCTGGCGGACTTGACCTTTAACATCAGAAAGAGCCCATAAGAAGGATACAAAGCTCTTTTGAACCTTTTGAGGAGCCTTTTTGACCAGAAAAACAAGTTCAAACGGCCCAAACGCCACTGCCTGGCGGACTTGACCTTTAGCATCAGAAAGAGCCCATAAGAAGGATACGAAGCTTTTTGAACCTTTTGAGGAGCCTTTTTGACCAGAAAAAAAAGTTCAAACGGCCCAAACGCCACTGCCTGGCGGACTTGACCTTTAGCATCAGAAAGAGCCCATAAGGAGGATACGAAGCTCTTTTGAACCTTTTGAGGAGCCTTTCAGACCAGAAAAAAAAGTTGAAACGGCCCGATATGGACCACTGCCTGGCGGACTTGACCTTTAACATCAGAATGAGCCCATAAGAAGGATACCAGCTCTTTTGAACCTTCTAAGGAGCCTTTTTGACCAGAGAAAAAAAAAGTTAAAACGGTCAGGTATGGACCACTGCCTGGCGGACTTGACCTTTAACATCAGAAAGAGCCCTTTAGAAGGATACAAAGCTCTTCTGAACCTTTTGAGAAGCCTTTTTGACCTGAAAAAAAAGTTCAAACGGCCCGATATGGACCACTGCCTGGCGGACTTGACCTTTAACATCAGAAAGTGCCCAAAAGAAGGATATGAGGCTCTTCTGAACCTTCTGAGGAGCCTTTTTGACCTGAAAAAAAAAGTTCAAATGGCCTGAAATGGGCCACTGCCTGGCGGACTTGACCTTTAGCATCAGAAAGAGCCCATAAGAAGGATACAAAGCTCTTTTGAACCTTTTGAGGAGCTTTTCTGACCAGAAAAAAAAGTTGAAACGGCCCGATATGGGCCACTGCCTTGGCAGACTTGACCTTTAACATCAGAAAGAGCCCATAAGAAGGATACGAAGCTCTTTTGAACCTTCTGAGGAGCTTTTTTTGACCAGAGAAAAAAGTTCAAACGGCCCGATATGGACCACAGCCTGGCGGACTTGACCTTTAACATCAGAAAGAGCCCATAAGAAGGATACAAAGCTCTTGTGAACCTTTTGAGGAGCCTTTTTGACCAGAAAAAAAAGTTCAAACGGCCCGATATAGACCACTGCCTGGCGGACTTGACCTTAAACATCAGAAAGAGCCCTTTAGAAGGATACGAAGCTCTTCTGAACCTTTTGAGGAGCCTTTTTGACCTGAAAAAAAAAGTTCAAACGGCCCGATATGGACCACTGCCTGGCGGACTTGACCTTTACCATCAGAAAGTGCCCAAAAGAAGGATACGAGGCTCTTCTGAACCTTCTGAGGAGTCTTTTTGACTTGAAAAAAAAGTTCAAATGGCCTGAAATGGGCCACTGCCTGGCGGACTTGAGCATCAGAAAGAGCCCATAAGAAGGATACAAAGCTCTTTTGAACCTTTTGAGGAGCTTTTCTGACCAGAAAAAAAAGTTGAAACGGCCCGATATGGGCCAATGCCTTGAGAGACTTGACCTTTAACATCAGAAAGACCCCATAAGAAGGATACAAAGCTTTTTTGAACCTTCTGAGGAGCCTTTTTGACCAGAGAAAAAAAGTTAAAACGGCCTGATATGGACCACTGCCTGGAGGACTTGACCTTTAACATAAGAAACAGCCCATAAGGAGGATACGAAGCTCTTTTGAACCTTCTGATGTGCCTTTTTAACCAGAGAAAAAAGTTCAAACGGCCCGATATGGACCACTGGCTGGAGGACTTGACCTTTAACATCAGAAAGAGCCCATAAGGATACAAAGCTCTTTTGAACCTTCTGAGGAGCCATATTGAGCAGAGAAAAAAATTTCAAACGGCCCGATATGGACCACTGCCTTGCGGACTTGACCTTTAACATCAGAAAGAGCCCATAAGAAGGATACGAAGCTCTTTTGAACCTTCTGAGGAGCCTTTTTGACCAGAGAAAAAAAGTTCAAACGGCCCGATATGGACCACTGCCTGGAGGACTTTACGTTTAACATCAGAAGGATCCATAAGAAGGATACGAAGCTCTTCTGGACCTTTTGAGGAGCCTTTTTGACCTGAAAAAAAAGTTCAAACGTCCCGATATGGACCACTGCCTGCCGGACTTGATCTTTAACATCAGAAAGAGCCCATAAGAAGGATACAAATCTCTTGTGAACCTTTTGAGGAGTCTTTTTGACTTGAAAAAAAAGTTCAAATGGCCTGAAATGGGCCACTGCCTGGCGGACTTGAGCATCAGAAAGAGCCCATAAGAAGGATACAAAGCTCTTTTGAACCTTTTGAGGAGCTTTTCTGACCAGAAAAAAAGTTGAAACGGCCCGATATGGGCCACTGCCTTGAGAGACTTGACCTTTAACATCAGAAAGAGCCCATAAGAAGGATACGAAGCTCTTTTGAACCTTCTGAGGAGCTTTTTTTGACCAGAGAAAAAAGTTCAAACGGCCCGATATGGACCACTACCTGGCGGACTTGAAATTTAACATCAGAAAGAGCCCATAAGAAGGATACAAAGCTCTTTTGAACCTTTTGAGGAGCCTTTTTGACCAGAAAAACAAGTTCAAACGGCCCAAACGCCACTGCCTGGCGGACTTGACCTTTAGCATCAGAAAGAGCCCATAAGAAGGATACGAAGCTTTTTGAACCTTTTGAGGAGCCTTTTTGACCAGAAAAAAAAGTTCAAACGGCCCAAACGCCACTGCCTGGCGGACTTGACCTTTAGCATCAGAAAGAGCCCATAAGGAGGATACGAAGCTCTTTTGAACCTTTTGAGGAGCCTTTCAGACCAGAAAAAAAAGTTGAAACGGCCCGATATGGACCACTGCCTGGCGGACTTGACCTTTAACATCAGAATGAGCCCATAAGATGGATACCAGCTCTTTTGAACCTTCTAAGGAGCCTTTTTGACCAGAGAAAAAAAAAGTTAAAACGGTCAGATATGGACCACTGCCTGGCGGACTTGACCTTTAACATCAGAAAGAGCCCTTTAGAAGGATACAAAGCTCTTCTGAACCTTTTGAGAAGCCTTTTTGACCTGAAAAAAAAGTTCAAACGGCCCGATATGGACCACTGCCTGGCGGACTTGACCTTTAACATTAGAAAGTGCCCAAAAGAAGGATACGAGGCTCTTCTGAACCTTCTGAGGAGCCTTTTTGACCTGAAAAAAAAAGTTCAAATGGCCTGAAATGGGCCACTGCCTGGCGGACTTGACCTTTAGCATCAGAAAGAGCCCATAAGAAGGATACAAAGCTCTTTTGAACCTTTTGAGGAGCTTTTCTGACCAGAAAAAAAAGTTGAAACGGCCCGATATGGGCCACTGCCTTGGCAGACTTGACCTTTAACATCAGAAAGAGCCCATAAGAAGGATACGAAGCTCTTTTGAACCTTCTGAGGAGCTTTTTTTGACCAGAGAAAAAAGTTCAAACGGCCCGATATGGACCACTGCCTGGCGGACTTGACCTTTAACAATAGAAAGAGCCCATAAGAAGGATAAAAAGCTCTTTTGAACCTTCTGAGGAGCCTTTTTGACCAGAGAAAAAAGTTCAAACAGCCCGATATGGACCACTGCCTGGCGGACTTGACCTTTAACATCAGAGAGAGCCCATAAGGATACAAAGCTCTTTTGAACCTTCTGAGAAGCCTTTTTGAGCAGAGAAAACAAGTTCAAACGGCCCGATATGGACCACTGCATTGCGGACTTGACCTTTAACATCAGAAAGAGCCCATAAGAAGGATACGAAGCTCTTTTGAACCTTCTGATGAGCCTTTTTGACCAGAGAAAACAAGTTCAAACGGCCCGATATGGACCACTGCATTGCGGACTTGACCTTTAACATCAGAAAGAGCCCATAAGAAGGATACGAAGCTCTTTTGAACCTTCTGAGGAGCCTTTTTGACCAGAGAAAAAAAGTTCAAAAGGCCCGATATGGACCATTGCCTTGCGGACTTGACCCTTAACATCAGAAAGAGCCCATAAGAAAAATACAAAGTTCTTCTGATCCTTTTGAGGAGCCTTTTTGACCTGAAAAAAAAGTTCAAACGCCACGATATGGACCACTGCCTGGCGGACTTGAAATTTAACATGAGAAAGAGCCCATAAGAAGGATACAAAGCTCTTTTGAACCTTCTGAGGAGCATTTTTTGAGCAGAGAAAAAAGTTCAAACGGCCCGATATGGACCACTGCCTGGCGGACTTGACCTTTAACATTAGAAAGAGCCCATAAGAAGGATACAAAGCTCTTTTGAACCTTCTGAGAAGCCTTTTTGACCAGAGAAAAAAGTTCAAACGGCCCGATATGGACCACTGCCTGGCGGACTTGACCTTTAACATTAGAAAGAGCCCATAAGAAGGATACAAAGCTCTTTTGAACCTTCTGAGAAGCCTTTTTGACCTGAGAAAAAACTCAAACGGCCCGATATGGACCACTGCCTGGCGGACTTGACCTTTAACTTCAGAAGGAGCCCATAAGGATACGAAGCTCTTCTGGACCTTTTGAGGAGCCTTTTTGACCTGAAAAAAAAGTTCAAACGGCCCGATATGGACCACAGCCTGGCGGACTTGACCTTTAACATCAGAAAGAGCCCATAAGAAGGATACAAAGCTCTTGTGAACCTTTTGAGGAGCCTTTTTGACCAGAAAAAAAAGTTCAAACGGCCCGATATAGACCACTGCCTGGCGGACTTGACCTTTAACATCAGAAAGAGCCCTTTAGAAGGATACGAAGCTCTTCTGAACCTTTTGAGGAGCCTTTTTGACCTGAAAAAAAAGTTAAAACGGCCCGATATGGACCACTGCCTGGCGGACTTGACCTTTAACATCAGAAAGTGCCCAAAAGAAGGATACGAGGCTCTTCTGAACCTTCTGAGGAGTCTTTTTGACTTGAAAAAAAAGTTCAAATGGCCTGAAATGGGCCACTGCCTGGCGGACTTGAGCATCAGAAAGAGCCCATAAGAAGGATACAAAGCTCTTTTGAACCTTTTGAGGAGCTTTTCTGACCAGAAAAAAAGTTGAAACGGCCCGATATGGGCCACTGCCTTGAGAGACTTGACCTTTAACATCAGAAAGAGCCCATAAGAAGGATACAAAGCTTTTTTGAACCTTCTGAGGAGCCTTTTTGACCAGAGAAAAAAAGTTCAAACGGCCTGATTTGGACCACTGCCTGGAGGACTTGACCTTTAACATAAGAAACAGCCCATAAGGAGGATACGAAGCTCTTTTGAACCTTCTGAGGTGCCTTTTTGACCAGAGAAAAAAGTTCAAACGGCCCGATATGGACCACTGGCTGGAGGACTTGACCTTTAACATCAGAAAGAGCCCATAAGGATACAAAGCTCTTTTGAACCTTCTGAGGAGCCATATTGAGCAGAGAAAAAAATTTCAAACGGCCCGATATGGACCACTGCCTTGCGGACTTGACCTTTAACATCAGAAAGAGCCCATAAGAAGGATACGAAGCTCTTTTGAACCTTCTGAGGAGCCTTTTTGACCAGAGAAAAAAAGTTCAAACGGCCCGATATGGACCACTGCCTGGAGGACTTTACCTTTAACATCAGAAGGATCCATAAGAAGGATACGAAGCTCTTCTGGACCTTTTGAGGAGCCTTTTTGACCTGAAAAAAAAGTTCAAACGTCCCGATATGGACCACTGCCTGGCGGACTTGATCTTTAACATCAGAAAGAGCCCATAAGAAGGATACAAATCTCTTGTGAACCTTTTGAGGAGCGTTTTTGACCAGAAAAAAAAGTTCAAACGGCCCGATATGGACCACTGCCTGGCGGACTTGACCTTTAACATGAGAAAGAGCCCTTTAGAAGGATACAAAGCTCTTCTGAACCTTTTGAGGAGCCTTTTTCACCTGAAAAAAAAGTTCAAACGGCCCGATATGGACCACTGCCTGGCGGACTTGACCTTTAACATTAGAAAGAGCCCATAAGAAGGATACAAAGCTCTTTTGAACCTTCTGAGGAGCCTTTTTGACCAGAGAAAAAAGGTTCAAACGGCCCGATATGGACCACTACCTGGCGGACTTGAAATTTAACATCAGAAAGAGCCCATAAGAAGGATACAAAGCTCTTTTGAACCTTCTGAGGAGCATTTTTTGACCAGAGAAAAAAGTTCAAACGGCCCGATATGGACCACTGCCTGGCGGACTTGACCTTTAACCTTAGAAAGAGCCCATAAGAAGGATACAAAGCTCTTTTGAACCTTATGAGGAGCCTTTTTGACCAGAGAAAAAAGTTCAAACGGCCCGATATGGACCACTGCCTGGCGGACTTGACCTTTAACTTCAGAAGGAGCCCATAAGAAGGATACAAAGCTCTTCTGGACCTTTTGAGGAGCCTTTTTGACCTGAAAAAAAAGTTCAAACGGCCCGATATGGACCACTGCCTGGCGGACTTGACCTTTAACATCAGAAAGAGCCCATAAGAAGGATACAAAGCTCTTGTGAACCTTTTGAGGAGCCTTTTTGACCAGAGAAAAAAGTTCAAACAGCCCGATATGGACCACTGCCTGGCGGACTTGACCTTTAACATCATAAAGAGCCCATAAGAAGGACACCAAGCTCTTTTGAACCTTCTGAGGAGCCTTTTTGACCAGAGAAAAAAAGTTCAAACGGCCCGATATGGACCACTGCCTGGAGGACTTGACCTTTAACATCAGAAAGAGCCCATAAGGAGGATACAAAGCTCTTTTGAACCTTCTGAGGAGCCTTTTTGACCAGAGAAAAAAGTTCAAACGCCCCGATATGGACCACTGGCTGGCGGACTTGACCTTTAACATCAGAAAGAGCCCATAAGAATACAAAGCTCTTTTGAACCTTCTGTGGAGACTTTTTGAGCAGAGAAAAAAAGTTAAAACGGCCCGACATGGACCACTGCCTTGCGTACTTGACCTTTAACATCAGAAAGAGCCCATAAGAAGGATACGAAGCTCTTTTGAACCTTCTGAGGAGCCTTTTTGACCAGAGAAAAAAGGTTCAAACGGCCCGATATGGACCACTGCCTGGAGGACTTTACCTTTAACATCAGAAAGAGCCCATAAGAAGGATACAAAGCTCATTTGAACCTTCTAAGGAGCTTTTTGACCAGAGAATAAAATTTCAAACTGCCCGATATGGACCACTGCCTAGCGGACTTCACGTTTAACATCAGAAAGAGCCCATAAGAAGGATACAAAGCTGTTTTGAACCTTCTGAGGAGCATTTTTTGACCAGAGAAAAAAGTTCAAATGGCCCGATATGGACCACTGCCTGGCGGACTTGACCTTTAACATTAGAAAGAGCCCATAAGAAGGATACAAAGCTCTTTTGAACCTTCTGAGGAGCCTTTTTGACCAGAGAAAAAAAGTTCAAACGGCCCGATATGGACCACTGCCTGGAGGACTTGACCTTTAACATAAGAAACAGAGCCCATAAGAATACAAAGCTCTTTTGAACCTTCTGAGGAGCCTTTTTGAGCAGAGAAAAAAAGTTCAAACGGCCTGATATGGACCACTGCCTTGCGGACTTGACCTTTAACATCAGAAAGAGCCCATAAGAAGGATACGAAGCTCTTTTGAACCTTCTGAGGAGCCTTTTTGACCAGAGAAAAAAGGTTCAAATGCCCCGATATGGACCACTGCCTGGAGGACTTTACCTTTAACATCAGAAAGAGCCCATAAGAAGGATACAAAGCTCTTTGAACCTTCTGAGGAGCATTTTTTGACCAGAGAAAAAAGTTCAAACGGCCCGATATGGACCACTGCCTGGCGGACTTGACCTTTAACATTAGAAAGAGCCCATAAGAAGGATACAAAGCTCTTTTGAACCTTCTGAGGAGCCTTTTTGACCAGAGAAAAAAGTTCAAACGGCCCGATATGGACCACTGCCTGGCGGACTTGACCTTTAACATCAGAAGGAGCCCATAAGAAGGATACGAAGCTCTTTTGAACCTTCTGAGGAGCCTTTTGACCAGAGAAAAAAGTTCAAACAGCCCGATATGGACCACTGCCTGGCGGACTTGACCTTTAACATCAGAAAGAGCCCATAAGAAGGACACCAAGCTCTTTTGAACCTTCTGAGGAGCCTTTTTGACCAGAGAAAAAAAGTTCAAACGGCCTGATATGGACCACTGCCTGGAGGACTTGACCTTTAACATAAGAAACAGCCCATAAGGAGGATACAAAGCTCTTTTGAACCTTCTGAGGAGCCTTTTTGACCAGAGAAAAAAGTTCAAACGGCCCGATATGGACCACTGGCTGGCGGACTTGACCTTTAACATCAGAAAGAGCCCATAAGAATACAAAGCTCTTTTGAACCTTCTGAGGAGCCTTTTTGAGCAGAGAAAAAAAGTTAAAACGGCCCGATATGGACCACTGCCTTGCGGACTTGACCTTTAACATCAGAAAGAGCCCAAAAGAAGGATACGAAGCTCTTTTGAACCTTCTGAGGAGCCTTTTTGACCAGAGAAAAAAAGTTTTAACGGCCCGATATGGACCACTTTCTGGAGGACTTTACCTTTAACATCAGAAAGAGCCCATAAGAAGGATACAAAGCTCATTTGAACCTTCTGAGGAGCTTTTTGACCAGAGAATAAAAGTTCAAACTGCCCGACATGGACCACTGCCTGGCGGACTTCACGTTTAACATCAGAAAGAGCCCATAAGAAGGATACAAAGCTCTTTTGAACCTTCTGAGGAGCATTTTTTGACCAGAGAAAAAAGTTCAAACGGCCCGATAT
Source organism: Gila orcuttii (assembly GCA_026230005.1). Taxonomy (NCBI): domain Eukaryota; kingdom Metazoa; phylum Chordata; class Actinopteri; order Cypriniformes; family Leuciscidae; genus Gila; species Gila orcuttii. The sequence continues at coordinate 12,138,761 of JAPDVR010000014.1, forward strand.
GGACCACTGCCTGGCGGACTTGACCTTTAACATTAGAAAGAGCCCATAAGAAGGATACAAAGCTCTTTTCAACCTTCTGAGGAGCCTTTTTGACCAGAGAAAAAAGTTCAAACGGCCCGATATGGACCACTGCCTGGCGGACTTGACCTTTAACATCAGAAGGAGCCCATAAGAAGGATACGAAGCTCTTCTGGACCTTCTGAGGAGCCTTTTTGAGCTGAAAAAAAAAGTTCAAATGGCCCGATATGGACCACTGCCTGGCGGACTTGACCTTTAACTTCAGAAGGAGCCCATAAGAAGGATACGAAGCTCTTCTGGACATTTTGAGGAGCCTTTTTGACCTGAAAAAAAAGTTCAAACGGCCCGATATGGACCACTGCCTGGCGGACTTGACCTTTAACATTAGAAAGAGCCCATAAAAAGGATACAAAGCTCTTTTGAACCTTCTGAGGAGCCTTTTTGACCAGTGTAGGGTATGAGCGCAGAATCATGAATTCATTATTTCTTAACACAATAAACACATGTTAACGTAGGGTTTCTAAAGCCCCAACCTATTACTCTTCCAATTCTAAATCTTCCCTTAGCGCCAGCCAGTCTGGAGGGTAGATTAATTCATGACACCTTTACAGCGTAATGAGTCCCAACAGAGATCCTCGCGCAGCCCTGGTTTGCTCGCGAGCCAACATCAAAGAAGATCGCTATCTCCAAATCCCCCCCAGAGAGGGAAGGAATGCCAGATGCGCAAATGGACAACACACACACACAAATATGCATCTCTAACAGTAAAACCCAGAAATGAGTGATTCTGAAATGAAAACATGATGTATTCCTGTATGTTTGAAGTTTATACTGTATCGAGTCTATCTAGGACTGTTAGTTATGTAGTTGAACCTTGCGGACTTCTATAAAGGTCTAAGAGTTTATCTATATCCTTGTATGCGTAACAAACACAGAGTGATTGGTATCAAACGAAATTGTTCAACTTGCTCGAGCCAAATATATGTTAGAAGTTAATGAAAAAAAATATTCTACTATGTTTTTCCCATCTTTGTAAGTGAAAGGCCAAACGCTCGTCCTCATAAAACATGCGAATGAGGTCATCAGATTAAGACAAAGGGAATATCTGGCGCCAAAAATCTGTGAGTTGCTACTGGTCTTTGCTCCCAAAGAAGGGGGTGTTAAGCTTCAATTTAAAAGATGTGACAGGGCTCTTCTTCACTCTCTCCTTCGTGCTACTCTTCCTGTGTATGTCCTGCGACCTAGTCGTCTTATTTTATCTTTGGTTTTATTTTACGTTTAACTCACTCACTTTATTTGATGCTCAGTTCTTGTCGGCAGACCGAACGCAGCATCTTACATTTTTGATAGAAGTCCTTTATCCTCTGGGTGAAAGGACTCCTCCACAGCATAACCTTAAGACTTTCGAATTTCCACGAGCCAACACGCTCTCGAAACACCGAAAGGACGCTTCCAGCTCACCAACTACGAGGACATCCACACCCACACACGCTTGCGTGCCCAGCGACATAAAGGTCCCGTGCAAGTATAATTCAATCCAAATTCAAGCGCGTTAAAGTGTGTATTTTCCTTGTTGGCTCTAAAGGTTCAACTGTGGTAACAATCTTAGTTTTCCTGTCTTCTACTTTTCTTTCTTACTGTTTTTGCTTTATTATTCAATATATTCATTGGTAAATGTAGTTGTATTTTCTAGTACATTTGTATTAAACCCATAATACTCTTGATTGTCTCTGTTTGTTGGCCACGGAACAAAGCCTCTTTAATGTATGATCTAAAGCTACGAGCTGATACTGTTAAAGTTAACTAATTTGATTAGTAAACTGATACTAAGGATAAACCTTTTTGAGAATTGATAACGAATATAAAACAAGCAGCACGGTGGACGAACTGACTTGGGATAACAGTTACAGTTAACTCTATTAAGGTATTCTGTAATTAATATAGCCGCCTGCACGTGAATTATATACTTAATTAATTACAATTCTTTGTGTTAATTGACTATATATATCTGAAGCAGACGCGTGAGCTATATAATCCCTATTTGGGTGATTTTTATGTATGATGATCTAGTTCGGACCCGTATTCCATCACTGTTGATTCTAAATTAATAATTGTTGGATACTTATTCCCCAAACCTGAGCTAAATTCCTTACACCAGAGAAAAAAAAGTTCAAACGGCCCAATATGGACCACTGCCTGGCGGACTTGACCTTTAAGATCAGAAAGAGCCCATAAGAAGGATACAAAGCTCTTTTGAACCTTCTGAGGAGCCTTTTTGACCAGAGAAAAAAAAAGTTCAAACGGCCCGATATGGACCACTGCCTTGCGGACTTGACCTTCAACATCAGAAAGTGCCCATAAGAAGGATACGAGGCTCTTCTGAACCTTCTGAGGAGCCTTTTTGACCAGAAAAAAAAAGTTCAAACGGCCTGAAATGGGCCAGTGCCTGGCGGACTTGACCTTTAGCATCAGAAAGAGCCCATAAGAAGGATACTGTGGTGAGGGGGGCGTGGTTTTAGCGGAGTCTGTAGCGGAGGGCGAGGGCGGAGCCGAGCGGTGAGTAAGTGGGTCAAGTGCAAAATGACGAACACCTGTTTCTGATTGCAGTGATTGGCGTGGGGAGACCGGATAAAAGCCGGATGTCAGAGAGAGAGATCGAGAGAGAGAGAGGGACTGGGATCTCGTGCACACATGGACTGAGTTTGGATGCTGTGTTTTTTGTTTGTGGAACGTGCTATAGACTACCTATGGTGAAGGCGCTCATGCGCAACTGTGATTCCTGTTCCAAGGTATTAATAAAAGTGTACGAGACCCAGTCACACCGACCCTTGTCTTCTTCCATCCTCAACATATTGAACCTTGAACTTTGTTACACTGGTGCCGAAACCCGGGATGGAAGAAGGAGCCGCCGCCAGACCAACTCCGTCGCCACTTGAGGATATCATCCACGCGCTCGCGGGACTCCACCAAGAGCAACATCGGGCCCTGATGGATGTAAAGGAGGAGCAGGAGCGTCGCTTCGAGATGCTCCTCAGGGCCCAACAAGAGGACCGCGAGCTTTTCCGGAGCTGGATAGACCGGGAGGAACGGGCCAGCTCCTCAATACCAGCATCCGCCTCGGCCGTATCCCTTCCCCTTCAGAAAATGGGTCCGAATGACGATCCGGAGGCATTCCTCGACTTGTTCGAGAAGGCGGCCGAGGCTGGGGGCTGGTCCATCTCGGACTGGCCAATCCGGCTGATCTCCTTGCTGTTCGGAGAAGCACAGATCGCCGCACAACAACTGCCAGTCCAGAACCTCCTGGTCTATCGGGACCTAAGGCGCGCTATTCTCCAGCGGGTCGGTCGGACCCCTGAGGAGAGTAGACAACGGTTCCGGTCTCTGGAACTCGGGGAGTCTGGCCGACCCTTCGCGTTTGCGCAACAGCTCCGGGACGCGTGCCGCAAGTGGCTGATGGCCGAGGATCGCGACGTCGAGGGAATAATCGATCAGGTGGTGCTGGAGCAGTTCGTGGCGAGGCTACCAAAGAGGACTGCACAGTGGGTCCAGTGCCACCGCCCGACGTCGCTGAACCAGGCCATCCAATTGGCGGAGGACCAGCTGGTGGCGTGCCCAGGGGTCGGTGAAAGCCTGCCATCATCCTCTCTCTCTTCTTCTTTTTCTTCTACCTTTTCTTCTCCCACTGTCTCTGCTCCCAGGTTCAGAGGGTCGGCTCCACCCAGGCCAGCACCACGTTGGAGGCCTGGGGTCGCAATGGAGCCAGGTTCGGGTCCGAGGCCAGCACCTCGGAGGTTCAACGCTGCGGCTGGCGGCGTTTCGGCTCCGACACACACGCTCTCCCCACGCCAATCCCTTGATCCACTTCCCGCCATTGGAGCGGCGGGAAGGTCTGGGCCGGCCTGTTGGCGTTGCGGGGACCCTGGGCATTTTGTCGATCAGTGTCCAGTGATGGAGGTAGGGACACTGGTCAGGGTCCCCGACTCGCCACAGGCTGCTCCCGGTCAGGGCGGATTGTACCAAATACCTGTGAGTATAAAGGGGGGTACGTATCAGGCTTTGGTGGATTCAGGCTGTAACCAAACCTCGATTCATCAAAGCCTGATGCAATCCGAGGCATTGGATAAGAGCCGCGCGGTTAAGGTGAGGTGTGTGCACGGGGAGGTGATAGAATACCCTTTAATGCCAGTCATTATCCAATTCAGGGGACAAAAGCATAGTGTAGAGGTGGCAGTTAGTCAGCACCTCCGGCATCCGCTGATTTTGGGGACCAATTGGCCAGGGTTCAAAACTTTATTGGGACATTTGTGTGCGGATGCTTCTGGGGAAAAAAGGAAGCGGGGGAAGAAAGCGGTTGCTCAGGTGGGGGAGGCTGTTCCGGGACCATCGGAGTCTGTTCTGGAGGAACGGAGCGCGATTGAAAGAAGAGAACTTTCAGAGCGTGATGATTTTCCTCTGGAGCAGTCTCGGGACGAAACGCTTAAAAACGCATTTGATCAGGTCCGCACCATCGACGGACAGCCTCTTCACCCAGACCGGCCGCTTTCATATCCTTATTTCGCGATTATAAAAGATAAGTTGTATCGGGTGACCCAGGACACCCAGTCAAAGCAAGATACAACACAATTGTTATTTCCGAAAAGCCGCCGGGAAATGCTTTTTCAGGCGGCTCATTGTAATCCAATGGCTGGGCATTTAGGGCAGGTGGCTACACTCAATCGTCTAATGACCCGATTTTTTTGGCCGGGCATTCACGAGAATGTGCGCAAGTGGTGCGCCTCTTGTCGTGAATGTCAGCTGGTGAATCCGCCGGCCAACCCAAAAGCACCTTTGTGCCCTCTTCCTTTGATAGAGGTCCCCTTCGAGAGAATTGGTATGGACCTCATCGGGCCATTAGAGCGATCTGCACGGGGGCATCGCTTTGCTTTAGTCTTAGTGGATTATGCAACGCGGTACCCAGAAGCAGTGCCACTTCGTACTATTTCCGCGAAGAGCGTGGCGAGTGCACTGTTTCAGTTAATCTCCCGGGTGGGAATCCCAAAAGAGATTCTCACCGATCAAGGCACGGCGTTTATGTCACGTACGATCCGTGAACTTTACGAATTGTTGGGCATTAAATCGATTCGCACCAGCGTCTATCACCCATAAACAGACGGACTGGTGGAACGTTTTAATCGCACATTAAAATCCATGATTCGGAAGTTCGTGCAGGAAGACACCAAAAATTGGGATAAATGGCTAGAACCCCTCTTGTTCGCTGTACGCGAGGTCCCCCAAGCCTCCACGGGGTTTTCCCCCTTCGAGCTTCTCTATGGGCGCCAGCCCCGCGGGGTGCTGGACGTGCTTAGAGAAACTTGGGAGGACGGACCCTCGGATAGCAGAAATGAAATTAAATATGTCATGGACCTGAGAACAAAACTCCACACTTTGGGGCGGCTCTCTCTGGAAAATTTGTTACAGGCTCAGGACAAGCAAAGTCGGCTGTACAACAGGGGGTCTAGACTGCGAGAATTTGCACAGGGAGATAAAGTACTTGTATTACTCCCCACGTCCAGTTCTAAATTACTCGCAAAGTGGCAAGGACCGTTTGAGGTTACACGGCGAGTCGGGGATCTCAATTATGAGGTTATTCGAACAGACAGGAACGGAGCACGTCAAATTTATCACCTTAACCTATTAAAAAAATGGAATGAGGTGGAGTCAGTGATGTTGGCATCGGTAGTGAGTGGGGAGGAGGATCTCGGTCCAGAGACGAGCTCAAAATCACAATCTCTCGCTCTGGCACTTGGAGGAGACCACCTCTCGCCGATCCAGATCACTGACATACGTAATCTACAAGCAGAATTTGCTGACGTGTTTTCGCCCCTGCCTGGTCGAACAAATCTCATTCGGCACCACATTGAGACGGATCCGGGCGTAGTAGTGCGCAGCCGGCCATATCGTTTGCCTGAACATAAAAAGAAAGTGGTTCAGGAGGAATTAGAGGCTATGCTGGACATGGGGGTAATAGAAGAGTTCAACAGTGACTGGGCTAGCCCGATAGTTTTAGTGCCTAAAACGGACGGCTCGATTCGGTTCTGTGTGGATTATCGCAAGGTGAATGCCGTGTCGAAATTCGACGCGTATCCAATGCCTCGGGTTGATGAGCTTCTTGATCGGCTAGGTACTGCTCGTTTTTATTCGACACTGGATTTAACGAAAGGATATTGGCAGATCCCCTTAACTCCAATATCTAAAGAAAAAACAGCTTTCACAACGCCGTTTGGTTTACACCAATTTGTCACACTTCCTTTCGGTTTGTTCGGGGCTCCGGCCACCTTTCAGCGTTTGATGGACAGGATTCTCCGGCCGCATGCTGCATATGCCGCTGCCTACTTGGATGACATCATCATCTATAGTAACGACTGGCAGCGCCATATGCAGCATTTGCGGGCCGTCCTCGGAGCGCTGCGAGGGGCCGGACTCACGGCCAACCCAAAGAAGTGTGCAATTGGGCGAGTGGAAGTTAGGTATCTGGGTTTCCACTTGGGTCATGGGCAGGTGCGTCCCCAAATTGATAAGACAGCAGCAGTTGCGACCTGTCCAAGACCTAAGACCAAAAAGGAGGTTAGACAGTTCCTGGGGCTGGCGGGATATTATAGAAGGTTTGTACCTAATTATTCGGGCCTCGCTAGCCCGCTGACTGATCTAACTAAAAAGGAGGCACCAGATACCGTCCAGTGGACGGAGCAGTGTCAGCAGGCCTTTACCCAGATAAAGGCTGCTCTATGTGGCGGACCGCTCTTACAGGCTCCTAACTTTTCTCTCCCTTTTATTCTACAGACAGACGCGTCGGACAGGGGGCTGGGCGCAGTCCTGTCCCAGGAGATGGAGGGTGAGGAGCGGCCGGTGCTGTACATTAGTCGGAAGCTCTCCAAGAGAGAGACTAAGTACAGCACCATTGAGAAGGAGTGCCTTGCCATCAGATGGGCCGTTCTCACCCTCCGCTATTATCTCTTGGGACGGGAGTTCAACCTCTGTTCGGACCATGCTCCCCTGCAATGGCTCCACCGCATGAAAGATACCAACGCGCGGATCACCCGGTGGTATCTAGCCTTACAACCTTTTAAATTTCAGGTGATCCACAGGCCGGGTGCACAGATGGCTGTGGCTGACTTCCTCTCAAGGAGGAGGGGGGGGAGGCTGCAGACCGGATGGCTCCCCGGCCTGAGTCGGGCGGTGGGGGTATGTGGTGAGGGGGGCGTGGTTTTAGCGGAGTCTGTAGCGGAGGGCGAGGGCGGAGCCGAGCGGTGAGTAAGTGGGTCAAGTGCAAAATGACGAACACCTGTTTCTGATTGCAGTGATTGGCGTGGGGAGACCGGATAAAAGCCGGATGTCAGAGAGAGATCGAGAGAGAGAGAGGGACTGGGATCTCGTGCACACATGGACTGAGTTTGGATGCTGTGTTTTTTGTTTGTGGAACGTGCTATAGACTACCTATGGTGAAGGCGCTCATGCGCAACTGTGATTCCTGTTCCAAGGTATTAATAAAAGTGTACGAGACCCAGTCACACCGACCCTTGTCTTCTTCCATCCTCAACATATTGAACCTTGAACTTTGTTACAGATAAAAAGCTCTTTTTAACCTTTTGAGGAGCTTTTCTGACCAGAAAAAACAGTTGAAACGGCGCGATATGGGCCACTGCCTTGGCAGACTTGAAATTTAACATCAGAAAGAGCCCATAAGAAAGTATACAAAGCTCTTTTGAACCTTCTGAGAAGCATTTTTTGACCAGAGAAAAAAGTTCAAACGGCGCGATATGGACCACTGCCTGGCGGACTTGACCTTTAACATCAGAAAGAGCCCATAAGAAGGATACAAAGCTCTTTTGAACCTTCCGAGGAGCCTTTTTGACCAGAGAAATAAAAAGTTCAAACGGCCCAATATGGACCACTGCCTGGCGGACTTGACCTTTAAGATCAGAAAGAGCCCATAAGAAGGATACGAAGCTCTTCTGAACCTTTTGAGGAGCCTTTTTGACCTGAAAAAAAAGTTCAAACGGCCCGATATGGACCACTGCCTGGCGGACTTCACCTTTAACATTAGAAAGAGCCCATACGAAGGATACAAAGCTCTTTTGAACCTTCTGAGGAGCCTTTTTGACCAGAGAAAAAAGTTCAAACAGCCCGATATGGACCACTGCCTGGCGGACTTGACCTTTAACATCAGAAAGAGCCCATAAGAAGGACACCAAGCTCTTTTGAATCTTCTGAGGAGCCTTTTTGACCAGAGAAAAAAAGTTCAAACGGCCGGATATGGACCACTACCTGGAGAACTTGACCTTTAACATAAGAAACAGCCCATAAGAAGGATACGAAGCTCTTTTGAACCTTCTGAGGAGCATTTTGACCAGAGAAAAAAAGTTCAAACGGCCCGATATGGACCACTGGCTGGCGGACTTGACCTTTAACATTAGAAAGAGCCCATACGAAGGATACAAAGCTCTTTTGAACCTTCTGAGGAGCCTTTTTGACCAGAGAAAAAAGTTCAAACAGCCCGATATGGACCACTGCCTGGCGGACTTGACCTTTAACATCAGAAAGAGCCCATAAGAAGGACACCAAGCTCTTTTGAATCTTCTGAGGAGCCTTTTTGACCAGAGAAAAAAAGTTCAAACGGCCGGATATGGACCACTACCTGGAGAACTTGACCTTTAACATAAGAAACAGCCCATAAGAAGGATACGAAGCTCTTTTGAACCTTCTGAGGAGCATTTTGACCAGAGAAAAAAAGTTCAAACGGCCCGATATGGACCACTGGCTGGCGGACTTGACCTTTAACATCAGAAAGAGGCTATAAGGATACGAAGCTCTTTTGAACCTTCTTAGGAGCTTTTTTGAGCAGAGAAAAAAAGTTCAAACGGCCCGATATGGACCACTGCCTGGTGGACTTGACCCTTAACATCAGAAAGAGCCCATAAGAAAAATACAAAGCTCTTCTGAACATTTTGAGGAGCCTTTTTGACCTGAAAAAAAAAGTTCAAACGGCCCGTTATGGACCACTGCCTGGTGGACTTGAAATTTAAAATCAGAAAGAGCCCATAAGAAGGATAAAAAGCTCTTTTGAACCTTCTGAGGAGCATTTTTTGACCAGAGAAAAAAAGGTCAAACGGCCCGATATGGACCACTGTCTGGGGGACTTGACCTTTAACATTAGAAAGAGCCCATAAGAAGGATACAAAGCTCTTTTGAACCTTCTGAGGAGCCTTTTTGACCAGAGAAAAAAGTTCAAACTGCCCGATATGGACCACTGCCTGGAGGACTTGACCTTTAACATCAGAAGGAGCCCATAAGAAGGATACGAAGCTCTTCTGGACCTTCTGAGGAGCGTTTTTGAGCTGAAAAAAAAGTTCAAACGGCCCAATATGGACCACTGCCTGGCGGACTTGACCTTTAACTTCAGAAGGAGGCCATAAGAAGGATACGAAGCTCTTCTGAACCTTCTGAGGATCCTTTTTGACCTGAAAAAAAATTTCAAACGGCCCGATATGGACCACTGCCTGGCGGACATGACCTTTAACATCAGAAAGAGCCCATAAGAAGGATACGAAGCTCTTTTGAACCTTCTGAGGAGCCTTTTTGATCAGAGAAAAAAAGTTCAAACTGCCCGATATGGACCACTGCCTGGAGGACTTGACCTTTAACATCAGAAAGAGCCTATAAGAAGGATACGAAGCTCTTTTGAACCTTCTGAGGAGCCTTTTTGACCAGAGAAAAAAAGTTCAAACGGCCCGATATGGACCACTGCCTGGCGGACTTGACATTTAACATCAGAAAGAGCCCATAAGAACGATACGAAGCTCTTTTGAACCTTCTGAGCAGCCTTTTTGACCAGAGAAAAATGTTCAAACAGCCCGATATGGACCACTGCCTGGCGGACTTGACCCTTAACATAAGAAAGAGCCCATAAGAAGGATACGAAGCTCTTTTGAACCTTCTGAGGAGCCTTTTTGACCAGAGAAAAAAGTTCAAACGGCCCGATATGGACCCCTGCCTGGAGGACTTGACCTTTAACATCAGAAGGAGCCCATAAGAAGGATACGAAGCTCTTCTGGACCTACTGAGGAGCGTTTTTGAGCTGAAAAAAAAAGTTCAAACGGCCCAATATGGACCACTGCCTGGCGGACTTGACCTTTAACTTCAGAAGGAGCCCATAAGAAGGATACAAAGCTCTTCTGAACCTTCTGAGGATCCTTTTTGACCTGAAAAATTTTTTCAAACGGCCCAATATGGACCACTGCCTGGCGGACATGACCTTTAACATCAGAAAGAGCCCATAAGAAGGATACGGAGCTCTTTTGAACCTTCTGAGGAGCCTTTTTGATCAGAGAAAAAAAGTTCAAACAGCCCGATATGGACCACTGCCTGGAGGACTTTACCTTTAACATCAGAAAGAGCCCATAAGAAGGATACAAAGCTCTTTTGAACCTTCTGAGGAGCCTTTTTGACCAGAGAAAAAAAGTTCAAACGGCCCGATACGGACCACTGTCTGGCGGACTTGACATTTAACATCAGAAAGAGCCCATAAGAACGATACGAAGCTCTTTTGAACCTTCTGAGCAGCCTTTTTGACCAGAGAAAAAAGTTCAAACAGCCCGATATGGACCACTGCCTGGCGGACTTGACCCTTAACATAAGAAAGAGCCCATAAGAAGGATACGAAGCTCTTTTGAACCTTCTGAGCAGACTTTTTGACCTGAAAAAAAAGTTCAAACGGCCCGATAAGAACCACTGTCTGGCGGACTTGACCTTTAACATCAGAAAGAGCCAATAAGAAGGATTCGAAGCTCTTTTGAACCTTCTGAGGAGCCTTTTTTACCAGAGAAATAAAGTTCAAACTGCCCAATATGGACCACTGCCTGGCGGATTGACCAGGTCTCTGGAGGACCTGACTTGACTTTTTAACATCAGAAAGTTTCTATAAGGACTTCATGTAGCTTTTAGACCTTCTCTGGACCCTCTGAGCAGAAAAAAGTACAAAAGGTCCCATATGGACTACTGTATGGTGGACTTGACTTTTTAACATCAGAAAGAGTCAATAAGGACATCATGTAGCTTTTAGATCTTCTGGGGACCCTCTGAGGAGAAAAAAAGTTCAAAAGGTCCCATATGGACCACTGTCTGGAGGTCCTGACTTGACTTTTTTACATCCGAAAGAGTCTTTGAGGACATCATGTAACTTTTAGACCTTCTGGGGACCCTCTGAGGAGAAAAAAAGTTCAAAAGGTCCCATATGGACCACTGTCTGGAGGTCCTGACTTGACTTTTTAACATCCGAAAGAGTCTTTGAGGACATCATGTAACTTTTAGACCTTCTGGGGACCCTCTGAGGAGAAAAAAAGTTCAAAAGGTCCCATATGGACCACTGTCTGGAGGTCCTGACTTGACTTTTTAACATCAGAAAGAGTCTATGAGGACATCATGTAGCTTTTAGACCTTCTGGGGACCCTCTGAGGAGAAAAAAAAGCTCAAAAGGTCCCATATGGACCACTGTCTGGAGGTCCTGACTTGACTTTTTAACATCAGAAAGAGTCTGTGAGGACATCATGTAGCTTTTAGACCTTCTGGGGACCCTCTGAGCAGAAAAAAAGTTCAAAAGGTCCCATATGGACTAGTGTCTGGAGGACCTGACTTGCCTATTTAACATCAGAAATAGTCTGTGAGGACATCACGTAGCTTTTAGACCTTCTGGGCACCCTTTGAGGAGAAAAAAAGTTCAAAAGGTCCCATATGGACCACTGCCTGGAGGACCTGACTTGACTTTTTAACATCAGAAAGAGTCTATGAGGACATCATGTAGCTTTTAGAACTTCTGGAGACCCTCTGAGGAGAAAAAAAAGTTCAAAACGTCCCATATGGACCACTGTCTGGAGGACCTGACTTGACTTTTTAACATCAGAAAGTTTCTATAAGGACATCATGTACCTTTTAGACCTTCTCTGGACCCTCTGAGCAGAAAAAAAGTTCAAAAGGTCCCATATGGACTACTGTATGGCGGACTTGACTTGACTTTTTAACATCAGAAAGAGTCAATAAGGACATCATGTAGCTTTTAGACCTTCTGGGGACCCTCTGAGGAGAAAAAAAGTTCAAAAGGTCCCATATGGACCACTGTCTGGCGGACTTGACATTTAACATCAGAAAGAGCCCATAAGAACGATACGAAGCTCTTTTGAACCTTCTGAGCAGCCTTTTTGACCAGAGAAAAAAGTTCAAACAGCCCGATATGGACCACTGCCTGGCGGACTTGACCCTTAACATAAGAAAGAGCCCATAAGAAGGATACGAAGCTCTTTTGAACCTTCTGAGCAGCCTTTTTGACCTGAAAAAAAAGTTCAAACGGCCCGATAAGAACCACTGTCTGGCGGACTTGACCTTTAACATCAGAAAGAGCCAATAAGAAGGATTCGAAGCTCTTTTGAACCTTCTGAGGAGCCTTTTTTACCAGAGAAATAAAGTTCAAACTGCCCAATATGGACCACTGCCTGGCGGATTGACCAGGTCTCTGGAGGACCTGACTTGACTTTTTAACATCAGAAAGTTTCTATAAGGACATCATGTAGCTTTTAGACCTTCTATGGACCCTCTGAGCAGAAAAAAGTACAAAAGGTCCCATATGGACTACTGTATGGTGGACTTGACTTGACTTTTTAACATCAGAAAGAGTCTTTGAGGACATCATGTAGCTTTTAGAACTTTTGGGGACCCTCTGAGGAGAAAAAAAGTTCAAAAGGTCCCATATGGACCACTGTCTGGAGGACCTGACTTGACTTTTTAACATCAGAAAGTTTCTATAAGGACATCATGTACCTTTTAGACCTTCTCTGGACCCTCTGAGCAGAAAAAACAGTTCAAAAGGTCCCATATGGACTACTGTATGGCGGACTTGACTTGACTTTTTAACATCAGAAAGAGTCAATAAGGACATCATGTAGCTTTTAGACCTTCTGGGGACCCTCTGAGGAGAAAAAAAGTTCAAAAGGTCCCATATGGACCACTGTCTGGAGGTCCTGACTTGACTTTTTAACGTCAGAAAGAGTCTTTGAGGACATCATGTAGCTTTTAGACCTTCTGGGGACCCTCTGAGGAGAAAAAAAGTTCAAAAGGTCCCATATGGACCACTGTCTGGAGGTCCTGACTTGACTTTTTTACATCAGAAAGAGTCTATTAGGACATCATGTAGCTTTTAGACCTTCTGGGGACCCTCTGAGGAGAAAAAAAGTTCAAAAGGTCCCATATGGACCACTGTCTGGAGGTCCTGACTTGACTTTTTAACATCAGAAAGAGTTTATGAGGACATTGTGTAGCTTTTAGACCTTCTGGGGACCCTCTGAGGAGAAAAAAAGTTCAAACGGTCCCATATGGACTACTGTCTGGAGGTCCTGACTTGACTTTTTAACATCAGAAAGAGTCTATGAGGACATCAGGTAGCTTTTATACCTTCTGGGGACCCTCTGAGCAGAAAAAAAGATCAAAAGGTCACATATGGATCACTGTCTGGAGGTCCTGACTAGTGTTAATTTTACCAGCCATTTTTAAATTTAGTTTCAGTTTTAGTCCAGTTTCAGCATCGCTTGTTAGTTTTTATCACATTTAGTCGACATCATCCCATTTTTATTTAGTCTAGTTTTAGTCGACTATAAGTCGAGCATTTTAGTCTTTATTTTAGTCCAAGAAAACATAATTTTATTCGTTTAGTTTTAGTCAACTAAAACTGTCAACATTTTAGTCTAGTTTTAGTCAGGACATCATTTTTTGTCAGCAGATAATATTTAATTACCACCATATAAACAACCACCACCAATCTTTCTGTTAACTTACCACAATGTCTTTGTGGTGAACTGCGACGTGTCTCTTCAGGTTTGTTGTGTTTTTTCCAGCTACCATGTGGCCACATTCCTTCCCTTCGACTAAAATCAAGCATTTGGTTTTGTTCTCCACTTCAATGAAGCGAAAATGTGTCCATATATCACGTCTTTCTCCCGAGCCCCGTGCAAAGCATGTTTTACTTTTAACCTGTCGCCGCTTCGCCGTGAATCCAGCTCCTGTCTGCTCTATGTGTTGTGTAGGCTACTCTGTGCCCGGCCCACCCCAGGTTTGAAAGTGGGTGTGTGGCGGAAGAGCTGACGAGGAGGAGGCAGAGGAGGAGACAGGATTTGACAAAACCATATCATATAATAATATGTAATTTTCGTCTCGTCTTTGTTCGTGAACTAAAATGTCCATAGATTTTAGCCCAGTCTTTTATTTACCGAACTGCATTTTCGTCTCGTCTTTATTAATCTACGAAAATTATTTCTGATTTACTCCCAGTTATTGTTTATTAGTGGGGATTTTAGTCTCGTCTCGTTTAGTTTTCGTTCGGTGAAAAATGTGCGTTGACGAAAATATTTTCGTTTAGTTTTCGTTAACGAAATTAACACTAGTCCTGACTTGACTTTTTAACATCAGAAAGAGTCTATGAGGACATAATGTAGCTTTTAGACCTTCTGGGGACCCTCTGAGGAGAAAAAAAGTTCAAAAGGTCCCATATGGACCACTGTCTGGAGGTCCTGACTTAACTTTTAAACATCAGAAAGACTCTATGAGGACATCAGGTAGCTTTTAGACCTTCTGGGGACCCTCTGAGCAGAAAAAAAGTTTAAAAGGTCCCATATGGACCACTGTCTGGAGGACCTGACTTGACTTTTTAACATCAGATAGAGTCTATGAGGACATCATGTAGCTTTTAGACCTTCTGGGGACCCTCTGAGGAGAAAAAAAGTTCAAAAGGTCCCATATGGATCACTGTCTGGAGGTCCTGACTTGACTTTTTAACATCAGAAAGAGTCTATGAGGACATAATGTAGCTTTTAGACCTTCTGGGGACCCTCTGAGGAGAAAAAAAGTTCAAAAGGTCCCATATGGACCACTGTCTGGAGGTCCTGACTTAACTTTTAAACATCAGAAAGACTCTATGAGGACATCAGGTAGCTTTTAGACCTTCTGGGGACCCTCTGAGCAGAAAAAAAGTTCAAAAGGTCCCATATGGACCACTGTCTGGAGGACCTGACATGACTTTTTAACATCAGATGGAGTCTATGAGGACATCATGTAGCTTTTAGACCTTCTGGGGACCCTCTGAGGAGAAAAAAAGTTAAAAAGGTCCCATATGGACCACTGTCTGGATGTCCTGACTTGACTTTTTAACATCAGAAAGAGTCTATGAGGACATCATGTAGCTTTTAGACCTTCTGGGGACCCTCTGAGCAGAAAAAAAGTTCAAAAGGTCCCAGATGGACCACTGTCTGGAGGTCCTGACTTGACTTTTTAATATCAGACCTTCTGCGGACCCTCTGAGCAGAAAAAAAGTTCAAAAGGTCCCAGTCTGGCGGACTTGACTTGACTTTTTAACATCAGAAAGTTTCTATAAGGACATCATGTAGCTTTTAGACCTTCTCTGGACCCTCTGAGAAGAAAAAAAGTTCAAAAGGTCCCATATGGACTACTGTATGGCGGACTTGACTTGACTTTTTAACATCAGAAAGAGTCAATAAGGACATCATGTACCTTTTAGACCTTCTGGGGACCCTCTGAGGAGAAAAAAAGTTCAAAAGGTCCCATATGGACTACTGTCTGGAGGTCCTGACTTGACTTTTTAACATCAGAAAGAGTCTATGAGGACATCAGGTAGCTTTTAGACCTTCTGGGGACCCTCTGAGCAGAAAAAAATATCAAAAGGTCACATATGGATCACTGTCTGGAGGTCCTGACTTGACTTTTTAACATCAGAAAGAGTCTATGAGGACATAATGTAGCTTTTAGACCTTCTGGGGACCCTCTGAGGAGAAAAATAGTTCAAAAGGTCCCATATGGACCACTGTGTGGAGGTCCTGACTTAACTTTTAAACATCAGAAAGACTCTATGAGGACATCAGGTAGCTTTTAGACCTTCTGGGGACCCTCTGAGGAGAAAAAAAGTTCAAAAGGTCCCATATGGACCACTGTCTGGAGGTCCTGACTTGACTTTTTAACATCAGAAAGAGTCTATGAGGACATCATGTAGCTTTTAGACCTTCTGGGGACCCTCTGAGGAGAAAAAAGTTCAAAAGGTCCCATATGGACCACTGTCTGGAGGTCCTGACTTGACTTTTTAACATCAGAAAGAGTTTATGAGGACATCGTGTAGCTTTTAGACCTTCTGGGGACCCTCTGAGGAGAAAAAAAGTTCAAACGGTCCCATATGGACTACTGTCTTGAGGTCCTGACTTGACTTTTTAACATCAGAAAGAGTCTATGAGGACATCAGGTAGCTTTTAGACCTTCTGGGGACCCTCTGAGCAGAAAAAAAGATCAAAAGGTCACATATGGATCACTGTCTGGAGGTCCTGACTAGTGTTAATTTTACCAGCCATTTTTAAATTTAGTTTCAGTTTTAGTCCAGTTTCAGCATCGCTTGTTAGTTTTTATCACATTTAGTCGACATCATCCCATTTTTATTTAGTCTAGTTTTAGTCGACTATAAGTCGAGCATTTTAGTCTTTATTTTAGTCCAAGAAAACATAATTTTATTCGTTTAGTTTTAGTCAACTAAAACTGTCAACATTTTAGTCTAGTTTTAGTCAGGACATCATTTTTTGTCAGCAGATAATATTTAATTACCACCATATAAACAACCACCACCAATCTTTCTGTTAACTTACCACAATGTCTTTGTGGTGAACTGCGACGTGTCTCTTCAGGTTTGTTGTGTTTTTTCCAGCTACCATGTGGCCACATTCCTTCCCTTCGACTAAAATCAAGCATTTGGTTTTGTTCTCCACTTCAATGAAGCGAAAATGTGTCCATATATCACGTCTTTCTCCCGAGCCCCGTGCAAAGCATGTTTTACTTTTAACCTGTCGCCGCTTCGCCGTGAATCCAGCTCCTGTTTGCTCCATGTGTTGTGTAGGCTACTCTGTGCCCGGCCCACCCCAGGTTTGAAAGTGGGTGTGTGGCGGAAGAGCTGACGAGGAGGAGGCGGAGGAGGAGACAGGATTTGACAAAACCATATCATATAATAATATGTAATTTTCGTCTCGTCTTTGTTCGTGAACTAAAATGTCCATAGATTTTAGCCCAGTCTTTTATTTACCGAACTGCATTTTCGTCTCGTCTTTATTAGTCTACGAAAATTATTTCTGATTTACTCCCAGTTATTGTTTATTAGTGGGGATTTTAGTCTCGTCTCATCTAGTTTTCGTTCGGTGAAAAATGTGCGTTGACGAAAATATTTTCGTTTAGTTTTCGTTAACGAAATTAACACTAGTCCTGACTTGACTTTTTAACATCAGAAAGAGTCTATGAGGACATAATGTAGCTTTTAGACCTTCTGGGGACCCTCTGAGGAGAAAAAAAGTTCAAAAGGTTCCATATGGACCACTGTCTGGAGGTCCTGACTTAACTTTTAAACATCAGAAAGACTCTATGAGGACATCAGGTAGCTTTTAGACCTTCTGGGGACCCTCTGAGCAGAAAAAAAGTTTAAAAGGTCCCATATGGACCACTGTCTGGAGGACCTGACTTGACTTTTTAACATCAGATAGAGTCTATGAGGACATCATGTAGCTTTTAGACCTTCGGGGGACCCTCTGAGGAGAAAAAAAGTTCAAAAGGTCCAATATGGACCACTGTCTGGAGGACCTGACTTGACTTTTTAACATCAGATAGAGTCTATGAGGACATCATGTAGCTTTTAGACCTTCTGGGGACCCTCTGAGGAGAAAAAAAGTTCAAAAGGTCCCATATGGATCACTGTCTGGAGGTCCTGACTTGACTTTTTAACATCAGAAAGAGTCTATGAGGACATAATGTAGCTTTTAGACCTTCTGGGGACCCTCTGAGGAGAAAAAAAGTTCAAAAGGTCCCATATGGACCACTGTCTGGAGGTCCTGACTTAACTTTTAAACATCAGAAAGACTCTATGAGGACATCAGGTAGCTTTTAGACCTTCTGGGGACCCTCTGAGCAGAAAAAAAGTTCAAAAGGTCCCATATGGAGCACTGTCTGGAGGACCTGACTTGACTTTTTAACATCAGACGGAGTCTATGAGGACATCATGTAGCTTTTAGACCTTCTGGGGACCCTCTGAGGAGAAAAAAAGTTAAAAAGGTCCCATATGGACCACTGTCTGGAGGTCCTGACTTGACTTTTTAACATCAGAAAGAGTCTATGAGGACATCATGTAGCTTTTAGACCTTCTGGGGACCCTCTGAGCAGAAAAAAAGTTCAAAAGGTCCCAGATGGACCACTGTCTGGAGGTCCTGACTTGACTTTTTAACATCAGACCTTCTGCGGACCCTCTGAGCAGAAAAAAAGTTCAAAAGGTCCCAGTCTGGCGGACTTGACTTGACTTTTTAACATCAGAAAGTTTCTATAAGGACATCATGTAGCTTTTAGACCTTCTCTGGACCCTCTGAGAAGAAAAAAAGTTCAAAAGGTCCCATATGGACTACTGTATGGCGGACTTGACTTGACTTTTTAACATCAGAAAGAGTCAATAAGGACATCATGTAGCTTTTAGACCTTCTGGCGACCCTCTGAGGAGAAAAAACAGTTCAAAAGGTCCCATATGGACCACTGTCTGGAGGTCCTGACTTGACTTTTTAACATCAGAAAGAGTCTTTGAGGACATCATGTAGCTTTTAGACCTTCTGGGGACCCTCTGAGGAGAAAAAAAGTTCAAAAGGTCCCATATGGACCACTGTCTGGAGGTCCTGACTTGACTTTTTAACATCAGAAAGAGTTTATGAGGACATCATGTACCTTTTAGACCTTCTGGGGACCCTCTGAGGAGAAAAAAAGTTCAAAAGGTCCCATATGGACTACTGTCTGTAGGTCCTGACTTGACTTTTTAACATCAGAAAGAGTCTATGAGGACATCAGGTAGCTTTTAGACCTTCTGGGGACCCTCTGAGCAGAAAAAAATATCAAAAGGTCACATATGGATCACTGTCTGGAGGTCCTGACTTGACTTTTTAACATCAGAAAGAGTCTATGAGGACATAATGTAGCTTTTAGACCTTCTGGGGACCCTCTGAGGAGAAAAATAGTTCAAAAGGTCCCATATGGACCACTGTGTGGAGGTCCTGACTTAACTTTTAAACATCAGAAAGACTCTATGAGGACATCAGGTAGCTTTTAGACCTTCTGGGGACCCTCTGAGGAGAAAAAAAGTTCAAAAGGTCCCATATGGACCACTGTCTGGAGGTCCTGACTTGACTTTTTAACATCAGAAAGAGTCTATGAGGACATCATGTAGCTTTTAGACCTTCTGGGGACCCTCTGAGGAGAAAAAAAGTTCAAAAGGTCCGATATGGACCACTGTCTGGAGGTCCTGACTTGACTTTTTAACATCAGAAAGAGTTTATGAGGACATCGTGTAGCTTTTAGACCTTCTGGGGACCCTCTGAGGAGAAAAAAAGTTCAAACGGTCCCATATGGACTACTGTCTGGAGGTCCTGACTTGACTTTTTAACATCAGAAAGAGTCTATGAGGACATCAGGTAGCTTTTAGACCTTCTGGGGACCCTCTGAGCAGAAAAAAAGATCAAAAGGTCACATATGGATCACTGTCTGGAGGTCCTGACTAGTGTTAATTTTACCAGCCATTTTTAAATTTAGTTTCAGTTTTAGTCCAGTTTCAGCATCGCTTGTTAGTTTTTATCACATTTAGTCGACATCATCCCATTTTTATTTAGTCTAGTTTTAGTCGACTATAAGTCGAGCATTTTAGTCTTTATTTTAGTCCAAGAAAACATAATTTTATTCGTTTAGTTTTAGTCAACTAAAACTGTCAACATTTTAGTCTAGTTTTAGTTAGGACATCATTTTTTGTCAGCAGATAATATTTAATTACCACCATATAAACAACCACCACCAATCTTTCTGTTAACTTACCACAATGTCTTTGTGGTGAACTGCGACGTGTCTCTTCAGGTTTGTTGTGTTTTTTCCAGCTACCATGTGGCCACATTCCTTCCCTTCGACTAAAATCAAGCATTTGGTTTTGTTCTCCACTTCAATGAAGCGAAAATGTGTCCATATATCACGTCTTTCTCCCGAGCCCCGTGCAAAGCATGTTTTACTTTTAACCTGTCGCCGCTTCGCCGTGAATCCAGCTCCTGTCTGCTCTATGTGTTGTGTAGGCTACTCTGTGCCCGGCCCACCCCAGGTTTGAAAGTGGGTGTGTGGCGGAAGAGCTGACGAGGAGGAGGCAGAGGAGGAGACAGGATTTGACAAAACCATATCATATAATAATATGTAATTTTCGTCTCGTCTTTGTTCGTGAACTAAAATGTCCATAGATTTTAGCCCAGTCTTTTATTTACCGAACTGCATTTTCGTCTCGTCTTTATTAATCTACGAAAATTATTTCTGATTTACTCCCAGTTATTGTTTATTAGTGGGGATTTTAGTCTCGTCTCGTTTAGTTTTCGTTCGGTGAAAAATGTGCGTTGACGAAAATATTTTCGTTTAGTTTTCGTTAACGAAATTAACACTAGTCCTGACTTGACTTTTTAACATCAGAAAGAGTCTATGAGGACATAATGTAGCTTTTAGACCTTCTGGGGACCCTCTGAGGAGAAAAAAAGTTCAAAAGGTCCCATATGGACCACTGTCTGGAGGTCCTGACTTAACTTTTAAACATCAGAAAGACTCTATGAGGACATCAGGTAGCTTTTAGACCTTCTGGGGACCCTCTGAGCAGAAAAAAAGTTTAAAAGGTCCCATATGGACCACTGTCTGGAGGACCTGACTTGACTTTTTAACATCAGATAGAGTCTATGAGGACATCATGTAGCTTTTAGACCTTCTGGGGACCCTCTGAGGAGAAAAAAAGTTCAAAAGGTCCCATATGGATCACTGTCTGGAGGTCCTGACTTGACTTTTTAACATCAGAAAGAGTCTATGAGGACATAATGTAGCTTTTAGACCTTCTGGGGACCCTCTGAGGAGAAAAAAAGTTCAAAAGGTCCCATATGGACCACTGTCTGGAGGTCCTGACTTAACTTTTAAACATCAGAAAGACTCTATGAGGACATCAGGTAGCTTTTAGACCTTCTGGGGACCCTCTGAGCAGAAAAAAAGTTCAAAAGGTCCCATATGGACCACTGTCTGGAGGACCTGACATGACTTTTTAACATCAGATGGAGTCTATGAGGACATCATGTAGCTTTTAGACCTTCTGGGGACCCTCTGAGGAGAAAAAAAGTTAAAAAGGTCCCATATGGACCACTGTCTGGATGTCCTGACTTGACTTTTTAACATCAGAAAGAGTCTATGAGGACATCATGTAGCTTTTAGACCTTCTGGGGACCCTCTGAGCAGAAAAAAAGTTCAAAAGGTCCCAGATGGACCACTGTCTGGAGGTCCTGACTTGACTTTTTAATATCAGACCTTCTGCGGACCCTCTGAGCAGAAAAAAAGTTCAAAAGGTCCCAGTCTGGCGGACTTGACTTGACTTTTTAACATCAGAAAGTTTCTATAAGGACATCATGTAGCTTTTAGACCTTCTCTGGACCCTCTGAGAAGAAAAAAAGTTCAAAAGGTCCCATATGGACTACTGTATGGCGGACTTGACTTGACTTTTTAACATCAGAAAGAGTCAATAAGGACATCATGTACCTTTTAGACCTTCTGGGGACCCTCTGAGGAGAAAAAAAGTTCAAAAGGTCCCATATGGACTACTGTCTGGAGGTCCTGACTTGACTTTTTAACATCAGAAAGAGTCTATGAGGACATCAGGTAGCTTTTAGACCTTCTGGGGACCCTCTGAGCAGAAAAAAATATCAAAAGGTCACATATGGATCACTGTCTGGAGGTCCTGACTTGACTTTTTAACATCAGAAAGAGTCTATGAGGACATAATGTAGCTTTTAGACCTTCTGGGGACCCTCTGAGGAGAAAAATAGTTCAAAAGGTCCCATATGGACCACTGTGTGGAGGTCCTGACTTAACTTTTAAACATCAGAAAGACTCTATGAGGACATCAGGTAGCTTTTAGACCTTCTGGGGACCCTCTGAGGAGAAAAAAAGTTCAAAAGGTCCCATATGGACCACTGTCTGGAGGTCCTGACTTGACTTTTTAACATCAGAAAGAGTCTATGAGGACATCATGTAGCTTTTAGACCTTCTGGGGACCCTCTGAGGAGAAAAAAGTTCAAAAGGTCCCATATGGACCACTGTCTGGAGGTCCTGACTTGACTTTTTAACATCAGAAAGAGTTTATGAGGACATCGTGTAGCTTTTAGACCTTCTGGGGACCCTCTGAGGAGAAAAAAAGTTCAAACGGTCCCATATGGACTACTGTCTTGAGGTCCTGACTTGACTTTTTAACATCAGAAAGAGTCTATGAGGACATCAGGTAGCTTTTAGACCTTCTGGGGACCCTCTGAGCAGAAAAAAAGATCAAAAGGTCACATATGGATCACTGTCTGGAGGTCCTGACTAGTGTTAATTTTACCAGCCATTTTTAAATTTAGTTTCAGTTTTAGTCCAGTTTCAGCATCGCTTGTTAGTTTTTATCACATTTAGTCGACATCATCCCATTTTTATTTAGTCTAGTTTTAGTCGACTATAAGTCGAGCATTTTAGTCTTTATTTTAGTCCAAGAAAACATAATTTTATTCGTTTAGTTTTAGTCAACTAAAACTGTCAACATTTTAGTCTAGTTTTAGTCAGGACATCATTTTTTGTCAGCAGATAATATTTAATTACCACCATATAAACAACCACCACCAATCTTTCTGTTAACTTACCACAATGTCTTTGTGGTGAACTGCGACGTGTCTCTTCAGGTTTGTTGTGTTTTTTCCAGCTACCATGTGGCCACATTCCTTCCCTTCGACTAAAATCAAGCATTTGGTTTTGTTTTCCACTTCAATGAAGCGAAAATGTGTCCATATATCACGTCTTTCTCCCGAGCCCCGTGCAAAGCATGTTTTACTTTTAACCTGTCGCCGCTTCGCCGTGAATCCAGCTCCTGTTTGCTCCATGTGTTGTGTAGGCTACTCTGTGCCCGGCCCACCCCAGGTTTGAAAGTGGGTGTGTGGCGGAAGAGCTGACGAGGAGGAGGCGGAGGAGGAGACAGGATTTGACAAAACCATATCATATAATAATATGTAATTTTCGTCTCGTCTTTGTTCGTGAACTAAAATGTCCATAGATTTTAGCCCAGTCTTTTATTTACCGAACTGCATTTTCGTCTCGTCTTTATTAGTCTACGAAAATTATTTCTGATTTACTCCCAGTTATTGTTTATTAGTGGGGATTTTAGTCTCGTCTCGTCTAGTTTTCGTTCGGTGAAAAATGTGCGTTGACGAAAATATTTTCGTTTAGTTTTCGTTAACGAAATTAACACTAGTCCTGACTTGACTTTTTAACATCAGAAAGAGTCTATGAGGACATAATGTAGCTTTTAGACCTTCTGGGGACCCTCTGAGGAGAAAAAAAGTTCAAAAGGTTCCATATGGACCACTGTCTGGAGGTCCTGACTTAACTTTTAAACATCAGAAAGACTCTATGAGGACATCAGGTAGCTTTTAGACCTTCTGGGGACCCTCTGAGCAGAAAAAAAGTTTAAAAGGTCCCATATGGACCACTGTCTGGAGGACCTGACTTGACTTTTTAACATCAGATAGAGTCTATGAGGACATCATGTAGCTTTTAGACCTTCGGGGGACCCTCTGAGGAGAAAAAAAGTTCAAAAGGTCCAATATGGACCACTGTCTGGAGGACCTGACTTGACTTTTTAACATCAGATAGAGTCTATGAGGACATCATGTAGCTTTTAGACCTTCTGGGGACCCTCTGAGGAGAAAAAAAGTTCAAAAGGTCCCATATGGATCACTGTCTGGAGGTCCTGACTTGACTTTTTAACATCAGAAAGAGTCTATGAGGACATAATGTAGCTTTTAGACCTTCTGGGGACCCTCTGAGGAGAAAAAAAGTTCAAAAGGTCCCATATGGACCACTGTCTGGAGGTCCTGACTTAACTTTTAAACATCAGAAAGACTCTATGAGGACATCAGGTAGCTTTTAGACCTTCTGGGGACCCTCTGAGCAGAAAAAAAGTTCAAAAGGTCCCATATGGAGCACTGTCTGGAGGACCTGACTTGACTTTTTAACATCAGACGGAGTCTATGAGGACATCATGTAGCTTTTAGACCTTCTGGGGACCCTCTGAGGAGAAAAAAAGTTAAAAAGGTCCCATATGGACCACTGTCTGGAGGTCCTGACTTGACTTTTTAACATCAGAAAGAGTCTATGAGGACATCATGTAGCTTTTAGACCTTCTGGGGACCCTCTGAGCAGAAAAAAAGTTCAAAAGGTCCCAGATGGACCACTGTCTGGAGGTCCTGACTTGACTTTTTAACATCAGACCTTCTGCGGACCCTCTGAGCAGAAAAAAAGTTCAAAAGGTCCCAGTCTGGCGGACTTGACTTGACTTTTTAACATCAGAAAGTTTCTATAAGGACATCATGTAGCTTTTAGACCTTCTCTGGACCCTCTGAGAAGAAAAAAAGTTCAAAAGGTCCCATATGGACTACTGTATGGCGGACTTGACTTGACTTTTTAACATCAGAAAGAGTCAATAAGGACATCATGTAGCTTTTAGACCTTCTGGCGACCCTCTGAGGAGAAAAAACAGTTCAAAAGGTCCCATATGGACCACTGTCTGGAGGTCCTGACTTGACTTTTTAACATCAGAAAGAGTCTTTGAGGACATCATGTAGCTTTTAGACCTTCTGGGGACCCTCTGAGGAGAAAAAAAGTTCAAAAGGTCCCATATGGACCACTGTCTGGAGGTCCTGACTTGACTTTTTAACATCAGAAAGAGTTTATGAGGACATCATGTACCTTTTAGACCTTCTGGGGACCCTCTGAGGAGAAAAAAAGTTCAAAAGGTCCCATATGGACTACTGTCTGTAGGTCCTGACTTGACTTTTTAACATCAGAAAGAGTCTATGAGGACATCAGGTAGCTTTTAGACCTTCTGGGGACCCTCTGAGCAGAAAAAAATATCAAAAGGTCACATATGGATCACTGTCTGGAGGTCCTGACTTGACTTTTTAACATCAGAAAGAGTCTATGAGGACATAATGTAGCTTTTAGACCTTCTGGGGACCCTCTGAGGAGAAAAATAGTTCAAAAGGTCCCATATGGACCACTGTGTGGAGGTCCTGACTTAACTTTTAAACATCAGAAAGACTCTATGAGGACATCAGGTAGCTTTTAGACCTTCTGGGGACCCTCTGAGGAGAAAAAAAGTTCAAAAGGTCCCATATGGACCACTGTCTGGAGGTCCTGACTTGACTTTTTAACATCAGAAAGAGTCTATGAGGACATCATGTAGCTTTTAGACCTTCTGGGGACCCTCTGAGGAGAAAAAAAGTTCAAAAGGTCCGATATGGACCACTGTCTGGAGGTCCTGACTTGACTTTTTAACATCAGAAAGAGTTTATGAGGACATCGTGTAGCTTTTAGACCTTCTGGGGACCCTCTGAGGAGAAAAAAAGTTCAAACGGTCCCATATGGACTACTGTCTGGAGGTCCTGACTTGACTTTTTAACATCAGAAAGAGTCTATGAGGACATCAGGTAGCTTTTAGACCTTCTGGGGACCCTCTGAGCAGAAAAAAAGATCAAAAGGTCACATATGGATCACTGTCTGGAGGTCCTGACTAGTGTTAATTTTACCAGCCATTTTTAAATTTAGTTTCAGTTTTAGTCCAGTTTCAGCATCGCTTGTTAGTTTTTATCACATTTAGTCGACATCATCCCATTTTTATTTAGTCTAGTTTTAGTCGACTATAAGTCGAGCATTTTAGTCTTTATTTTAGTCCAAGAAAACATAATTTTATTCGTTTAGTTTTAGTCAACTAAAACTGTCAACATTTTAGTCTAGTTTTAGTCAGGACATCATTTTTTGTCAGCAGATAATATTTAATTACCACCATATAAACAACCACCACCAATCTTTCTGTTAACTTACCACAATGTCTTTGTGGTGAACTGCGACGTGTCTCTTCAGGTTTGTTGTGTTTTTTCCAGCTACCATGTGGCCACATTCCTTCCCTTCGACTAAAATCAAGCATTTGGTTTTGTTCTCCACTTCAATGAAGCGAAAATGTGTCCATATATCACGTGTTTCTCCCGAGCCCCGTGCAAAGCATGTTTTACTTTTAACCTGTCGCCGCTTCGCCGTGAATCCAGCTCCTGTCTGCTCCATGTGTTGTGTAGGCTACTCTGTGCCCGGCCCACCCCAGGTTTGAAAGTGGGTGTGTGGCGGAAGAGCTGACGAGGAGGAGGCGGAGGAGGAGACAGGATTTGACAAAACCATATCATATAATAATATGTAATTTTCGTCTCGTCTTTGTTCGTGAACTAAAATGTCCATAGATTTTAGCCCAGTCTTTTATTTACCGAACTGCATTTTCGTCTCGTCTTTATTAGTCTACGAAAATTATTTCTGATTTACTCCCAGTTATTGTTTATTAGTGGGGATTTTAGTCTCGTCTCGTCTAGTTTTCGTTCGGTGAAAAATGTGCGTTGACGAAAATATTTTCGTTTAGTTTTCGTTAACGAAATTAACACTAGTCCTGACTTGACTTTTTAACATCAGAAAGAGTCTATGAGGACATAATGTAGCTTTTAGACCTTCTGGGGACCCTCTGAGGAGAAAAAAAGTTCAAAAGGTTCCATATGGACCACTGTCTGGAGGTCCTGACTTAACTTTTAAACATCAGAAAGACTCTATGAGGACATCAGGTAGCTTTTAGACCTTCTGGGGACCCTCTGAGCAGAAAAAAAGTTTAAAAGGTCCCATATGGACCACTGTCTGGAGGACCTGACTTGACTTTTTAACATCAGATAGAGTCTATGAGGACATCATGTAGCTTTTAGACCTTCGGGGGACCCTCTGAGGAGAAAAAAAGTTCAAAAGGTCCAATATGGACCACTGTCTGGAGATCCTGACTTGACTTTTTAACATCAGAAAGAGTCTATGAGGACATCATGTAGCTTTTAGACCTTCTGGGGACCCTCTGAGAAGAAAAAAAGTTCAAAAGGTCCCATATGGACCACTGTCTGGAGGACCTGACTTGACTTTTTAACATCAGAAAGAGTCTATGAGGACATCATGTAGATTTTAGACCTTCTGGGGACCCTCTGAGCAGAAAAAAAGTTCAAAAGGTCCCAGTCTGGCGGACTTGACTTGACTTTTTAACATCAGAAAGTTTCTATAAGGACATCATGTAGCTTTTAGACCTTCTCTGGACCCTCTGAGAAGAAAAAAAGTTCAAAAGGTCCCATATGGACTACTGTATGGCGGACTTGACTTGACTTTTTAACATCAGAAAGAGTCAATAAGGACATCATGTAGCTTTTAGACCATCTGGGGACCCTCTGAGTAGAAAAAAGTTCAAAAGGTCCCATATGGACTACTGTCTGGAGGACTTGACTTGACTTTTTAACATCAGAAAGTTTCTATAAGGACATCATGTAGCTTTTAGACCTTCTGCGGACCCTCTGACCAGAAAAAAAGTTCAAAACGTCCCATATGGACAACTGTCTGGCGGACTTGACTTGACGACTTGCTTTTCAACATCAGAAAAGAAAGAGTCTGTAAGGACATCATGTAGCTTTTAGACCTTCTTGGGGACCCTCCGACCAGAAAAAAGTTCAAAAGGTCCCGTATGGACTACTGTCTGGCGGACTTCACTTGACTTGATTTGCTTATTAACATCAGAAAGAGTCTGTAAGGACATCATGTAGCTTTTAGACCTTCTGGGGACCCTCTGAGGAGAAAAAAAGTTCAAAAAGTCCCACATGGACTACTGTCTTGAGGACCTGACTTGACTTTTTAACATCAGAAAGAGTCTATGAGGACATCATGTAGCTTTTAGACCTTCTGGGGACCCTCTGAGCAGAAAAAAAGTTCAAAAGGTCCCAGTCTGGCGGACTTGACTTGACTTTTTAACATCAGCTTTCCTGACCAGAAAAAAAAGTTGAAACGGCCCGATATGGGCCACTGCCTTGGCAGACTTGACCTTTTTTATATATGATTTATTTATTGAATTTTTCACAACACCAAAGACAAACAATCAATATAAAAAATTATATAAAAACTAATAATATAATAAAAACCACACAAAAAAAAAAGCCAAAAAAAAAAACATTAATACAAAAACACCAACACAAAATCCCTCACAGTACTAACAGGTTTAGTATAGTATATAATATATAACAGAGCTTTATGTCATAATACAGAAATAGGACAAGGTCAGCCTTAACTAGGTCCAGCAAGTAAAGTTGAGTAACCTCAAAACTTAGAAAATAATGTGTGCTGCTCACGATAATACCAGTTGAAAACTGAAAAACCACTGAAAGTGCAGGGTTGGGTGGTCATTCAGTCAATTGAGACTGCGTCCAGTTGCAGAGATTTAACATGCTCAAAAAAGGGTAACCAAATTCTTGAAAATTTAATCATGGAACCATGAAGGCAGTGTTTAATTTTTTCCAATTTAACAAAAAATAAGGCATCTTTTATCCACCGAGTATGAGAAGGGACTCGAGGACCCTTCCAGTTCATCAAAATGCAACGTCTCGCTAGCAGTGTAAGAAAAGCTACCAACTCTGCGAAATGAGACGGCAATGAGTAATTAGGAGGTAAAACTCCAAACAAGCCGATTAGCGGAGATGGATGGATACTGACTGAAGTAATAACGGAAAGTGAGTCAAAAACCGACTCCCAGAAAAGAGAAAGCAGGACAAGTCCAGAACATGTGAGTTAGATTAGCCGGTTCTACATGACACTTGTCGCAGCTTGGATCAATGTCAGGGAACATACGGGCTAATTTACTTTTAGACCAATGTACCTTGCGGACCACTTTACACTGTAAAACCTCGTGGCGAGCACAAACAGATGACGTGTGAACACGTTTCAAAATCGAATGCCATGTTTCTGTCTCTATCTCTATATTAAGATCCCTAGCCCAGGTAATCCGCAGACTGTCAGAATCCAAAGGGCAACATGTAAAAAAGGTATTATAAATCGTAGATATGGCCCCTCTTTGATAAGGATTGATATTAGATATGGTATCAACAATGGTGGAGGGTGGGATCGAGGGGAATCCCAGAAAATGCTTACGGACAAAGTCACGGACTTGCAAGTATCTGAAAAAGTGGAACCTTGGTAAGTTAAAAACTTGTCAATTGTTCAAAAGAAGCGAATGTTCCGTCAATGTAAAGATGTTTAATGGAAATGATCCCGTGGTCCACCCAGGCCGCAAAAGCCTTATCAATGAGAGAGGGAGGAAAGAGGGGGTTAGAATGTACAGGGCATAGAAGAGGTGTTGACTGTAAAGTAAAATGCCACCTGAGTTGACGCCAGATCTTAAGACAATTTTTAACTATAACATTACTGGAGAAGGTTAAAGGTGATAACGAGAGAAGACACAAAAGAGACGGAAGCGAAGTGCTTCCACAAGCAGCCTCCTCGATCCTTAACCAGGGTGGAGGCTGACCGCTGGAACAGCACCAGATTAACATATTACGAACATTTGCAGCCCAGTAATAAAACAAGTTAGGTAGTGCTAAACCCCCCAGTGTCAGGATACAGGCTCAGAGACAGAGGTAAGTGAATCAACACAAAGCTTTATTTCAGTGCATCAAGTTCAAAAGGTGAGAATGTTCAAAGTTTAGAGGTGAATTCGGTGAAGATTACTGCGTGGGAAGGATTCCAGGTGAGCAGACACTCTTCAGTTTATCAAGTGATAAACTAACACAGTTCGGTGATGATTTGTCTTTTCTCTTTCAGATACTGCCGTGAGCGAGTGGAACTCAGGAGAAATGCAAGGACTCAGGAGACCAGGATACAGTTGAAGCTTCTAGGAACATCAGAACAAGGACACAGAGGTTAGTATGATTCAGGTGAGTATACGTTACAAGACGAGGACAGGTTGACTGAGAGACTTCGTGAAGCAGTGGTAAAGCGTCTGTCCCTGTTGGAGACTTGACAATGACTGAGGCTATGGTGAGTGTTTTTATGAGCTGGTTGATGAGGCTGTTGATTGTAACCAGGTGCAGGTAATTGGTAATCCGGGGAGAGTAATTGCAGGTGCTTTAAAGAGGATTCTGGGGAATGTAGTGCGAAGATAGACGGTGACCCGTGACACCCAGCTCCTTAGTTTTTTGTAAAATGCCTTTCTGTATTCTTGGAGTTTTTCCATTCCAAATAAATTGAGAAATAGTGCAATCTAAAGAGTGAAAGAAACGTTTTTGAATAAAAACCGGTATGCATTGAAAAAGATACAGAAATTTAGGCAGTACATTCATTTTTATACAATTTATCCTACCCGCAAGAGAAAGAGGCAATAGAGACCAACGATGAAGATCTTCGGTCAAACGATCCAACAGAGGAGAGAAATTACAGTTAAACAGGTCAGAGTAGTTCTTAGTTACGCAGATGCCCAAATAGTTTAATTGATTTAATGATGTCTTAAATGGCAATTTTGAAAGAGGGTAAGCTATGGCTGCTGAATTTATAGGCAAGAGTTCACTCTTATGAAAATTCAGTTTATACTCCGAAACCTGCCCAAATACCTTCAGTAGATCTAAAACGTGGGGTATAGATCTGTCTGGCTCAGAGACGAAAAGTAAAAGGTCGTCAGCATATAAAGACAGTTTGTGCACAGCGCCCCCTCTTATAATGCCCATCATTTGACTAGATCTAAGGGCCACTGCCAATGGTTCAGTAGCGATGGCGAACAATAAGGGGGAAAGGGGACAGCCCTGCCGAGTACCACGTCCAAGGGGAAAATAATCTGAGTAATCATTGTTTGTGCGGACACGGGCCAAAGGAGAAGCATAAAGAAGTTTAATCCACGAGATAAATTTACAGCCAAATCCAAACTTTTTTAATGTATGGAACAAATAAGGCCACTCCACACGATCAAATGCCTTCTCTGCATCCATCGAAATAACCAACTCAGGGGTGTTAGAAGTTGAGGGAGAGTACAATATGTCAAATAGACGCCTGACATTGTGAAAAGAGTGCCTTCCCTTGACAAACCCTGTTTGGTCTGTAGAAATGATTGAAGGCAAAACAGCCTCTAGACGCCTTGCCAGCATTTTAGCTAATATTTTAACATCCGCACATAATAAAGAAATAGGGCGATAGTTACTACAGAGAAGGGGATCCTTGCCTTTCTTCAATAAAAGTGAAATGGTGGCCTGTCTTAAAGTAGGAGGGAGTATGCCGCATTGTAAAGATTCGTTAAACATATTTAGCAGTAGTGGGGAAAGTTTATCTGTAAATGGTTTAAAAAATTCAATAGAAAACCATCAGGCCCCGGACATTTCCCATTCTGCATGGAGTGTAACGCATCTTTAATATCATCTACCATCAAAAGCTCATCCATCCTAGAAGATGTCTCAGGGTCAATGGAAGGAATGTTTAAGGGCCTAAGGAAACTATCCAACTGAGCCTCATCAGATGAACACTCAGAAGTGTATAACAAAGCATAAAAATTCCTGAATTGGTCATTAATAGTTTGAGGGTTAATAGTTGTGCCATTGACAGTATTAATTTTTAAGATATGTTGAGCCGAGGCAGATTGTCGAATTTGGTGAGCCAATATTTTGCCTGGCTTATCACCAGATTCATAATAGCTGTGACGACACAAGGCTCCGAAACCTGCCCAAATACCTTCAGTAGATCTAAAACGTGGGGTATAGATCTGTCTGGCTCAGAGACGAAAAGTAAAAGGTCGTCAGCATATAAAGACAGAGAAAGAAATGATCTCTCCACGTAAATAAGCTTTGCATGCCTCCCAAATTGTTGACGCTGACACATCTGAATTAACATTAGTGGAAATGAAAAGATCAATGCGACCATCAATGATTTTATGAAATCCGGGTCAGTAAGAAGAAACGAGTTAAAACGCCATGGGGATCGCATGAAGGACACACCAGGAAATGAGACATCAACTATGATAGTAGCGTGATCTGAAATAACTATAGGACTGTAGAAACAATTGTTAACAGAAGAAAGCAGCTTGTTGTCAATGAGAAAGAGGTCAATTCGAGAAAAAGTACCATGTACAGGAGAAAAAAAAGAAAACTGCTTATCACTGGGATTAAAGAAGCGCCATACATCCGAGACAGCATACTGCTCCATAAACAGTTGAACAACTTTAGATGATTTAGATGGAGAGATGGGCTTAGTGGATGAGCGATCGAGTGAGGGGTCCAGACAGCAATTAAAGTCTCCACCGAGAATAAGGTGACTAGACACTATATCAGGAATTGAAAAAAGAATTTTTTTTATAGAAATCCTCATTATCCCAGTTTGGGCCGTAAACATTAGCTAGCGTCAGAGAAATGCCAAAAATTTTACCTGTAATAATAATAAAGCGACCATTGGGATCCAATATGATTTTAGAGATGGACAGAGGTACTGACCTATGCACTAATATTGCAGCCCCACGAGCCTTACTTGAAAATGAAGAATGGTAGAGTTGGCCTACCCATCCCCTACGAAGTTTAAGATGATCAGATGGTTTAAGGTGGGTTTCCTGCAAAAAAGCAATTTTAGCGTTTAAATGTTTTAAGTGATCAATCACTTTATTGCGTTTAACAGGTGAATTAAGCCCCCTCACATTCCAGCTGACAAACCTCAACCCACCACTAGAAGCCAACTTGGCATTACAGTTTAACATAGAAAGGATATGTTAGAGGTGGTATAATCTAACAAATCTGCACCCATGACAGATTCACAGCAGCAGAAGAGAGGGAGGAGCAGGCAGCACACAAAATTAAAGAAAAAATAAAAAAAGAGGGAAAACACACACACACACACACACACACACACAGCACAAGAAACCAAACCAAACCACACACACACACAAAACATACTAACCCCAACCCGGTTGCTGTAGAGAACGAAACCAGCAACGAACACACCTCTGATACAACGATCAGCGAATATTACTACTTTCCTAAAACAATCGCACTGCCCCCACAAACAAGTGCAATTAAACCTAAGAGAACAATTAAACCATATCAAACAACTGGAATAAAACACATTAGAAAAAAAAACAAGGCCTGGACTTGTAAGACCCGTGAGGTCATAAAATCAACAGAAAATACTAAAACAGCAATCACCTTAAAGCCGGTGTACGGTGCAAAGATGCATGTTATAAGAAACCAAATACACAAGACTTATATATAAAAAATAAAATAAAAAATATATACATATCCTATATTATATTAAAAAAAGTAACATGCATTTACCGTCCGTAATAAGGCAGGAAAAAGGTCTGCACGTTTTAGCAACATCAGCCGCAGACTGAAAGTGCCAATTTGCTAGCTTACGAGTTCTTGTTTAAGTCCTGGTCCTGGATGAATTTAACAGCATCTGAAGCGGACTGGAACCATGTTTTATCTCCGTTGGGTAGAGTGTCTGGTCTGGCCGGGTAAAGAAGTGCCGGCTTGAACCCGCGCTTGTATAGCTCCGTCATGGGACCTCTGTACTCGGCGCGCTGCTTCACCACGTCGGGGCTGTAGTCGTCAAACAGGCGCATCGTATGGCCTTTATAAAGCAGGACACCCCGTTTACTAGCCTTGCGAATTACGACATCTTTAACTTGGAATCGGTGGAAACACAAGATAACAGGCCGCGGTCTCCCTCCCGGAGCCGGCTTAGGAGGGAGGCTCCGGTGCGCACGATCTAACTCAGGGGGCGAAGTGAGGACCTCCGTACCAAGGACATCAACAAGTAGTTGAGAAAAGAACGTTGATGGACGAGGACCTTCAATCGATTCAGGTAGGCCTATAATCCGAATGTTTTGACGTCTGCTACGTCCCTCCAAATCAGCTACTTTGAGTTTGAGCAAATCGTTGTCTTTCTGCAAAGCGGAGTAGGCGCCCTCGAGATGCTTAAGTCGTTGGTCAACTGAAGTGGCGTTAACTTCCAGAGAATCAATGCGTTGCCCGTGATCAGTAACGGTGGAATGAATGCTGTCCAGTGTAGATGCAAGAGACTCGAATGAGGATTTAAATCAGCCGAAAGGGCCTCTCTGTGTTCATCCAGCAGTGAGCTAATGTCAGGCATGGAAATGCTAGCCGTTGAAGAACGTCTCAGGTTACGTATGTAACCCTGGTTCCCTGAGAGGGAACGAGACGCTGCGTTGAGACGCGGTGGGAACGCTTTGCGTGATTGCGTCGTGAAGCACGTGTATAATCAGTCCAATGGAAGAGTGAGACGTCATAGGCGGGTGACGTCATAGACCAGGAAGCTATAAAGCACACCAGAAAACAGACCGCGACAGCTTCTGAAAAGGCCTGAAGCAAGTCGATCAGGGCATGCAGGAAGTATGGCAGGAGAACGCAGCGTCTCGTTCCCTCTCAGGGAACCAGGGTTACATACGTAACCTGAGACGTTCCCTTTCAAGGGAACTCGAGCTGCGTTGAGACGCGGTGGGAACCCCATATCCACTACGCCATAATGAGAAATGCCCGTTCTGTGTGGAGTCCTTGCGCACACTAAGAAACAAGCAGCCTAGCCCCGGGAGTGGAGAGGTCTAGGTCGTAAAATCTGACAAATGTATGCGGTGAGGACCAGCCTGCCGCATTACAAACGTCCTGAAGGGAAACCCCCGAAATTAAAGCCTTAGAGGCAGCCATACTCCTAGTAGAATGGGCGCGGACAGCCATAGGTGAAGGCTGTCCGGCCGCTTCATAAGCAAGTGAGATAGCCTCAACTACCCACTTGCTCATTACCTGTCTCGATGCCGGGCAACCTTTCTTGGTTGAACCGAAGCAGACAAATAACTGCTCTGATCTACGCCACAGGGCAGCTCTGTGAACGTAGGCATCCAAAGCCCTAACGGGACATAACAGATTGAGACTTTCCTGATCTGGGGTAATGAAAGGTGGAGGGCAAAAAGCCTGCAGCACAATAGGGCCCCCCACATTAGCGGGGACCTTAGGAATGTAACCCGGCCTAGGGTGTAAAAATGCTTTCACCATACCAGGTGCAAATTCCAGACATGAAGGAGCCACCGACAAGGCTTGCAGATCTCCAATTCTCTTGATAGAAGAAATAGCGAGAAGAAATAGAGTTTTTAGTGTAAGGAATTTCTCTGAAACCTCTTCAATAGGCTCGAAGGGAGCCAGGGCCAGACCCTCAAGTACAATGGCCAAATCCCAAGCCGGTGCTCTAGAGTGCAGTGCAGGCCTCAGCCTTAATGTACCACGAAGAAAACGAATAATAAGAGGATCTCTCCCAAGAGAAGAAGCCCCCAGAGGGGAGCGATAAGCAGATATAGCCGCTACGTACACCTTTAAGGTGGAGGGAGATAATCCAGCAGAGAAACGGTCTTGAAGGAAATCGAGAACTGTACCAACCGGGCAGTTAACAGGATTTAAAAAGCGTTCTCCACACCATGTAGAGAACAGTTTCCATTTCAATGAATATAGTTTCCTCGTGGAAGGAGCTCTGGATTGAAGGATGGTCTCAACGACCTCAGTCGAGAGACCAGATTCTAAGAGCTGGGCCCCCTCAGAGGCCAAGCCCACAGTTTCCACAACTCCGGGCGAGGGTGAAACTCCCGGAAGCAATGATATCGGGGGGAATGCGTACAGGTGCAGCATCGGCCACACCTGTACCATAGCGTCCAGTTCGAGAGGAGCTGGATATGTGAGGGAGAACCAAAGCTGACAATGGGTTGTATCGTAAGATGCGAAAAGATCTACCTGAGCTTGACCATAGTTCTCCCATAGGAGCTCCACCACCTCGGGGTGAAGTCTCCACTCCCCGGGCCTCAGCCCCTGCCTTGACAGGATATCTGCTCCCACATTCAAACACCCTGGAATATAAACTGCCCTGAGTGACAGTAATTTCCCCTGGGCCCATAGGAGGATCTGATGAGCCAGTTTGCATAATAATCGGGACCTCAGACCCCCTTGGTGGTTGATGTAAGAGACCACCGATGTGTTGTCTGTGCGGACAAGCACATGATGGCCTCTCAGGGCTGGCAGGAAGTATTTGAGAGCCTGAAATACCGCCATCATCTCTAGTCGGTTTATATGCCACGAAAGCTGATGGTCCTGCCAGACACCTGTCGCCGAGCGGCCACTCATGACCGCCCCCCAGCCTGTGAGGGAAGCATCCGTCGATAGCGTTACGCGTCGACAAGAAGCCCCCAAAACTGGGCCTTGGGCGAGGAACCAAGGTTTCTTCCACATGACCAAGGCACGTAGGCATTGCCGCGTAACCTTGATCGTGCGAAACGGATTTCCCCTCGGAGAAAACCCCTTGGTCCTGAGCCACCACTGCAGGGGTCTCATGTGCAGAAGGCCAAAAGTAATTACGTTGGACGCAGCTGCCATGAGACCCACCAGTCTCTGGAACTGTTTCACAGTGAGTGACTGGCCTAGTTTTACCATCTTTACGGCTGTGAGAATCACAGAAATACGTGCTGGAGACAATCGTGCTTGCATAGTTGTCGAATCCCACACCACCCCTAAAAAAGTGGTCCTCTGGGCTGGGAGGAGAACACTCTTCTTGGTGTTTAGCCGCAACCCCAACCTCTTTATGTGAGACAGAACGACATCTCGATGCCGAACTGCCAACTGCTCGGAACGAGCCAGGATCAACCAGTCGTCGATATAGTTTAATACGCGAATGCCCTGGAGTCTCAGAGGAGCCAGTGCTGCATCCACGCATTTCGTAAAGGTGCGGGGTGATAAACCTAGGCCGAATGGAAGGACCCGATATTGGTATGCTTCGCCCCCGAAAGCAAACCTCAGGAACTTCCTGTGATGAGGATGAATGGATACATGAAAGTAAGCGTCCTTCAAGTCTATTGTGACAAACCAGTCCTCGGACTGAATCTGTGATACAATCTGTTTGAGTGTAAGCATCTTGAACTTGAGTTTCTGAACTCTGCTGTTTAACTGACGCAGATCTAGAATAGGACGCAACCCCCCATCCTTCTTGGGAACGATGAAGTAACGGCTGTAAAACCCTGACTCTCTGCTGGGAGGAGAAACCCTTTCTATAGCCCCTTTTCGCAGAAGCGTCAGTACTTCTAGCTCCATGACCCGAGCCTGCCTCGGGTCCACCACTGTGGGAAGGACCCCTTGAAATCTGGGCGGACGAGAACCG
Organism: Gila orcuttii; assembly: GCA_026230005.1. Taxonomy (NCBI): domain Eukaryota; kingdom Metazoa; phylum Chordata; class Actinopteri; order Cypriniformes; family Leuciscidae; genus Gila; species Gila orcuttii. The sequence continues at coordinate 12,176,006 of JAPDVR010000014.1, forward strand.
AACTGAATTCTGTAACCGTTTTCTATTATATGCAGGACCCACTGAGAAATATTTGGCAGTAGTTTCCACGCTGCCAGAAATTCTACTAAGGGGACCAGTCTCTCGAGACTGGCCTCGGGATTCGGTTGTACGGATATTTCGGTGCCCTGAAGCGGCGAACCGGCAGGGAACAACCGAACTGACCGTTCTACGATCCTCCTCGGAGAATCGTATGGGGACGCTGACACCTCGGTGCCCTGAAGCGGCGAACCGGCAGGGAACAACCGATGTGGCAGCGCTGCGACTCTCCTCAGAGAATCGCCCCCCAGAGGGTGCCGAGGATGAACGATTTCTCGAAAACGTCCCTCCTCGGAGGGGACCACCCTCAGAAGCCTGACGCCTTGGGCGTCAGGACTTCTTCTTAGCCCAAGCCTTCTTAGAGATGACAGTCCTCAGATCTTGCCTACCCCTAGCTGGCCGGGACTGCGACCGCCACCCAGGTTCCCCAGATTGTGGAGGAGCCCGAGTGGCGACGCTCTGTTTTTGATGCACTCTGTGCTGTGAGGAGCTTGTACTCGGACGAGACTGCTCGGATTTAATAATCATTTTCCGCCCAGCAGTCTCGGGGACATCGAAACGTCGAGGAAGAAACCTCTGGAACGCAGCCGATTGTTTTTTCGTTTCTTGAAACCTATCGACGACACAATTGATAGCGTCGCCGAACAAACTTGAAGGTGACAGTGGCGCGTCCAGAAGAACAGACCTATCTTTATCTTTTATATCAGACAGATTTAACCAAAGATGCCTCTCCGTGGCCACCAGGGCTGCCATGGAACGGCCCACTGATTTGGCCGTCTCCTTAGTGGCCCGGAGAGACAGGTCTGTTGCGCGACGCAATTCTCGAATTGCGTCAGCGCTGACTTCCTCACGTTCATCGATATCCTTCAGCAGATCAGCCTGGTATGCCTGCAGTATAGACATAGTATGCAGACATGACGCAGCCTGACCTGCTGCCGAATAAGCTTTACCCACCAGCGAAGATGTAGATTTTAATGGCTTGGTGGGTAACGTCGGGGCTTTTAATGATGACGATGACTCGGGAGAGAGATAGCTCGCGAGCGTCTCTTCAGCCCGAGGCACCGTCAAATAACCATAGTCAGATGCACCCAAAACATTACTGTAGTTGGAAGTTTGTGGGTTAAATACTCTGAATGACGCCGGTTTATTCCACGATCTCGAAACCTCATTGTGGAGATCGGGAAAAAACGGGAGTCCCCGACGTGGAGGCTGTGTTATAGATGGTAGAAATCTTTCATCTAATAAACTTTTCTTAGAAACACTCTGAGAATCATCGGCTGGCCATTCAATATTTAATCTAGCTACAGCACGAGATAAAACCTCCATAAGCTCCTCATCATTACTGGAGGCATGAGCTGGCGAAGACTCAAAATCCCCCATATCAACACTGACGACATCCAGATCCTCAGAACTGGATAGCCTCAGCAATGGTGCCCCAACCTGGGAAGGAGAAGCCGCAGCGCGGGCTCCTTCCTGGGCAGAGGCACCAGATCCAGCAGGTAAGGGTTGAGAAAGGGCTGGGCCCGTCTCAAGCCCCGCTACTAGATCCATATGCGAACCCCAAGATGAAAGCCTTCGCTGTGCCTCGGCAGCAGCGGGACCCGCACCTCGGGGAGCGCGAACCGAACCGTCCTCCTCAAAGAACGCCCGGCGAGAGCGGAGCGTCCTCACGGACAGCTTCTCGCAATGCTCACAGTCAGCTCCCTCGAGAACTGACTGGGCATGCTCCACTCCCAAACAAGCAACACAAAGCTGATGTGTGTCCCCACCCGTGATAAAACGAGGGCAAGGGACAACACAACGCTTGAATTCTTGTTTCGCCATAATATATATATATATATAGATAGATAATGTGCTTGTGACAGACAACAGTAAATAGACAAGGACAGTATACAGAGAGCGCTTGCTGAAGGCAACAGAAGCTGTCGCGGTCTGTTTTCTGGTGTGCTTTATAGCTTCCTGGTCTATGACGTCACCCGCCTATGACGTCTCGCTCTTCCATTGGACTGATTATACACGTGCTTCACGACGCAATCACGCAGAGCGTTCCCACCGCGTCTCAACGCAGCTCGAGTTCCCTTGAAAGGGAACCCTCCTTCTCTTTTTCTGCATGTTTTCCTTTAGCCTTAGACATGATGAAGTGTCCGAGCACTTACAGTTTATTAAACTTTTGTTGACAGTATAAATTAAAATCCGAAGGTTTGGCAAGAAAATTTAAAATGAAACGGCGGGAGCAGGCTGAGCGCGCGAGTAATCTGCACTCCTCATAACCGGAAGTCGCAGACTTGACCTTTAACATCAGAAAGAGCCCATAAGAAGGACACCAAGCTATTTGAACCTTCTGAGGAGCCTTTTTGACCAGAGAAAAAAAGTTCAAACGGCCCGATATAGACCACTACCTGGAGGACTTGACCTTTAACATAAGAAACAGCCCATAAGAAGGATACGAAGCTCTTTTGAACCTTCTGAGGAGCCTTTTTGACCGGAGAAAAAAAGTTCAAACGGCCCGATATAGACCACTACCTGGAGGACTTGACCTTTAACATAAGAAACAGCCAATAAGAAGGATACGAAGCTCTTTTGAACCTTCTGAGGAGCCTTTTTGACCGGAGAAAAAAAGTTCAAACGGCCCGATATGGACCACCGGCTGGCGGACTTGACCTTTAACATCAGAAAGAGGCTATAAGGATACCAAGCTCTTTTGAACCTTCTGAGGAGCCTTTTTGAGCAGAGAAAAAAGTTCAAACGGCCCGATATGGACCACTGTCTGGAGGTCCTGACTCGACTTTTTAACATCAGAAAGAGTCTTTGAGGACATCATGTAGCTTTTAGACCTACTGGGGACCCTCTGAGGAGATAAAAAGTTCAAAAGGTCCCATATGGACCACTGTCTGGAAGTCCTGACTTGACTTTTTAACATCAGAAAGAGTCTATGAGGACATCATGTAGCTTTTAGACCTTCTGGGGACCCTCTGAGGAGAAAAAAAAGTTCAAAAGGTCCCATATGGACCACTGTCTGGAGGACCTGACTTGACTTTTTAACATCAGAAAGAGTCTATGAGGACATCATGTAGCTTTTAGACCTTCTGGGGACCCTCTGAGGAGGAAAAAAGTTCAAAAAGTCCCATATGGACCAGTGTCTGGAGGACCTGACTTGCTTATTTAACATCAGAAATAGTCTGTGAGGACATCACGTAGCTTTTAGACCTTCTGGGCACCCTCTTAGCAGAAAAAAAGGTCAAAAGGTCACATATGGATAACTGTCAAGAGGTCCTGACTTGACTTTTTAACATCAGAAAGAGTCTATAATGATATAATGTAGCTTTTAGACCTTCTGGGGACCCTCTGAGGAGAAAAAAAGTTCAAAAGGTCCCATATGGACCACTGTTTGGAGGTCCTGACTTAACTTTTAAACATCAGAAAGAGTCTATGAGGACATCAGGTAGCTTTTAGACCTTCTGGGGACCCTCTGAGCAGGAAAAAAAGTTTAAAAGATCCCATATGGACCACTGTCTGGAGGACCTGACTTGAGTTTTTAACATCAGAAAGAGTCTATGAGGACATCATGTAGCTTTTAGACCTTCTGGGGACCCTCTGAGGAGAAAAAACGTTCAAAAGGTCCCATATGTACCACTGTCTGGAGGTCCTGACTTGACTTTTTAACATCAGAAAGAGTCTATGAGGACATCATGTAGCTTTTAGACGTTCTGGGGACCCTCTGAGCAGAAAAATATTTCAAAAGGTCCCAGTTGGACCACTGTCTGGAGGTCCTGACTTGACTTTTTAACATCAGAAAGAGTCTATAAGGACATCATGTAGCTTTTAGACCTTCTGGGGACCCTCTTGAGGAGAAAAAAAGTTCAAAAGGTCCCATATGGACAACTGTCTGGAGGTCCTGACTTGAATTTTTAACATCAGAAAGAGTCTATGGGGACATCATGTTGATTTTAGACCTTCTGGGGACCCTCTGAGGAGAGAAAAAGTTCAAAAGGTCCCATATGGACCACTGTCTGGAGGACCTGACTTGCCTTTTTTACATCAGAAAAAGTCTATGAGGACATCATGTAGCTTTTAGACCTTCTGGGCACCCTCTGAGGAGAAAAAAAGTTCAAAAGGTCCCATATGGACCACTGCCTGGAGGACCTGATTTCACTTTTTAACATCAGAAATAGTGTATGAGGACATCATGTAAGCTTTTAGACCTTCTGGGGACCCTCTGAGCAGAAGAAAAGTTCAAAAGGTCCCATATGGACCACTGTCTGGAGGACCTGACTTGACTTTTTAACATCAGAAAGAGTCTATGATGACATCATGTAGCTTTTAGACCTTCTGGGGACCCTCTGAGCAGAAAAAAAGTTCAAAAGGTCCCAGTCTGGCGGACTTGACTTGACTTTTTAACATCAGAAAGTTTCTATAAGGACATAGGGTAGCTTTTAGACCTTCTGGGGACCCTCTGAGCAGGAAAAAAAGTTTAAAAGATCCCATATTGACCACTGTCTGGAGGACCTGACTTGACTTTTTAACATCAGAAAGAGTCTATGAGGACATCATGTAGCTTTTAGACCTTCTGGGGACCCTCTTAGGAGAAAAAAAGTTCAAAAGGTCCCATATGGACCACTGTCTGGAGGTCCTGACTTGACTTTTTAACATCAGAAAGAGTCTATGAGGACATCATGTAGCTTTTAGACCTTCTGGGGACCCTCTGAGGAGAAAAAAAGTTCAAAAGGTCCCATATGGACTAGTGTCTGGAAGACCTGACTTGCCTTTTTAACATCAGAAATAGTCTATGAGGACATCATGTAGCTTTTAGACCTTCTGGGCACCCTCTGAGGAGAAAAAAAGTTCAAAAGGTCCCATATGGACCACTGCCTGGAGGACCTGACTTCACTTTTTAACATCAGAAATAGTGTATGAGGACATCATGTAAGCTTTTAGACCTTCTGGGGACCCTCTGAGCAGAAGAAAAGTTCAAAAGGTCCCATATGGACCACTGTCTGGAGGACCTGACTTGACTTTTTAACATCAGAAAGAGTCTATGATGACATCATGTAGCTTTTAGACCTTCTGGGGACCCTCTGAGCAGAAAAAAAGTTCAAAAGGTCCCAGTCTGGCGGACTTGACTTGACTTTTTAACATCAGAAAGTTTCTATAAGGACATCATGTAGCTTTTAGACCTTCTCTGGACCCTCTGAGAAGAAAAAAAGTTCAAAAGGTCCCATATGGACTACTGTATGGCGGACTTGACTTGACTTTTTAACATCAGAAAGAGTCAATAAGGACATCATGTAGCTTTTAGACCATCTGGAGACCCTCTCAGTAGAAAAAAAGTTCAAAAGGTCCCATATGGACTACTGTCTGGAGGACTTGACTTGACTTTTTAAGATCAGAAAGTTTCTATAAGGACATCATGTAGCTTTTAGACCTTCTTGGGGACCCTCTGACCAGAAATAAGTTCAAAAGGTCCCATATGGACTACTGTCTGGCGGACTTCACTTGACTTCATTTGCTTATTAACATCAGAAAGAGTCTGTAAGGACATCATGTAGCTTTAAGACCTTCTGGGGACCCTCTGAGGAGAAAAAAAGTTCAAAAAGTCCCATATGGACTACTGTCTGGAGGACCTGACTTTACTTTTTACCATCAGAAAGAGTCTATGAGGACATCATGTAGCTTTTAGACCTTCTGGGGACCCTCTGAGCAGAAAAAAAGTTCAACAGGTCCCAGTCTGGCGGACTTGACTTGACTTTTTAACATCAGCTTTTCTGACCAGAAAAAAAAGTTGAAACGGCCCGATAAGGGCCACTGCCTTGGCAGACTTGACCTTTAACATCAGAAAGAGCGCATAAGAAGGATACAAATCTTTTTTGAACCTTCTGAGGACCATTTTTTGACCAGAGAAAAAAGTTCAAACGGCCCGATATGGACCACTGCCTGGCGGACTTGATCTTTAACATTAGAAAGAGCCCATAAGAAGGATACAAAGCTCTTTTGAACCTTCTGAGGAGCCTTTTTGACAAGAGAATAAAAGTCCAAACTGCCCGATATGGACCACTGCCTGGCGGACTTGACGTTTAACATCAGAAAGAGCCCATAAGAAGGATACGAAGCTCTTTTGAACCTTCTAAGGAGCCTTTTTGACCAGAGAAAAAAAGTTCAAACGGCCCGATATGGACCACTGCCTTGCGGACTTGACCCTTAACATCAAAAAGATCCCATAAGAAAAATACAAAGCTCTTCTGAACCTTTTTAGGAGCCTTTTTGACCTGATAAAAAAAGTTCAAACGGCCCGATATGGACCACTGCCTGGCGGACTTGAAATTTAACATCAGAAAGAGCCCATAAGAAGGATACAAAGCTCTTTTGAACCTTCTGAGGAGCATTTTTTGACCAGAGAAAAGAGTTCAAACGGCCCGATATGGATTACTGCCTGGCGGACTTGACCTTTAACATTAGAAAAAGCCCATAAGAAGGATACAAAGCTCTTTTGAACCTTCTGAGGAGCCTTTTTGACCAGAGAAAAAAGTTAAAACGGCCCGATATGGACCACTGCCTGGCGGACTTGACCTTTAACTTCAGAAGGAGCCCATAAGAAGGATACGAAGCTCTTCTGGACCTTTTGAGGAGCTTTTTTGACCTGAAAAAAAAGTTGAAACGGCCCGATATGGACCACTGCCTGGCAGACTTGACCTTTAACATCAGAAAGAGCCCATAAGAAGGATACAAAGCTCTTGTGAACCTTCTGAGGAGCCTTTTTGACCAGAAAAAAAAGTTCAAACGGCCCGATATGGACCACTGCCTGGCGGACTTGACCTTTAACATCAGAAAGAGTCCTTTAGAAGGATACAAAGCTCTTTTGAACCTTTTGAGGAGCCTTTTTGACCTGAAAAAAAAGTTCAAACGGCCCGATATGGACCACTGCCTGGCGGACTTGACCTTTAACATCAGAAAGTGCCCAAAAGAAGGATACGAGGCTCTTCTGAACCTTCTGAGGAGCCTTTTTAACCTGAAAAAAAAGTTGAAACGGCCCGATATGGACCACTGCCTGGCGGACTTGACCTTTAACATTAGAAAGAGCCCATAAGAAGGATATAAAGCTCTTTTGAACCTTCTGAGGAGCCTTTTTGACCAGAGAAAAAAGTTCAAACGGCCCGATATGGACCACTGCCTGGTGGACTTAACCTTTAACATTAGAAAGAGCCCATAAGAAGGATACAAAGCTCTTTTGAAGCTTCTGAGGAGCCTTTTTGACTAGAGAAAAAAGTTCAAACAGCCCGATATGGACCACTGCCTGGAGGACTTTACCTTTAAAATCAGAAAGAGCCCATAAGAAGGATACAAAGCTCATTTGAACCTTCTGAGGAGCCTTTTTGACCAGAGAATAAAAGTTCAAACTGCCCGATATGGACCACTGCCTGGCGGACTTGACGTTTAACATCAGAAAGAGCCCATAAGAAGGATACGAAGCTCTTTTGAACCTTCTGAGGAGCCTTTTTGAACAGAGAAAAAAAGTTCAAAAGGCCCGATATGGACCACTGCCTTGGGGACTTGACCCTTAACATCAGAAAGAGCCCATAAGAAAAATACAAAGCTCTTCTGAACCTTTTGAGGAGACTTTTTGACCTGAAAAAAAAGTTCAAACGCCCCGATATGGACCAATGCCTGGCGGACTTGAAATTTAACATCAGAAAGAGCCCATAAGAAGTATACAAAGCTCTTTTGAACCTTCTGAGGAACATTTTTTGACCAGAGAAAAAAGTTCAAACGGCCCGATATGGACCACTGCCTGGCGGACTTGACCTTTAACATTAGAAAGAGCCCATAAGAAGGATACAAAGCTCTTTTGAACCTTCTGAGGAGCCTTTTTGACCAGAGAAAAAAGCTCAAACGGCCCGATATGGACCACTGCCTGGCGGACTTGACCTTTAACTTCAGAAAGAGCCCATAAGAAGGATACAAAGCTCTTCTGGACCTTTTGAGGAGCCTTTTTGGCCTGAAAAAAAAGTTCAAACGGCCCGATATGGACCACTGCCTGGCGGACTTGATCTTTAACATCGGAAAGAGCCCATAAGAAGGATACAAAGCTCTTGTGAACCTTTTGAGGAGCCTTTTTGACCAAAAAAAAAAGTTCAAACGGCCCGATATGGACCACTGCCTTGCGGAACTTGACCTTTAACATCAGAAAGAGCCCTTTAGAAGGATACGAAGCTCTTCTGAACCTTTTGAGGAGCCTTTTTGATCTGAAAAAAAAAGTTCAAACGGCCCGATATGGACCACTGCCTGGCGGACTTGACCTTTAACATCAGAAAGTGCCCAAAAGAAGGATACGAGGCTCTTCTGAACCTTCTGAGGAGCCTTTTTGAGCAGAGAAAAAAAGTTCAAATGGCCCGATATGGACCACTGCCTTGCGGACTTGACCTTTAACATCAGAAAGAGCCCATTAGAAGGATACGAAGCTCTTTTGAACCTTCTGAGGAGCCTTTTTGACCAGAGAAAAAAAGTTCAAACGGCCCGATATGGACCACTGCCTGGAGGACCTTACCTTTAACATCAGAAAGAGCCCATAAGAAGGATGCAAAGCTCATTTGAACCTTCTGAGGAGCCTTTTTGACCTGAGAATAAAAGTTCAAACTGCCCGATATGGACCACTGCCTGGTGGACTTGACCTTTAACATCAGAAAGAGCCCATAAGAAGGATAAAAAGCTCTTTTGAATCTTCCGAGGAGCCTTTTTGACCAGAGAAAAAAGTTCAAACAGCCCGATATGGACCACTGCCTGGCGGACTTGACCTTTAACATCAGAAAGAGCCCATAAGAGGACACCAAGCTCTTTTGAACCTTCTGAGGAGCCTTTTTGACAAGAGAAAAAAAGTTCAAACGGCCCGATATGGACCACGCCTGGAAGACTTGACTTTTAACATAAGAAACAGCCCATAAGACGGATACGAAGCTCTTTTGAACCTTCTGAGGAGCCTTTTTGACCAGAGAAAAAAAGTTCAAACGGCCCGATATGGACCACTGGCTGGCGGACTTGACCTTTAACATCAGAAAGAGCCCATAAGAAGGATACAAAGCTCTTGTGAACCTTTTGAGGAGCCTTTTTTATCTGAAAAAAAAAGTTCAAACGGCCCGATATGGACCACTGCCTGGCGGACTTGACCTTTAACATCAGAAAGTGCCCAAAAGAAGGATACGAGGCTCTTCTGAACCTTCTGAGGAGCCTTTTTGACCTGAAAAACAAAGTTCAAACGGCCTGAAATGGGCCACTGCCTGGCGGACTTGACCTTTAGCATCAGAAAGAGCCCATAAAAAGGATACAAAGCTCTTTTGATTCTTTTGAGGAGCTTTTCTGACCGGAAAAAAAAGTTGAAACGGCCCGATATGGGCCACTGCCTTGGCAGACTTGACCTTTAACATCAGAAAGAGCCCATAAGGATAAGAAGCTCTTTTGAACCTTCTGAGGAGCTTTTTTGAGCAGAGAAAAAAATTCAAACGGCCCGATATGGACCACTGCCTGGAGGACTTTACCTTTAACATCAGAACGAGCCCATAAGAAGGACACCAAGCTCTTTTGAACCTTCTGAGGAGCCTTTTTAACAAGAGAAAAAAAGTTCAAACAGCCCGATATGGACCACTGCCTGGAAGACTTGACTTTTAACATAAGAAACACGCAATAAGAAGGATACACCTTTAACATTAGAAAGAGCCCATAAGGATACAAAGCTCTTTTGAACCTTCTGAGGAGCCTTTTTGATTAGAGAAAAAAGTTCAAATGGCCCGATATGGACCACTGCCTTGCGGACTTGACCTTTAACAATAGAAAGAGCCCATAAGAAGGATACGAAGCTCTTTTGAACCTTCTGAGGAGCCTTTTTGACCAGAGAAAAAAAGTTCAAACGGCCCGGTATGGACCACTGCCTGGAGGACTTTACCTTTAACATCAGAAAGAGCCCATAAGAAGGATACAAAGCTCATTTGAACCTTCTGAGGAGCCTTTTTGACCAGAGAAAAAAAGTTCAAACGGCCCGATATGGACCACTGCCTTGTGGACTTGACCCTTAACATCAGAAACAGCCCATAAGAAAAATACAAAGCTCTTCTGAACCATTTGAAGAGCCTTTTTGACCTGAAAAAAAAGTTCAAACGGCCCGATATGGACCACTGCCTGGCGGACTTGTAATTTAACATCAGAAAGAGCCCATAAGAAGGATACAAAGCTCTTTTGAACCTTTTGAGGAGCCTTTTTGACCTGAAAAAAAAGTTCAAACGGCCCGATATGGACCACTGCCTGGCAGACTTGACCTTTAACATCAGAAAGAGCCCATAAGAAGGATACAAAGCTCTTGTGAACCTTTTGAGGAGCCTTTTTGACGAGAAAAAAAAGTTCAAACGGCCCGATATGGACCACTGCCTGGCGGACTTGACCTTTAACATCAGAAAGAGTCCTTTAGAAGGATACAAAGCTCTTCTGAACCTTTTGAGGAGCCTTTTTGACCTGAAAAAAAAGTTCGAACGGCCCGATATGGACCACTGCCTGGCAGACTTGACCTTTAACATCAGAAAGTGCCCAAAAGAAGGATACGAGGCTCTTCTGAACCTTCTGAGGAGCCTTTTTGACCTGAAAAAAAAGTTCAAACGGCCTGAAATGGGCCACTGCCTGGCGGACTTGACCTTTAGCATCAGAAAAAGCCTATTAGAAGGATACAAAGCTCTTTTGAACCTTTTGAGGAGCTTTTCTAACCAGAAAAAAAAGTTGAAACGGCCCGATATGGGCCACTGCCTTGGCAGACTTGACCTTTAACATAAGAAAGAGCCCATAAGAAGGATACAAAGCTTTTTTGAACCTTCTGAGGAGCATTTTTTGACCAGAGAAAAAAGTTCAAACGGCCCGATATGGACCACTGCCTGGCGGACTTGACCCTTAACATTAGAAAGAGCCCATAAGAAGGATACAAAGCTCTTTTGAACCTTCTGAGGAGCCTTTTTGACCAGAGATAAAAGTTCAAACGGCCCGATATGGACCACTGCCTGGAGGACTTTACCTTTAACATCAGAAAGAGCCCAAAAGAAGGATACAAAGCTCATTTGAACCTTCTGAGGAGCCTTTTTGACCAGAGAATAAAAGTTCAAACTGCCCGATATGGACCACTGCCTGGTGGACTTGACCTTTAACATCAGAAAGAGCCCATAAGAAGGATACAAAGCTCTTTTGAACCTTCTGAGGAGCCTTTTTGACCAGAGAAAAAAGTTCAAACAGCCCGATATGGACCACTGCCTGGCGGACTTCACCTTTAACATCAGAAAGAGTCCATAAGAAGGACACCAAGCTCTTTTGAACCTTTGAGGAGCCTTTTTGACAAGAGAAAAAAAGTTCAAACAGCCGATATGGACCACTGCCTGGAAGACTTGACTTTTAACATAAGAAACAGCCCTTAAGAAGGATACGAAGCTCTTTTGAACCTTCTGAGGAGCCTTTTTGACCAGAGAAAAAAAGTTCAAACGGCCCGATATGGACCACTGGCTGGCGGACTTGACCTTTAACATCAGAAAGAGCCCATAAGAAGGATACAAAGCTCTTGTGAACCTTTTGAGGAGCCTTTTTGATCAGAAAAAAAAGTTCAAACGGCCCGATATGGACCACTGCCTGGCAGACTTGACCTTTAACATCAGAAAGTGCCCAAAAGAAGGATATGAGGCTCTTCTGAACCTTCTGAGGAGCCTTTTTGACCTGAAAAAAAAAAGTTCTAACGGCCTGAAATGGGCCACTGCCTGGCGGATTTGACCTTTAGCATCAGAAAGAGCCCATAAGAAGGATACAAAGCTATTTTGAACCTTCTGAGGAGCATTTCTGACCAGAAAAAAAAGTTGAAACGGCCCGATATGGGCCACTGCCTTATCAGACTTGACCTTTAACATCAGAAAGAGCCCATAAGAAGGATACAAAGCTTTTTTGAACCTTCTGAGGAGCATTTTTTGACCAGAGAAAAAAGTTCAAACGGCCCGATATGGACCACTGCCTGGCGGACTTGACCTTTAACATTAGAAAGAGCCCATAAGAAGGATACAAAGCTCTTTTGAACGTTCTGAGGAGCCTTTTTGACCAGAGAAAACAGTTCAAACGGCCCGATATGGACCACTGCCTGGTGGACTTAACCTTTAACATTAGAAAGAGCCCATAAGAAGGATACAAAGCTCTTTTGAACCTTCTGAGGAGCCTTTTTGACCAGAGAAAAAAGTTCAAACGGCCCGATATGGGCCACTGCCTTGGCAGACTTGACCTTTAACATCAGAAAGAGCCCATAAGGATACAAAGCTCTTTTAAACCTTCTGAGGAGCCTTTTTGAGCAGAGAAAAAAAGTTCAAACGGCCCGATATGGACCACTGCCTTGCGGACTTGACCTTTAACATCAGAAAGAGCCCATAAGAAGGATACAAAGCTCATTTGAACCTTCTGAGGAGCCTTTTTGACCAGAGAATAAAAGTTAAAACTGCCCGATATGGGCCACTGCCTGGTGGACTTGACCTTTAACATCAGAAAGAGCCCATAAGAAGGACACCAAGCTCTTTTGAACCTTCTGAGGAGCCTTTTTGACAAGAGAAAAAAAGTTCAAACGGCCCGATATGGACCACTGCCTGGAAGACTTGACTTTTAACATCAGAAAGAGCCCATAAGAAGGATACGAAGCTTTTTTGAACCTTCTGAGGAGCATTTTTTGACCAGAGAAAAAAGTTCAAACGGCCCGATATGGACCACTGCCTGGCGGACTTGACCTTTAACATTAGAAAGAGCCCATAAGAAGGATACAAAGCTCTTTTGAACGTTCTGAGGAGTCTTTTTGACCAGAGAAAACAGTTCAAACGGCCCGATATGGACCACTGCCTGGTGGACTTAACCTTTAACATTAGAAAGAGCCCATAAGAAGGATACAAAGCTCTTTTGAACCTTCTGAGGAGCCTTTTTGACCAGAGAAAAAAGTTCAAACGGCCCGATATGGGCCACTGCCTTGGCAGACTTGACCTTTAACATAAGAAAGAGCCCATAAGGATACCAAGCTCTTTTAAACCTTCTGAGGAGCCTTTTTGAGCAGAGAAAAAAAGTTCAAACGGCCCGATATGGACCACTGCCTTGCGGACTTGACCTTTAACATCAGAAAGAGCCCATAAGAAGGATACAAAGCTCTTTTGAACCTTCTGAGGAGCATTTTTGACCAGAGAAAAAAAGTTCAAATGGCCCGATATGGACATTTGCCTGGAGGACTTTACCTTTAACATCAGAAAGAGCCCATAAGAAGGATACAAAGCTCATTTGAACCTTCTGAGGAGCCTTTTTGACCAGAGAATAAAAGTTCAAACTGCCCGATATGGGCCACTGCCTGGTGGACTTGACCTTTAACATCAGAAAGAGCCCATAAGAAGGACACCAAGCTCTTTTGAACCTTCTGAGGAGCCTTTTTGACCAGAGAATAAAAGTTCAAACTGCCCGATATGGGCCACTGCCTGGTGGACTTGACCTTTAACATCAGAAAGAGCCCATAAGAAGGACACCAAGCTCTTGTGAACCTTTTGAGGAGCCTTTTTGATCTGAAAAAAAAGTTCAAACGGCCCGATATGGACTACTGCCTGGCGGACTTGACCTTTAACATCAGAAAGTGCCCAAAAGAAGGATACGAGGCTCTTCTGAAACTTCTGAGGAGCCTTTTTGACCTGAAAAAAAAAGTTCAAACGGCCTGAAATGGGCCACTGCCTGGCTGACTTGACCTTTAGCATCAGAAAGAGCCCATAAGAAGGATACAAAGCTCTTTTGATCCTTTTGAGGAGCTTTTCTGACCAGAAAAAAAAGTTGAAACGGCCCGATATGGGCCACTGCCTTGGTAGACTTGACCTTTAACATCAGAAAGAGCTCATAAGAAGGATACGAAGCTCTTTTAAACCTTCTGAGGAGCCTTTTTGACCAGAGAAAAAAAGTTCAAACGGCCCGATATTGACCACTGCCTGGAGGACTTTACCTTTAACATCAGAAAGAGCCCATAAGAAGGATACAAAGCTAATTTGAACCTTGTATCCTTTGAGCCTATTTGACCAGAGAATAAAAGTTCAAACTGCCCGATATGGACCACTGCCTGGTGGACTTGACCTTTAACATCAGAAAGAGCCCTATTAGAAGGATACGAAGCTCTTTGAACCTTCTGAGGAGCCTTTTTGACCAGAGAAAAAAAGTTCAAACGGCCCGATATGGACCACTGCATTGCGGACTTGACCCTTAACATCAGAAAGAGCCCATAAGAAAAAGACAAAGCTCTTCTGAACCTTTTGAGGAGCCTTTTTGACCTGAAAAAAAAGTTTAAACGCCCCAATATGGACCACTGCCTGGCGGACTTGACCTTTAACATCAGAAAGAGCCCATTAGAAGGATACGAAGCTCTTCTGAACCTTTTGAGGAGCCTTTTTGACCTGAAAAACAAGTTCAAACGGCCCGATATGGACCACTGCCTGGCGGACTTGACCTTTAACATCAGAAAGTGCCCAAAAGAAGGATACGAGGCTCTTCTGAACCTTCTGAGGAGCCTTTTTGACCTGAAAAAAAAAGTTCAAACTGCTTGAAATGGGCCACTGCCTGGCGGACTTGACCTTTAGCATCAGAAAGAGCCCATAAGGAGGATACAAATCTCTTTTGAATCTTTTGAGGAGCTTTTCTGACCAGAAAAAAAAGTTGAAACGGCCCGATATGGGCCACTGCCTTGGCAGACTTGACCTTCAGCATCAGAAAGAGCCCAGAAGAAGGATACGAAGCTTTTTTGAACCTTCTGAGGAGCATTTTTTGACCAGAGAAAAAAGTTCAAAACGCCCGATATGGACCACTGCCTGGCGGACTTGACCTTTAATATTAGAAAGAGCCCATAAGAAGGATACAAAGCTCTTTTGAACCTTCTGAGGAGCCTTTTTGACCAGAGAAAACAGTTCAAACAGCCCGATATGGACCACTGCCTAGTGGACTTAACCTTTAACATTAGAAAGAGCCCATAAGAAGGATACAAAGCTCTTTTGAACCTTCTGAGGAGCCTTTTTGACCAGAGAAAAAAGTTCAAACAGCCCGATATGGACCACTGCATTAGGGACTTGACCCTTAACATCAGAAAGAGCCCATAAGAAAAAGACAAAGCTCTTCTGAACCTTTTGAGGAGCCTTTTTGACCTGAAAAAAAAGTTTAAACGCCCCGATATGGACCACTGCCTGGCGGACTTGACCTTTAACATTAGAAAGAGCCCATAAGAAGGATACAAAGCTCTTTTGAACCTTCTGAGGAGCCTTTTTGACCAGAGAAAACAGTTCAAACAGCCCGATATGGACCACTGCCTAGTGGACTTAACCTTTAACATTAGAAAGAGCCCATAAGAAGGATACAAAGCTCTTTTGAACCTTCTGAGGAGCCTTTTTGACCAGAGAAAAAAGTTCAAACAGCCCGATATGGACCACTGCCTGGCGGACTTGACCTTTAACATAAGAAAGAGCCCATAAGAACGACACCAAGCTCTTTTGACCCTTCTGAGGAGCCTTTTTGACCGGAGAAAAAAAGTTCAAACGGCCCGATATGGACCACTGCCTGGAGGACTTGACCTTTAACATAAGAAACAGCCCATAAGAAGGATACGAAGCTCTTTTGAACATTCTGAGGAGCCTTTTTGACCAGAGAAAAAAAGTTCAAACGGCCCGATATGGACCACTGGCTGGCGGACTTGACCTTTAACATCAGAAAGAGCCCATAAGGATACGAAGCTCTTTTGAACCTTCTGAGGAGCCTTTTTGAGCAGAGAAAAAAATATCAAACGGCCTGATATGGACCACTGCCTGGAGGACTTGACCTTTAACATAAGAAACAGCCAATAAGAAGGATACGAAGCTCTTCTGGACCTTCTGAGGAGCCTTTTTGAGCTGAAAAAAAAAGTTCAAACGGCCCGTTATGGACCACTGCCCGGCGGACTTAACCTTTAACTTCAGAAGGAGCCGCTAAAAGGAGAATACAAAGCTCTTCTGGACCTTTTGAGGAGCCTTTTTGACCTGAAAAAAAAGTTCAAACGGCCCGATATGGACCACTGCCTGGAGGGCTTGACCTTTAACATAAGAAACAGCCCATAAGAAGGATACGAAGCTCTTCTGGACCTTCTGAGGAGCCTTTTTGAGCTGAAAAAAAAAGTTCAAACGGTCCTATATGGACCACTGCCTGGCGGACTTGAACTTTAACATCAGAAAGAGCCCATAAGAAGGATACAAAGCTCTTTTGAACCTTCTGAGGAGCATTTTTTGACCAGAGAAAAAAGTTCAAACGGCCCGATATGGACCACTGCCTGGCGGACTTGACCTTTAACATCAGAAAGAGCCCTTTAGAAGGATACGAAGCTCTTCTGAACCTTCTGAGGAGCCTTTTTCACCTGAAAAAAAGTTCAAACGGCCCGATATGGACCACTGCCTGGCGGACTTGACCTTTAACATCAAAAAGTGCCCAAAAGAAGGATACGAGGCTCTTTTGAACCTTCTGAGGAGCCTTTTTGACCTGAAAAAAAAAGTTCAAACGGCCTGAAATGGGCCACTGCCTGGCGGACTTGACATTTAGCATCAGAAAGAGCCCATAAGAAGGATACAAAGCTCTTTTGAACCTTCTGAGGAGCTTTTTTGACCAGAGAAAAAAGTTCAAACGGCCCGATATGGGCCACTGCCTGGCGGACTTGACGTTTAACATCAGAAAGAGCCCATAAGAAGGATACAAAGCTCTTTTGAACCTTCTGAGGAGCCTTTTTGACCAGATAATAAAAGTTCAAACTGCCCGATATGGACCACTGCCTGGTGGACTTGACCTTTAACATCAGAAAGAGCCCTATTAGAAGGATACGAAGCTCTTTGAACCTTCTGAGGAGCCTTTTTGACCAGAGAAAAAAAGTTCAAACAGCCCGATATGGACCACTGCATTGCGGACTTGACCCTTAACATCAGAAAGAGCCCATAAGAAAAAGACAAAGCTCTTCTGAACCTTTTGAGGAGCCTTTTTGACCTGAAAAAAAAGTTTAAACGCCCCGATATGGACCACTGCCTGGCGGACTTGACCTTTAACATCAGAAAGAGCCCATTAGAAGGATACGAAGCTCTTCTAAACCTTTTGAGGAGCCTTTTTGACCTGAAAAACAAGTTCAAACGGCCCGATATGGACCACTGCCTGGCGGACTTGACCTTTAACATCAGAAAGTGCCCAAAAGAAGGATACGAGGCTCTTCTGAACCTTCTGAGGAGCCTTTTTGACCTGAAAAAAAAAAGTTCAAACTGCTTGAAATGGGCCACTGCCTGGCGGACTTGACCTTTAGCATCAGAAAGAGCCCATAAGGAGGATACAAATCTCTTTTGAATCTTTTAAGGAGCTTTTCTGACCAGAAAAAAAAGTTGAAACGGCCCGATATGGGCCACTGCCTTGGCAGACTTGACCTTCAGCATCAGAAAGAGCTCAGAAGAAGGATACGAAGCTTTTTTGAACCTTCTGAGGAGCATTTTTTGACCAGAGAAAAAAGTTCAAAACGCCCGATAGGGACCACTGCCTGGCGGACTTGACCTTGAACATTAGAAAGAGCCCATAAGAAGGATACAAAGCTCTTTTGAACCTTCTGAGGAGCCTTTTTGACCAGAGAAAACAGTTCAAACAGCCCGATATGGACCACTGCCTAGTGGACTTAACCTTTAACATTAGAAAGAGCCCATAAGAAGGATACAAAGCTCTTTTGAACCTTCTGAGGAGCCTTTTTGACCAGAGAAAAAAGTTCAAACAGCCCGATATGGACCACTGCATTGCGGACTTGACCCTTAACATCAGAAAGAGCCCATAAGAAAAAGACAAAGCTCTTCTGAACCTTTTGAGGAGCCTTTTTGACCTGAAAAAAAAGTTTAAACGCCCCGATATGGACCACTGCCTGGCGGACTTGACCTTTAACATCAGAAAGAGCCCATTAGAAGGATACGAAGCTCTTCTGAACCTTTTGAGGAGCCTTTTTGACCTGAAAAACAAGTTCAAACGGCCCGATATGGACCACTGCCTGGCGGACTTGACCTTTAACATCAGAAAGTGCCCAAAAGAAGGATACGAGGCTCTTCTGAACCTTCTGAGGAGCCTTTTTGACCTGAAAAAAAAAGTTCAAACTGCTTGAAATGGGCCACTGCCTGGCGGACTTGACCTTTAGCATCAGAAAGAGCCCATAAGGAGGATACAAATCTCTTTTGAATCTTTTGAGGAGCTTTTCTGACCAGAAAAAAAAGTTGAAAAGGCCCGATATGGGCCACTGCCTTGGCAGACTTGACCTTCAGCATCAGAAAGAGCCCAGAAGAAGGATACGAAGCTTTTTTGAACCTTCTGAGGAGCATTTTTTGACCAGAGAAAAAAGTTCAAAACGCCCGATATGGACCACTGCCTGGCGGACTTGACCTTTAACATTAGAAAGAGCCCATAAGAAGGATACAAAGCTCTTTTGAACCTTCTGAGGAGCCTTTTTGACCAGAGAAAACAGTTCAAACAGCCCGATATGGACCACTGCCTAGTGGACTTAACCTTTAACATTAGAAAGAGCCCATAAGAAGGATACAAAGCTCTTTTGAACCTTCTGAGGAACCTTTTTGACCAGAGAAAAAAGTTCAAACAGCCCGTTATGGACCACTGCCTGGCGGACTTGACCTTTAACATCAGAAAGAGCCCATAAGAACGACACCAAGGTCTTTTGACCCTTCTGAGGAGCCTTTTTGACCGGAGAAAAAAAGTTCAAACGGCCCGATATGGACCACTGCCTGGAGGACTTGACCTTTAACATAAGAAACAGCCCATAAGAAGGATACGAAGCTCTTTTGAACATTCTGAGGAGCCTTTTTGACCAGAGAAAAAAAGTTCAAACGGCCCGATATGGACCACTGGCTGGCGGACTTGACCTTTAACATCAGAAAGAGCCCATAAGGATACGAAGCTCTTTTGAACCTTCTGCGGAGCCTTTTTGAGCAGAGAAAAAAATATCAAACGGCCTGATATGGACCACTGCCTGGAGGACTTGACCTTTAACATAAGAAACAGCCAATAAGAAGGATACGAAGCTCTTCTGGACCTTCTGAGGAGCCTTTTTGAGCTGAAAAAAAAAGTTCAAACGGCCCGTTATGGACCACTGCCCGGCGGACTTAACCTTTAACTTCAGAAGGAGCCGCTAAAAGGAGAATACAAAGCTCTTCTGGACCTTTTGAGGAGCCTTTTTGACCTGAAAAAAAAGTTCAAACGGCCCGATATGGACCACTGCCTGGAGGGCTTGACCTTTAACATAAGAAACAGCCCATAAGAAGGATACGAAGCTCTTCTGGACCTTCTGAGGAGCCTTTTTGAGCTGAAAAAAAAAGTTCAAACGGTCCTATATGGACCACTGCCTGGCGGACTTGAACTTTAACATCAGAAAGAGCCCATAAGAAGGATACAAAGCTCTTTTGAACCTTCTGAGGAGCATTTTTTGACCAGAGAAAAAAGTTCAAACGGCCCGATATGGACCACTGCCTGGCGGACTTGACCTTTAACATCAGAAAGAGCCCTTTAGAAGGATACGAAGCTCTTCTGAACCTTTTTAGGAGCCTTTTTCACCTGAAAAAAAGTTCAAACGGCCCGATATGGACCACTGCCTGGCGGACTTGACCTTTAACATCAAAAAGTGCCCAAAAGAAGGATACGAGGCTCTTTTGAACCTTCTGAGGAGCCTTTTTGACCTGAAAAAAAAAGTTCAAACGGCCTGAAATGGGCCACTGCCTGGCGGACTTGACATTTAGCATCAGAAAGAGCCCATAAGAAGGATACAAAGCTCTTTTGAACCTTCTGAGGAGCTTTTTTGACCAGAGAAAAAAGTTCAAACGGCCCGATATGGGCCACTGCCTGGCGGACTTGACGTTTAACATCAGAAAGAGCCCATAAGAAGGATACAAAGCTCTTTTGAACCTTCTGAGGAGCCTTTTTGACCAGATAATAAAAGTTCAAACTGCCCGATATGGACCACTGCCTGGCGGACTTGACGTTTAACATCAGAAAGAGCCCATAAGAAGGATACGAAGCTCTTTTGAACCTTCTGAGGAGCCTTTTTGACCAGAGAAAAAAAGTTCAAACGGCCCGATATGGACCACTGCCTGGCGGACTTGACCTTTAATTTCAGAAGGAGCCGCTAAAAGGAGGATACGAAGCTCTGCTGGACCTTTTGAGGAGCCTTTTTGACCTGAAAAAAAAGTTCAAACGGCCCGATATGGACCACTGCCTGGAGGACTTGACCTTTAACATAAGAAACAGCCCATAAGAAGGATACGAAGCTCTTCTGGACCTTCTGAGGAGCCTTTTTGAGCTGAAAAAAAAAGTTCAAATGGCCCTATATGGACCACTGCCTGGCGGACTTGACCTTTAACATCAGAAAGAGCCCATAAGAAGGACACCAAGCTCTTTTGAACCTTCTGAGGAGCCTTTTTGACCAGAGAATAAAAGTTCAAACTGCCCGATATGGGCCACTGCCTGGTGGACTTGACCTTTAACATCAGAAAGAGCCCATAAGAAGGACACCAAGCTCTTGTGAACCTTTTGAGGAGCCTTTTTGATCTGAAAAAAAAGTTCAAACGGCCCGATATGGACTACTGCCTGGCGGACTTGACCTTTAACATCAGAAAGTGCCCAAAAGAAGGATACGAGGCTCTTCTGAACCTTCTGAGGAGCCTTTTTGACCTGAAAAAAAAAGTTCAAACGGCCTGAAATGGGCCACTGCCTGGCTGACTTGACCTTTAGCATCAGAAAGAGCCCATAAGAAGGATACAAAGCTCTTTTGATCCTTTTGAGGAGCTTTTCTGACCAGAAAAAAAAGTTGAAACGGCCCGATATGGGCCACTGCCTTGGTAGACTTGACCTTTAACATCAGAAAGAGCCCATAAGAAGGATACGAAGCTCTTTTAAACCTTCTGAGGAGCCTTTTTGACCAGAGAAAAAAAGTTCAAACGGCCCGATATTGACCACTGCCTGGAGGACTTTACCTTTAACATCAGAAAGAGCCCATAAGAAGGATACAAAGCTAATTTGAACCTTGTATCCTTTGAGCCTATTTGACCAGAGAATAAAAGTTCAAACTGCCCGATATGGACCACTGCCTGGTGGACTTGACCTTTAACATCAGAAAGAGCCCTATTAGAAGGATACGAAGCTCTTTGAACCTTCTGAGGAGCCTTTTTGACCAGAGAAAAAAAGTTCAAACGGCCCGATATGGACCACTGCATTGCGGACTTGACCCTTAACATCAGAAAGAGCCCATAAGAAAAAGACAAAGCTCTTCTGAACCTTTTGAGGAGCCTTTTTGACCTGAAAAAAAAGTTTAAACGCCCCGATATGGACCACTGCCTGGCGGACTTGACCTTTAACATCAGAAAGAGCCCATTAGAAGGATACGAAGCTCTTCTGAACCTTTTGAGGAGCCTTTTTGACCTGAAAAACAAGTTCAAACGGCCCGATATGGACCACTGCCTGGCGGACTTGACCTTTAACATCAGAAAGTGCCCAAAAGCAGGATACGAGGCTCTTCTGAACCTTCTGAGGAGCCTTTTTGACCTGAAAAAAAAAAGTTCAAACTGCTTGAAATGGGCCACTGCCTGGCGGACTTGACCTTTAGCATCAGAAAGAGCCCATAAGGAGGATACAAATCTCTTTTGAATCTTTTGAGGAGCTTTTCTGACCAGAAAAAAAAGTTGAAACGGCCCGATATGGGCCACTGCCTTGGCAGACTTGACCTTCAGCATCAGAAAGAGCCCAGAAGAAGGATACGAAGCTTTTTTTGAACCTTCTGAGGAGCATTTTTTGACCAGAGAAAAAAGTTCAAAACGCCCGATATGGACCACTGCCTGGCGGACTTGACCTTTAACATTAGAAAGAGCCCATAAGAAGGATACAAAGCTCTTTTGAACCTTCTGAGGAGCCTTTTTGACCAGAGAAAACAGTTCAAACAGCCCGATATGGACCACTGCCTAGTGGACTTAACCTTTAACATTAGAAAGAGCCCATAAGAAGGATACAAAGCTCTTTTGAACCTTCTGAGGAGCCTTTTTGACCAGAGAAAAAAGTTCAAACAGCCCGATATGGACCACTGCATTGCGGACTTGACCCTTAACATCAGAAAGAGCCCATAAGAAAAAGACAAAGCTCTTCTGAACCTTTTGAGGAGCCTTTTTGACCTGAAAAAAAAGTTTAAACGCCCCGATATGGACCACTGCCTGGCGGACTTGACCTTTAACATCAGAAAGAGCCCATTAGAAGGATACGAAGCTCTTCTGAACCTTTTGAGGAGCCTTTTTGACCTGAAAAACAAGTTCAAACGGCCCGATGTGGACCACTGCCTGGCGGACTTGACCTTTAACATCAGAAAGTGCCCAAAAGAAGGATACGAGGCTCTTCTGAACCTTCTGAGGAGCCTTTTTGACCTGAAAAAAAAAGTTCAAACTGCTTGAAATGGGCCACTGCCTGGCGGACTTGACCTTTAGCATCAGAAAGAGCCCATAAGGAGGATACAAATCTCTTTTGAATCTTTTGAGGAGCTTTTCTGACCAGAAAAAAAAGTTGAAAAGGCCCGATATGGGCCACTGCCTTGGCAGACTTGACCTTCAGCATCAGAAAGAGCCCAGAAGAAGGATACGAAGCTTTTTTGAACCTTCTGAGGAGCATTTTTTGACCAGAGAAAAAAGTTCAAAACGCCCGATATGGACCACTGCCTGGCGGACTTGACCTTTAACATTAGAAAGAGCCCATAAGAAGGATACAAAGCTCTTTTGAACCTTCTGAGGAGCCTTTTTGACCAGAGAAAACAGTTCAAACAGCCCGATATGGACCACTGCCTAGTGGACTTAACCTTTAACATTAGAAAGAGCCCATAAGAAGGATACAAAGCTCTTTTGAACCTTCTGAGGAACCTTTTTGACCAGAGAAAAAAGTTCAAACAGCCCGTTATGGACCACTGCCTGGCGGACTTGACCTTTAACATCAGAAAGAGCCCATAAGAACGACACCAAGCTCTTTTGACCCTTCTGAGGAGCCTTTTTGACCGGAGAAAAAAAGTTCAAACGGCCCGATATGGACCACTGCCTGGAGGACTTGACCTTTAACATAAGAAACAGCCCATAAGAAGGATACGAAGCTCTTTTGAACATTCTGAGGAGCCTTTTTGACCAGAGAAAAAAAGTTCAAACGGCCCGATATGGACCACTGGCTGGCGGACTTGACCTTTAACATCAGAAAGAGCCCATAAGGATACGAAGCTCTTTTGAACCTTCTGAGGAGCCTTTTTGAGCAGAGAAAAAAATATCAAACGGCCTGATATGGACCACTGCCTGGAGGACTTGACCTTTAACATAAGAAACAGCCAATAAGAAGGATACGAAGCTCTTCTGGACCTTCTGAGGAGCCTTTTTGAGCTGAAAAAAAAAGTTCAAACGGCCCGTTATGGACCACTGCCCGGCGGACTTAACCTTTAACTTCAGAAGGAGCCGCTAAAAGGAGAATACAAAGCTCTTCTGGACCTTTTGAGGAGCCTTTTTGACCTGAAAAAAAAGTTCAAACGGCCCGATATGGACCACTGCCTGGAGGGCTTGACCTTTAACATAAGAAACAGCCCATAAGAAGGATACGAAGCTCTTCTGGACCTTCTGAGGAGCCTTTTTGAGCTGAAAAAAAAAGTTCAAACGGTCCTATATGGACCACTGCCTGGCGGACTTGAACTTTAACATCAGAAAGAGCCCATAAGAAGGATACAAAGCTCTTTTGAACCTTCTGAGGAGCATTTTTTGACCAGAGAAAAAAGTTCAAACGGCCCGATATGGACCACTGCCTGGCGGACTTGACCTTTAACATCAGAAAGAGCCCTTTAGAAGGATACGAAGCTCTTCTGAACCTTTTGAGGAGCCTTTTTCACCTGAAAAAAAGTTCAAACGGCCCGATATGGACCACTGCCTGGCGGACTTGACCTTTAACATCAAAAAGTGCCCAAAAGAAGGATACGAGGCTCTTTTGAACCTTCTGAGGAGCCTTTTTGACCTGAAAAAAAAAGTTCAAACGGCCTGAAATGGGCCACTGCCTGGCGGACTTGACATTTAGCATCAGAAAGAGCCCATAAGAAGGATACAAAGCTCTTTTGAACCTTCTGAGGAGCTTTTTTGACCAGAGAAAAAAGTTCAAACGGCCCGATATGGGCCACTGCCTGGCGGACTTGACGTTTAACATCAGAAAGAGCCCATAAGAAGGATACAAAGCTCTTTTGAACCTTCTGAGGAGCCTTTTTGACCAGATAATAAAAGTTCAAACTGCCCGATATGGACCACTGCCTGGCGGACTTGACGTTTAACATCAGAAAGAGCCCATAAGAAGGATACGAAGCTCTTCTGGACCTTTTGAGGAGCCTTTTTGACCTGAAAAAAAAGTTCAAACGGCCCGATATGGACCACTGCCTGGAGGACTTGACCTTTAACATAAGAAACAGCCCATAAGAAGGATACGAAGCTCTTCTGGACCTTCTGAGAAGCCTTTTTGAGCTGAAAAAAAAAGTTCAAATGGCCCTATATGGACCACTGCCTGGCGGGCTTGACCTTTAACATCAGAAAGAGCCCATAAGAAGGATACAAAGCTCTTTTGAACCTTTTGAGGAGCCTTTTTGACCTGAAAAAAAGGTTCAAACGGCCCGATATGGACCACTGCCTGGAGGACTTGACCTTTAACATAAGAAACAGCCCATAAGAAGGATACGAAGCTCTTCTGGACCTTCTGAGGAGCCTTTTTGAGCTGAAAAAAAAAGTTCAAATGGCCCTATATGGACCACTGCCTGGCGGACTTGACCTTTAACATCAGAAAGAGCCCATAAGAAGGATACAAAGCTCTTTTGAACCTTCTGAGGAGCATTTTTTGACCAGAGAAAAAAGTTCAAACGGCCCGATATGGACCACTGCCTGGCGGACTTGACCTTTAACATCAGAAAGAGCCCTTTAGAAGGATACGAAGCTCTTCTGAACCTTTTGAGGAGCCTTTTTCACCTGAAAAAAAAGTTCAAACGGCCCGATATGGACCACTGCCTGGCGGACTTGACCTTTAACATCAGAAAGTGCCCAAAAGAAGGATACGAGGCTCTTTTGAACCTTCTGAGGAGCCTTTTTGACCTGAAAAAAAAAGTTCAAACGGCCTGAAATGGGCCACTGCCTGGCGGACTTGACATTTAGGATCAGAAAGAGCCCATAAGAAGGATACAAAGCTCTTTTGAAATCTTCTGAGGAGCTTTTTTGACCAGAAAAAAAGTTCAAACGGCCCGATATGGACCACTGCCTGGTGGACTTGACCTTTAACATCAGAAAGAGCCCATAAGAAAAATACAAAGCTCTTCTGAACCTTTTGAGGAGCTTTTCTGACCAGAAAAAAAAGTTGAAACGGCCCGATATGGGCCACTGCCTTGGCAGACTTGACCTTTAACATCAGAAAGAGCCCATAAGAAGGATACAAAGCTCTTTTGAACCTTCTGAGGAGCTTTTTTGACCAGAGAATAAAAGTTCAAACTGCCCGATATGGACCACTGCCTGGCGGACATGACGTTTAACATAAGAAAAGGCCCATAAGAAGGATACGAAGCTCTTTTGAACCTTCTGAGGAGCCTTTTTGACCAGAGAAAAAAAGTTCAAACGGCCCGATATGGACCACTGCCTGGCGGACTTGACCTTTAACTTCAGAAGGAGCCCATAAGAGGGATACGAAGCTCTTCTGGACTTTTTGAGGAGCCTTTTTGACCTGAAAAAAAGTTCAAACGGCCCGATATGGAACACTGCCTGGTGGACTTGACCTTTAACATCAGAAAGAGCCCATAAGAAAAATACAAAGCTCTTCTGAACCTTTTGAGGAGCTTTTCTGACCAGAAAAAAAAGTTGAAACGGCCCGATATGGGCCACTGCCTTGGCAGACTTGACCTTTAACATCAGAAAGAGCCCATAAGAAGGATACAAAGCTCTTTTGAACCTTCTGAGGAGCCTTTTTGACCAGAGAATAAAAGTTCAAACTGCCCGATATGGACCACTGCCTGGCGGACTTGACGTTTAACATCAGAAAGAGCCCATAAGAAGGATACGAAGCTCTTTTGAAGCTTCTGAGGAGCCTTTTTGACCAGAGAAAAAAAGTTCAAACGGCCCGATATGGACCACTGCCTGGCGGACTTGACCTTTAACATCAGAAAGAGCCCTTTAGAAGGATACGAAGCTCTTCTGAACCTTTTGAGGAGCCTTTTTCACCTGAAAAAAAGTTCAAACGGCCCGATATGGACCACTGCCTGGCGGACTTGACCTTTAACATCAGAAAGTGCCCAAAAGAAGGATACGAGGCTCTTTTGAACCTTCTGAGGAGCCTTTTTGACCTGAAAAAAAAAGTTCAAACGGGCTGAAATGGGCCACTGCCTGGCGGACTTGACATTTAGCATCAGAAAGAGCCCATAAGAAGGATAAAAAGCTCTTTTGAACCTTCTGAGGAGCTTTTTTGACCAGAGAAAAAAGTTGAAACGGCCCGATATGGACCACTGCCTGGTGGACTTGACCTTTAACATAAGAAACAGCCCATAAGAAGGATACGAAGCTCTTCTGGACCTTCTGAGGAGCCTTTTTGAGCTGAAAAAAAAAGTTCAAATGGCCCTATATGGACCACTGCCTGGCGGACTTGACCTTTAACATCAGAAAGAGCCCATAAGAAGGATACAAAGCTCTTTTGAACCTTTTGAGGAGCCTTTTTGACCTGAAAAAAAAGTTCAAACGGGCCGATATGGACCACTGCCTGGAGGACTTGACCTTTAACATAAGAAACAGCCCATAAGAAGGATACGAAGCTCTTCTGGACCTTCTGAGGAGCCTTTTTGAGCTGAAAAAAAAAGTTCAAATGGCCCTATATGGACCACTGCCTGGCGGACTTGACCTTTAACATCAGAAAGAGCCCATAAGAAGGATACAAAGCTCTTTTGAACCTTTTGAGGAGCCTTTTTGACCTGAAAAAAAAGTTCAAACGGCCCGATATGGACCACTGCCTGGAGGACTTGACCTTTAACATAAGAAACAGCCCATAAGAAGGATACGAAGCTCTTCTGGACCTTCTGAGGAGCCTTTTTCACCTGAAAAAAAAGTTCAAACGGCCCGATATGGACCACTGCCTGGCGGACTTGACCTTTAACATCAGAAAGTGCCCAAAAGAAGGATACGAGGCTCTTTTGAACCTTCTGAGGAGCCTTTTTGACCTGAAAAAAAAAGTTCAAACGGCCTGAAATGGGCCACTGCCTGGCGGACTTGACATTTAGGATAAGAAAGAGCCCATAAGAAGGATACAAAGCTCTTTTGAACCTTCTGAGGAGCTTTTTTGACCAGAGAAAAAAGTTCAAACGGCCCGATATGGACCACTGCCTGGTGGACTTGACCTTTAACATCAGAAAGAGCCCATAAGAAAAATACAAAGCTCTTCTGAACCTTTTGAGGAGCTTTTCTGACCAGAAAAAAAAGTTGAAACGGCCCGATATGGGCCACTGCCTTGGCAGACTTGACCTTTAACATCAGAAAGAGCCCATAAGAAGGATACAAAGCTCTTTTGAACCTTCTGAGGAGCCTTTTTGACCAGAGAATAAAAGTTCAAACTGCCCGATATGGACCACTGCCTGGCGGACTTGACGTTTAACATAAGAAAGAGCCCATAAGAAGGATACGAAGCTCTTTTGAACCTTCAAAGGAGCCTTTTTGACCAGAGAAAAAAAGTTCAAACGGCCCGATATGGACCACTGCCTGGCGGACTTGACCTTTAACTTCAGAAGGAGCCCATAAGAGGGATACGAAGCTCTTCTGGACTTTTTGAGGAGCCTTTTTGACCTGAAAAAAAGTTCAAACGGCCCGATATGGAACACTGCCTGGTGGACTTGACCTTTAACATCAGAAAGAGCCCATAAGAAAAATACAAAGCTCTTCTGAACCTTTTGAGGAGCTTTTCTGACCAGAAAAAAAAGTTGAAACGGCCCGATATGGGCCACTGCCTTGGCAGACTTGACTTTAACATCAGAAAGAGCCCATAAGAAGGATACAAAGCTCTTTTGAACCTTCTGAGGAGCCTTTTTGACCAGAGAATAAAAGTTCAAACTGCCCGATATGGACCACTGCCTGGCGGACTTGACGTTTAACATCAGAAAGAGCCCATAAGAAGGATACGAAGCTCTTTTGAAGCTTCTGAGGAGCCTTTTTGACCAGAGAAAAAAAGTTCAAACGGCCCGATATGGACCACTGCCTGGCGGACTTGACCTTTAACATAAGAAACAGCCCTAAAGAAGGATACGAAGCTCTTCTGGACCTTCTGAGGAGCCTTTTTGAGCTGAAAAAAAAAGTTCAAACGGCCCGTTATGGACCACTGCCTGGCGGACTTGACCTTTAACTTCAGAAGGAGCCGCTAAAAGGAGGATACGAAGCTCTTCTGGACCTTTTGAGGAGCCTTTTTGACCTGAAAAAAAGTTCAAACGGCCCGATATGGACCACTGCCTGGAGGACTTGACCTTTAACATAAGAAACAGCCCATAAGAAGGATACGAAGCTCTTCTGGACCTTCTGAGGAGCCTTTTTGAGCAGAAAAAAAAAGTTCAAACGGTCCTATATGGACCACTGCCTGGCGGACTTGAACTTTAACATCAGAAAGAGCTCATAAGAAGGATACAAAGCTCTTTTGAACCTTCTGAGGAGCATTTTTTGACCAGAGAAAAAAGTTCAAATGGCCCGATATGGACCACTGCCAGGCGGACTTGACCTTTAACATCAGAAAGAGCCCTTTAGAAGGATACGAAGCTCTTCTGAACCTTTTGAGGAGCCTTTTTCACCTGAAAAAAAGTTCAAACGGCCCGATATGGACCACTGCCTGGCGGACTTGACCTTTAACATCAGAAAGTGCCCAAAAGAAGGATACGAGGCTCTTTTGAACCTTCTGAGGAGTCTTTTTGACCTGAAAAAAAAAGTTCAAACGGCCTGAAATGGGCCACTGCCTGGCGGACTTGACATTTAGCATCAGAAAGAGCACATAAGAAGGATACAAAGCTCTTTTGAACCTTCTGAGGAGCTTTTTTGACCAGAGAAAAAAGTTCAAACGGCCCGATATGGACCACTGCCTGGTGGACTTGACCTTTAACATCAGAAGGAGCCCATAAGAAAAATACAAAGCTCTTCTGAACCTTCTGAGGAGCCTTTTTGACCAGAGAAAAAAAGTTCAAACGGCCCGATATGGACCACTGCCTGGCGGACTTGACCTTTAACATAAGAAACAGCCCATAAGAAGGATACGAAGCTCTTCTGGACCTTCTGAGGAGCCTTTTTGAGCTGAAAAAAAAAGTTCAAACGACCCGTTATGGACCACTGCCTGGCGGACTTGACCTTTAACTTCAGAAGGAGCCGCTAAAAGGAGGATACGAAGCTCTTCTGGACCTTTTGAGGAGCCTTTTTGACCTGAAAAAAAAGTTCAAACGGCCCGATATGGACCACTGCCTGGAGGACTTGACCTTTAACATAAGAAACAGCCCATAAGAAGGATACGAAGCTCTTCTGGACCTTCTGAGGAGCCTTTTTGAGCTGAAAAAAAAAGTTCAAATGGCCCTATATGGACCACTGCCTGGCGGACTTGACCTTTAACATCAGAAAGAGCCCATAAGAAGGATACAAAGCTCTTTTGAACCTTTTGACGAGCCTTTTTGACCTGAAAAAAAAGTTCAAACGGCCCGATATGGACCACTGCCTGGAGGACTTGACCTTTAACATAAGAAACAGCCCATAAGAAGGATACGAAGCTCTTCTGGACCTTCTGAGGAGCCTTTTTGAGCTGAAAAAAAAAGTTCAAATGGCCCTATATGGACCACTGCCTGGCGGACTTGACCTTTAACATCAGAAAGAGCCCATAAGAAGGATACAAAGCTCTTTTGAACCTTCTGAGGAGCATTTTTTGACCAGAGAAAAAAGTTCAAACGGCCCGATATGGACCACTGCCTGGCGGACTTGACCTTTAACATCAGAAAGAGCCCTTTAGAAGGATACGAAGCTCTTCTGAACCTTTTGAGGAGCCTTTTTCACCTGAAAAAAAAGTTCAAACGGCCCGATATGGACCACTGCCTGGCGGACTTGACCTTTAACATCAGAAAGTGCCCAAAAGAAGGATACGAGGCTCTTTTGAACCTTCTGAGGAGCTTTTTTGACCTGAAAAAAAAAGTTCAAACGGCCTGAAATGGGCCACTGCCTGGCGGACTTGACATTTAGGATCAGAAAGAGCCCATAAGAAGGATACAAAGCTCTTTTGAACCTTCTGAGGAGCTTTTTTGACCAGAGAAAAAAGTTCAAACGGCCCGATATGGACCACTGCCTGGTGGACTTGACCTTTAACATCAGAAAGAGCCCATAAGAAAAATACAAAGCTCTTCTGAACCTTTTGAGGAGCTTTTCTGACCAGAAAAAAAAGTTGAAACGGCCCGATATGGGCCACTGCCTTGGCAGACTTGACCTTTAACATCAGAAAGAGCCCATAAGAAGGATACAAAGCTCTTTTGAACCTTCTGAGGAGCCTTTTTGACCAGAGAATAAAAGTTCAAACTGCCCGATATGGACCACTGCCTGGCGGACTTGACGTTTAACATAAGAAAGAGCCAATAAGAAGGATACGAAGCTCTTTTGAACCTTCTGAGGAGCGTTTTTGACCAGAGAAAAAAAGTTCAAACGGCCCGATATGGACCACTGCCTGGCGGACTTGACCTTTAACTTCAGAAAGAGCCCATAAGAGGGATACGAAGCTCTTCTGGACTTTTTGAGGAGCCTTTTTGACCTGAAAAAAAGTTCAAACGGCCCGATATGGAACACTGCCTGGTGGACTTGACCTTTAACATCAGAAAGAGCCCATAAGAAAAATACAAAGCTCTTCTGAACCTTTTGAGGAGCTTTTCTGACCAGAAAAAAAAGTTGAAACGGCCCGATATGGGCCACTGCCTTGGCAGACTTGACCTTTAACATCAGAAAGAGCCCATAAGAAGGATACAAAGCTCTTTTGAACCTTCTGAGGAGCCTTTTTGACCAGAGAATAAAAGTTCAAACTGCCCGATATGGACCACTGCCTGGCCGACTTGACGTTTAACATCAGAAAGAGCCTATAAGAAGGATACGAAGCTCTTTTGAAGCTTCTGAGGAGCCTTTTTGACCAGAGAAAAAAAGTTCAAACGGCCCGATATGGACCACTGCCTGGCGGACTTGACCTTTAACATAAGAAACAGCCCTAAAGAAGGATACGAAGCTCTTCTGGACCTTCTGAGGAGCCTTTTTGAGCTGAAAAAAAAAGTTCAAACGGCCCGTTATGGACCACTGCCTGGCGGACTTGACCTTTAACTTCAGAAGGAGCCGCTAAAAGGAGGATACGAAGCTCTTCTGGACCTTTTGAGGAGCCTTTTTGACCTGAAAAAAAGTTCAAACGGCCCGATATGGACCACTGCCTGGAGGACTTGACCTTTAACATAAGAAACAGCCCATAAGAAGGATACGAAGCTCTTCTGGACCTTCTGAGGAGCCTTTTTGAGCTGAAAAAAAAAGTTCAAACGGTCCTATATGGACCACTGCCTGGCGGACTTGAACTTTAACATCAGAAAGAGCCCATAAGAAGGATACAAAGCTCTTTTGAACCTTCTGAGGAGCATTTTTTGACCAGAGAAAAAAGTTCAAACGGCCCGATATGGACCACTGCCTGGCGGACTTGACCTTTAACATCAGAAAGAGCCCTTTAGAAGGATACGAAGCTCTTCTGAACCTTTTGAGGAGCCTTTTTCACCTGAAAAAAAGTTCAAACGGCCCGATATGGACCACTGCCTGGCGGACTTGACCTTTAACATCAGAAAGTGCCCAAAAGAAGGATACGAGGCTCTTTTGAACCTTCTGAGGAGCCTTTTTGACCTGAAAAAAAAGTTCAAACGGCCTGAAATGGGCCACTGCCTGGCGGACTTGACATTTAGCATCAGAAAGAGCCCATAAGAAGGATACAAAGCTCTTTTGAACCTTCTGAGGAGCTTTTTTGACCAGAGAAAAAAGTTCAAACGGCCCGATATGGACCACTGCCTGGTGGACTTGACCTTTAACATCAGAAGGAGCCCATAAGAAAAATACAAAGCTCTTCTGAACCTTCTGAGGAGCCTTTTTGACCAGAGAAAAAAAGTTCAAACGGCCCGATATGGACCACTGCCTGGCGGACTTGACCTTTAACATAAGAAACAGCCCATAAGAAGGATACGAAGCTCTTCTGGACCTTCTGAGGAGCCTTTTTGAGCTGAAAAAAAAAGTTCAAACGGCCCGTTATGGACCCCTGCCCGGCGGACTTGACCTTTAACTTCAGAAGGAGCCGCTAAAAGGAGAATACAAAGCTCTTCTGGACCTTTTGAGGAGCCTTTTTGACCTGAAAAAAAAGTTCAAACGGCCCGATATGGACCACTACCTGGAGGACTTGACCTTTAAAATAAGAAACAGCCCATAAGAAGGATACGAAGCTCTTCTGGACCTTCTGAGGAGCCTTTTTGAGCTGAAAAAAAAAGTTCAAATGGCCCTATATGGACCACTGCCTGGCGGACTTGACCTTTAACATCAGAAAGAGCCCAAAAGAAGGATACAAAGCTCTTTTGAACCTTTTGAGGAGCCTTTCTGACCAGAAAAAAAAGTTGAAACGGCCCGATATGGGCCACTGCCTGGCGGACTTGACGTTTAACATCAGAAAGAGCCCATAAGAAGGATACAAAGCTCTTTTGAACCTTCTGAGGAGCCTTTTTGACCAGAGAATAAAAGTTCAAACTGCCCGATATGGACCACTGCCTGGCGGACTTGACGTTTAACATCAGAAAGAGCCCATAAGAAGGATACGAAGCTCTTTTGAACCTTCTGAGGAGCCTTTTTGACCAGAGAAAAAAAGTTCAAACGGCCCGATATGGACCACTGCCTGGCGGACTTGACCTTTAACATAAGAAACAGCCCATAAGAAGGATACGAAGCTCTTCTGGACCTTCTGAGGAGCCTTTTTGAGCTGAAAAAAAAAAGTTAAAACGGCCCGTTATGGACCACTGCCTGGCGGACTTGACCTTTAATTTCAGAAGGAGCCGCTAAAAGGAGGATACGAAGCTCTTCTGGACCTTTTGAGGAGCCTTTTTGACCTGAAAAAAAAGTTCAAACGGCCCGATATGGACCACTGCCTGGAGGACTTGACCTTTAACATAAGAAACAGCCCATAAGAAGGATACGAAGCTCTTCTGGACCTTCTGAGGAGCCTTTTTGAGCTGAAAAAAAAAGTTCAAATGGCCCTATATGGACCACTGCCTGGCGGACTTGACCTTTAACATCAGAAAGAGCCCATAAGAAGGATACAAAGCTCTTGAACCTTTTGAGGAGCCTTTTTGACCTGAAAAAAAAGTTCAAACGGCCCGATATGGACCACTGCCTGGAGGACTTGACCTTTAACATAAGAAACAGCCCATAAGAAGGATACGAAGCTCTTCTTGACCTTCTGAGGAGCCTTTTTGAGCTGAAAAAAAAAAGTTCAAATGGCCCTATATGGACCACTGCCTGGCGGACTTGACCTTTAACATCAGAAAGAGCCCATAAGAAGGATACAAAGCTCTTTTGAACCTTCTGAGGAGCATTTTTTGACCAGAGAAAAAAGTTCAAACGGCCCGATATGGACCACTGCCTGGCGGACTTGACCTTTAACATCAGAAAGAGCCCTTTAGAAGGATACGAAGCTCTTCTGAACCTTTTGAGGAGCCTTTTTCACCTGAAAAAAAAGTTCAAACGGCCCGATATGGACCACTGCCTGGCGGACTTGACCTTTAACATCAGAAAGTGCCCAAAAGAAGGATACGAGGCTCTTTTGAACCTTCTGAGGAGCCTTTTTGACCTGAAAAAAAAAAGTTCAAACGGCCTGAAATGGGCCACTGCCTGGCGGACTTGACATTTAGGATCAGAAAGAGCCCATAAGAAGGATACAAAGCTCTTTTGAACCTTCTGAGGAGCTTTTTTGACCAGAGAAAAAAATTCAAACGGCCCGATATGGACCACTGCCTGGTGGACTTGACCTTTAACATCAGAAAGAGCCCATAAGAAAAATACAAAGCTCTTCTGAACCTTTTGAGGAGCTTTTCTGACCAGAAAAAAAAGTTGAAACGGCCCGATATGGGCCACTGCCTTGGCAGACTTGACCTTTAACATCAGAAAGAGCCCATAAGAAGGATACAAAGCTCTTTTGAACCTTCTGAGGAGCCTTTTTGACCAGAGAATAAAAGTTCAAACTGCCCGATATGGACCACTGCCTGGCGGACTTGACGTTTAACATAAGAAAGAGCCCATAAGAAGGATACGAAGCTCTTTTGAACCTTTTGAGGAGCCTTTTTGACTAGAGAAAAAAAGTTCAAACGGCCCGATATGGACCACTGCCTGGCGGACTTGACCTTTAACTTCAGAAGCAGCCCATAAGAGGGATACGAAGCTCTTCTGGACTTTTTGAGGAGCCTTTTTGACCTGAAAAAAAGTTCAAACGGCCCGATATGGAACACTGCCTGGTGGACTTGACCTTTAACATCAGAAAGAGCCCATAAGAAAAATACAAAGCTCTTCTGAACCTTTTGAGGAGCTTTTCTGACCAGAAAAAAAAGTTGAAACGGCCCGATATGGGCCACTGCCTTGGCAGACTTGACCTTTAACATCAGAAAGAGCCCATAAGAAGGATACAAAGCTCTTTTGAACCTTCTGAGGAGCCTTTTTGACCAGAGAATAAAAGTTCAAACTGCCCGATATGGACCACTGCCTGGCGGACTTGACGTTTAACATCAGAAAGAGCCCATAAGAAGGATACAAAGCTCTTTTGAAGCTTCTGAGGAGCCTTTTTGACCAGAGAAAAAAAGTTCAAACGGCCCGATATGGACCACTGCCTGGCGGTCTTGACCTTTAACATAAGAAACAGCCCTAAAGAAGGATACGAAGCTCTTCTGGACCTTCTGAGGAGCCTTTTTGAGCTGAAAAAAAAAGTTCAAACGGCCCGTTATGGACCACTGCCTGGCGGACTTGACCTTTAACTTCAGAAGGAGCCGCTAAAAGGAGGATACGAAGCTCTTCTGGACCTTTTGAGGAGCCTTTTTGACCTGAAAAAAAGTTCAAACGGCCCGATATGGACCACTGCCTGGAGGACTTGACCTTTAACATAAGAAACAGCCCATAAGAAGGATACGAAGCTCTTCTGGACCTTCTGAGGAGCCTTTTTGAGCTGAAAAAAAAAGTTCAAATGGCCCTATATGGACCACTGCCTGGCGGACTTGACCTTAAACATCAGAAAGAGCCCATAAGAAGGATACAAAGCTCTTTTGAACCTTCTGAGGAGCATTTTTTGACCAGAGAAAAAAGTTCAAACGGCCCGATATGGACCACTGCCTGGCGGACTTGACCTTTAACATCAGAAAGAGCCCTTTAGAAGGATACGAAGCTCTTCTGAACCTTTTGAGGAGCCTTTTTCACCTGAAAAAAAAGTTCAAACGGCCCGATATGGACCACTGCCTGGCGGACTTGACCTTTAACATCAGAAAGTGCCCAAAAGAAGGATACGAGGCTCTTTTGAACCTTCTGAGGAGCCTTTTTGACCTGAAAAAAAAAGTTCAAACGGCCTGAAACGGGCCACTGCCTGCAGGACTTGACATTTAGCATCAGAAAGAGCCCATAAGAAGGATACAAAGCTCTTTTGAACCTTCTGAGGAGCTTTTTTGACCAGAGAAAAAAGTTCAAACGGCCCGATATGGACCACTGCCTGGTGGACTTGACCTTTAACTTCAGAAGGAGCCCATAAGAGGGATACGAAGCTCTTCTGGACTTTTTGAGGAGCCTTTTTGACCTGAAAACAAGTTCAAACGGCCCGATATGGAACACTGCCTGGCGGATTTGACCTTTAACATCAGAAAGAGCCCATAAGAAGGATACAAAGCTCTTGTGAACCTTTTGAGGAGCCTTTTTGACCAGAAAAAAAAGTTCAAACGGCCTGAAATGGGCCACTGCCTGGCGGACTTGACCTTTAGCATCAGAAAGAGCCCATAAGAAGGATACAAACCTCTTTTGAACCTTTTGAGGAGCTTTTCTGACCAGAGAAAAAAGTTGAAATGGCCCGATATGGGCCACTGCCTTGGCAGACTTGACCTTTAACATCAGAAAGAGCCCATAAGAAGGATACAAAGCTTTTTTGAACCTTCTGAGGAGCATTTTTTGACCAGAGAAAAAAGTTCAAACGGCCCGATATGGACCCGTGCCTGGCGGACTTTTTATATTATTTTTTTATTTAACCTTTATTTAACCAGGAAAATCCCGTTGAGATTACTAATCTCTTTTTCAAGGGAGTCCTGGCCAAGACAGCGACACAGATCACAACAATTCAGTACATTACAGACAATTTCATAACAATTTCATAAGACTATTTAAAAACATTTACTTGACCTTTAACATTAGAAAGAGCCCATAAGAAGGATACAAAGCTCTTTTGAACCTTTTGAGGAGCTTTTCTGACCAGAAAAATAAGTTCAAACGGCCCGATATGGACCACTGCCTGGCGGACTTGAAATTTAACATCAGAAAGAGCCCATAAGAAGGATACAAAGCTCTTTTGAACCTTCTGAAGAGCATTTTTTGACCAGAGAAAAAAGTTCAATCGGCCCGATATGGACCACTGTCTGGCGGACTTGACCTTTAACATTAGAAAGAGCCCATAAGAAGGATACAAAGCTCTTTTGAACCTTCTGAGGAGCTTTTTTGACCAGAGAAAAAAGTTCAAACGGCCCGATATGGACCACTGCCTGGTGGACTTTACCTTTAACATCAGAAAGAGCCCATAAGAAAAATACAAAGCTCTTCTGAACCTTTTGAGGAGCTTTTCTGACCAGAAAAAAAAGTTGAAACGGCCCGATATGGGCCACTGCCTTGGCAGACTTGACCTTTAACATCAGAAAGAGCCCATAAGAAGGATACAAAGCTCTTTTGAACCTTCTGAGGAGCCTTTTTGACCAGAGAATAAAAGTTCAAACTGCCCGATATGGACCACTGCCTGGCGGACTTGACGTTTAACATAAGAAAGAGCCCATAAGAAGGATACGAAGCTCTTTTGAACCTTCTGAGGAGCCTTTTTGACCAGAGAAAAAAAGTTCAAACGGCCCGATATGGACCACTGCCTGGCGGACTTGACCTTTAACTTCAGAAGGAGCCCATAAGAGGGATACGAAGCTCTTCTGGACTTTTTGAGGAGCCTTTTTGACCTGAAAAAAAGTTCAAACGGCCCGATATGGAACACTTTCTGGTGGACTTGACCTTTAACATCAGAAAGAGCCCATAAGAAAAATACAAAGCTCTTCTGAACCTTTTGAGGAGCTTTTCTGACCAGAAAAAAAAGTTGAAACGGCCCGATATGGGCCACTGCCTTGGCAGACTTGACCTTTAACATCAGAAAGAGCCCATAAGAAGGATACAAAGCTCTTTTGAACCTTCTGAGGAGCCTTTTTGACCAGAGAATAAAAGTTCAAACTGCCCGATATGGACCACTGCCTGGCGGACTTGACGTTTAACATCAGAAAGAGCCCATAAGAAGGATACGAAGCTCTTTTGAAGCTTCTGAGGAGCCTTTTTGACCAGAGAAAAAAAGTTCAAACGGCCCGATATGGACCACTGCCTGGCGGACTTGACCTTTAACTTCAGAAGGAGCCCATAAGAGGGATACGAAGCTCTTCTGGACTTTTTGAGGAGCCTTTTTGACCTGAAAAAAAGTTCAAACGGCCCGATATGGAACACTTTCTGGTGGACTTGACCTTTAACATCAGAAAGAGCCCATAAGAAAAATACAAAGCTCTTCTGAACCTTTTGAGGAGCTTTTCTGACCAGAAAAAAAAGTTGAAACGGCCCGATATGGGCCACTGCCTTGGCAGACTTGACCTTTAACATCAGAAAGAGCCCATAAGAAGGATACAAAGCTCTTTTGAACCTTCTGAGGAGCCTTTTTGACCAGAGAATAAAAGTTCAAACTGCCCGATATGGACCACTGCCTGGCGGACTTGACGTTTAACATCAGAAAGAGCCCATAAGAAGGATACGAAGCTCTTTTGAAGCTTCTGAGGAGCCTTTTTGACCAGAGAAAAAAAGTTCAAACGGCCCGATATGGACCACTGCCTGGCGGTCTTGACCTTTAACATAAGAAACAGCCCTAATGAAGGATACGAAGCTCTTCTGGACCTTCTGAGGAGCCTTTTTGAGCTGAAAAAAAAAGTTCAAACGGCCCGTTATGGACCACTGCCTGGCGGACTTGACCTTTAACTTCAGAAGGAGCCGCTAAAAGGAGGATACGAAGCTCTTCTGGACCTTTTGAGGAGCCTTTTTGACCTGAAAAAAAGTTCAAACGGCCCGATATGGACCACTGCCTGGAGGACTTGACCTTTAACATAAGAAACAGCCCATAAGAAGGATACGAAGCTCTTCTGGACCTTCTGAGGAGCCTTTTTGAGCTGAAAAAAAAAGTTCAAATGGCCCTATATGGACCACTGCCTGGCGGACTTGACCTTTAACATTAGAAAGAGCCCATAAGAAGGATACAAAGCTCTTTTGAACCTTCTGAGGAGCATTTTTTGACCGGAGAAAAAAGTTCAAACGGCCCGATATGGACCACTGCCTGGCGGACTTGACCTTTAACATCAGAAAGAGCCCTTTAGAAGGATACGAAGCTCTTCTGAACCTTTTGAGGAGCCTTTTTCACCTGAAAAAAAAGTTCAAACGGCCCGATATGGACCACTGCCTGGCGGACTTGACCTTTAACATCAGAAAGTGCCCAAAAGAAGGATACGAGGCTCTTTTGAACCTTCTGAGGAGCCTTTTTGACCTGAAAAAAAAAGTTCAAACGGCCTGAAACGGGCCACTGCCTGCCGGACGTGACATTTAGCATCAGAAAGAGCCCATAAGAAGGATACAAAGCTCTTTTGAACCTTCTGAGGAGCTTTTTTGACCAGAGAAAAAAGTTCAAACGGCCCGATATGGACCACTGCCTGGTGGACTTGACCTTTAACTTCAGAAGGAGCCCATAAGAGGGATACGAAGCTCTTCTGGACTTTTTGAGGAGCCTTTTTGACCTGAAAACAAGTTCAAACGGCCCGATATGGAACACTGCCTGGCGGATTTGACCTTTAACATCAGAAAGAGCCCATAAGAAGGATACAAAGCTCTTGTGAACCTTTTGAGGAGCCTTTTTGACCAGAAAAAAAAGTTCAAACGGCCTGAATTGGGCCACTGCCTGGCGGACTTGACCTTTAGCATCAGAAAGAGCCCATAAGAAGGATACAAACCTCTTTTGAACCTTTTGAGGAGCTTTTCTGACCAGAGAAAAAAGTTGAAATGGCCCGATATGGGCCACTGCCTTGGCAGACTTGACCTTTAACATCAGAAAGAGCCCATAAGAAGGATACAAAGCTTTTTTGAACCTTCTGAGGAGCATTTTTTGACCAGAGAAAAAAGTTCAAACGGCCCGATATGGACCCGTGCCTGGCGGACTTTTTATTTTATTTTTTTATTTAACCTTTATTTAACCAGGAAAATCCCGTTGAGATTACTAATCTCTTTTTCAAGGGAGTCCTGGACAAGACAGCGACACAGATCACAACAATTCAGTACATTACAGACAATTTCATAACAATTTCATAAGACTATTTAAAAACATTTACTTGACCTTTAACGTTAGAAAGAGCCCATAAGAAGGATACAAAGCTCTTTTGAACCTTTTGAGGAGCTTTTCTGACCAGAAAAATAAGTTCAAACGGCCCGATATGGACCACTGCCTGGCGGACTTGAAATTTAACATCAGAAAGAGCCCATAAGAAGGATACAAAGCTCTTTTGAACCTTCTGAAGAGCATTTTTTGACCAGAGAAAAAAGTTCAATCGGCCCGATATGGACCACTGTCTGGCGGACTTGACCTTTAACATTAGAAAGAGCCCATAAGAAGGATACAAAGCTCTTTTGAACCTTCTGAGGAGCCTTTTTGACCAGAGAAAAAAGTTCAAACGGCCCGATATGGACCACTGCCTGGCGGACTTGACCTTTAACATCAGAAGGAGCCCATAACAAGGATACGAAGCTCTTCTGGACCTTCTGAGCAGCCTTTTTTAGCTGAAAAAAAAAGTTCAAACGGCCCGATATGGACAACTGCAAGGCGGACTTGACCTTTAACTTCAGAAAGAGCCCATAAGAAGGATACGAAGCTCTTCTGGACCTTTGTGAGGAGCCTTTTTGACCTGAAAAAAAGTTCAAACGGCCCGATATGGACTACTGCCTGGCGGACTTGACTTTTAACATCAGAAAGAGCACATAAGAAGGATACAAATCTCTTGTGAACCTTTTGAGGAGCCTTTTTGACCAGAAAATAAAGTTCAAACGGCCCGATATGGACCACTGCCTGGCGGACTTGACCTTTAACATCAGAAAGAGCCCTTTAGAAGGATACAAAGCTCTTCTGAACCTTTTGAGGAGCCTTTTTCACCTGAAAAAAAAGTTCAAACGGCCCGATATGGACCACTGCCTGGCGGACTTGACCTTCAACATCAGAAAGTGCCCAAAAGAAGGATACGAGGCTCTTCTAAACCTTCTGAGGAGCCTTTTTGACCTAAAAAAAAAAGTTCAAACGGCCTGAAATGGGCCACTGCCTGGCGGACTTGACCTTTAGCATCAGAAAGAGCCCATAAGAAGGATACAAAGCTCTTTTGAACCTTTTGAGGAGCTTTTCTGACCAGATAAAAAAGTTGAAACGGCCCGATATGGGCCACTGCCTTGGCAGACTTGACCTTTAACATCAGAAAGAGCCCATAAGAAGGATACAAAGCTTTTTTGAACCTTCTGAGGAGCATTTTTTGACCACAGAAAAAAGTTCAAAGGGCCCGATATGGACCACTGCCTGGCGGACTTGACCTTTAACATTGAAAAGAGCCCATAAGAAGGACACCAAGCTCTTTTGAACCTTCTGAGGAGCCTTTTTGACCAGAGAAAAAAAATTCAAACGGCCCGATATGGACCACTGCCTGGCGGACTTGTCCCTTAACATCAGAAAGAGCCCTTTAGAAGGATACGAAGCTCTTCTGAACCTTTTGAGGAGCCTTTTTGACCTGAAAAAAAAGTTCAAAGGGCCCGATATGGACCACTGCCTGGCGGACTTGACCTTTAACATTAGAAAGAGCCCATAAGAAGGATACAAAGCTCTTTTGAACCTTCTGAGGAGCATTTTTTGACCGGAGAAAAAAGTTCAAACGGCCCGATATGGACCACTGCCTGGCGGACTTGACCTTTAACATCAGAAAGAGCCCTTTAGAAGGATACGAAGCTCTTCTGAACCTTTTGAGGAGCCTTTTTCACCTGAAAAAAAAGTTCAAACGGCCCGATATGGACCACTGCCTGGCGGACTTGACCTTTAACATCAGAAAGTGCCCAAAAGAAGGATACGAGGCTCTTTTGAACCTTCTGAGGAGCCTTTTTGACCTGAAAAAAAAAGTTCAAACGCCCTGAAACGGGCCACTGCCTGCCGGACGTGACATTTAGCATCAGAAAGAGCCCATAAGAAGGATACAAAGCTCTTTTGAACCTTCTGAGGAGCTTTTTTGACCAGAGAAAAAAGTTCAAACGGCCCGATATGGACCACTGCCTGGTGGACTTGACCTTTAACTTCAGAAGGAGCCCATAAGAGGGATACGAAGCTCTTCTGGACTTTTTGAGGAGCCTTTTTGACCTGAAAACAAGTTCAAACGGCCCGATATGGAACACTGCCTGGCGGATTTGACCTTTAACATCAGAAAGAGCCCATAAGAAGGATACAAAGCTCTTGTGAACCTTTTGAGGAGCCTTTTTGACCAGAAAAAAAAGTTCAAACGGCCTGAAATGGGCCACTGCCTGGCGGACTTGACCTTTAGCATCAGAAAGAGCCCATAAGAAGGATACAAACCTCTTTTGAACCTTTTGAGGAGCTTTTCTGACCAGAGAAAAAAGTTGAAATGGCCCGATATGGGCCACTGCCTTGGCAGACTTGACCTTTAACATCAGAAAGAGCCCATAAGAAGGATACAAAGCTTTTTTGAACCTTCTGAGGAGCATTTTTTGACCAGAGAAAAAAGTTCAAACGGCCCGATATGGACCCGTGCCTGGCGGACTTTTTATTTTATTTTTTTATTTAACCTTTATTTAACCAGGAAAATCCCGTTGAGATTACTAATCTCTTTTTCAAGGGAGTCCTGGCCAAGACAGCGACACAGATCACAACAATTCAGTACATTACAGACAATTTCATAACAATTTCATAAGACTATTTAAAAACATTTACTTGACCTTTAACGTTAGAAAGAGCCCATAAGAAGGATACAAAGCTCTTTTGAACCTTTTGAGGAGCTTTTCTGACCAGAAAAATAAGTTCAAACGGCCCGATATGGACCACTGCCTGGCGGACTTGAAATTTAACATCAGAAAGAGCCCATAAGAAGGATACAAAGCTCTTTTGAACCTTCTGAAGAGCATTTTTTGACCAGAGAAAAAAGTTCAATCGGCCCGATATGGACCACTGTCTGGCGGACTTGACCTTTAACATTAGAAAGAGCCCATAAGAAGGATACAAAGCTCTTTTGAACCTTCTGAGGAGCCTTTTTGACCAGAGAAAAAAGTTCAAACGGCCCGATATGGACCACTGCCTGGCGGACTTGACCTTTAACATCAGAAGGAGCCCATAACAAGGATACGAAGCTCTTCTGGACCTTCTGAGCAGCCTTTTTTAGCTGAAAAAAAAAGTTCAAACGGCCCGATATGGACAACTGCAAGGCGGACTTGACCTTTAACTTCAGAAAGAGCCCATAAGAAGGATACGAAGCTCTTCTGGACCTTTGTGAGGAGCCTTTTTGACCTGAAAAAAAGTTCAAACGGCCCGATATGGACTACTGCCTGGCGGACTTGACTTTTAACATCAGAAAGAGCACATAAGAAGGATACAAATCTCTTGTGAACCTTTTGAGGAGCCTTTTTGACCAGAAAATAAAGTTCAAACGGCCCGATATGGACCACTGCCTGGCGGACTTGACCTTTAACATCAGAAAGAGCCCTTTAGAAGGATACAAAGCTCTTCTGAACCTTTTGAGGAGCCTTTTTCACCTGAAAAAAAAGTTCAAACGGCCCGATATGGACCACTGCCTGGCGGACTTGACCTTCAACATCAGAAAGTGCCCAAAAGAAGGATACGAGGCTCTTCTAAACCTTCTGAGGAGCCTTTTTGACCTAAAAAAAAAAGTTCAAACGGCCCGATATGGGCCACTGCCTGGCGGACTTGACCTTTAGCATCAGAAAGAGCCCATAAGAAGGATACAAAGCTCTTTTGAACCTTTTGAGGAGCTTTTCTGACCAGATAAAAAAGTTGAAACGG
The DNA here is from genome assembly GCA_026230005.1 of Gila orcuttii. Taxonomy (NCBI): domain Eukaryota; kingdom Metazoa; phylum Chordata; class Actinopteri; order Cypriniformes; family Leuciscidae; genus Gila; species Gila orcuttii. The sequence goes on from JAPDVR010000014.1 coordinate 12,219,593, forward strand.
CCCGATATGGGCCACTGCCTTGGCAGACTTGACCTTTAACATCAGAAAGAGCCCATAAGAAGGATACAAAGCTTTTTTGAACCTTCTGAGGAGCATTTTTTGACCACAGAAAAAAGTTCAAAGGGCCCGATATGGACCACTGCCTGGCGGACTTGACCTTTAACATTGAAAAGAGCCCATAAGAAGGACACCAAGCTCTTTTGAACCTTCTGAGTAGCCTTTTTGACCAGAGAAAAAAAATTCAAACGGCCCGATATGGACCACTGCCTGGCGGACTTGTCCCTTAACATCAGAAAGAGCCCTTTAGAAGGATACGAAGCTCTTCTGAACCTTTTGAGGAGCCTTTTTGACCTGAAAAAAAAGTTCAAATGGCCCGATATGGACCACTGCCTGGCGGACTTGACCTTTAACTTCAGAAGGAGCCCATAAGAAGGATACGAAGCTCTTCTGAACCTTCTGAGGAGCCTTTTTGACCTGAAAAAAAAGTTCAAACGGCCCGATATGGACCACTGCCTGGTGGACATGACCTTTAACATCAGAAAGAGCCCATAAGAAGGATACAAAGCTCTTTTGAACCTTCTGAGGAGCCTTTTTGATCAGAGAAAAAAAGTTCAAACGGCCGATATGGACCACTGCCTGGAGGACTTGACCTTTAACATCAGAAAGAGCCCATAAGAAGGATACGAAGCTCTTCTGGACCTTTGTGAGGAGCCTTTTTGACCTGAAAAAAAGTTCAAACGGCCCGATATGGACCACTGCCTGGCGGACTTGACCTTTAACATCAGAAAGAGCACATAAGAAGGATACAAATCTCTTGTGAACCTTTTGAGGAGCCTTTTTGACCAGAAAATAAAGTTCAAACGGCCCGATATGGACCACTGCCTGGCGGACTTGACCTTTAACATCAGAAAGAGCCCTTTAGAAGGATACAAAGCTCTTCTGAACCTTTTGAGGTGCCTTTTTGACCTGAAAAAAAAGTTCAAACGGCCCGATATGGACCACTGCCTGGCGGACTTGACCTTTAACATCAGAAGGTGCCCAAAAGAAGGATACGAGGCTCTTCTGAACCTTCTGAGGAGCCTTTTTGACCTTAAAAAAAAAGTTAAAACGGCCTGAAATGGGCCACTGCCTGGCGGACTTGACCTTTAGCATCAGAAAGAGCCCATAAGAAGGATACAAAGCTTTTTTGAACCTTTTGAGGAGCTTTTCTGACCAGAAAAAAAAGTTGAAACGGCCCGATATGGGCCACTGCCTTGGCAGACTTGACCTTTAACATCAGAAAGAGCCCATAAGAAGGATACAAATCTTTTTTGAACCTTCTGAGGAGCATTTTTTGACCACAGAAAAAAGTTAAAACGGCCCGATATGGACCACTGCCTGGCGGACTTGACCTTTAACATCAGAAAGAGCCCATAAGAAGGACACCAAGCTCTTTTGAACCTTCTGAGGAGCCTTTTTGACCCGAGAAAAAAAATTCAAACGGCCCGATATGAACCACTGCCTGGCGGACTTGTCCCTTAACATCAGAAAGAGCCCATAAGAAAAATACAAAGCCCTTCTGAACCTTTTGAGGAATCTTTTTGACCTGAAAAAAAAGTTCAAACGGCCCGATATGGACCACTGCCTAGCGGACTTGAAATTTAACATCAGAAAGAGCCCATAAGAAGGATACAAAGCTCTTTTGAACATTCTGAGTAGCATTTTTTGACCAGAGAAAACAGTTCAAACGGCCCGAAATGGACCACTGCCTGGCGGACTTGACCTTTAACATTAGAAAGAGCCCATAAGAAGGATACAAAGCTCTTTTGAACCTTCTGAGGAGGCTTTTTGACCAGAGAAAAAAGTTTAAACGGCCCGATATGGACCACTGCCTGGTGGACTTGACCTTTAACATCAGAAGGAGCCCATAAGAAGGATACGAAGCTCTTCTGGACCTTTTGAGGAGCCTTTTTGAGCTGAAAAAAAAGTTCAAACGGCCCGATATGGACCACTGCCTGGCGGACTTGACCTTTAACATCAGAAAGAGCACATAAGAAGGATACAAATCTCTTGTGAACCTTCTGAGGATTATTTTTGACCAGAGAAAAAAGTTCAAACGGCCCGATATGGGCCACTGCCTTGGCAGACTTGACCTTTAACATCAGAAAGAGCCCATAAGGATACGAAGCTCTTTTAAATCTTCTGAGGAGCCTTTTTGAGCAGAGAAAAAAAGTTCAAACGGCCCGATATGGACCACTGCCTTGCGGACTTGACCTTTAACATCAGAAAGAGCCCATAAGAAGGATACGAAGCTCTTTTGAACCTTCTGAGGAGGCTTTTTTTACCAGAGAAAAAAAGTTCAAACGGCCCGATATGGACCACTGGCTGGCGGAATTGACCTTTAACATCAGAAAGAGCCCATAAGAAGGATACAAAGCTCTTGTGAACCTTTTGAGGAGCCTTTTTCATCTGAAAAAAAAGTTCAAACGGCCCGATATGGACCACTGCCTGGCGGACTTGACCTTTAACATCAGAAAGTGCCCAAAAGAAGGATACGAGGCTCTTCTGAACCTTCTGAGGAGCCTTTTTGACTTGAAAAAAAAGTTCAAACGGCCTGAAATGGGCCACTGCCTGGCTGACTTGACCTTTAGCATCAGAAAGAGCCCATAAGAAGGATACAAAGCTCTTTTGATCCTTTTGAGGAGCTTTTCTGACCAGAAAAAAAGTTGAAACGGCCCGATATGGGCCACTGCCTTGGCAGACTTGACCTTTAACATCAGAAAGAGCCCATAAGGATATGAAGCTCTTTTAAACCTTCTGAGGAGCCTTTTTGACCAGAGAAAAAAAGTTCAAACGGCCCGATATGGACCACTGCCTTGCGGACTTGACCTTTAACATCAGAAAGAGCCCATAAGAAGGATACAAAGCTCTTTTGAACCTTCTGAGGAGCCTTTTTGACCAGAGAAAAAAAGTTCAAATGGCCCGATATGGACATTTGCCTGGAGGACTTTACCTTTAACATCAGAAAGAGCCCATAAGAAGGATACAAAGCTCATTTGAACCTTCTGAGGAGCATTTTTTGACCAGAGAAAACAGTTCAAACGGCCCGATATGGACCACTGCCTGGCGGACTTGACCTTTAACATTAGAAAGAGCCCATAAGAAGGATACAAAGCTCTTTTGAACCTTCTGAGGAGGCTTTTTGACCAGAGAAAAAAGTTCAAACGGCCCGATATGGACCACTGCCTGGCGGACTTGACCTTTAAATTCAGAAGGAGCCCATAAGAAGGATACGAAGCTCTTCTGGACCTTTTGAGGAGCCTTTTTGACCTGAAAAAAAAGTTCAAACGGCCCGATATGGACCACTGCCTGGCGGACTTGACCTTTAACATCAGAAAGAGCACATAAGAAGGATACAAATCTCTTGTGAACCTTCTGAGGATTCTTTTTGACCAGAGAAAAAAGTTCAAACGGCCCGATATGGGCCACTGCCTTGGCAGACTTGACCTTTAACATCAGAAAGAGCCCATAAGGATACAAAGCTCTTTTAAACCTTCTGAGGAGCCTTTTTGAGCAGAGAAAAAAAGTTCAAATGGCCCGTTATGGACCACTGCCTTGCGGACTTGACCTTTAACATCAGAAAGAGCCCAAAAGAAGGATACAAAGCTCATTTGAACCTTCTGAGGAGCCTTTTTGACCAGAGAATAAAAGTTCAAACTGCCCGATATGGACCACTGCCTGGCGGACTTGACCTTTAACATCAGAAAGAGCCCATAAGGATACGAGGCTCTTTTGAACCTTCTGAGGAGCCTTTTTGAGCAGAGAAAATAAGATCAAACGGCCCGATATGGACCACTGCCTTGGGGACTTGACCTTTAACATAAGAAACAGCCCATAAGAAGGATACGAAGCTCTTTTGAACCTTCTGAGGAGCCTTTTTGACCAGAGAAAAAAAGTTCAAACGGCCCGATATGGACCACTGGCTGGCGGACTTGACCTTTAACATCAGAAAGAGCCCATAAGGATACGAGGCTCTTTTGAACCTTCTGAGGAGCCTTTTTGAGCAGAGAAAAAAAGATCAAACGGCCTGATATGGACCACTGCCTGGAGGATTTGACCTTTAACATAAGAAACAGCCCATAAGAAGGATACGAAGCTCTTCTGGACCTTCTGAGGAGCCTTTTTGAGCTGAAAAAAAAAGTTCAAACGGCCCGTTATGGACCACTGCCTGGCGGACTTGACCTTTAACTTCAGAAGGAGCCGCTAAAAGGAGGATACGAAGCTCTTCTGGACCTTTTGAGGAGCCTTTTTGACCTGAAAAAAAAAGTTCAAACGGCCTGAAATGGGCCACTGCCTGGCGGATTTGACCTTTAGCATCAGAAAGAGCCCATAAGAAGGATAAAAAGCTCTTTTGAACCTTTTGAGGAGCTTTTCTGACCAGAAAAAAAAGTTGTAACGGCCCGATATTGGCCACTGCCTTATCAGACTTGATCTTTAACATCAGAAAGAGCCCATAAGAAGGATACGAAGCTTTTTTTGAACCTTCTGAGGAGCATTTTTTGACCAGAGAAAAAAGTTCAAACGGCCCGATATGGACCACTGCCTGGCGGACTTGACCTTTAACATCAGAAAGAGCCCATAAGAAGGATACAAAGCTCTTTTGAACCTTCTGAGGAGCATTTTTTGACCACAGAAAAAAGTTAAAACGGCCCGATATGGACCACTGCATGGCGGACTTGACCTTTAACATCAGAAAGAGCCCATAAGAAGGACACCAAGCTCTTTTGAACCTTCTGAGGAGCCTTTTTGACCAGAGAAAAAAAATTCAAACGGCCCGATATGAACCACTGCCTGGCGGACTTGTCCCTTCACATCAGAAAGAGCCCATAAGAAAAATACAAAGCCCTTCTGAACCTTTTGAGGAGCCTTTTTGACCTGAAAAAAAAGTTCAAACGGCCCGATATGGACCACTGCCTGGCGGACTTGACCTATAACATCAGAAGGAGCCCATAAGAAGGATACGAAGCTCTTCTGGACCTTTTGAGGAGCCTTTTTGAGCTGAAAAAAAAGTTAAAACGGCCCGATATGGACCACTGCCTGGCGGACTTGACCTTTAACTTCAGAAGGAGCCCATAAGAAGGATATGAAGCTCTTCTGGACCTTTTGAGGAGCCTTTTTGACCTGAAAAAAAAGTTCAAACGGCCCGATATGGACCACTGCCTGGCGGACTTGACGTTTAACATCAGAAAGAGCACATAAGAAGGATACAAATCTCTTGTGAACCTTCTGAGGAGCCTTTTTGACCAGAGGAAAAAGTTCAAACGGCCCGATATGGGCCACTGCCTTGGCAGACTTGACCTTTAACATCAGAAAGAGCCCATAAGGATACGAAGCTCTTTTAAACCTTCTGAGGAGCCTTTTTGAGCAGAGAAAAAAAGTTCAAACGGCCCGATATGGACCACTGCCTTGCGGACTTGACCTTTAACATCAGAAAGAGCCCAAAAGAAGGATACAAAGCTCATTTGAACCTTCTGAGGAGCCTTTTTGACCAGAGAATAAAAGTTCAAACTGCCCGATATGGACCACTGCCTGGCGGACTTGACCTTTAACATCAGGAAGAGCCCATAAGAACGACACCAAGCTCTTTTGAACCTTCTGAGGAGCCTTTTTGACCGCAGAAAAAAAGTTCAAACGGCCCGATATGGACCACTGCCTGGAGGACTTGACCTTTAACATAAGAAACAGCCCATAAGAAGGATACGAAGCTCTTTTGAACCTTCTGAGGAGCCTTTTTGACCAGAGAAAAAAAGTTCAAACGGCCCGATATGGACCACTGGCTGGCGGACTTGACCTTTAACATCAGAAAGAGCCCATAAGGATACGAAGCTCTTTTGAACCTTCTGAGGAGCCTTTTTGAGCAGAGAAAAAAAGATCAAACGGCCTGATATGGACCACTGCCTGGAGGACTTGACCTTTAACATAAGAAACAGCCCATAAGAAGGATACGAAGCTCTTCTGGACCTTCTGAGGAGCCTTTTTGAGCTGAAAAAAAAAGTTCAAACGGCCTGTTATGGACCACTGCCTGGCGGACTTGACCTTTAACTTCAGAAGGAGCCGCTAAAAGGAGGATACGAAGCTCTTCTGGACCTTTTGAGGAGCCTTTTTGAGCTGAAAAAAAAAGTTCAAACGGCCTGAAATGGGCCACTGCCTGGCGGATTTGACCTTTAGCATCAGAAAGAGCCCATAAGAAGGATAAAAAGCTCTTTTGAACCTTTTGAGGAGCTTTTCTGACCAGAAAAAAAAGTTGTAACGGCCCGATATGGGCCACTGCCTTATCAGACTTGATCTTTAACATCAGAAAGAGCCCATAAGAAGGATACGAAGCTTTTTTGAACCTTCTGAGGAGCATTTTTTGACCAGAGAAAAAAGTTCAAACGGCCCGATATGGACCACTGCCTGGCGGACTTGACCTTTAACATCAGAAAGAGCCCATAAGAAAAATACAAAGCTCTTCTGAACCTTTTGAGGAGCCTTTTTGACCAGAAAAAAAGTTCAAACGGCCCGATATGCAAAACTGCCTGGCGGACTTGAAATTTAACATCAGAAAGACCCCATAAGAAGGATACAAAGCTCTTTTGAACCTTCTGAGGAGCATTTTTTGACCAGAGAAAAAAGTTCAAACGGCCCGATATGGACCACTGCCTGGCGGACTTGACCTTTAACATTAGAAAGAGCCCATAAGAAGGATACAAAGCTCTTTTGAACCTTCTGAGGAGCCTTTTTGACCAGAGAAAAAAGTTCAAACGGCCCGTTAAGGACCACTGCCTGGCGGACTTGACCTTTAATATCAGAAGGAACCCATAAGAAGGATACGAAGCTCTTCTGAACCTTTTGTGGAGCCTTTTTGACCTGAAAAAAAGTTCAAACGGCCTGAAATGGGCCACTGCCTAGCGGACTTGACCTTTAACTTCAGAAGGAGCCCATAAGAAGGATATGACGCTCTTCTGGACCTTTTGAGGACCCTTTTTGACCTGAAAAAAAAGTTCAAACGGCCCGATATGGACCACTGCCTGGCGGACTTGACCTTTAACATCAGAAAGAGCCCATAAGAAGGATACGAAGCTCTTTTGAACCTTCTGAGGAGCCTTTTTGACCAGAGAAAAAAAGTTCAAACGGCCCGATATGGACCACTGGCTGGCGGACTTGACCTTTAACATCAGAAAGAGCCCATAAGGATACGAGGCTCTTTTGAACCTTCTGAGGAGCCTTTTTGAGCAGAGAAAAAAAGATCAAACGGCCTGATATTGACCACTGCCTGGAGGATTTGACCTTTAACATAAGAAACAGCCCATAAGAAGGATACGAAGCTCTTCTGGACCTTCTGAGGAGCCTTTTTGAGCTGAAAAAAAAAGTTCAAACGGCCCGTTATGGACCACTGCCTGGCGGACTTGACCTTTAACTTCAGAAGGAGCCGCTAAAAGGAGGATACGAAGCTCTTCTGGACCTTTTGAGGAGCCTTTTTGACCTGAAAAAAAAAGTTCAAACGGCCTGAAATGGGCCACTGCCTGGCGGATTTGACCTTTAGCATCAGAAAGAGCCCATAAGAAGGATAAAAAGCTCTTTTGAACCTTTTGAGGAGCTTTTCTGACCAGAAAAAAAAGTTGTAACGGCCCGATATTGGCCACTGCCTTATCAGACTTGATCTTTAACATCAGAAAGAGCCCATAAGAAGGATACGAAGCTTTTTTTGAACCTTCTGAGGAGCATTTTTTGACCAGAGAAAAAAGTTCAAACGGCCCGATATGGACCACTGCCTGGCGGACTTGACCTTTAACATCAGAAAGAGCCCATAAGAAGGATACAAAGCTCTTTTGAACCTTCTGAGGAGCATTTTTTGACCACAGAAAAAAGTTAAAACGGCCCGATATGGACCACTGCATGGCGGACTTGACCTTTAACATCAGAAAGAGCCCATAAGAAGGACACCAAGCTCTTTTGAACCTTCTGAGGAGCCTTTTTGACCAGAGAAAAAAAATTCAAACGGCCCGATATGAACCACTGCCTGGCGGACTTGTCCCTTCACATCAGAAAGAGCCCATAAGAAAAATACAAAGCCCTTCTGAACCTTTTGAGGAGCCTTTTTGACCTGAAAAAAAAGTTCAAACGGCCCGATATGGACCACTGCCTGGCGGACTTGACCTATAACATCAGAAGGAGCCCATAAGAAGGATACGAAGCTCTTCTGGACCTTTTGAGGAGCCTTTTTGAGCTGAAAAAAAAGTTAAAACGGCCCGATATGGACCACTGCCTGGCGGACTTGACCTTTAACTTCAGAAGGAGCCCATAAGAAGGATATGAAGCTCTTCTGGACCTTTTGAGGAGCCTTTTTGACCTGAAAAAAAAGTTCAAACGGCCCGATATGGACCACTGCCTGGCGGACTTGACGTTTAACATCAGAAAGAGCACATAAGAAGGATACAAATCTCTTGTGAACCTTCTGAGGAGCCTTTTTGACCAGAGGAAAAAGTTCAAACGGCCCGATATGGGCCACTGCCTTGGCAGACTTGACCTTTAACATCAGAAAGAGCCCATAAGGATACGAAGCTCTTTTAAACCTTCTGAGGAGCCTTTTTGAGCAGAGAAAAAAAGTTCAAACGGCCCGATATGGACCACTGCCTTGCGGACTTGACCTTTAACATCAGAAAGAGCCCAAAAGAAGGATACAAAGCTCATTTGAACCTTCTGAGGAGCCTTTTTGACCAGAGAATAAAAGTTCAAACTGCCCGATATGGACCACTGCCTGGCGGACTTGACCTTTAACATCAGGAAGAGCCCATAAGAACGACACCAAGCTCTTTTGAACCTTCTGAGGAGCCTTTTTGACCGCAGAAAAAAAGTTCAAACGGCCCGATATGGACCACTGCCTGGAGGACTTGACCTTTAACATAAGAAACAGCCCATAAGAAGGATACGAAGCTCTTTTGAACCTTCTGAGGAGCCTTTTTGACCAGAGAAAAAAAGTTCAAACGGCCCGATATGGACCACTGGCTGGCGGACTTGACCTTTAACATCAGAAAGAGCCCATAAGGATACGAAGCTCTTTTGAACCTTCTGAGGAGCCTTTTTGAGCAGAGAAAAAAAGATCAAACGGCCTGATATGGACCACTGCCTGGAGGACTTGACCTTTAACATAAGAAACAGCCCATAAGAAGGATACGAAGCTCTTCTGGACCTTCTGAGGAGCCTTTTTGAGCTGAAAAAAAAAGTTCAAACGGCCTGTTATGGACCACTGCCTGGCGGACTTGACCTTTAACTTCAGAAGGAGCCGCTAAAAGGAGGATACGAAGCTCTTCTGGACCTTTTGAGGAGCCTTTTTGAGCTGAAAAAAAAAGTTCAAACGGCCTGAAATGGGCCACTGCCTGGCGGATTTGACCTTTAGCATCAGAAAGAGCCCATAAGAAGGATAAAAAGCTCTTTTGAACCTTTTGAGGAGCTTTTCTGACCAGAAAAAAAAGTTGTAACGGCCCGATATGGGCCACTGCCTTATCAGACTTGATCTTTAACATCAGAAAGAGCCCATAAGAAGGATACGAAGCTTTTTTGAACCTTCTGAGGAGCATTTTTTGACCAGAGAAAAAAGTTCAAACGGCCCGATATGGACCACTGCCTGGCGGACTTGACCTTTAACATCAGAAAGAGCCCATAAGAAAAATACAAAGCTCTTCTGAACCTTTTGAGGAGCCTTTTTGACCAGAAAAAAAGTTCAAACGGCCCGATATGCAAAACTGCCTGGCGGACTTGAAATTTAACATCAGAAAGACCCCATAAGAAGGATACAAAGCTCTTTTGAACCTTCTGAGGAGCATTTTTTGACCAGAGAAAAAAGTTCAAACGGCCCGATATGGACCACTGCCTGGCGGACTTGACCTTTAACATTAGAAAGAGCCCATAAGAAGGATACAAAGCTCTTTTGAACCTTCTGAGGAGCCTTTTTGACCAGAGAAAAAAGTTCAAACGGCCCGTTAAGGACCACTGCCTGGCGGACTTGACCTTTAATATCAGAAGGAACCCATAAGAAGGATACGAAGCTCTTCTGAACCTTTTGTGGAGCCTTTTTGACCTGAAAAAAAGTTCAAACGGCCTGAAATGGGCCACTGCCTAGCGGACTTGACCTTTAACTTCAGAAGGAGCCCATAAGAAGGATATGACGCTCTTCTGGACCTTTTGAGGACCCTTTTTGACCTGAAAAAAAAGTTCAAACGGCCCGATATGGACCACTGCCTGGCGGACTTGACCTTTAACATCAGAAAGAGCCCATAAGAAGGATACAAATCTCTTGTGAACCTTTTGAGGAGCCTTTTTGACCAGAAAAAAAAGTTCAAACGGCCCGATATGGACCACTGCCTGGCGGACTTGACCTTTAACATCAGAAAGAGCCCTTTAGAAGGATACGAAGCTCTTCTGAACCTTTTGAGGAGCCTTTTTCATCTGAAAAAAAAGTTAAAACGGCCCGATATGGACCACTGCCTGGTGGACTTGACCTTTAACATCAGAAAGAGCCCATAAGAAGGCTACAAAGCTCTTTTGAACCTTCTGAGGAGCCTTTTTGACCAGAGAAAAAAAGTTCCAACGGCCCGATATGGAAAACTGCCTGGCGGACTTGACCTTTAACATCAGAAAGAGCCCATAAGAAGGACACCAAGCTCTTTTGAACCTTCTGAGGAGCCTTTTTGACCAGAGAAAAAAGTTCAAACGGCGCGATATGGACCACTGCCTGGCGGACTTGACCTTTAACATCAGAAAGAGCCCATAAGAAGGATACAAAGCTCTTTTGAACCTTCTGAGGAGCCTTTTTGACCAGAGATAAAAAAAGTTCAAACGGCCCAATATGGACCACTGGCTGGCGGACTTGACCTTTAACATAAGAAACAGCCCATAAGAAGGATACGAAGCTCTTCTGGACCTTCTGAGGAGCCTTTTTGAGCTGAAAAAAAAAGTTCAAATGGCCCTATATGGACCACTGCCTGGCGGACTTGACCTTTAACATCAGAAAGAGCCCATAAGAAGGATACAAAGCTCTTTTGAACCTTCTGAGGAGCATTTTTTGACCAGAGAAAAAAGTTCAAACGGCCCGATATGGACCACTGCCTGGCGGACTTGACCTTTAACATCAGAAAGAGCCCTTTAGAAGGATACGAAGCTCTTCTGAACCTTTTGAGGAGCCTTTTTGACCTGAAAAAAAAGTTCAAACGGCCCGATATGGACCACTGCCTGGAGGACTTGACCTTTAACATAAGAAACAGCCCATAAGAAGGATACGAAGCTCTTTTGAACCTTCTGAGGAGCCTTTTTGACCAGAGAAAAAAAGTTCAAACGGCCCGATATGGACCACTGCCTGGCGGACTTGACCTTTAACATCAGAAAGTGCCCAAAAGAAGGATACGAGGCTCTTTTGAACCTTCTGAGGAGCCTTTTTGACCTGAAAAAAAAAGTTCAAACGGCCTGAAATGGGCCACTGCCTGGCGGACTTGACATTTAGGATCAGAAAGAGCCCATAAGAAGGATACAAAGCTCTTTTGAACCTTCTGAGGAGCTTTTTTGACCAGAGAAAAAAGTTAAAACGGCCCGATATGGACCACTGCCTGGTGGACTTGACCTTTAACATCAGAAAGAGCCCATAAGAAAAATACAAAGCTCTTCTGAACCTTTTGAGGAGCTTTTCTGACCAGAAAAAAAAGTTGAAACGGCCCGATATGGGCCACTGCCTTGGCAGACTTGACCTTTAACATCAGAAAGAGCCCATAAGAAGGATACAAAGCTCTTTTGAACCTTCTGAGGAGCCTTTTTGACCAGAGAATAAAAGTTCAAACTGCCCGATATGGACCACTGCCTGGCGGACTTGACGTTTAACATAAGAAAGAGCCCATAAGAAGGATACGAAGCTCTTTTGAACCTTCTGAGGAGCCTTTTTGACCAGAGAAAAAAAGTTCAAACGGCCCGATATGGACCACTGCCTGGCGGACTTGACCTTTAACTTCAGAAGGAGCCCATAAGAGGGATACGAAGCTCTTCTGGACTTTTTGAGGAGCCTTTTTGACCTGAAAAAAAGTTCAAACGGCCCGATATGGAACACTGCCTGGTGGACTTGACCTTTAACATCAGAAAGAGCCCATAAGAAAAATACAAAGCTCTTCTGAACCTTTTGAGGAGCTTTTCTGACCAGAAAAAAAAGTTGAAACGGCCCGATATGGGCCACTGCCTTGGCAGACTTGACCTTTAACATCAGAAAGAGCCCATAAGAAGGATACAAAGCTCTTTTGAACCTTCTGAGGAGCCTTTTTGACCAGAGAATAAAAGTTCAAACTGCCCGATATGGACCACTGCCTGGCGGACTTGACGTTTAACATCAGAAAGAGCCCATAAGAAGGATACGAAGCTCTTTTGAAGCTTCTGAGGAGCCTTTTTGACCAGAGAAAAAAAGTTCAAACGGCCCGATATGGACCACTGCCTGGCGGACTTGACCTTTAACATAAGAAACAGCCCTAAAGAAGGATACGAAGCTCTTCTGGACCTTCTGAGGAGCCTTTTTGAGCTGAAAAAAAAAAGTTCAAAAGGCCCGTTATGGACCAATGCCTGGCGGACTTGACCTTTAACTTCAGAAGGAGCTGCTAAAAGGAGGATACGAAGCTCTTCTGGACCTTTTGAGGAGCCTTTTTGACCTGAAAAAAAGTTCAAACGGTCCTATATGGACCACTGCCTGGCGGACTTGAACTTTAACATCAGAAAGAGCCCATAAGAAGGATACAAAGCTCTTTTGAACCTTCTGAGGAGCATTTTTTGACCAGAGAAAAAAGTTCAAACGGCCCGATATGGACCACTGCCTGGCGGACTTGACCTTTAACATCAGAAAGAGCCCTTTAGAAGGATACGAAGCTCTTCTGAACCTTTTGAGGAGCCTTTTTCACCTGAAAAAAAGTTCAAACGGCCCGATATGGACCACTGCCTGGCGGACTTGACCTTTAACATCAGAAAGTGCCCAAAAGAAGGATACGAGGCTCTTTTGAACCTTCTGAGGAGCCTTTTTGACCTGAAAAAAAAAGTTCAAACGGCCTGAAATGGGCCACTGCCTGGCGGACTTGACATTTAGCATCAGAAAGAGCCCATAAGAAGGATAAAAAGCTCTTTTGAACCTTCTGAGGAGCTTTTTTGACCAGAGAAAAAAGTTCAAATGGCCCGATATGGACCACTGCCTGGTGGACTTGACCTTTAACATAAGAAACAGCCCATAAGAAGGATACGAAGCTCTTCTGGACCTTCTGAGGAGCCTTTTTGAGCTGAAAAAAAAAGTTCAAATGGCCCTATATGGACCACTGCCTGGCGGACTTGACCTTTAACATCAGAAAGAGCCCATAAGAAGGATACAAAGCTCTTTTGAACCTTTTGAGGAGCCTTTTTGACCTGAAAAAAAAGTTCAAACGGCCCGATATGGACCACTGCCTGGAGGACTTGACCTTTAACATAAGAAACAGCCCATAAGAAGGATACGAAGCTCTTCTGGACCTTCTGAGGAGCCTTTTTGAGCTGAAAAAAAAAGTTCAAATGGCCCTATATGGACCACTGCCTGGCGGACTTGACCTTTAACATCAGAAAGAGCCCATAAGAAGGATACAAAGCTCTTTTGAACCTTTTGAGGAGCCTTTTTGACCTGAAAAAAAAGTTCAAACGGCCCGATATGGACCACTGCCTGGAGGACTTGACCTTTAACATAAGAAACAGCCCATAAGAAGGATACGAAGCTCTTCTGGACCTTCTGAGGAGCCTTTTTGAGCTGAAAAAAAAAGTTCAAATGGCCCTATATGGACCACTGCCTGGCGGACTTGACCTTTAACATCAGAAAGAGCCCATAAGAAGGATACAAAGCTCTTTTGAACCTTCTGAGGAGCATTTTTTGACCAGAGAAAAAAGTTCAAACGGCCCGATATGGACCACTGCCTGGCGGAATTGACCTTTAACATCAGAAAGAGCCCTTTAGAAGGATACAAAGCTCTTCTGAACCTTTTGAGGAGCCTTTTTCACCTGAAAAAAAAGTTCAAACGGCCCGATATGGACCACTGCCTGGCGGACTTGACCTTTAACATCAGAAAGTGCCCAAAAGAAGGATACGAGGCTCTTTTGAACCTTCTGAGGAGCCTTTTTGACCTGAAAAAAAAAGTTCAAACGGCCTGAAATGGGCCACTGCCTGGCGGACTTGACATTTAGGATAAGAAAGAGCCCATAAGAAGGATACAAAGCTCTTTTGAACCTTCTGAGGAGCTTTTTTGACCAGAGAAAAAAGTTCAAACGGCCCGATATGGACCACTGCCTGGTGGACTTGACCTTTAACATCAGAAAGAGCCCATAAGAAAAATACAAAGCTCTTCTGAACCTTTTGAGGAGCTTTTCTGACCAGAAAAAAAAGTTGAAACGGCCCGATATGGGCCACTGCCTTGGCAGACTTGACCTTTAACATCAGAAAGAGCCCATAAGAAGGATACGAAGCTCTTTTGAACCTTCTGAGGAGCCTTTTTGACCAGAGAAAAAAAGTTCAAACGGCCCGATATGGACCACTGCCTGGCGGACTTGACCTTTAACTTCAGAAGGAGCCCATAAGAGGGATACGAAGCTCTTCTGGACTTTTTGAGGAGCCTTTTTGACCTGAAAAAAAGTTCAAACGGCCCGATATGGAACACTGCCTGGTGGACTTGACCTTTAACATCAGAAAGAGCCCATAAGAAAAATACAAAGCTCTTCTGAACCTTTTGAGGAGCTTTTCTGACCAGAAAAAAAAGTTGAAACGGCCCGATATGGGCCACTGCCTTGGCAGACTTGACCTTTAACATCAGAAAGAGCCCATAAGAAGGATACAAAGCTCTTTTGAACCTTCTGAGGAGCCTTTTTGACCAGAGAATAAAAGTTCAAACTGCCCGATATGGACCACTGCCTGGCGGACTTGACGTTTAACATCAGAAAGAGCCCATAAGAAGGATACGAAGCTCTTTTGAAGCTTCTGAGGAGCCTTTTTGACCAGAGAAAAAAAGTTCAAACGGCCCGATATGGACCACTGCCTGGCGGACTTGACCTTTAACATAAGAAACATTCCTAAAGAAGGATACGAAGCTCTTCTGGACCTTCTGAGGAGCCTTTTTGAGCTGAAAAAAAAAGTTCAAACGGCCCGTTATGGACCACTGCCTGGCGGACTTGACCTTTAACTTCAGAAGGAGCCGCTAAAAGGAGGATACGAAGCTCTTCTGGACCTTTTGAGGAGCCTTTTTGACCTGAAAAAAAGTTCAAACGGCCCGATATGGACCACTGCCTGGAGGACTTGACCTTTAACATAAGAAACAGCCCATAAGAAGGATACGAAGCTCTTCTGGACCTTCTGAGGAGCCTTTTTGAGCTGAAAAAAAAAGTTCAAATGGCCCTATATGGACCACTGCCTGGCGGACTTGACCTTTAACATCAGAAAGAGCCCATAAGAAGGATACAAAGCTCTTTTGAACCTTCTGAGGAGCATTTTTTGACCAGAGAAAAAAGTTCAAACGGCCCGATATGGACCACTGCCTGGCGGAATTGACCTTTAACATCAGAAAGAGCCCTTTAGAAGGATACAAAGCTCTTCTGAACCTTTTGAGGAGCCTTTTTCACCTGAAAAAAAAGTTCAAACGGCCCGATATGGACCACTGCCTGGCGGACTTGACCTTTAACATCAGAAAGTGCCCAAAAGAAGGATACGAGGCTCTTTTGAACCTTCTGAGGAGCATTTTTGACCTGAAAAAAAAAGTTCAAACGGCCTGAAATGGGCCACTGCCTGGCGGACTTGACATTTAGGATAAGAAAGAGCCCATAAGAAGGATACAAAGCTCTTTTGAACCTTCTGAGGAGCTTTTTTGACCAGAGAAAAAAGTTCAAACGGCCCGATATGGACCACTGCCTGGTGGACTTGACCTTTAACATCAGAAAGAGCCCATAAGAAAAATACAAAGCTCTTCTGAACCTTTTGAGGAGCTTTTCTGACCAGAAAAAAAAGTTGAAACGGCCCGATATGGGCCACTGCCTTGGCAGACTTGACCTTTAACATCAGAAAGAGCCCATAAGAAGGATACAAAGCTCTTTTGAACCTTCTGAGGAGCCTTTTTGACCAGAGAATAAAAGTTCAAACTGCCCGATATGGACCACTGCCTGGCGGACTTGACGTTTAACATAAGAAAGAGCCCATAAGAAGGATACGAAGCTCTTTTGAACCTTCTGAGGAGCCTTTTTGACCAGAGAAAAAAAGTTCAAACGGCCCGATATGGACCACTGCCTGGCGGACTTGACCTTTAACTTCAGAAGGAGCCCATAAGAGGGATACGAAGCTCTTCTGGACTTTTTGAGGAGCCTTTTTGACCTGAAAAAAAGTTCAAACGGCCCGATATGGAACACTGCCTGGTGGACTTGACCTTTAACATCAGAAAGAGCCCATAAGAAAAATACAAAGCTCTTCTGAACCTTTTGAGGAGCTTTTCTGACCAGAAAAAAAAGTTGAAACGGCCCGATATGGGCCACTGCCTTGGCAGACTTGACCTTTAACATCAGAAAGAGCCCATAAGAAGGATACAAAGCTCTTTTGAACCTTCTGAGGAGCCTTTTTGACCAGAGAATAAAAGTTCAAACTGCCCGATATGGACCACTGCCTGGCGGACTTGACGTTTAACATCAGAAAGAGCCCATAAGAAGGATACGAAGCTCTTTTGAAGCTTCTGAGGAGCCTTTTTGACCAGAGAAAAAAAGTTCAAACGGCCCGATATGGACCACTGCCTGGCGGACTTGACCTTTAACATAAGAAACAGCCCTAAAGAAGGATACGAAGCTCTTCTGGACCTTCTGAGGAGCCTTTTTGAGCTGAAAAAAAAAGTTCAAACGGCCCGTTATGGACCACTGCCTGGCGGACTTGACCTTTAACTTCAGAAGGAGCCGCTAAAAGGAGGATACGAAGCTCTTCTGGACCTTTTGAGGAGCCTTTTTGACCTGAAAAAAAGTTCAAACGGCCCGATATGGACCACTGCCTGGAGGACTTGACCTTTAACATAAGAAACAGCCCATAAGAAGGATACGAAGCTCTTCTGGACCTTCTGAGGAGCCTTTTTGAGCTGAAAAAAAAAGTTCAAACGGTCCTATATTGACCACTGCCTGGCGGACTTGAACTTTAACATCAGAAAGAGCCCATAAGAAGGATACAAAGCTCTTTTGAACCTTCTGAGGAGCATTTTTTGACCAGAGAAAAAAGTTCAAACGGCCCGATATGGACCACTGCCTGGCGGACTTGACCTTTAACATCAGAAAGAGCCCTTTAGAAGGATACGAAGCTCTTCTGAACCTTTTGAGGAGCCTTTTTCACCTGAAAAAAAGTTCAAACGGCCCGATATGGACCACTGCCTGGCGGACTTGACCTTTAACATCAGAAAGTGCCCAAAAGAAGGATACGAGGCTCTCTTGAACCTTCTGAGGAGCCTTTTTGACCTGAAAAAAAAAAGTTCAAACGGCCTGAAATGGGCCACTGCCTGGCGGACTTGACATTTAGCATCAGAAAGAGCACATAAGAAGGATACAAAGCTCTTTTGAACCTTCTGAGGAGCTTTTTTGACCAGAGAAAAAAGTTCAAACGGCCCGATATGGACCACTGCCTGGTGGACTTGACCTTTAACATCAGAAGGAGCCCATAAGAAAAATACAAAGCTCTTCTGAACCTTCTGAGGAGCCTTTTTGACCAGAGAAAAAAAGTTCAAACGGCCCGATATGGACCACTGCCTGGCGGACTTGACCTTTAACATAAGAAACAGCCCCTAAGAAGGATACGAAGCTCTTCTGGACCTTCTGAGGAGCCTTTTTGAGCTGAAAAAAAAAGTTCAAACGGCCCGTTATGGACCACTGCCTGGCGGACTTGACCTTTAACTTCAGAAGGAGCCGCTAAAAGGAGGATACGAAGCTCTTCTGGACCTTTTGAGGAGCCTTTTTGACCTGAAAAAAAAGTTCAAACGGCCCGATATGGACCACTGCCTGGAGGACTTGACCTTTAACATAAGAAACAGCCCATAAGAAGGATACGAAGCTCTTCTGGACCTTCTGAGGAGCCTTTTTGAGCTGAAAAAAAAAGTTCAAATGGCCCTATATGGACCACTGCCTGGCGGACTTGACCTTTAACATCAGAAAGAGCCCATAAGAATGATACAAAGCTCTTTTGAACCTTTTGAGGAGCCTTTTTGACCTGAAAAAAAAGTTCAAACGGCCCGATATGGACCACTGCCTGGAGGACTTGACCTTTAACATAAGAAACAGCCCATAAGAAGGATACGAAGCTCTTCTGGACCTTCTGAGGAGCCTTTTTGAGCTGAAAAAAAAAGTTCAAACGGCCCGTTATGGACCACTGCCTGGCGGACTTGACCTTTAACTTCAGAAGGAGCCGCTAAAAGGAGGATACGAAGCTCGTCTGGACCTTTTGAGGAGCCTTTTTGACCTGAAAAAAAAGTTCAAACGGCCCGATATGGACCACTGCCTGGAGGACTTGACCTTTAACATAAGAAACAGCCCATAAGAAGGATACGAAGCTCTTCTGGACCTTCTGAGGAGCCTTTTTGAGCTGAAAAAAAAAGTTCAAATGGCCCTATATGGACCACTGCCTGGCGGACTTGACCTTTAACATCAGAAAGAGCCCATAAGAATGATACAAAGCTCTTTTGAACCTTTTGAGGAGCCTTTTTGACCTGAAAAAAAAGTTCAAACGGCCCGATATGGACCACTGCCTGGAGGACTTGACCTTTAACATAAGAAACAGCCCATAAGAAGGATACGAAGCTCTTCTGGACCTTCTGAGGAGCCTTTTTGAGCTGAAAAAAAAAGTTCAAATGGCCCTATATGGACCACTGCCTGGCGGACTTGACCTTTAACATCAGAAAGAGCCCATAAGAAGGATACAAAGCTCTTTTGAACCTTCTGAGGAGCATTTTTTGACCAGAGAAAAAAGTTCAAACGGCCCGATATGGACCACTGCCTGGCGGACTTGACCTTTAACATCAGAAAGAGCCCTTTAGAAGGATACGAAGCTCTTCTGAACCTTTTGAGGAGCCTTTTTCACCTGAAAAAAAAGTTCAAACGGCCCGATATGGACCACTGCCTGGCGGACTTGACCTTTAACATCAGAAAGTGCCCAAAAGAAGGATACGAGGCTCATTTGAACCTTCTGAGGAGCCTTTTTGACCTGAAAAAAAAAGTTCAAACGGCCTGAAATGGGCCACTGCCTGGCGGACTTGACATTTAGGATCAGAAAGAGCCCATAAGAAGGATACAAATCTCTTGTGAACCTTCTGAGGAGCCTTTTTGACCAGAGGAAAAAGTTCAAACGGCCCGATATGGGCCACTGCCTTGGCAGACTTGACCTTTAACATCAGAAAGAGCCCATAAGGATACGAAGCTCTTTTAAACCTTCTGAGGAGCCTTTTTGAGCAGAGAAAAAAAGTTCAAACGGCCCGATATGGACCACTGCCTTGCGGACTTGACCTTTAACATCAGAAAGAGCCCAAAAGAAGGATTCAAAGCTCATTTGAACCTTCTGAGGATCCTTTTTGACCAGAGAATAAAAGTTCAAACTGCCCGATATGGACCACTGCCTGGCGGACTTGACCTTTAACATCAGGAAGAGCCCATAAGAACGACACCAAGCTCTTTTGAACCTTCTGAGGAGCCTTTTTGACCGCAGAAAAAAAGTTCAAACGGCCCGATATGGACCACTGCCTGGAGGACTTGACCTTTAACATAAGAAACAGCCCATAAGAAGGATACGAAGCTCTTTTGAACCTTCTGAGGAGCCTTTTTGACCAGAGAAAAAAAGTTCAAACGGCCCGATATGGACCACTGGCTGGCGGACTTGACCTTTAACATCAAAAAGAGCCCATAAGGATACGAAGCTCTTTTGAACCTTCTGAGGAGCCTTTTTGAGCAGAGAAAAAAAGATCAAACGGCCTGATATGGACCACTGCCTGGAGGACTTGACCTTTAACATAAGAAACAGCCCATAAGAAGGATACGAAGCTCTTCTGGACCTTCTGAGGAGCCTTTTTGAGCTGAAAAAAAAAGTTCAAACGGCCTGTTATGGACCACTGCCTGGCGGACTTGACCTTTAACTTCAGAAGGAGCCGCTAAAAGGAGGATACAAAGCTCTTCTGGACCTTTTGAGGAGCCTTTTTGAGCTGAAAAAAAAAGTTCAAACGGCCTGAAATGGGCCACTGCCTGACGGATTTGACCTTTAGCATCAGAAAGAGCCCATAAGAAGGATAAAAAGCTCTTTTGAACCTTTTGAGGAGCTTTTCTGACCAGAAAAAAAAGTTGTAACGGCCCGATATGGGCCACTGCCTTATCAGACTTGATCTTTAACATCAGAAAGAGCCCATAAGAAGGATACGAAGCTTTTTTGAACCCTCTGAGGAGCATTTTTTGACCAGAGAAAAAAGTTCAAACGGCCCGATATGGACCACTGCCTGGCGGACTTGACCTTTAACATCAGAAAGAGCCCATAAGAAAAATACAAAGCTCTTCTGAACCTTTTGAGGAGCCTTTTTGACCAGAAAAAAAGTTCAAACGGCCCGATATGCAAAACTGCCTGGCGGACTTGAAATTTAACATCAGAAAGACCCCATAAGAAGGATACAAAGCTCTTTTGAACCTTCTGAGGAGCATTTTTTGACCAGAGAAAAAAGTTCAAACGGCCCGATATGGACCACTGCCTGGCGGACTTGACCTTTAACATTAGAAAGAGCCCATAAGAAGGATACAAAGCTCTTTTGAACCTTCTGAGGAGCCTTTTTGACCAGAGAAAAAAGTTCAAACGGCCCGTTATGGACCACTGCCTGGCGGACTTGACCTTTAATATCAGAAGGAACCCATAAGAAGGATACGAAGCTCTTCTGAACCTTTTGTGGAGCCTTTTTGACCTGAAAAAAAGTTCAAACGGCCTGAAATGGGCCACTGCCTAGCGGACTTGACCTTTAACTTCAGAAGGAGCCCATAAGAAGGATATGACGCTCTTCTGGACCTTTTGAGGACCCTTTTTGACCTGAAAAAAAAGTTCAAACGGCCCGATATGGACCACTGCCTGGCGGACTTGACCTTTAACATCAGAAAGAGCCCATAAGAAGGATACAAATCTCTTGTGAACCTTTTGAGGAGCCTTTTTGACCAGAAAAAAAAGTTCAAACGGCCCGATATGGACCACTGCCTGGCGGACTTGACCTTTAACATCAGAAAGAGCCCTTTAGAAGGATACAAAGCTCTTCTGAACCTTTTGAGGAGCCTTTTTCATCTGAAAAAAAAGTTAAAACGGCCCGATATGGACCACTGCCTGGTGGACTTGACCTTTAACATCAGAAAGAGCCCATAAGAAGGCTACAAAGCTCTTTTGAACCTTCTGAGGAGCCTTTTTGACCAGAGAAAAAAAGTTCCAACGGCCCGATATGGAAAACTGCCTGGCGGACTTGACCTTTAACATCAGAAAGAGCCCATAAGAAGGACACCAAGCTCTTTTGAACCTTCTGAGGAGCCTTTTTGACCAGAGAAAAAAGTTCAAACGGCGCGATATGGACCACTGCCTGGCGGACTTGACCTTTAACATCAGAAAGAGCCCATAAGAAGGATACGAAGCTCTTCTGGACCTTTTGAGGAGCCTTTTTGACCTGAAAAAAAAGTTCAAACGGCCCGATATGGACCACTGCCTGGAGGACTTGACCTTTAACATAAGAAACAGCCCATAAGAAGGATACGAAGCTCTTCTGGACCTTCTGAGGAGCCTTTTTGAGCTGAAAAAAAAAGTTCAAATGGCCCTATATGGACCACTGCCTGGCGGACTTGACCTTTAACATCAGAAAGAGCCCATAAGAATGATACAAAGCTCTTTTGAACCTTTTGAGGAGCCTTTTTGACCTGAAAAAAAAGTTCAAACGGCCCGATATGGACCACTGCCTGGAGGACTTGACCTTTAACATAAGAAACAGCCCATAAGAAGGATACGAAGCTCTTCTGGACCTTCTGAGGAGCCTTTTTGAGCTGAAAAAAAAAGTTCAAACGGCCCGTTATGGACCACTGCCTGGCGGACTTGACCTTTAACTTCAGAAGGAGCCGCTAAAAGGAGGATACGAAGCTCTTCTGGACCTTTTGAGGAGCCTTTTTGACCTGAAAAAAAAGTTCAAACGGCCCGATATGGACCACTGCCTGGAGGACTTGACCTTTAACATAAGAAACAGCCCATAAGAAGGATACGAAGCTCTTCTGGACCTTCTGAGGAGCCTTTTTGAGCTGAAAAAAAAAGTTCAAATGGCCCTATATGGACCACTGCCTGGCGGACTTGACCTTTAACATCAGAAAGAGCCCATAAGAATGATACAAAGCTCTTTTGAACCTTTTGAGGAGCCTTTTTGACCTGAAAAAAAAGTTCAAACGGCCCGATATGGACCACTGCCTGGAGGACTTGACCTTTAACATAAGAAACAGCCCATAAGAAGGATACGAAGCCCTTCTGGACCTTCTGAGGAGCCTTTTTGAGCTGAAAAAAAAAGTTCAAATGGCCCTATATGGACCACTGCCTGGCGGACTTGACCTTTAACATCAGAAAGAGCCCATAAGAAGGATACAAAGCTCTTTTGAACCTTCTGAGGAGCATTTTTTGACCAGAGAAAAAAGTTCAAACGGCCCGATATGGACCACTGCCTGGCGGACTTGACCTTTAACATCAGAAAGAGCCCTTTAGAAGGATACGAAGCTCTTCTGAACCTTTTGAGGAGCCTTTTTCACCTGAAAAAAAAGTTCAAACGGCCCGATATGGACCACTGCCTGGCGGACTTGACCTTTAACATCAGAAAGTGCCCAAAAGAAGGATACGAGGCTCTTTTGAACCTTCTGAGGAGCCTTTTTGACCTGAAAAAAAAAGTTCAAACGGCCTGAAATGGGCCACTGCCTGGCGGACTTGACATTTAGGATCAGAAAGAGCCCATAAGAAGGATACAAATCTCTTGTGAACCTTCTGAGGAGCCTTTTTGACCAGAGGAAAAAGTTCAAACGGCCCGATATGGGCCACTGCCTTGGCAGACTTGACCTTTAACATCAGAAAGAGCCCATAAGGATACGAAGCTCTTTTAAACCTTCTGAGGAGCCTTTTTGAGCAGAGAAAAAAAGTTCAAACGGCCCGATATGGACCACTGCCTTGCGGGCTTGACCTTTAACATCAGAAAGAGCCCAAAAGAAGGATACAAAGCTCATTTGAACCTTCTGAGGATCCTTTTTGACCAGAGAATAAAAGTTCAAACTGCCCGATATGGACCACTGCCTGGCGGACTTGACCTTTAACATCAGGAAGAGCCCATAAGAACGACACCAAGCTCTTTTGAACCTTCTGAGGAGCCTTTTTGACCGCAGAAAAAAAGTTCAAACGGCCCGATATGGACCACTGCCTGGAGGACTTGACCTTTAACATAAGAAACAGCCCATAAGAAGGATACGAAGCTCTTTTGAACCTTCTGAGGAGCCTTTTTGACCAGAGAAAAAAAGTTCAAACGGCCCGATATGGACCACTGGCTGGCGGACTTGACCTTTAACATCAAAAAGAGCCCATAAGGATACGAAGCTCTTTTGAACCTTCTGAGGAGCCTTTTTGAGCAGAGAAAAAAAGATCAAACGGCCTGATATGGACCACTGCCTGGAGGACTTGACCTTTAACATAAGAAACAGCCCATAAGAAGGATACGAAGCTCTTCTGGACCTTCTGAGGAGCCTTTTTGAGCTGAAAAAAAAAGTTCAAACGGCCTGTTATGGACCACTGCCTGGCGGACTTGACCTTTAACTTTAGAAGGAGCCGCTAAAAGGAGGATACGAAGCTCTTCTGGACCTTTTGAGGAGCCTTTTTGAGCTGAAAAAAAAAGTTCAAACGGCCTGAAATGGGCCACTGCCTGGCGGATTTGACCTTTAGCATCAGAAAGAGCCCATAAGAAGGATAAAAAGCTCTTTTGAACCTTTTGAGGAGCTTTTCTGACCAGAAAAAAAAGTTGTAACGGCCCGATATGGGCCACTGCCTTATCAGACTTGATCTTTAACATCAGAAAGAGCCCATAAGAAGGATACGAAGCTTTTTTGAACCTTCTGAGGAGCATTTTTTGACCAGAGAAAAAAGTTCAAACGGCCCGATATGGACCACTGCCTGGCGGACTTGACCTTTAACATCAGAAAGAGCCCATAAGAAAAATACAAAGCTCTTCTGAACCTTTTGAGGAGCCTTTTTGACCAGAAAAAAAGTTCAAACGGCCCGATATGCAAAACTGCCTGGCGGACTTGAAATTTAACATCAGAAAGACCCCATAAGAAGGATACAAAGCTCTTTTGAACCTTCTGAGGAGCATTTTTTGACCAGAGAAAAAAGTTCAAACGGCCCGATATGGACCACTGCCTGGCGGACTTGACCTTTAACATTAGAAAGAGCCCATAAGAAGGATACAAAGCTCTTTTGAACCTTCTGAGGAGCCTTTTTGACCAGAGAAAAAAGTTCAAACGGCCCGTTATGGACCACTGCCTGGCGGACTTGACCTTTAATATCAGAAGGAACCCATAAGAAGGATACGAAGCTCTTCTGAACCATTTGTGGAGCCTTTTTGACCTGAAAAAAAGTTCAAACGGCCTGAAATGGGCCACTGCCTAGCGGACTTGACCTTTAACTTCAGAAGGAGCCCATAAGAAGGATATGACGCTCTTCTGGACCTTTTGAGGACCCTTTTTGACCTGAAAAAAAAGTTCAAACGGCCCGATATGGACCACTGCCTGGCGGACTTGACCTTTAACATCGGAAAGAGCCCATAAGAAGGATACAAATCTCTTGTGAACCTTTTGAGGAGCCTTTTTGACCAGAAAAAAAAGTTCAAACGGCCCGATATGGACCACTGCCTGGCGGACTTGACCTTTAACATCAGAAAGAGCCCTTTAGAAGGATACAAAGCTCTTCTGAACCTTTTGAGGAGCCTTTTTCATCTGAAAAAAAAGTTAAAACGGCCCGATATGGACCACTGCCTGGTGGACTTGACCTTTAACATCAGAAAGAGCCCATAAGAAGGCTACAAAGCTCTTTTGAACCTTCTGAGGAGCCTTTTTGACCAGAGAAAAAAAGTTCCAACGGCCCGATATGGAAAACTGCCTGGCGGACTTGACCTTTAACATCAGAAAGAGCCCATAAGAAGGACACCAAGCTCTTTTGAACCTTCTGAGGAGCCTTTTTGACCAGAGAAAAAAGTTCAAACGGCGCGATATGGACCACTGCCTGGCGGACTTGACCTTTAACATCAGAAAGAGCCCATAAGAAGGATACAAAGCTCTTTTGAACCTTCTGAGGAGCCTTTTTGACCAGAGAAAAAAAAGTTCAAACGGCCCAATATGGACCACTGGCTGGCGGACTTGACCTTTAACATAAGAAACAGCCCATAAGAAGGATACGAAGCTCTTCTGGACCTTCTGAGGAGCCTTTTTGAGCTGAAAAAAAAAGTTCAAATTGCCCTATATGGACCACTGCCTGGCGGACTTGACCTTTAACATCAGAAAGAGCCCATAAGAAGGATACAAAGCTCTTTTGAACCTTCTGAGGAGCATTTTTTGACCAGAGAAAAAAGTTCAAACGGCCCGATATGGACCACTGCCTGGCGGACTTGACCTTTAACATCAGAAAGAGCCCTTTAGAAGGATACGAAGCTCTTCTGAACCTTTTGAGGAGCCTTTTTGACCTGAAAAAAAAGTTCAAACGGCCCCATATGGACCACTGCCTGGAGGACTTGACCTTTCACATAAGAAACAGCCCATAAGAAGGATACGAAGCTCTTTTGAACCTTCTGAGGAGCCTTTTTGACCAGAGAAAAAAAGTTCAAACGGCCCGATATGGACCACTGCCTGGCGGACTTGACCTTTAACATCAGAAAGTGCCCAAAAGAAGGATACGAGGCTCTTTTGAACCTTCTGAGGAGCCTTTTTGACCTGAAAAAAAAAGTTCAAACGGCCTGAAATGGGCCACTGCCTGGCGGACTTGACATTTAGGATCAGAAAGAGCCCATAAGAAGGATACAAAGCTCTTTTGAACCTTCTGAGGAGCTTTTTTGACCAGAGAAAAAAGTTCAAACGGCCCGATATGGACCACTGCCTGGTGGACTTGACCTTTAACATCAGAAAGAGCCCATAAGAAAAATACAAAGCTCTTCTGAACCTTTTAAGGAGCTTTTCTGACCAGAAAAAAAAGTTGAAACGGCCCGATATGGGCCACTGCCTTGGCAGACTTGACCTTTAACATCAGAAAGAGCCCATAAGAAGGATACAAAGCTCTTTTGAACCTTCTGAGGAGCCTTTTTGACCAGAGAATAAAAGTTCAAACTGCCCGATATGGACCACTGCCTGGCGGACTTCACGTTTAACATAAGAAAGAGCCCATAAGAAGGATACGAAGCTCTTTTGAACCTTCTGAGGAGCCTTTTTGACCAGAGAAAAAAAGTTCAAACGGCCCGATATGGACCACTGCCTGGCGGACTTGACCTTTAACTTCAGAAGGAGCCCATAAGAGGGATACGAAGCTCTTCTGGACTTTTTGAGGAGCCTTTTTGACCTGAAAAAAAGTACAAACGGCCCGATATGGAACACTGCCTGGTGGACTTGACCTTTAACATCAGAAAGAGCCCATAAGAAAACTACAAAGCTCTTCTGAACCTTTTGAGGAGCTTTTCTGACCAGAAAAAAAAGTTCAAACGGCCCGATATGGGCCACTGCCTTGGCAGACTTGACCTTTAACATCAGAAAGAGCCCATAAGAAGGATACAAAGCTCTTTTGAACCTTCTGAGGAGCCTTTTTGACCAGAGAATAAAAGTTCAAACTGCCCGATATGGACCACTGCCTGGCGGACTTGACGTTTAACATCAGAAAGAGCCCATAAGAAGGATACGAAGCTCTTTTGAAGCTTCTGAGGAGCCTTTTTGACCAGAGAAAAAAAGTTCAAACGGCCCGATATGGACCACTGCCTGGCGGACTTGACCTTTAACATAAGAAACAGCCCTAAAGAAGGATACGAAGCTCTTCTGGACCTTCTGAGGAGCCTTTTTGAGCTGAAAAAAAAAAGTTCAAAAGGCCCGTTATGGACCAATGCCTGGCGGACTTGACCTTTAACTTCAGAAGGAGCCGCTAAAAGGAGGATACGAAGCTCTTCTGGACCTTTTGAGGAGCCTTTTTGACCTGAAAAAAAGTTCAAACGGCCCGATATGGACCACTGCCTGGAGGACTTGACCTTTAACATAAGAAACAGCCCATAAGAAGGATACGAAGCTCTTCTGGACCTTCTGAGGAGCCTTTTTGAGCTGAAAAAAAAAGTTCAAACGGTCCTATATGGACCACTGCCTGGCGGACTTGAACTTTAACATCAGAAAGAGCCCATAAGAAGGATACAAAGCTCTTTTGAGCCTTCTGAGGAGCATTTTTTGACCAGAGAAAAAAGTTCAAACGGCCCGATATGGACCACTGCCTGGCGGACTTGACCTTTAACATCAGAAAGAGCCCTTTAGAAGGATACGAAGCTCTTCTGAACCTTTTGAGGAGCCTTTTTCACCTGAAAAATAGTTCAAACGGCCCGATATGGACCACTGCCTGGCGGACTTGACCTTTAACATCAGAAAGTGCCCAAAAGAAGGATACAAGGCTCTTTTGAACCTTCTGAGGAGCCTTTTTGACCTGAAAAAAAAAGTTCAAACGGCCTGAAATGGGCCACTGCCTGGCGGACTTGACATTTAGCATCAGAAAGAGCCCATAAGAAGGATAAAAAGCTCTTTTGAACCTTCTGAGGAGCTTTTTTGACCAGAGAAAAAAGTTCAAATGGGCCGATATGGACCACTGCCTGGTGGACTTGACCTTTAACATAAGAAACAGCCCATAAGAAGGATACGAAGCTCTTCTGGACCTTCTGAGGAGCCTTTTTGAGCTGAAAAAAAAAGTTCAAATGGCCCTATATGGACCACTGCCTGGCGGACTTGACCTTTAACATCAGAAAGAGCCCATAAGAAGGATACAAAGCTCTTTTGAACCTTTTGAGGAGCCTTTTTGACCTGAAAAAAAAGTTCAAACGGCCCGATATGGACCACTGCCTGGAGGACTTGACCTTTAACATAAGAAACAGCCCATAAGAAGGATACGAAGCTCTTCTGGACCTTCTGAGGAGCCTTTTTGAGCTGAAAAAAAAAAGTTCAAATGGCCCTATATGGACCACTGCCTGGCGGACTTGACCTTTAACATCAGAAAGAGCCCATAAGAAGGATACAAAGCTCTTTTGAACCTTTTGAGGAGCCTTTTTGACCTGAAAAAAAAGTTCAAACGGCCCGATATGGACCACTGCCTGGAGGACTTGACCTTTAACATAAGAAACAGCCCATAAGAAGGATACGAAGCTCTTCTGGACCTTCTGAGGAGCCTTTTTGAGCTGAAAAAAAAGTTCAAATGGCCCTATATGGACCACTGCCTGGCGGACTTGACCTTTAACATCAGAAAGAGAGTGAACTGGCTGACGTGATGACGTACTGACGTAGTGTGTGTGTGTGCGCGTTGGGTGCGAAATTCAACATGGCAGCGCGCCGCTGCTAGATAAGACAAACTTTGTATTTTTTTTTTTTTTTTTTCTCTTTCTTCTCTTTCTTTTCCGCTACAAAATCACCCGCGTTAACCCTAACTTAAAACCTGGATTTCAACTCGGAACTGGACCAACTGGAGGATTACATTGACCATCACTTCAACAGACTCTGTAACGTTGCAATGGGCCGATCAAGCAAAGCCAAAAAACCACGCACTTCGGATTCACCCTTATCAACCGATTCACCGCCATCACCAACATCACCAGCTTCCACGCCGATCAAAACAAACTGCTGTTCCGACGTACTCTTATCAATCAACGAGCGCTTAGCTAACCTGGAATCTAGACTCTCATTAATCGAAGTATTGCACAAAGAATTTCAAAACCTCCGCCACAGCCTGGAATACAGTCAACAACAAGTCGATTCGCTCACTGAAGAAAACAAATCACTGAAAAGCTCCGTGGACACACTCACTACAAAACTCTCAACAGTAAACAGTCAACTTACCTCCGTCACCGCTGAGAACAAAGCCATGCAAGAAACCATCCTGGATATACAGTCACGCAGTATGAGAGACAATCTAATCTTCTCCGGCATCCCTGAATCATCCACCGAGGACCCCGAAAAATCTGTTAAGGACTTCCTGATCAACCAGCTCAAACTTTCACCAGAGACTGTAGAGCACATCACTTTCCATCGCGTTCACCGTTTAGGACAGAAACACATCAACTCCACCCGTTCCCGCCCCATCATCGCCAAATTTGAACACTTCAAACAAAAAGTACTGGTACAGCGACAAGGACGACAGCTCAAAGGGACTCATTATGGACTCAACGATCAATATCCACAAGAAATCATCCGCAGACGTAAGCTACTTTTCCCCATCCGTAGGACAATGATCAATCAAGGTAAAAAAGCAATCATCACAGTGGACAAATTATATATTGATGGACAATTATTTAGAGACAAAGACACTACTCCCTGGCTTTACTAATAATTGAAAATAGCAATGTAACATTTCCAATCCGTTTATGCTCAATTTATAGTCAATTCATAATCTTCATATTCTTTCATTAACCCAATTGCACCACACACGCACAATGTATTCTAAATGCACCTAAATAGCCTTGCTCACTGTTTATATGTTCTGTATTTGTTGTTTATAGGTATCCCTGTTTTATTTGTCATTTGTTGTTATAGATTTACACACACACACACACACACACACACACACACACACACACACACACACACACACACACACACACACACTCAACCACATTCACATCCACACACACAGACTTATATTCACACAAGGTAACTATGAAATATACATTATAGGTTCATGCAATTGAAATTCATAACTTGGAATATTCGTGGTGTTGGTTCACAAAAAAAAAAAATAAAGTTTTAAATTACCTAAAAAATACACAAGCGGATATATGTCTAATACAGGAAACACACCTCTCTCAATATACACAGAACAGCTTAAAAACTACACATTTTAACCACTGTTTTTCCTCCCACTATAATTCAAAACAAAGAGGAGTATGCATCTTAATAAACAAAAAAATACAGTTTAACCACCATACAACCATTTCAGATCCTGAAGGCCGTTTTATCATTATTAACATTTCAATCAATAATAATCCAATTACAATTGGCAACATTTATGGGCCAAACTCTGATGATTCCTCCTTCTTTGTAAATTTCTTCTCTTCTCTTTCAAACATTTCTAACGGTCCAATAATTATAGGGGGAGACTATAACACTGTAATCAATCCATCACTTGACAGGTCAAAACACACAGGAAAATCTGGGCAATCTTCCAAGACAATAAAACAGTTCATGAGTGATTTGGGTCTTTGCGATGGTTGGAGGCTACAACACCCACTTGCCAGAGAATACACCTTTTATTCTAATGTCCACCAAACCTACTCCCGCATTGATTTCTTTCTAACCAGTAATTCAATCATACCAAATATTTTAGAAACCAAAATACATCCGATCATTATTAGCGACCACTCTGCGGTAACTCTAACATGGAACCTATCTGCAATACAAAAGCACCCCACCAGATGGCGTTTTAATACATCACTCTTGAAATATCCAGAATTTGACAGCTACTTCAAGAGAGAGTGGACATCCTTCCTTGAAATAAATGACTCTCCAAAGTCATCAGCATCGCTACTCTGGGAAACATGGAAAGTAGTTTTACGGGGGAAAATTATTTCATATTCAGTACATAAAAAAAAAAAGGACAGAGAAAGAGAAACCCAACTGGAAGAAAGAATAAAAGAATTAGAAATTTTACATGCAAATAATCAATCAGAAAGCATCTATAAAGAAATTAGAGAAAAAAAAATATTGCTCAATGAAATAATAAACAAAAGAAACCAGTTTCTGATTCACAGGCTCCGTCAAGAAACTTTTCACCATAGCAATAAATCCGGAAAATATTTAGCCAGTCAAATTAAAAGAAATAAAGAAAGAACAGCCATAACCTCCATCAGAAACTCGGCAGGGAAGCTAACCAACTCACCAGTTGAAATAAACAAGATATTTCAAGATTACTATACAAAATTATACTCATCTGATCTTGATCCAAACCAAGAAGACATAACCCAATTCCTCGATAACACCATTCTACCAAAACTCAACATGGAACAAATAAACACACTAGAATCACCAATCACTGAAAAAGAACTTCATTCCGCATTGAAAAGCATGCAAAATAATAAAGCACCAGGTCCGGATGGCTTCCCTGCTGAGTTCTATGAACATTTTTGGTCAACTTTATACCCACTATTTAGCAGAACAATAACAGACATAAAACATAACGCAAAATTCCCTTCCCACATGAATACAGCACTTATATCACTCATCCCTAAACCTAACAAAGACCACACCCTCACATCCAACTATCGTCCTATCTCACTTATGAATGTCGACATAAAAATTATTAGCAAAGCACTAGCCCATAGAATTGAACAAATTATACCGTATATAATCCATCCTGATCAGACCGGTTTCATAAAAGGTAGACATGCATCTAATAATACCCGCAGATTATACAACTTAATGCACTACTCATCAGTACAACAGAAAGATACTCTCATTACCACATTAGACGCCGAAAAAGCTTTCGATAGGGTCAACTGGAAATTTTTATTCACCACGTTACAAAAATTCGGCTTTGGAGAGTCGTTTATTAACTGGATCAAGATTTTATACACATCACCATCTGCCACAGTCACAACGAACGGACTAACATCACAAAGCTTCACACTGCACAGGGGAACGAGGCAGGGATGTCCACTCTCTCCATCCCTATTCACCATTTTTATTGAACCTTTAGCAGCAGCTATCCGTCAAAACCCAGCAATCAAAGGTATTGAAACACCACAACAAACACATAAAATCTCACTCTATGCAGATGATATCCTACTATATATACAAGAACCCCTAACATCTACTCAAGAAATAATTAAAACAATTCAGTCCTTCTCAAAAATATCCGATTATGCAATAAACTGGAATAAATCTTCCACCCTCCCTTTACATAAAACCAAATGGGATGTGGCTCCCCAGCAATCACCAATACCTATTTGTCAAGATCACATCACTTACTTAGGCATTAAGATTTCCTCCAGACTGTCAGAGTTGGTAACACTCAACTTCACACCATTGCTAAAAAAAATAGAAGACGACTTGCTCAGATGGCTCAATCTCCCAATCTCCATAATCGGCAGGATAGCAGCAATAAAAATGACGATTTTACCGAAAATTAATTACCTATTCTCAATGATTCCAACCCACCCCACACTCACCTGGTTTAAATCACTAGACTCCATTATAACTCGCTTCTACTGGAAAAATAAAACGCCAAGGATAAAACTCACTACACTTCAAAAAAGTAAGGTTCAAGGAGGACTAGAAGCACCAAATTTCCAATATTACTCAATGGCTAACCAACTGCAATACATATACAAATGGATTCACCCCACCCAATCTGATATTGTATGGCTAGATATAGAACAATCATTATGCAAAGAATTAAATATAGCTGACATACCATTCCTCACCAAATCAATTAAACAACACACATGTTTTAAGGCAGTAACTATAGCCACCACTCTGACAGCCTGGTGGAAATTTCACCAAATCACTAATTCTACATTAGCTCCATCTAACCTCACCCCACTGTGGAACAACCGTGACTTTATAAGCAATAAAAAAACATTGAACTTTCACACATGGGCGGAAAAGGGTATCATCCACATTAAGCATATTTTCAAATCTAACACATTTAGACCATTTCCGGAACTGGCCCAGGAGTATGGCATCGGGAACAACGAATTTTTAAAATACCTACAACTCAAATCTTCTGTTCAGACAAAAATAAACATCAGAGACACAAATTTAGAACTTCCACCGGCAATATCAGACTTGGTCAACATTTCCTCCCCAAAGAAACTTCTCTCTAAAATATACAAAATGATCTCAAATCAACTTCAGACCATATACTTACCAACAATAAAATGGGAAAACGATCTATCAATAGCCCCTGATGCCAACTTCTGGACCCAAATCTGTAAAAACATCTATCACATGTCCAAAAATTCGAATCTTCAGTTAATACAATACAAAATACTTCACAGAACGCATTACACGGGCAATAGATTAGCTAAAATGGGATTCACATCAGAAATTTGCACACATTGCAATCAAAATTCTGCAGATACATACATTCATGCAACCTGGCACTGCACTCCAATCAAACACTTTTGGGAAGAGGTCACACAGGCACTATCAACTATAGTTGGCTGCCACATCCCAATGTCGCCTTCCCTTTGCTTGCTGGGGGACCTCACAATAATAACTGATAAAACCATAAACTCTAAAATACTCCTCACAGCTCTAGCCATCGCCAAGAAAACTATCCTCATGAACTGGAAAACCAGAAATAAATTACACATTAACATCTGGAAAAATCTTATAACAGACTTCATGGCAATGGAATTCGCATCTCCCCTTCATAATAACACATCTGAAACTGATTCCTGCCGTCCAACACTTTCTGACCTCTTACAGCTATGAATCCTTTCTCTGTTTTCAACTCTGACTTCTCTCACCTTCTTACTCAACCCACGAATATTCATATTAGTTGTTTAAACATGTTTCTGTCATCATTGTTATTGCTATCTTTACTGTTACTGTTATGATTACTATTTTCACTTTTTTTTTTTTTTTTTTTTTCTTTTTTTTTTTTTTTTTTGTTGTTGTTGTTTCATTGTTGTAACTACTGTTGTTGCTGTCTTTTGCTCTTACCGTTATGATCACCACTGCCATCATCATTGTCATTTATTATTATTATTAATATTATTATTATTATTATCATCATCAATATTGCCATTGTCAATGCTGTTTTAGAATTAGATATCATTGTCATCACTAGTGCAATAGCTTCCCCCTTATCTCTTCATGGGTTTTTAATGCACCACAACATAGAATAAAAAAGGAAAAAAAAAAAAAAAAAAAGAAGGATTAAGGATATATGGAAAAACCTCACAAACACCAAGGCAGGCTAGACAGGCGAGAAGTGGTTTCAACGGGACAGCATCTCTGTCCCAATTTGAGACACTCTCGCACTGTACTCCCTATTTTAATGCACCTTAGACATTGCACATAACACACATAACACAAGAAATAAAGATTAAAAATTTAAAAAAAAAAAATAAAAAAAAAAAAAAAATAGGAAAAGATATGGACTGATGAGATGAGGGGGAAGGTTATCTTATATTATCTTATATTATATTATCTTATTATATCGTATTTTATGCAGGATTGACAATGGCAATTATTACATAGGAGGAAGGATGGAAGTAAAAAATCTACCAACACAATATTGGCAATATGGTGGTAGTGGGAAGTGGGATGGTGATGGTAATGACAATGGTAATACATAATAAACGGTTACTTTGTTTACGCATACACACACATACACATAACCACACTCACACCCGCACACATACACACTTAAACACTTAAATCACTCTTGTCACTGCTGGAAGTATGGATTTACATGATTGCTCACTACTGCACTATGTTGGTTTGTTTGTATGTATGCCTGATTGTTAAATAAAAAAAAAAAAACTTAAAAAAAAAAAAAAAAAAAAAAAAAAAAAAAACATCAGAAAGAGCCCATAAGAAGGATACAAAGCTCTTTTGAACCTTCTGAGGAGCATTTTTTGACCAGAGAAAAAAGTTCAAACGGCCCGATATGGACCACTGCCTGGCGGACTTGACCTTTAACATCAGAAAGAGCCCTTTAGAAGGATACAAAGCTCTTCTGAACCTTTTGAGGAGCCTTTTTCACCTGAAAAAAAAGTTCAAACGGCCCGATATGGACCACTGCCTGGCGGACTTGACCTTTAACATCAGAAAGTGCCCAAAAGAAGGATACGAGGCTCTTTTGAACCTTCTGAGGAGCCTTTTTGACCTGAAAAAAAAAGTTCAAACGGCCTGAAATGGGCCACTGCCTGGCGGACTTGACATTTAGGATAAGAAAGAGCCCATAAGAAGGATACAAAGCTCTTTTGAACCTTCTGAGGAGCTTTTTTGACCAGAGAAAAAAGTTCAAACGGCCCGATATGGACCACTGCCTGGTGGACTTGACCTTTAACATCAGAAAGAGCCCATAAGAAAAATACAAAGCTCTTCTGAACCTTTTGAGGAGCTTTTCTGACCAGAAAAAAAAGTTGAAACGGCCCGATATGGGCCACTGCCTTGGCAGACTTGACCTTTAACATCAGAAAGAGCCCATAAGAAGGATACAAAGCTCTTTTGAACCTTCTGAGGAGCCTTTTTGACCAGAGAATAAAAGTTCAAACTGCCCGATATGGACCACTGCCTGGCGGACTTGACGTTTAACATAAGAAAGAGCCCATAAGAAGGATACGAAGCTCTTTTGAACCTTCTGAGGAGCCTTTTTGACCAGAGAAAAAAAGTTCAAACGGCCCGATATGGACCACTGCCTGGCGGACTTGACCTTTAACTTCAGAAGGAGCCCATAAGAGGGATACGAAGCTCTTCTGGACTTTTTGAGGAGCCTTTTTGACCTGAAAAAAAGTTCAAACGGCCCGATATGGAACACTGCCTGGTGGACTTGACCTTTAACATCAGAAAGAGCCCATAAGAAAAATACAAAGCTCTTCTGAACCTTTTGAGGAGCTTTTCTGACCAGAAAAAAAAGTTGAAACGGCCCGATATGGGCCACTGCCTTGGCAGACTTGACCTTTAACATCAGAAAGAGCCCATAAGAAGGATACAAAGCTCTTTTGAACCTTCTGAGGAGCCTTTTTGACCAGAGAATAAAAGTTCAAACTGCCCGATATGGACCACTGCCTGGCGGACTTGACGTTTAACATCAGAAAGAGCCCATAAGAAGGATACGAAGCTCTTTTGAAGCTTCTGAGGAGCCTTTTTGACCAGAGA
Source organism: Gila orcuttii (assembly GCA_026230005.1). Classification (NCBI taxonomy): domain Eukaryota; kingdom Metazoa; phylum Chordata; class Actinopteri; order Cypriniformes; family Leuciscidae; genus Gila; species Gila orcuttii. Next base: position 12,255,755 of record JAPDVR010000014.1, read on the forward strand.
AAAAAAGTTCAAACGGCCCGATATGGACCACTGCCTGGCGGACTTGACCTTTAACATAAGAAACAGCCCTAAAGAAGGATACGAAGCTCTTCTGGACCTTCTGAGGAGCCTTTTTGAGCTGAAAAAAAAAGTTCAAACGGCCCGTTATGGACCACTGCCTGGCGGACTTGACCTTTAACTTCAGAAGGAGCCGCTAAAAGGAGGATACGAAGCTCTTCTGGACCTTTTGAGAAGCCTTTTTGACCTGAAAAAAAGTTCAAACGGCCCGATATGGACCACTGCCTGGAGGACTTGACCTTTAACATAAGAAACAGCCCATAAGAAGGATACGATGCTCTTTTGGACCTTCTGAGGAGCCTTTTTGAGCTGAAAAAAAAAGTTCAAACGGTCCTATATGGACCACTGCCTGGCGGACTTGAACTTTAACATCAGAAAGAGCCCATAAGAAGGATACAAAGCTCTTTTGAACCTTCTGAGGAGCATTTTTTGACCAGAGAAAAAAGTTCAAACGGCCCGATATGGACCACTGCCTGGCGGACTTGACCTTTAACATCAGAAAGAGCCCTTTAGAAGGATACGAAGCTCTTCTGAACCTTTTGAGGAGCCTTTTTCACCTGAAAAAAAGTTCAAACGGCCCGATATGGACCACTGCCTGGCGGACTTGACCTTTAACATCAGAAAGTGCCCAAAAGAAGGATACGAGGCTCTTTTGAACCTTCTGAGGAGCCTTTTTGACCTGAAAAAAAAAGTTCAAACGGCCTGAAATGGGCCACTGCCTGGCGGACTTGACATTTAGCATCAGAAAGAGCCCATAAGAAGGATAAAAAGCTCTTTTGAACCTTCTGAGGAGCTTTTTTGACCAGAGAAAAAAGTTCAAATGGCCCGATATGGACCACTGCCTGGTGGACTTGACCTTTAACATAAGAAACAGCCCATAAGAAGGATACGAAGCTCTTCTGGACCTTCTGAGGAGCCTTTTTGAGCTGAAAAAAAAAGTTCAAATGGCCCTATATGGACCACTGCCTGGCGGACTTGACCTTTAACATCAGAAAGAGCCCATAAGAAGGATACAAAGCTCTTTTGAACCTTTTGAGGAGCCTTTTTGACCTGAAAAAAAAGTTCAAACGGCCCGATATGGACCACTGCCTGGAGGACTTGACCTTTAACATAAGAAACAGCCCATAAGAAGGATACGAAGCTCTTCTGGACCTTCTGAGGAGCCTTTTTGAGCTGAAAAAAAAAAGTTCAAATGGCCCTATATGGACCACTGCCTGGCGGACTTGAACTTTAACATCAGAAAGAGCCCATAAGAAGGATACAAAGCTCTTTTGAACCTTTTGAGGAGCCTTTTTGACCTGAAAAAAAAGTTCAAACGGCCCGATATGGACCACTGCCTGGAGGACTTGACCTTTAACATAAGAAACAGCCCATAAGAAGGATACGAAGCTCTTCTGGACCTTCTGAGGAGCCTTTTTGAGCTGAAAAAAAAAGTTCAAATGGCCCTATATGGACCACTGCCTGGCGGACTTGACCTTTAACATCAGAAAGAGCCCATAAGAAGGATACAAAGCTCTTTTGAACCTTCTGAGGAGCATTTTTTGACCAGAGAAAAAAGTTCAAACGGCCCGATATGGACCACTGCCTGGCGGACTTGACCTTTAACATCAGAAAGAGCCCTTTAGAAGGATACAAAGCTCTTCTGAACCTTTTGAGGAGCCTTTTTCACCTGAAAAAAAAGTTCAAACGGCCCGATATGGACCACTGCCTGGCGGACTTGACCTTTAACATCAGAAAGTGCCCAAAAGAAGGATACGAGGCTCTTTTGAACCTTCTGAGGAGCCTTTTTGACCTGAAAAAAAAAGTTCAAACGGCCTGAAATGGGCCACTGCCTGGCGGACTTGACATTTAGGATAAGAAAGAGCCCATAAGAAGGATACAAAGCTCTTTTGAACCTTCTGAGGAGCTTTTTTGACCAGAGAAAAAAGTTCAAACGGCCCGATATGGACCACTGCCTGGTGGACTTGACCTTTAACATCAGAAAGAGCCCATAAGAAAAATACAAAGCTCTTCTGAACCTTTTGAGGAGCTTTTCTGACCAGAAAAAAAAGTTGAAACGGCCCGATATGGGCCACTGCCTTGGCAGACTTGACCTTTAACATCAGAAAGAGCCCATAAGAAGGATACAAAGCTCTTTTGAACCTTCTGAGGAGCCTTTTTGACCAGAGAATAAAAGTTCAAACTGTCCGATATGGACCACTGCCTGGCGGACTTGACGTTTAACATAAGAAAGAGCCCATAAGAAGGATACGAAGCTCTTTTGAACCTTCTGAGGAGCCTTTTTGACCAGAGAAAAAAAGTTCAAACGGCCCGATATGGACCACTGCCTGGCGGACTTGACCTTTAACTTCAGAAGGAGCCCATAAGAGGGATACGAAGCTCTTCTGGACTTTTTGAGGAGCCTTTTTGACCTGAAAAAAAGTTCAAACGGCCCGATATGGAACACTGCCTGGTGGACTTGACCTTTAACATCAGAAAGAGCCCATAAGAAAAATACAAAGCTCTTCTGAACCTTTTGAGGAGCTTTTCTGACCAGAAAAAAAAGTTGAAACGGCCCGATATGGGCCACTGCCTTGGCAAACTTGACCTTTAACATCAGAAAGAGCCCATAAGAAGGATACAAAGCTCTTTTGAACCTTCTGAGGAGCCTTTTTGACCAGAGAATAAAAGTTCAAACTGCCCGATATGGACCACTGCCTGGCGGACTTGACGTTTAACATCAGAAAGAGCCCATAAGAAGGATACGAAGCTCTTTTGAAGCTTCTGAGGAGCCTTTTTGACCAGAGAAAAAAAGTTCAATCGGCCCGATATGGACCACTGCCTGGCGGACTTGACCTTTAACATAAGAAACAGCCCTAAAGAAGGATACGAAGCTCTTCTGGACCTTCTGAGGAGCCTTTTTGAGCTGAAAAAAAAAGTTCAAACGGCCCGTTATGGACCACTGCCTGGCGGACTTGACCTTTAACTTCAGAAGGAGCCGCTAAAAGGAGGATACGAAGCTCTTCTGGACCGTTTGAGGAGCCTTTTTGACCTGAAAAAAAGTTCAAACGGCCCGATATGGACCACTGCCTGGAGGACTTGACCTTTAACATAAGAAACAGCCCATAAGAAGGATACGATGCTCTTTTGGACCTTCTGAGGAGCCTTTTTGAGCTGAAAAAAAAAGTTCAAACGGTCCTATATGGACCACTGCCTGGCGGACTTGAACTTTAACATCAGAAAGAGCCCATAAGAAGGATACAAAGCTCTTTTGAACCTTCTGAGGAGCATTTTTTGACCAGAGAAAAAAGTTCAAACGGCCCGATATGGACCACTGCCTGGCGGACTTGACCTTTAACATCAGAAAGAGCCCTTTAGAAGGATACGAAGCTCTTCTGAACCTTTTGAGGAGCCTTTTTCACCTGAAAAAAAGTTCAAACGGCCCGATATGGACCACTGCCTGGCGGACTTGACCTTTAACATCAGAAAGTGCCCAAAAGAAGGATACGAGGCTCTTTTGAACCTTCTGAGGAGCCTTTTTGACCTGAAAAAAAAAGTTCAAACGGCCTGAAATGGGCCACTGCCTGGCGGACTTGACATTTAGCATCAGAAAGAGCACATAAGAAGGATACAAAGCTCTTTTGAACCTTCTGAGGAGCTTTTTTGACCAGAGAAAAAAGTTCAAACGGCCCGATATGGACCACTGCCTGGTGGACTTGACCTTTAACATCAGAAGGAGCCCATAAGAAAAATACAAAGCTCTTCTGAACCTTCTGAGGAGCCTTTTTGACCAGAGAAAAAAAGTTCAAACGGCCCGATATGGACCACTGCCTGGCGGACTTGACCTTTAACATAAGAAACAGCCCATAAGAAGGATACGAAGCTCTTCTGGACCTTCTGAGGAGCCTTTTTGAGCTGAAAAAAAAAGTTCAAACGGCCCGTTATGGACCACTGCCTGGCGGACTTGACCTTTAACTTCAGAAGGAGCCGCTAAAAGGAGGATACGAAGCTCTTCTGGACCTTTTGAGGAGCCTTTTTGACCTGAAAAAAAAGTTCAAACGGCCCGATATGGACCACTGCCTGGAGGACTTGACCTTTAACATAAGAAACAGCCCATAAGAAGGATACGAAGCTCTTCTGGACCTTCTGAGGAGCCTTTTTGAGCTGAAAAAAAAAAGTTCAAATGGCCCTATATGGACCACTGCCTGGCGGACTTGACCTTTAACATCAGAAAGAGCCCATAAGAAGGATACAAAGCTCTTTTGAACCTTCTGAGGAGCATTTTTTGACCAGAGAAAAAAGTTCAAACGGCCCGATATGGACCACTGCCTGGCGGACTTGACCTTTAACATCAGAAAGAGCCCTTTAGAAGGATACGAAGCTCTTCTGAACCTTTTGAGGAGCCTTTTTCACCTGAAAAAAAAGTTCAAACGGCCCGATATGGACCACTGCCTGGCGGACTTGACCTTTAACATCAGAAAGTGCCCAAAAGAAGGATACGAGGCTCTTTTGAACCTTCTGAGGAGCCTTTTTGACCTGAAAAAAAAAGTTCAAACGGCCTGAAATGGGCCACTGCCTGGCGGACTTGACATTTAGGATCAGAAAGAGCCCATAAGAAGGATACACAGCTCTTTTGAACCTTCTGAGGAGCTTTTTTGACCAGAGAAAAAAGTTCAAACGGCCCGATATGGACCACTGCCTGGTGGACTTGACCTTTAACATCAGAAAGAGCCCATAAGAAAAATACAAAGCTCTTCTGAACCTTTTGAGGAGCTTTTCTGACCAGAAAAAAAAGTTGAAACGGCCCGATATGGGCCACTGCCTTGGCAGACTTGACCTTTAACATCAGAAAGAGCCCATAAGAAGGATACAAAGCTCTTTTGAACCTTCTGAGGAGCCTTTTTGACCAGAGAATAAAAGTTCAAACTGCCCGATATGGACCACTGCCTGGCGGACTTGACGTTTAACATAAGAAAGAGCCAATAAGAAGGATACGAAGCTCTTTTGAACCTTCTGAGGAGCCTTTTTGACCAGAGAAAAAAAGTTCAAACGGCCCGATATGGACCACTGCCTGGCGGACTTGACCTTTAACTTCAGAAAGAGCCCATAAGAGGGATACGATGCTCTTCTGGACTTTTTGAGGAGCCTTTTTGACCTGAAAAAAAGTTCAAACGGCCCGATATGGAACACTGCCTGGTGGACTTGACCTTTAACATCAGAAAGAGCCCATAAGAAAAATACAAAGCTCTTCTGAACCTTTTGAGGAGCTTTTCTGACCAGAAAAAAAAGTTGAAACGGCCCGATATGGGCCACTGCCTTGGCAGACTTGACCTTTAACATCAGAAAGAGCCCATAAGAAGGATACAAAGCTCTTTTGAACCTTCTGAGGAGCCTTTTTGACCAGAGAATAAAAGTTCAAACTGCCCGATATGGACCACTGCCTGGCGGACTTGACGTTTAACATCAGAAAGAGCCTATAAGAAGGATACGAAGCTCTTTTGAAGCTTCTGAGGAGCCTTTTTGACCAGAGAAAAAAAGTTCAAACGGCCCGATATGGACCACTGCCTGGCGGACTTGACCTTTAACATAAGAAACAGCCCTAAAGAAGGATACGAAGCTCTTCTGGACCTTCTGAGGAGCCTTTTTGAGCTGAAAAATAAAGTTCAAACGGCCCGTTATGGACCACTGCCTGGCGGACTTGACCTTTAACTTCAGAAGGAGCCGCTAAAAGGAGGATACGAAGCTCTTCTGGACCTTTTGAGGAGCCTTTTTGACCTGAAAAAAAGTTCAAACGGCCCGATATGGACCACTGCCTGGAGGACTTGACCTTTAACATAAGAAACAGCCCATAAGAAGGATACGAAGCTCTTCTGGACCTTCTGAGGAGCCTTTTTGAGCTGAAAAAAAAAGTTCAAACGGTCCTATATGGACCACTGCCTGGCGGACTTGAACTTTAACATCAAAAAGAGCCCATAAGAAGGATACAAAGCTCTTTTGAACCTTCTGAGGAGCATTTTTTGACCAGAGAAAAAAGTTCAAACGGCCCGATATGGACCACTGCCTGGCGGACTTGACCTTTAACATCAGAAAGAGCCCTTTAGAAGGATACGAAGCTCTTCTGAACCTTTTGAGGAGCCTTTTTCACATGAAAAAAAGTTCAAACGGCCCGATATGGACCACTGCCTGGCGGACTTGACCTTTAACATCAGAAAGTGCCCAAAAGAAGGATACGAGGCTCTTTTGAACCTTCTGAGGAGCCTTTTTGACCTGAAAAAAAAGTTCAAACGGCCTGAAATGGGCCACTGCCTGGCGGACTTGACATTTAGCATCAGAAAGAGCCCATAAGAAGGATACAAAGCTCTTTTGAACCTTCTGAGGAGCTTTTTTGACCAGAGAAAAAAGTTCAAATGGCCCGATATGGACCACTGCCTGGTGGACTTGACCTTTAACATCAGAAGGAGCCCATAAGAAAAATACAAAGCTCTTCTGAACCTTCTGAGGAGCCTTTTTGACCAGAGAAAAAAAGTTCAAACGGCCCGATATGGACCACTGCCTGGCGGACTTGACCTTTAACATAAGAAACAGCCCATAAGAAGGATACGAAGCTCTTCTGGACCTTCTGAGGAGCCTTTTTGAGCTGAAAAAAAAAGTTCAAACAGCCCGTTATGGACCACTGCCCGGCGGACTTGACCTTTAACTTCAGAAGGAGCCGCTAAAAGGAGAATACAAAGCTCTTCTGGACCTTTTGAGGAGCCTTTTTGACCTGAAAAAAAAGTTCAAACGGCCCGATATGGACCACTACCTGGAGGACTTGACCTTTAAAATAAGAAACAGCCCATAAGAAGGATACGAAGCTCTTCTGGACCTTCTGAGGAGCCTTTTTGAGCTGAAAAAAAAAGTTCAAATGGCCCTATATGGACCACTGCCTGGCGGACTTGACCTTTAACATCAGAAAGAGCCCATAAGAAGGATACAAAGCTCTTTTGAACCTTTTGAGGAGCCTTTCTGACCAGAAAAAAAAGTTGAAACGGCCCGATATGGGCCACTGCCTGGCGGACTTGACGCTTAACATCAGAAAGAGCCCATAAGAAGGATACAAAGCTCTTTTGAACCTTCTGAGGAGCCTTTTTGACCAGAGAATAAAAGTTCAAACTGCCCGATATGGACCACTGCCTGGCGGACTTGACGTTTAACATCAGAAAGAGCCCATAAGAAGGATACGAAGCTCTTTTGAACCTTCTGAGGAGCCTTTTTGACCAGAGAAAAAAAGTTCAAACGGCCCGATATGGACCACTGCCTGGCGGACTTGACCTTTAACATAAGAAACAGCCCATAAGAAGGATACGAAGCTCTTCTGGACCTTCTGAGGAGCCTTTTTGAGCTGAAAAAAAAAAGTTAAAACGGCCCGTTATGGACCACTGCCTGGCGGACTTGACCTTTAATTCCAGAAGGAGCCGCTAAAAGGAGGATACGAAGCTCTTCTGGACCTTTTGAGGAGCCTTTTTGACCTGAAAAAAAAGTTCAAACGGCCCGATATGGACCACTGCCTGGAGGACTTGACCTTTAACATAAGAAACAGCCCATAAGAAGGATACGAAGCTCTTCTGGACCTTCTGAGGAGCCTTTTTGAGCTGAAAAAAAAAGTTCAAATGGCCCTATATGGACCACTGCCTGGCGGACTTGACCTTTAACATCAGAAAGAGCCCATAAGAAGGATACAAAGCTCTTGAACCTTTTGAGGAGCCTTTTTGACCTGAAAAAAAGTTCAAACGGCCCGATATGGACCACTGCCTGGAGGACTTGACCTTTAACATAAGAAACAGCCCATAAGAAGGATACGAAGCTCTTCTGGACCTTCTGAGGAGCCTTTTTGAGCTGAAAAAAAAAGTTCAAATGGCCCTATATGGACCACTGCCTGGCGGACTTGACCTTTAACATCAGAAAGAGCCCATAAGAAGGATACAAAGCTCTTTTGAACCTTCTGAGGAGCATTTTTTGACCAGAGAAAAAAGTTCAAACGGCCCGATATGGACCACTGCCTGGCGGACTTGACCTTTAACATCAGAAAGAGCCCTTTAGAAGGATACGAAGCTCTTCTGAACCTTTTGAGGAGCCTTTTTCACCTGAAAAAAAAGTTCAAACGGCCCGATATGGACCACTGCCTGGCGGACTTGACCTTTAACATCAGAAAGTGCCCAAAAGAAGGATACGAGGCTCTTTTGAACCTTCTGAGGAGCCTTTTTGACCTGAAAAAAAAGTTCAAACGGCCTGAAATGGGCCACTGCCTGGCGGACTTGACATTTAGGATCAGAAAGAGCCCATAAGAAGGATACAAAGCTCTTTTGAACCTTCTGAGGAGCTTTTTTGACCAGAGAAAAAAGTTCAAACGGCCCGATATGGACCACTGCCTGGTGGACTTGACCTTTAACATCAGAAAGAGCCCATAAGAAAAATACAAAGCTCTTCTGAACCTTTTGAGGAGCTTTTCTGACCAGAAAAAAAAGTTGAAACGGCCCGATATGGGCCACTGCCTTGGCAGACTTGACCTTTAACATCAGAAAGAGCCCATAAGAAGGATACAAAGCTCTTTTGAACCTTCTGAGGAGCCTTTTTGACCAGAGAATAAAAGTTCAAACTGCCCGATATGGACCACTGCCTGGCGGACTTGACGTTTAACATAAGAAAGAGCCCATAAGAAGGATACGAAGCTCTTTTGAACCTTCTGAGGAGCCTTTTTGACCAGAGAAAAAAAGTTCAAACGGCCCGATATGGACCACTGCCTGGCGGACTTGACCTTTAACTTCAGAAGCAGCCCATAAGAGGGATACGAAGCTCTTCTGGACTTTTTGAGGAGCCTTTTTGACCTGAAAAAAAGTTCAAACGGCCCGATATGGAACACTGCCTGGTGGACTTGACCTTTAACATCAGAAAGAGCCCATAAGAAAAATACAAAGCTCTTCTGAACCTTTTGAGGAGCTTTTCTGACCAGAAAAAAAAGTTGAAACGGCCCGATATGGGCCACTGCCTTGGCAGACTTGACCTTTAACATCAGAAAGAGCCCATAAGAAGGATACAAAGCTCTTTTGAACCTTCTGAGGAGCCTTTTTGACCAGAGAATAAAAGTTCAAACTGCCCGATATGGACCACTGCCTGGCGGACTTGACGTTTAACATCAGAAAGAGCCCATAAGAAGGATACGAAGCTCTTTTGAAGCTTCTGAGGAGCCTTTTTGACCAGAGAAAAAAAGTTCAAACGGCCCGATATGGACCACTGCCTGGCGGTCTTGACCTTTAACATAAGAAACAGCCCTAAAGAAGGATACGAAGCTCTTCTGGACCTTCTGAGGAGCCTTTTTGAGCTGAAAAAAAAAGTTCAAACGGCCCGTTATGGACCACTGCCTTGGCGGACTTGACCTTTAACTTCAGAAGGAGCCGCTAAAAGGAGGATACGAAGCTCTTCTGGACCTTTTGAGGAGCCTTTTTGACCTGAAAAAAAGTTCAAACGGCCAGATATGGACCACTGCCTGGAGGACTTGACCTTTAACATAAGAAACAGCCCATAAGAAGGATACGAAGCTCTTCTGGACCTTCTGAGGAGCCTTTTTGAGCTGAAAAAAAAAGTTCAAATGGCCCTATATGGACCACTGCCTGGCGGACTTGACCTTAAACATCAGAAAGAGCCCATAAGAAGGATACAAAGCTCTTTTGAACCTTCTGAGGAGCATTTTTTGACCAGAGAAAAAAGTTCAAACGGCCCGATATGGACCACTGCCTGGCGGACTTGACCTTTAACATCAGAAAGAGCCCTTTAGAAGGATACGAAGCTCTTCTGAACCTTTTGAGGAGCCTTTTTCACCTGAAAAAAAAGTTCAAACGGCCCGATTTGGACCACTGCCTGGCGGACTTGACCTTTAACATCAGAAAGTGCCCAAAAGAAGGATACGAGGCTCTTTTGAACCTTCTGAGGAGCCTTTTTGACCTGAAAAAAAAAGTTCAAACGGCCTGAAACGGGCCACTGCCTGCCGGACTTGACATTTAGCATCAGAAAGAGCCCATAAGAAGGATACAAAGCTCTTTTGAACCTTCTGAGGAGCTTTTTTGACCAGAGAAAAAAGTTCAAACGGCCCGATATGGACCACTGCCTGGTGGACTTGACGCTTAACATCAGAAGGAGCCCATAAGAGGGATACGAAGCTCTTCTGGACTTTTTGAGGAGCCTTTTTGACCTGAAAACAAGTTCAAACGGCCCGATATGGAACACTGCCTGGCGGATTTGACCTTTAACATCAGAAAGAGCCCATAAGAAGGATACAAAGCTCTTGTGAACCTTTTGAGGAGCCTTTTTGACCAGAAAAAAAAGTTCAAACGGCCTGAAATGGGCCACTGCCTGGCGGACTTGACCTTTAGCATCAGAAAGAGCCCATAAGAAGGATACAAACCTCTTTTGAACCTTTTGAGGAGCTTTTCTGACCAGAGAAAAAAGTTGAAATGGCCCGATATGGGCCACTGCCTTGGCAGACTTGACCTTTAACATAAGAAAGAGCCCATAAGAAGGATACAAAGCTTTTTTGAACCTTCTGAGGAGCATTTTTTGACCAGAGAAAAAAGTTCAAACGGCCCGATATGGACCCGTGCCTGGCGGACTTTTTATTTTATTTTTTTATTTAACCTTTATTTAACCAGGATAATCCCGTTGAGATTACTAATCTCTTTTTCAAGGCAGTCCTGGCCAAGACAGCGACACAGATCACAACAATTCAGTACATTACAGACAATTTCATAACAATTTCATAAGACTATTTAAAAACATTTACTTGACCTTTAACATTAGAAAGAGCCCATAAGAAGGATACAAAGCTCTCTTGAACCTTTTGAGGAGCTTTTCTGACCAGAAAAATAAGTTCAAACGGCCCGATATGGACCACTGCCTGGCGGACTTGAAATTTAACATCAGAAAGAGCCCATAAGAAGGATACAAAGCTCTTTTGAACCTTCTGAAGAGCATTTTTTGACCAGAGAAAAAAGTTCAATCGGCCCGATATGGACCACTGTCTGGCGGACTTGACCTTTAACATTAGAAAGAGCCCATAAGAAGGATACAAAGCTCTTTTGAACCTTCTGAGGAGCTTTTTTGACCAGAGAAAAAAGTTCAAACGGCCCGATATGGACCACTGCCTGGTGGACTTGACCTTTAACATCAGAAAGAGCCCATAAGAAAAATACAAAGCTCTTCTGAACCTTTTGAGGAGCTTTTCTGACCAGAAAAAAAAGTTGAAACGGCCCGATATGGGCCACTGCCTTGGCAGACTTGACCTTTAACATCAGAAAGAGCCCATAAGAAGGATACAAAGCTCTTTTGAACCTTCTGAGGAGCCTTTTTGACCAGAGAATAAAAGTTCAAACTGCCCGATATGGACCACTGCCTGGCGGACTTGACGTTTAACATAAGAAAGAGCCCATAAGAAGGATACGAAGCTCTTTTGAACCTTCTGAGGAGCCTTTTTGACCAGAGAAAAAAAGTTCAAACGGCCCGATATGGACCACTGCCTGGCGGACTTGACCTTTAACTTCAGAAGGAGCCCATAAGAGGGATACGAAGCTCTTCTGGACTTTTTGAGGAGCCTTTTTGACCTGAAAAAAAGTTCAAACGGCCCGATATGGAACACTTTCTGGTGGACTTGACCTTTAACATCAGAAAGAGCCCATAAGAAAAATACAAAGCTCTTCTGAACCTTTTGAGGAGCTTTTCTGACCAGAAAAAAAAGTTGAAACGGCCCGATATGGACTACTGCCTGGCGGACTTGACTTTTAACATCAGAAAGAGCACATAAGAAGGATACAAATCTCTTGTGAACCTTTTGAGGAGCCTTTTTGACCAGAAAATAAAGTTCAAACGGCCCGATATGGACCACTGCCTGGCGGACTTGACATTTAGCATCAGAAAGAGCCCATAAGAAGGATACAAAGCTCTTTTGAACCTTTTGAGGAGCTTTTTTGACCAGAGAAAAAAGTTCAAACGGCCCGATATGGACCACTGCCTGGTGGACTTGACGCTTAACATCAGAAGGAGCCCATAAGAGGGATACGAAGCTCTTCTGGACTTTTTGAGGAGCCTTTTTGACCTGAAAACAAGTTCAAACGGCCCGATATGGAACACTGCCTGGCGGATTTGACCTTTAACATCAGAAAGAGCCCATAAGAAGGATACAAAGCTCTTGTGAACCTTTTGAGGAGCCTTTTTGACCAGAAAAAAAAGTTAAAACGGCCTGAAATGGGCCACTGCCTGGCGGACTTGACCTTTAGCATCAGAAAGAGCCCATAAGAAAAATACAAAGCTCTTCTGAACCTTTTGAGGAGCTTTTCTGACCAGAAAAAAAAGTTGAAACGGCCCGATATGGGCCACTGCCTTGGCAGACTTGACCTTTAACATCAGAAAGAGCCCATAAGAAGGATACAAAGCTCTTTTGAACCTTCTGAGGAGCCTTTTTGACCAGAGAATAAAAGTTCAAACTGCCCGATATGGACCACTGCCTGGCGGACTTGACGTTTAACATAAGAAAGAGCCCATAAGAAGGATACGAAGCTCTTTTGAACCTTCTGAGGAGCCTTTTTGACCAGAGAAAAAAAGTTCAAACGGCCCGATATGGACCACTGCCTGGCGGACTTGACCTTTAACATTAGAAAGAGCCCATAAGAAGGATACAAAGCTCTTTTGAACCTTCTGAGGAGCTTTTTTGACCAGAGAAAAAAGTTCAAACGGCCCGATATGGACCACTGCCTGGTGGACTTGACCTTTAACATCAGAAAGAGCCCATAAGAAAAATACAAAGCTTTTCTGAACCTTTTGAGGAGCTTTTCTGACCAGAAAAAAAAGTTGAAACGGCCCGATATGGGCCACTGCCTTGGCAGACTTGACCTTTAACATCAGAAAGAGCCCATAAGAAGGATACAAAGCTCTTTTGAACCTTCTGAGGAGCCTTTTTGACCAGAGAATAAAAGTTCAAACTGCCCGATATGGACCACTGCCTGGCGGACTTGACGTTTAACATAAGAAAGAGCCCATAAGAAGGATACGAAGCTCTTTTGAACCTTCTGAGGAGCCTTTTTGACCAGAGAAAAAAAGTTCAAACGGCCCGATATGGACCACTGCCTGGCGGACTTGACCTTTAACTTCAGAAGGAGCCCATAAGAGGGATACGAAGCTCTTCTGGACTTTTTGAGGAGCCTTTTTGACCTGAAAAAAAGTTCAAACGGCCCGATATGGAACACTTTCTGGTGGACTTGACCTTTAACATCAGAAAGAGCCCATAAGAAAAATACAAAGCTCTTCTGAACCTTTTGAGGAGCTTTTCTGACCAGAAAAAAAAGTTGAAACGGCCCGATATGGGCCACTGCCTTGGCAGACTTGACCTTTAACATCAGAAAGAGCCCATAAGAAGGATACAAAGCTCTTTTGAACCTTCTGAGGAGCCTTTTTGACCAGAGAATAAAAGTTCAAACTGCCCGATATGGACCACTGCCTGGCGGACTTGACGTTTAACATCAGAAAGAGCCCATAAGAAGGATACGAAGCTCTTTTGAAGCTTCTGAGGAGCCTTTTTGATCAGAGAAAAAAAGTTCAAACGGCCCGATATGGACCACTGCCTGGCGGTCTTGACCTTTAACATAAGAAACAGCCCTAAAGAAGGATACGAAGCTCTTCTGGACCTTCTGAGGAGCCTTTTTGAGCTGAAAAAAAAAGTTCAAACGGCCCGTTATGGACCACTGCCTGGCGGACTTGACCTTTAACTTCAGAAGGAGCCGCTAAAAGGAGGATACGAAGCTCTTCTGGACCTTTTGAGGAGCCTTTTTGACCTGAAAAAAAGTTCAAACGGCCCGATATGGACCACTGCCTGGAGGACTTGACCTTTAACATAAGAAACAGCCCATAAGAAGGATACGAAGCTCTTCTGGACCTTCTGAGCAGCCTTTTTTAGCTGAAAAAAAAAGTTCAAACGGCCCGATATGGACAACTGCAAGGCGGACTTGACCTTTAACTTCAGAAAGAGCCCATAAGAAGGATACGAAGCTCTTCTGGACCTTTGTGAGGAGCCTTTTTGACCTGAAAAAAAGTTCAAACGGCCCGATATGGACTACTGCCTGGCGGACTTGACTTTTAACATCAGAAAGAGCACATAAGAAGGATACAAATCTCTTGTGAACCTTTTGAGGAGCCTTTTTGACCAGAAAATAAAGTTCAAACGGCCCGATATGGACCACTGCCTGGCGGACTTGACCTTTAACATCAGAAAGAGCCCTTTAGAAGGATACAAAGCTCTTCTGAACCTTTTGAGGAGCCTTTTTCACCTGAAAAAAAAGTTCAAACGGCCCGATATGGACCACTGCCTGGCGGACTTGACCTTCAACATCAGAAAGTGCCCAAAAGAAGGATACGAGGCTCTTCTAAACCTTCTGAGGAGCCTTTTTGACCTAAAAAAAAAAGTTCAAACGGCCTGAAATGGGCCACTGCCTGGCGGACTTGACCTTTAGCATCAGAAAGAGCCCATAAGAAGGATACAAAGCTCTTTTGAACCTTTTGAGGAGCTTTTCTGACCAGATAAAAAAGTTGAAACGGCCCGATATGGGCCACTGCCTTGGCAGACTTGACCTTTAACATCAGAAAGAGCCCATAAGAAGGATACAAAGCTTTTTTGAACCTTCTGAGGAGCATTTTTTGACCACAGAAAAAAGTTCAAAGGGTCCGATATGGACCACTGCCTGGCGGACTTGACCTTTAACATCAGAAAGAGCCCATAAGAAGGACACCAAGCTCTTTTGAACCTTCTGAGGAGCCTTTTTGACCTGAAAAAAAAGTTCAAACGGCCCGATATGGACCACTGCCTGGCGGACTTGACCTTTAACTTCAGAAGGAGCCCATAAGAAGGATACGAAGCTCTTCTGAACCTTCTGAGGAGCCTTTTTGACCTGAAAAAAAAGTTCAAACGGCCCGATATGGACCACTGCCTGGCGGACATGACCTTTAACATCAGAAAGAGCCCATAAGAAGGATACAAAGCTCTTTTGAACCTTCTGAGGAGCCTTTTTGATCAGAGAAAAAAAGTTCAAACGGCCGATATGGACCACTGCCTCGAGGACTTGACCTTTAACATCAGAAAGAGCCCATAAGAAGGATACGAAGCTCTTCTGGACCTTTGTGAGGAGCCTTTTTGACCTGAAAAAAAGTTCAAACGGCCCGATATGGACCACTGCCTGGCGGACTTGACCTTTAACATCAGAAAGAGCACATAAGAAGGATACAAATCTCTTGTGAACCTTTTGAGGAGCCTTTTTGACCAGAAAATAAAGTTCAAACGGCCCGATATGGACCACTGCCTGGCGGACTTGACCTTTAACATCAGAAAGAGCCCTTTAGAAGGATACGAAGCTCTTCTGAACCTTTTGAGGTGCCTTTTTGACCTGAAAAAAAAGTTCAAACGGCCCGATATGGACCACTGCCTGGCGGACTTGACCTTTAACATCAGAAGGTGCCCAAAAGAAGGATACGAGGCTCTTCTGAACCTTCTGAGGAGCCTTTTTGACCTTAAAAAAAAAGTTCAAACGGCCTGAAATGGGCCACTGCCTGGCGGACTTGACCTTTAGCATCAGAAAGAGCCCATAAGAAGGATACAAAGCTTTTTTGAACCTTTTGAGGAGCTTTTCTGACCAGAAAAAAAAGTTGAAACGGCCCGATATGGGCCACTGCCTTGGCAGACTTGACCTTTAACATCAGAAAGAGCCCATAAGAAGGATACAAATCTTTTTTGAACCTTCTGAGGAGCATTTTTTGACCACAGAAAAAAGTTAAAACGGCCCGATATGGACCACTGCCTGGCGGACTTGACCTTTAACATCAGAAAGAGCCCATAAGAAGGACACCAAGCTCCTTTGAACCTTCTGAGGAGCCTTTTTGACCCGAGAAAAAAAATTCAAACGGCCCGATATGAACCACTGCCTGGCGGACTTGTCCCTTAACATCAGAAAGAGCCCATAAGAAAAATACAAAGCCCTTCTGAACCTTTTGAGGAATCTTTTTGACCTGAAAAAAAAGTTCAAACAGCCCGATATGGACCACTGCCTAGCGGACTTGAAATTTAACATCAGAAAGAGCCCATAAGAAGGATACAAAGCTCTTTTGAACATTCTGAGTAGCATTTTTTGACCAGAGAAAACAGTTCAAACGGCCCGAAATGGACCACTGCCTGGCGGACTTGACCTTTAACATTAGAAAGAGCCCATAAGAAGGATACAAAGCTCTTTTGAACCTTCTGAGGAGGCTTTTTGACCAGAGAAAAAAGTTTAAACGGCCCGATATGGACCACTGCCTGGTGGACTTGACCTTTAACATCAGAAGGAGCCCATAAGAAGGATACGAAGCTCTTCTGGACCTTTTGAGGAGCCTTTTTGAGCTGAAAAAAAAGTTCAAACGGCCCGATATGGACCACTGCCTGGCGGACTTGACCTTTAACTTCAGAAGGAGCCCATAAGAAGGATACGAAGCTCTTCTGGACCTTTTGAGGAGCCTTTTTGACCTGAAAAAAAAGTTCAAACGGCCCGATATGGACCACTGCCTGGCGGACTTGACCTTTAACATCAGAAAGAGCACATAAGAAGGATACAAATCTCTTGTGAACCTTCTGAGGATTCTTTTTGACCAGAGAAAAAAGTTCAAACGGCCCGATATGGGCCACTGCCTTGGCAGACTTGACCTTTAACATCAGAAAGAGCCCATAAGGATACGAAGCTCTTTTAAATCTTCTGAGGAGCCTTTTTGAGCAGAGAAAAAAAGTTCAAACGGCCCGATATGGACCACTGCCTTGCGGACTTGACCTTTAACATCAGAAACAGCCCATAAGAAGGATACAAAGCTCTTTTGAACCTTCTGAGGAGGCTTTTTTTACCAGAGAAAAAAAGTTCAAACGGCCCGATATGGACCACTGGCTGGCGGAATTGACCTTTAACATCAGAAAGAGCCCATAAGAAGGATACAAAGCTCTTGTGAACCTTTTGAGGAGCCTTTTTCATCTGAAAAAAAAGTTCAAACGGCCCGATATGGACCACTGCCTGGCGGACTTGACCTTTAACATCAGAAAGTGCCCAAAAGAAGGATACGAGGCTCTTCTGAACCTTCTGAGGAGCCTTTTTGACCTGAAAAAAAAGTTCAAACGGCCTGAAATGGGCCACTGCCTGGCTGACTTGACCTTTAGCATCAGAAAGAGCCCATAAGAAGGATACAAAGCTCTTTTGATCCTTTTGAGGAGCTTTTCTGACCAGAAAAAAAGTTGAAACGGCCCGATATGGGCCAGTGCCTTGGCAGACTTGACCTTTAACATCAGAAAGAGCCCATAAGGATATGAAGCTCTTTTAAACCTTCTGAGGAGCCTTTTTGACCAGAGAAAAAAAGTTCAAACGGCCCGATATGGACCACTGCCTTGCGGACTTGACCTTTAACATCAGAAAGAGCCCATAAGAAGGATACAAAGCTCTTTTGAATCTTCTGAGGAGCCTTTTTGACCAGAGAAAAAAAGTTCAAATGGCCCGATATGGACATTTGCCTGGAGGACTTTACCTTTAACATCAGAAAGAGCCCATAAGAAGGATACAAAGCTCATTTGAACCTTCTGAGGAGCATTTTTTGACCAGAGAAAACAGTTCAAACGGCCCGATATGGACCACTGCCTGGCGGACTTGACCTTTAACATTAGAAAGAGCCCATAAGAAGGATACAAAGCTCTTTTGAACCTTCTGAGGAGGCTTTTTGACCAGAGAAAAAAGTTCAAACGGCCCGATATGGACCACTGCCTGGCGGACTTGACCTTTAACTTCAGAAGGAGCCCATAAGAAGGATACGAAGCTCTTCTGGACCTTTTGAGGAGCCTTTTTGACCTGAAAAAAAAGTTCAAACGGCCCGATATGGACCACTGCCTGGCGGACTTGACCTTTAACATCAGAAAGAGCACATAAGAAGGATACAAATCTCTTGTGAACCTTCTGAGGATTCTTTTTGACCAGAGAAAAAAGTTCAAACGGCCCGATATGGGCCACTGCCTTGGCAGACTTGACCTTTAACATCAGAAAGAGCCCATAAGGATACAAAGCTCTTTTAAACCTTCTGAGGAGCCTTTTTGAGCAGAGAAAAAAAGTTCAAACGGCCCGTTATGGACCACTGCCTTGCGGACTTGACCTTTAACATCAGAAAGAGCCCAAAAGAAGGATACAAAGCTCATTTGAACCTTCTGAGGAGCCTTTTTGACCAGAGAATAAAAGTTCAAACTGCCCGATATGGACCACTGCCTGGCGGACTTGACCTTTAACATCAGAAAGAGCCCATAAGGATACGAGGCTCTTTTGAACCTTCTGAGGAGCCTTTTTGAGCAGAGAAAAAAAGATCAAACGGCCCGATATGGACCACTGCCTTGGGGACTTGACCTTTAACATAAGAAACAGCCCATAAGAAGGATACGAAGCTCTTTTGAACCTTCTGAGGAGCCTTTTTGACCAGAGAAAAAAAGTTCAAACGGCCCGATATGGACCACTGGCTGGCGGACTTGACCTTTAACATCAGAAAGAGCCCATAAGGATACGAGGCTCTTTTGAACCTTCTGAGGAGCCTTTTTGATTAGAGAAAAAAAGATCAAACGGCCTGATATGGACCACTGCCTGGAGGATTTGACCTTTAACATAAGAAACAGCCCATAAGAAGGATACGAAGCTCTTCTGGACCTTCTGAGGAGCCTTTTTGAGCTGAAAAAAAAAGTTCAAACGGCCCGTTATGGACCACTGCCTGGCGGACTTGACCTTTAACTTCAGAAGGAGCCGCTAAAAGGAGGATACGAAGCTCTTCTGGACCTTTTGAGGAGCCTTTTTGACCTGAAAAAAAAAGTTCAAACGGCCTGAAATGGGCCACTGCCTGGCGGATTTGACCTTTAGCATCAGAAAGAGCCCATAAGAAGGATAAAAAGCTCTTTTGAACCTTTTGAGGAGCTTTTCTGACCAGAAAAAAAAGTTGTAACGGCCCGATATTGGCCACTGCCTTATCAGACTTGATCTTTAACATCAGAAAGAGCCCATAAGAAGGATACGAAGCTTTTTTTGAACCTTCTGAGGAGCATTTTTTGACCAGAGAAAAAAGTTCAAACGGCCCGATATGGACCACTGCCTGGCGGACTTGACCTTTAACATCAGAAAGAGCCCATAAGAAGGATACAAAGCTCTTTTGAACCTTCTGAGGAGCATTTTTTGACCACAGAAAAAAGTTAAAACGGCCCGATATGGACCACTGCCTGGCGGACTTGACCTTTAACATCAGAAAGAGCCCATAAGAAGGACACCAAGCTCTTTTGAACCTTCTGAGGAGCCTTTTTGACCAGAGAAAAAAAATTCAAACGGCCCGATATGAACCACTGCCTGGCGGACTTGTCCCTTAACATCAGAAAGAGCCCATAAGAAAAATACAAAGCCCTTCTGAACCTTTTGAGGAGCCTTTTTGACCTGAAAAAAAAGTTCAAACGGCCCGATATGGACCACTGCCTGGCGGACTTGACCTATAACATCAGAAGGAGCCCATAAGAAGGATACGAAGCTCTTCTGGACCTTTTGAGGAGCCTTTTTGAGCTGAAAAAAAAGTTAAAACGGCCCGATATGGACCACTGCCTGGCGGACTTGACCTTTAACTTCAGAAGGAGCCCATAAGAAGGATATGAAGCTCTTCTGGACCTTTTGAGGAGCCTTTTTGACCTGAAAAAAAAGTTCAAACGGCCCGATATGGACCACTGCCTGGCGGACTTGACCTTTAACATCAGAAAGAGCACATAAGAAGGATACAAATCTCTTGTGAACCTTCTGAGGAGCCTTTTTGACCAGAGGAAAAAGTTCAAACGGCCCGATATGGGCCACTGCCTTGGCAGACTTGACCTTTAACATCAGAAAGAGCCCATAAGGATACGAAGCTCTTTTAAACCTTCTGAGGAGCCTTTTTGAGCAGAGAAAAAAAGTTCAAACGGCCCGATATGGACCACTGCCTTGCGGACTTGACCTTTAACATCAGAAAGAGCCCAAAAGAAGGATACAAAGCTCATTTGAACCTTCTGAGGAGCCTTTTTGACCAGAGAATAAAAGTTCAAACTGCCCGATATGGACCACTGCCTGGCGGACTTGACCTTTAACATCAGGAAGAGCCCATAAGAACGACACCAAGCTCTTTTGAACCTTCTGAGGAGCCTTTTTGACCGCAGAAAAAAAGTTCAAACGGCCCGATATGGACCACTGCCTGGAGGACTTGACCTTTAACATAAGAAACAGCCCATAAGAAGGATACGAAGCTCTTTTGAACCTTCTGAGGAGCCTTTTTGACCAGAGAAAAAAAGTTCAAACGGCCCGATATGGACCACTGGCTGGCGGACTTGACCTTTAACATCAGAAAGAGCCCATAAGGATACTAAGCTCTTTTGAACCTTCTGAGGAGCCTTTTTGAGCAGAGAAAAAAAGATCAAACGGCCTGATATGGACCACTGCCTGGAGGACTTGACCTTTAACATAAGAAACAGCCCATAAGAAGGATACGAAGCTCTTCTGGACCTTCTGAGGAGCCTTTTTGAGCTGAAAAAAAAAGTTCAAACGGCCTGTTATGGACCACTGCCTGGCGGACTTGACCTTTAACTTCAGAAGGAGCCGCTAAAAGGAGGATACGAAGCTCTTCTGGACCTTTTGAGGAGCCTTTTTGAGCTGAAAAAAAAAGTTCAAACGGCCTGAAATGGGCCACTGCCTGGCGGATTTGACCTTTAGCATCAGAAAGAGCCCATAAGAAGGATAAAAAGCTCTTTTGAACCTTTTGAGGAGCTTTTCTGACCAGAAAAAAAAGTTGTAACGGCCCGATATGGGCTACTGCCTTATCAGACTTGATCTTTAACATCAGAAAGAGCCCATAAGAAGGATACGAAGCTTTTTTGAACCTTCTGAGGAGCATTTTTTGACCAGAGAAAAAAGTTCAAACGGCCCGATATGGACCACTGCCTGGCGGACTTGACCTTTAACATCAGAAAGAGCCCATAAGAAAAATACAAAGCTCTTCTGAACCTTTTGAGGAGCCTTTTTGACCAGAAAAAAAGTTCAAACGGCCCGATATGCAAAACTGCCTGGCGGACTTGAAATTTAACATCAGAAAGACCCCATAAGAAGGATACAAAGCTCTTTTGAACCTTCTGAGGAGCATTTTTTGACCAGAGAAAAAAGTTCAAACGGCCCGATATGGACCACTGCCTGGCGGACTTGACCTTTAACATTAGAAAGAGCCCATAAGAAGGATACAAAGCTCTTTTGAACCTTCTGAGGAGCCTTTTTGACCAGAGAAAAAAGTTCAAACGGCCCGTTATGGACCACTGCCTGGCGGACTTGACCTTTAATATCAGAAGGAACCCATAAGAAGGATACGAAGCTCTTCTGAACCTTTTGTGGAGCCTTTTTGACCTGAAAAAAAGTTAAAACGGCCTGAAATGGGCCACTGCCTAGCGGACTTGACCTTTAACTTCAGAAGGAGCCCATAAGAAGGATATGACGCTCTTCTGGACCTTTTGAGGACCCTTTTTGACCTGAAAAAAAAGTTCAAACGGCCCGATATGGACCACTGCCTGGCGGACTTGACCTTTAACATCAGAAAGAGCCCATAAGAAGGATACAAATCTCTTGTGAACCTTTTGAGGAGCCTTTTTGACCAGAAAAAAAAGTTCAAACGGCCCGATATGGACCACTGCCTGGCGGATTTGACCTTTAACATCAGAAAGAGCCCTTTAGAAGGATACGAAGCTCTTCTGAACCTTTTGAGGAGCCTTTTTCATCTGAAAAAAAAGTTAAAACGGCCCGATATGGACCACTGCCTGGTGGACTTGACCTTTAACATCAGAAAGAGCCCATAAGAAGGCTACAAAGCTCTTTTGAACCTTCTGAGGAGCCTTTTTGACCAGAGAAAAAAAGTTCAAACGGCCCGATATGGAAAACTGCCTGGCGGACTTGACCTTTAACATCAGAAAGAGCCCATAAGAAGGACACCAAGCTCTTTTGAACCTTCTGAGGAGCCTTTTTGACCAGAGAAAAAAGTTCAAACGGCGCGATATGGACCACTGCCTGGCGGACTTGACCTTTAACATCAGAAAGAGCCCATAAGAAGGATACAAAGCTCTTTTGAACCTTCTGAGGAGCCTTTTTGACCAGAGAAAAAAAAGTTCAAACGGCCCAATATGGACCACTGCCTGGCGGACTTGACCTTTAACATCAGAAAGAGCCCATAAGAAGGATACGAAGCTCTTTTGAACCTTCTGAGGAGCCTTTTTGACCAGAGAAAAAAAAAGTTCAAACGGCCCGATATGGACCACTGCCTGGCGGACTTGACCTTTAACATTAGAAAGAGCCCATAAGAAGGTTTCAAAGCTCTTTTGAACCTTCTGAGGAGCCTTTTTGACCTGAAAAAAAAAGTTCAAACGGCCTGAAATGGGCCACTGCCTGGCGGACTTGACCTTTAACTTCAGAAGGAGCCGCTAAAAGGAGGATACGAAGCTCTTCTGGACCTTTTGAGGAGCCTTTTTGACCTGAAAAAAAAAGTTCAAACGGCCTGAAATGGGCCACTGCCTGGCGGATTTGACCTTTAGCATCAGAAAGAGCCCATAAGAAGGATAAAAAGCTCTTTTGAACCTTTTGAGGAGCTTTTCTGACCAGAAAAAAAAGTTGTAACGGCCCGATATGGGCCACTGCCTTATCAGACTTGATCTTTAACATCAGAAAGAGCCCATAAGAAGGATACGAAGCTTTTTTGAACCTTCTGAGGAGCATTTTTTGACCAGAGAAAAAAGTTCAAACGGCCCGATATGGACCACTGCCTGGCGGACTTGACCTTTAACATTAAAAAAGGCCCATAAGAAGGATACAAAGCTCTTTTGAACGTTCTGAGGAGCCTTTCTGACCAGAGAAAACAGTTCAAACGGCCCGATATGGACCACTGCCTGGTGGACTTAACCTTTAACATTAGAAAGAGCCAATAAGAAGGATACAAAGCTCTTTTGAACCTTCTGAGGAGCCTTTTTGACCAGAGAAAAAAGTTCAAACGGCCCGATATGGGCCACTGCCTTGGCAGGCTTGACCTTTAACATCAGAAAGAGTCCATAAGGATACGAAGCTCTTTTAAACCTTCTGAGGAGCCTTTTTGAGCAGAGAAAAAAAGTTCAAACGGCCCGATATGGACCACTGCCTTGCGGACTTGACCTTTAACATCAGAAAGAGCCCATAAGAAGGATACAAAGCTCTTTTGAACCTTCTGAGGAGCCTTTTTGACCAGAGAAAAAAAGTTCAAATGGCCCGATATGGACATTTGCCTGGAGGACTTTACCTTTAACATCAGAAAGAGCCCATAAGGATATGAAGCTCTTTTAAACCTTCTGAGGAGCCTTTTTGAGCAGAGAAAAAAAGTTCAAACGGCCCGATATGGACCACTGCCTTGGGGACTTGACCTTTAACATCAGAAAGAGCCCATAAGAAGGATACGAAGCTCTTTTGAACCTTCTGAGGAGCCTTTTTGACCAGAGAAAAAAAGTTCAAACGGCCCGATATGGACCACTGCCTGGAGGACTTTACCTTTAACATCAGAAAGAGCCCATAAGAAGGATACAAAGCTAATTTGAACCTTGTATCCTTTGAGCCTATTTGACCAGAGAATAAAAGTTCAAACTGCCCGATATGGACCACTGCCTGGTGGACTTGACCTTTAACATCAGAAAGAGCCCTATAAGAAGGATACGAAGCTCTTTGAACCTTCTGAGGAGCCTTTTTGACCAGAGAAAAAAAGTTCAAACGGCCCGATATGGACCACTGCATTGCGGACTTGACCCTTAACATCAGAAAGAGCCCATAAGAAAAATACAAAGCTCTTCTGAACCTTTTGAGGAGCCTTTTTGACCTGAAAAAAAAGTTTAAACGCCCCAATATGGACCACTGCCTGGCGGACTTGACCTTTAACATCAGAAAGAGCCCTTTAGAAGGATACGAAGCTCTTCTGAACCTTTTGAGGAGCCTTTTTGACCTGAAAAAAAAGTTCAAACGGCCCGATATGGACCACTGCCTGGCAGACTTGACCTTTAACATCAGAAAGTGCCCAAAAGAAGGATACGAGGCTCTTCTGAACCTTCTGAGGAGCCTTTTTGACCTGAAAAAAAAAGTTCAAACTGCCTGAAATGGGCCACTGCCTGGCGGACTTGACCTTTAGCATCAGAAAGAGCCCATAAGGAGGATACAAAGCTCTTTTGAACCTTTTGAGGAGCTTTTCTGACCAGAAAAAAAAGTTGAAACGGCCCGATATGGGCCACTGCTTTGGCAGACTTGACCTTCAACATCAGAAAGAGCCCATAAGAAGGATACGAAGCTTTTTTGAACCTTCTGAGGAGCCTTTTTGACCAGAGAAAATAAGTTCAAACGGCCCGATATGGACCACTGCCTGGCGGACTTGAAATTTAACATCAGAAAGAGCCCATAAGAAAGAGCCCACAAAGCTCTTTTGAACCTTCTGAGGAGCATTTTTTGACCAGAGAAGAAAGTTCAAACGGCCCGATATGGACCACTGCATTGCGGACTTGACCCTTAACATCAGAAAGAGCCCATAAGAAAAATACAAAGCTCTTCTGAACCTTTTGAGGAGCCTTTTTGAGCTGAAAAAAAAAGTTCAAACGGCCCTACATGGACCACTGCCTGGCGGACTTGACCTTTAACATCAGAAAGAGCCCATAAGAAGGATACAAAGCTCTTTTGAACCTTCTGAGGAGCATTTTTTGACCAGAGAAAAAAGTTCAAACGGCCCGATATGGACCACTGCCTGGCGGACTTGACCTTTAACATCAGAAAGAGCCCTTTAGAAGGATACGAAGCTCTTCTGAACCTTTTGAGGAGCCCTTTTCACCTGAAAAAAAAGTTCAAACGGCCCGATATGGACCACTGCCTGGCGGACTTGACCTTTAACATCACAAAGTGCCCAAAAGAAGGATACGAGGCTCTTTTGAACCTTCTGAGGAGCCTTTTTGACCTGAAAAAAAAAGTTCAAACGGCCTGAAATGGGCCACTGCCTGGCGGACTTGACCTTTAGCATCAGAAAGAGCCCATAAGAAGGATACAAAGCTCTTTTGAACCTTCTGAGGAGCTTTTTTGACCAGAGAAAAAAGTTCAAACGGCCCGATATGGACCACTGCCTGGTGGACTTGACCTTTAACATCAGAAAGAGCCCATAAGAAAAATACAAAGCTCTTCTGAACCTTTTGAGGAGCTTTTCTAACCAGAAACAAAGTTGAAACGGCCCGATATGGGCCACTGCCTTGGCAGACTTGACCTTTAACATCAGAAAGAGCTCATAAGAAGGATACAAAGGTTTTTTGAACCTTCTGAGGAGCATTTTTTGACCAGAGAAAAAAGTTCAAACGGCCCGATATGGACCACTGCCTGGCGGACTTGACCTTTAACATCAGAAAGAGCCCATAAGAAAAATACAAAGCTCTTCTGAACCTTTTGAGGAGCCTTTTTGACCAGAAAAAAAGTTCAAACGGCCCGATATTCAAAACTGCCCGGCGGACATGAAATTTAACATCAGAAAGAGCCCAAAAGAAGGATACGAGGCTCTTCTGAATCTTCTGAGGAGCCTTTTTTGACCAGAGAAAAAAGTTCAAACGGCCCGATATGGACCACTGCCTGGCGGACTTGACCTTTAACATTAGAAAGAGCCCATAAGAAGGATACAAAGCTCTTTTGAACCTTCTGAGGAGCCTTTTTGACCAGAGAAAAAAGTTCAAACGGCCCGTTATGGACCACTGCCTGGCGGTCTTGACCTTTAATATCAGAAGGAACCCATAAGAAGGATACGAAGCTCTTCTGAACCTTTTGTGGAGCCTTTTTGACCTGAAAAAAAGTTCAAACGGCCTGAAATGGGCCACTGCCTAGCGGACTTGAATTTTAACTTCAGAAGGAGCCCATAAGAAGGATATGAAGCTCTTCTGGACCTTTTGAGGACCCTTTTTGACCTGAAAAAAAAGTTCAAACGGCCCGATATGGACCACTGCCTGGCGGACTTGACCTTTAACATCAGAAAGAGCCCATAAGAAGGATACAAATCTCTTGTGAACCTTTTGAGGAGCCTTTTTGACCAGAAAAAAAAGTTCAAACGGCCCGATATGGACCACTGCCTGGCGGACTTGACCTTTAACATCAGAAAGAGCCCATAAGGATACGAAGCTCTTTTAAACCTTCTGAGGAGCCTTTTTGAGCAGAGAAAAAAAGTTCAAACGGCCCGATATGGACCACAGCCTTGCGGACTTGACCTTTAACATCAGAAAGAGCCCATAAGAAGGATACAAAGCTCTTTTGAACCTTCTGAGGAGCCTTTTTGACCAGAGAAAAAAAATTCAAACGGCCCGATATGAACCACTGCCTGGCGGACTTGTCCCTTAACATCAGAAAGAGCCCATAAGAAAAATACAAAGCCCTTCTGAACCTTTTGAGGAGCCTTTTTGACCTGAAAAAAAAGTTCAAACGGCCCGATATGGACCACTGCCTGGCGGACTTGACCTATAACATCAGAAGGAGCCCATAAGAAGGATACGAAGCTCTTCTGGACCTTTTGAGGAGCCTTTTTGAGCTGAAAAAAAAGTTAAAACGGCCCGATATGGACCACTGCCTGGCGGACTTGACCTTTAACTTCAGAAGGAGCCCATAAGAAGGATATGAAGCTCTTCTGGACCTTTTGAGGAGCCTTTTTGACCTGAAAAAAAAGTTCAAACGGCCCGATATGGACCACTGCCTGGCGGACTTGACCTTTAACATCAGAAAGAGCACATAAGAAGGATACAAATCTCTTGTGAACCTTCTGAGGAGCCTTTTTGACCAGAGGAAAAAGTTCAAACGGCCCGATATGGGCCACTGCCTTGGCAGACTTGACCTTTAACATCAGAAAGAGCCCATAAGGATACGAAGCTCTTTTAAACCTTCTGAGGAGCCTTTTTGAGCAGAGAAAAAAAGTTCAAACGGCCCGATATGGACCACTGCCTTGCGGACTTGACCTTTAACATCAGAAAGAGCCCAAAAGAAGGATACAAAGCTCATTTGAACCTTCTGAGGAGCCTTTTTGACCAGAGAATAAAAGTTCAAACTGCCCGATATGGACCACTGCCTGGCGGACTTGACCTTTAACATCAGGAAGAGCCCATAAGAACGACACCAAGCTCTTTTGAACCTTCTGAGGAGCCTTTTTGACCGCAGAAAAAAAGTTCAAACGGCCCGATATGGACCACTGCCTGGAGGACTTGACCTTTAACATAAGAAACAGCCCATAAGAAGGATACGAAGCTCTTTTGAACCTTCTGAGGAGCCTTTTTGACCAGAGAAAAAAAGTTCAAACGGCCCGATATGGACCACTGGCTGGCGGACTTGACCTTTAACATCAGAAAGAGCCCATAAGGATACTAAGCTCTTTTGAACCTTCTGAGGAGCCTTTTTGAGCAGAGAAAAAAAGATCAAACGGCCTGATATGGACCACTGCCTGGAGGACTTGACCTTTAACATAAGAAACAGCCCATAAGAAGGATACGAAGCTCTTCTGGACCTTCTGAGGAGCCTTTTTGAGCTGAAAAAAAAAGTTCAAACGGCCTGTTATGGACCACTGCCTGGCGGACTTGACCTTTAACTTCAGAAGGAGCCGCTAAAAGGAGGATACGAAGCTCTTCTGGACCTTTTGAGGAGCCTTTTTGAGCTGAAAAAAAAAGTTCAAACGGCCTGAAATGGGCCACTGCCTGGCGGATTTGACCTTTAGCATCAGAAAGAGCCCATAAGAAGGATAAAAAGCTCTTTTGAACCTTTTGAGGAGCTTTTCTGACCAGAAAAAAAAGTTGTAACGGCCCGATATGGGCTACTGCCTTATCAGACTTGATCTTTAACATCAGAAAGAGCCCATAAGAAGGATACGAAGCTTTTTTGAACCTTCTGAGGAGCATTTTTTGACCAGAGAAAAAAGTTCAAACGGCCCGATATGGACCACTGCCTGGCGGACTTGACCTTTAACATCAGAAAGAGCCCATAAGAAAAATACAAAGCTCTTCTGAACCTTTTGAGGAGCCTTTTTGACCAGAAAAAAAGTTCAAACGGCCCGATATGCAAAACTGCCTGGCGGACTTGAAATTTAACATCAGAAAGACCCCATAAGAAGGATACAAAGCTCTTTTGAACCTTCTGAGGAGCATTTTTTGACCAGAGAAAAAAGTTCAAACGGCCCGATATGGACCACTGCCTGGCGGACTTGACCTTTAACATTAGAAAGAGCCCATAAGAAGGATACAAAGCTCTTTTGAACCTTCTGAGGAGCCTTTTTGACCAGAGAAAAAAGTTCAAACGGCCCGTTATGGACCACTGCCTGGCGGACTTGACCTTTAATATCAGAAGGAACCCATAAGAAGGATACGAAGCTCTTCTGAACCTTTTGTGGAGCCTTTTTGACCTGAAAAAAAGTTAAAACGGCCTGAAATGGGCCACTGCCTAGCGGACTTGACCTTTAACTTCAGAAGGAGCCCATAAGAAGGATATGACGCTCTTCTGGACCTTTTGAGGACCCTTTTTGACCTGAAAAAAAAGTTCAAACGGCCCGATATGGACCACTGCCTGGCGGACTTGACCTTTAACATCAGAAAGAGCCCATAAGAAGGATACAAATCTCTTGTGAACCTTTTGAGGAGCCTTTTTGACCAGAAAAAAAAGTTCAAACGGCCCGATATGGACCACTGCCTGGCGGATTTGACCTTTAACATCAGAAAGAGCCCTTTAGAAGGATACGAAGCTCTTCTGAACCTTTTGAGGAGCCTTTTTCATCTGAAAAAAAAGTTAAAACGGCCCGATATGGACCACTGCCTGGTGGACTTGACCTTTAACATCAGAAAGAGCCCATAAGAAGGCTACAAAGCTCTTTTGAACCTTCTGAGGAGCCTTTTTGACCAGAGAAAAAAAGTTCAAACGGCCCGATATGGAAAACTGCCTGGCGGACTTGACCTTTAACATCAGAAAGAGCCCATAAGAAGGACACCAAGCTCTTTTGAACCTTCTGAGGAGCCTTTTTGACCAGAGAAAAAAGTTCAAACGGCGCGATATGGACCACTGCCTGGCGGACTTGACCTTTAACATCAGAAAGAGCCCATAAGAAGGATACAAAGCTCTTTTGAACCTTCTGAGGAGCCTTTTTGACCAGAGAAAAAAAAGTTCAAACGGCCCAATATGGACCACTGCCTGGCGGACTTGACCTTTAACATCAGAAAGAGCCCATAAGAAGGATACGAAGCTCTTTTGAACCTTCTGAGGAGCCTTTTTGACCAGAGAAAAAAAAAGTTCAAACGGCCCGATATGGACCACTGCCTGGCGGACTTGACCTTTAACATTAGAAAGAGCCCATAAGAAGGTTTCAAAGCTCTTTTGAACCTTCTGAGGAGCCTTTTTGACCTGAAAAAAAAAGTTCAAACGGCCTGAAATGGGCCACTGCCTGGCGGACTTGACCTTTAACTTCAGAAGGAGCCGCTAAAAGGAGGATACGAAGCTCTTCTGGACCTTTTGAGGAGCCTTTTTGACCTGAAAAAAAAAGTTCAAACGGCCTG
This sequence comes from Gila orcuttii, assembly GCA_026230005.1. NCBI lineage: Eukaryota > Metazoa > Chordata > Actinopteri > Cypriniformes > Leuciscidae > Gila > Gila orcuttii. Next base: position 12,285,474 of record JAPDVR010000014.1, read on the forward strand.
AAATGGGCCACTGCCTGGCGGATTTGACCTTTAGCATCAGAAAGAGCCCATAAGAAGGATAAAAAGCTCTTTTGAACCTTTTGAGGAGCTTTTCTGACCAGAAAAAAAAGTTGTAACGGCCCGATATGGGCCACTGCCTTATCAGACTTGATCTTTAACATCAGAAAGAGCCCATAAGAAGGATACGAAGCTTTTTTGAACCTTCTGAGGAGCATTTTTTGACCAGAGAAAAAAGTTCAAACGGCCCGATATGGACCACTGCCTGGCGGACTTGACCTTTAACATTAGAAAGGCCCATAAGAAGGATACAAAGCTCTTTTGAACGTTCTGAGGAGCCTTTCTGACCAGAGAAAACAGTTCAAACGGCCCGATATGGACCACTGCCTGGTGGACTTAACCTTTAACATTAGAAAGAGCCAATAAGAAGGATACAAAGCTCTTTTGAACCTTCTGAGGAGCCTTTTTGACCAGAGAAAAAAGTTCAAACGGCCCGATATGGGCCACTGCCTTGGCAGGCTTGACCTTTAACATCAGAAAGAGTCCATAAGGATACGAAGCTCTTTTAAACCTTCTGAGGAGCCTTTTTGAGCAGAGAAAAAAAGTTCAAACGGCCCGATATGGACCACTGCCTTGCGGACTTGACCTTTAACATCAGAAAGAGCCCATAAGAAGGATACAAAGCTCTTTTGAACCTTCTGAGGAGCCTTTTTGACCAGAGAAAAAAAGTTCAAATGGCCCGATATGGACATTTGCCTGGAGGACTTTACCTTTAACATCAGAAAGAGCCCATAAGGATATGAAGCTCTTTTAAACCTTCTGAGGAGCCTTTTTGAGCAGAGAAAAAAAGTTCAAACGGCCCGATATGGACCACTGCCTTGGGGACTTGACCTTTAACATCAGAAAGAGCCCATAAGAAGGATACGAAGCTCTTTTGAACCTTCTGAGGAGCCTTTTTGACCAGAGAAAAAAAGTTCAAACGGCCCGATATGGACCACTGCCTGGAGGACTTTACCTTTAACATCAGAAAGAGCCCATAAGAAGGATACAAAGCTAATTTGAACCTTGTATCCTTTGAGCCTATTTGACCAGAGAATAAAAGTTCAAACTGCCCGATATGGACCACTGCCTGGTGGACTTGACCTTTAACATCAGAAAGAGCCCTATAAGAAGGATACGAAGCTCTTTGAACCTTCTGAGGAGCCTTTTTGACCAGAGAAAAAAAGTTCAAACGGCCCGATATGGACCACTGCATTGCGGACTTGACCCTTAACATCAGAAAGAGCCCATAAGAAAAATACAAAGCTCTTCTGAACCTTTTGAGGAGCCTTTTTGACCTGAAAAAAAAGTTTAAACGCCCCAATATGGACCACTGCCTGGCGGACTTGACCTTTAACATCAGAAAGAGCCCTTTAGAAGGATACGAAGCTCTTCTGAACCTTTTGAGGAGCCTTTTTGACCTGAAAAAAAAGTTCAAACGGCCCGATATGGACCACTGCCTGGCAGACTTGACCTTTAACATCAGAAAGTGCCCAAAAGAAGGATACGAGGCTCTTCTGAACCTTCTGAGGAGCCTTTTTGACCTGAAAAAAAAAGTTCAAACTGCCTGAAATGGGCCACTGCCTGGCGGACTTGACCTTTAGCATCAGAAAGAGCCCATAAGGAGGATACAAAGCTCTTTTGAACCTTTTGAGGAGCTTTTCTGACCAGAAAAAAAAGTTGAAACGGCCCGATATGGGCCACTGCTTTGGCAGACTTGACCTTCAACATCAGAAAGAGCCCATAAGAAGGATACGAAGCTTTTTTGAACCTTCTGAGGAGCCTTTTTGACCAGAGAAAATAAGTTCAAACGGCCCGATATGGACCACTGCCTGGCGGACTTGAAATTTAACATCAGAAAGAGCCCATAAGAAAGAGCCCACAAAGCTCTTTTGAACCTTCTGAGGAGCATTTTTTGACCAGAGAAGAAAGTTCAAACGGCCCGATATGGACCACTGCATTGCGGACTTGACCCTTAACATCAGAAAGAGCCCATAAGAAAAATACAAAGCTCTTCTGAACCTTTTGAGGAGCCTTTTTGAGCTGAAAAAAAAAGTTCAAACGGCCCTACATGGACCACTGCCTGGCGGACTTGACCTTTAACATCAGAAAGAGCCCATAAGAAGGATACAAAGCTCTTTTGAACCTTCTGAGGAGCATTTTTTGACCAGAGAAAAAAGTTCAAACGGCCCGATATGGACCACTGCCTGGCGGACTTGACCTTTAACATCAGAAAGAGCCCTTTAGAAGGATACGAAGCTCTTCTGAACCTTTTGAGGAGCCCTTTTCACCTGAAAAAAAAGTTCAAACGGCCCGATATGGACCACTGCCTGGCGGACTTGACCTTTAACATCACAAAGTGCCCAAAAGAAGGATACGAGGCTCTTTTGAACCTTCTGAGGAGCCTTTTTGACCTGAAAAAAAAAGTTCAAACGGCCTGAAATGGGCCACTGCCTGGCGGACTTGACCTTTAGCATCAGAAAGAGCCCATAAGAAGGATACAAAGCTCTTTTGAACCTTCTGAGGAGCTTTTTTGACCAGAGAAAAAAGTTCAAACGGCCCGATATGGACCACTGCCTGGTGGACTTGACCTTTAACATCAGAAAGAGCCCATAAGAAAAATACAAAGCTCTTCTGAACCTTTTGAGGAGCTTTTCTAACCAGAAACAAAGTTGAAACGGCCCGATATGGGCCACTGCCTTGGCAGACTTGACCTTTAACATCAGAAAGAGCTCATAAGAAGGATACAAAGCTTTTTTGAACCTTCTGAGGAGCATTTTTTGACCAGAGAAAAAAGTTCAAACGGCCCGATATGGACCACTGCCTGGCGGACTTGACCTTTAACATCAGAAAGAGCCCATAAGAAAAATACAAAGCTCTTCTGAACCTTTTGAGGAGCCTTTTTGACCAGAAAAAAAGTTCAAACGGCCCGATATTCAAAACTGCCCGGCGGACATGAAATTTAACATCAGAAAGAGCCCAAAAGAAGGATACGAGGCTCTTCTGAATCTTCTGAGGAGCCTTTTTTGACCAGAGAAAAAAGTTCAAACGGCCCGATATGGACCACTGCCTGGCGGACTTGACCTTTAACATTAGAAAGAGCCCATAAGAAGGATACAAAGCTCTTTTGAACCTTCTGAGGAGCCTTTTTGACCAGAGAAAAAAGTTCAAACGGCCCGTTATGGACCACTGCCTGGCGGTCTTGACCTTTAATATCAGAAGGAACCCATAAGAAGGATACGAAGCTCTTCTGAACCTTTTGTGGAGCCTTTTTGACCTGAAAAAAAGTTCAAACGGCCTGAAATGGGCCACTGCCTAGCGGACTTGAATTTTAACTTCAGAAGGAGCCCATAAGAAGGATATGAAGCTCTTCTGGACCTTTTGAGGACCCTTTTTGACCTGAAAAAAAAGTTCAAACGGCCCGATATGGACCACTGCCTGGCGGACTTGACCTTTAACATCAGAAAGAGCCCATAAGAAGGATACAAATCTCTTGTGAACCTTTTGAGGAGCCTTTTTGACCAGAAAAAAAAGTTCAAACGGCCCGATATGGACCACTGCCTGGCGGACTTGACCTTTAACATCAGAAAGAGCCCATAAGGATACGAAGCTCTTTTAAACCTTCTGAGGAGCCTTTTTGAGCAGAGAAAAAAAGTTCAAACGGCCCGATATGGACCACAGCCTTGCGGACTTGACCTTTAACATCAGAAAGAGCCCATAAGAAGGATACAAAGCTCTTTTGAACCTTCTGAGGAGCCTTTTTGACCAGAGAAAAAAAGTTCAAATGGCCCGATATGGACATTTGCCTGGAGGACTTTACCTTTAACATCAGAAAGAGCCCATAAGGATATGAAGCTCTTTTAAACCTTCTGAGGAGCCTTTTTGAGCAGAGAAAAAAAGTTCAAACGGCCCGATATGGACCACTGCCTTGCGGACTTGACCTTTAACATCAGAAAGAGCCCATAAGAAGGATACGAAGCTCTTTTGAACCTTCTGAGGAGCATTTTTGACCAGAGAAAAAAAGTTCAAACGGCCCGATATGGACCACTGCCTGGAGGACTTTACCTTTAACATCAGAAAGAGCCCATTAGAAGGATACAAAGCTCATTTGAACCTTGTATCCTTTGAGCCTATTTGACCAGAGAATAAAAGTTCAAACTGCCCGATATGGACCACTGCCTGGTGGACTTGACCTTTAACATCAGAAAGAGAAGGATACGAAGCTCTTTGAACCTTCTGAGGAGCCTTTTTGACCAGAGAAAAAAAGTTCAAACGGCCCGATATGGACCACTGCATTGCGGACTTGACCCTTAACATCAGAAAGAGCCCATAAGAAAAATACAAAGCTCTTCTGAACCTTTTGAGGAGCCTTTTTGACCTGAAAAAAAAGTTTAAACGCCCCGATATGGACCACTGCCTGGCGGACTTGACCTTTAACATCAGAAAGAGCCCTTTAGAAGGATACGAAGCTCTTCTGAACCTTTTGAGGAGCCTTTTTGACCTGAAAAAAAAGTTCAAACGGCCCGATATGGACCACTGCCTGGCAGACTTGACCTTTAACATCAGAAAGTGCCCAAAAGAAGGATACGAGGCTCTTCTGAATCTTCTGAGGAGCCTTTTTGACCTGAAAAAAAAAGTTCAAACGGCCTGAAATGGGCCACTGCCTGGCGGACTTGACCTTTAGCATCAGAAAGAGCCCATAAGGAGGATACAAAGCTCTTTTGAACCTTTTGAGGAGCTTTTCTGACCAGAAAAAAAAGTTGAAACGGCCCGATATGGGCCACTGCCTTGGCAGACTTGACCTTCAACATCAGAAAGAGCCCATAAGAAGGATACGAAGCTTTTTTGAACCTTCTGAGGAGCCTTTTTGACCAGAGAAAATAAGTTCAAACGGCCCGATATGGACCACTGCCTGGCAGACTTCAAATTTAACATCAGAAAGAGCCCATAAGAAGGATACAAAGCTCTTTTGAACCTTCTGAGGAGCATTTTTTGACCAGAGAAAAAAGTTCAAACGGCCCGATATGGACCACTGCATTGCGGACTTGACCCTTAACATCAGAAAGAGCCCATAAGAAAAATACAAAGCTCTTCTGAACCTTTTGAGGAGCCTTTTTGACCTGAAAAAAAAGTTTAAACGCCCCAATATGGACCACTGCCTGGCGGACTTGACCTTTAACATCAGAAAGAGCCCTTTAGAAGGATACGAAGCTCTTCTGAACCTTTTGAGGAGCCTTTTTGACCTGAAAAAAAAGTTCAAACGGCCCGATATGGACCACTGCCTGGCAGACTTGACCTTTAACATCAGAAAGTGCCCAAAAGAAGGATACGAGGCTCTTCTGAACCTTCTGAGGAGCCTTTTTGACCTGAAAAAAAAAGTTCAAACTGCCTGAAATGGGCCACTGCCTGGCGGACTTGACCTTTAGCATCAGAAAGAGCCCATAAGGAGGATACAAAGCTCTTTTGAACCTTTTGAGGAGCTTTTCTGACCAGAAAAAAAAGTTGAAACGGCCCGATATGGGCCACTGCTTTGGCAGACTTGACCTTCAACATCAGAAAGAGCCCATAAGAAGGATACGAAGCTTTTTTGAACCTTCTGAGGAGCCTTTTTGACCAGAGAAAATAAGTTCAAACGGCCCGATATGGACCACTGCCTGGCGGACTTGAAATTTAACATCAGAAAGAGCCCATAAGAAAGAGCCCACAAAGCTCTTTTGAACCTTCTGAGGAGCATTTTTTGACCAGAGAAGAAAGTTCAAACGGCCCGATATGGACCACTGCATTGCGGACTTGACCCTTAACATCAGAAAGAGCCCATAAGAAAAATACAAAGCTCTTCTGAACCTTTTGAGGAGCCTTTTTGAGCTGAAAAAAAAAGTTCAAACGGCCCGATATGGACCACTGCCTGGCGGACTTGACCTTTAACATCAGAAAGAGCCCATAAGAAGGATACAAAGCTCTTTTGAACCTTCTGAGGAGCATTTTTTGACCAGAGAAAAAAGTTCAAACGGCCCGATATGGACCACTGCCTGGCGGACTTGACCTTTAACATCAGAAAGAGCCCTTTAGAAGGATACAAAGCTCTTCTGAACCTTTTGAGGAGCCCTTTTCACCTGAAAAAAAAGTTCAAACGGCCCGATATGGACCACTGCCTGGCGGACTTGACCTTTAACATCACAAAGTGCCCAAAAGAAGGATACGAGGCTCTTTTGAACCTTCTGAGGAGCCTTTTTGACCTGAAAAAAAAAGTTCAAACGGCCTGAAATGGGCCACTGCCTGGCGGACTTGACCTTTAGCATCAGAAAGAGCCCATAAGAAGGATACAAAGCTCTTTTGAACCTTCTGAGGAGCTTTTTTGACCAGAGAAAAAAGTTCAAACGGCCCGATATGGACCACTGCCTGGTGGACTTGACCTTTAACATCAGAAAGAGCCCATAAGAAAAATACAAAGCTCTTCTGAACCTTTTGAGGAGCTTTTCTAACCAGAAACAAAGTTGAAACGGCCCGATATGGGCCACTGCCTTGGCAGACTTGACCTTTAACATCAGAAAGAGCTCATAAGAAGGATACAAAGCTTTTTTGAACCTTTTGAGGAGCCTTTTTGACCAGAAAAAAAGTTCAAACGGCCCGATATGCAAAACTGCCCGGCGGACATGAAATTTAACATCAGAAAGAGCCCAAAAGAAGGATACGAGGCTCTTCTGAATCTTCTGAGGAGCCTTTTTTGACCAGAGAAAAAAGTTCAAACGGCCCGATATGGACCACTGCCTGGCGGACTTGACCTTTAACATTAGAAAGAGCCCATAAGAAGGATACAAAGCTCTTTTGAACCTTCTGAGGAGCCTTTTTGACCAGAGAAAAAAGTTCAAACGGCCCGTTATGGACCACTGCCTGGCGGTCTTGACCTTTAATATCAGAAGGAACCCATAAGAAGGATACGAAGCTCTTCTGAACCTTTTGTGGAGCCTTTTTGACCTGAAAAAAAGTTCAAACGGCCTGAAATGGGCCACTGCCTAGCGGACTTGAATTTTAACTTCAGAAGGAGCCCATAAGAAGGATATGAAGCTCTTCTGGACCTTTTGAGGACCCTTTTTGACCTGAAAAAAAAGTTCAAACGGCCCGATATGGACCACTGCCTGGCGGACTTGACCTTTAACATCAGAAAGAGCCCATAAGAAGGATACAAATCTCTTGTGAACCTTTTGAGGAGCCTTTTTGACCAGAAAAAAAAGTTCAAACGGCCCGATATGGACCACTGCCTGGCGGACTTGACCTTTAACATCAGAAAGAGCCCATAAGGATACGAAGCTCTTTTAAACCTTCTGAGGAGCCTTTTTGAGCAGAGAAAAAAAGTTCAAACGGCCCGATATGGACCACAGCCTTGCGGACTTGACCTTTAACATCAGAAAGAGCCCATAAGAAGGATACAAAGCTCTTTTGAACCTTCTGAGGAGCCTTTTTGACCAGAGAAAAAAAGTTCAAATGGCCCGATATGGACATTTGCCTGGAGGACTTTACCTTTAACATCAGAAAGAGCCCATAAGGATATGAAGCTCTTTTAAACCTTCTGAGGAGCCTTTTTGAGCAGAGAAAAAAAGTTCAAACGGCCCGATATGGACCACTGCCTTGCGGACTTGACCTTTAACATCAGAAAGAGCCCATAAGAAGGATACGAAGCTCTTTTGAACCTTCTGAGGAGCATTTTTGACCAGAGAAAAAAAGTTCAAACGGCCCGATATGGACCACTGCCTGGAGGACTTTACCTTTAACATCAGAAAGAGCCCATTAGAAGGATACAAAGCTCATTTGAACCTTGTATCCTTTGAGCCTATTTGACCAGAGAATAAAAGTTCAAACTGCCCGATATGGACCACTGCCTGGTGGACTTGACCTTTAACATCAGAAAGAGCCCTATAAGAAGGATACGAAGCTCTTTGAACCTTCTGAGGAGCCTTTTTGACCAGAGAAAAAAAGTTCAAACGGCCCGATATGGACCACTGCATTGCGGACTTGACCCTTAACATCAGAAAGAGCCCATAAGAAAAATACAAAGCTCTTCTGAACCTTTTGAGGAGCCTTTTTGACCTGAAAAAAAAGTTTAAACGCCCCGATATGGACCACTGCCTGGCGGACTTGACCTTTAACATCAGAAAGAGCCCTTTAGAAGGATACGAAGCTCTTCTGAACCTTTTGAGGAGCCTTTTTGACCTGAAAAAAAAGTTCAAACGGCCCGATATGGACCACTGCCTGGCAGACTTGACCTTTAACATCAGAAAGTGCCCAAAAGAAGGATACGAGGCTCTTCTGAATCTTCTGAGGAGCCTTTTTGACCTGAAAAAAAAAGTTCAAACGGCCTGAAATGGGCCACTGCCTGGCGGACTTGACCTTTAGCATCAGAAAGAGCCCATAAGGAGGATACAAAGCTCTTTTGAACCTTTTGAGGAGCTTTTCTGACCAGAAAAAAAAGTTGAAACGGCCCGATATGGGCCACTGCCTTGGCAGACTTGACCTTCAACATCAGAAAGAGCCCATAAGAAGGATACGAAGCTTTTTTGAACCTTCTGAGGAGCCTTTTTGACCAGAGAAAATAAGTTCAAACGGCCCGATATGGACCACTGCCTGGCGGACTTGAAATTTAACATCAGAAAGAGCCCATAAGAAGGATACAAAGCTCTTTTGAACCTTCTGAGGAGCATTTTTTGACCAGAGAAAAAAGTTCAAACGGCCCGATATGGACCACTGCATTGCGGACTTGACCCTTAACATCAGAAAGAGCCCATAAGAAAAATACAAAGCTCTTCTGAACCTTTTGAGGAGCCTTTTTGACCTGAAAAAAAAGTTTAAACGCCCCAATATGGACCACTGCCTGGCGGACTTGACCTTTAACATCAGAAAGAGCCCTTTAGAAGGATACGAAGCTCTTCTGAACCTTTTGAGGAGCCTTTTTGACCTGAAAAAAAAGTTCAAACGGCCCGATATGGACCACTGCCTGGCAGACTTGACCTTTAACATCAGAAAGTGCCCAAAAGAAGGATACGAGGCTCTTCTGAACCTTCTGAGGAGCCTTTTTGACCTGAAAAAAAAAGTTCAAACTGCCTGAAATGGGCCACTGCCTGGCGGACTTGACCTTTAGCATCAGAAAGAGCCCATAAGGAGGATACAAAGCTCTTTTGAACCTTTTGAGGAGCTTTTCTGACCAGAAAAAAAAGTTGAAACGGCCCGATATGGGCCACTGCTTTGGCAGACTTGACCTTCAACATCAGAAAGAGCCCATAAGAAGGATACGAAGCTTTTTTGAACCTTCTGAGGAGCCTTTTTGACCAGAGAAAATAAGTTCAAACGGCCCGATATGGACCACTGCCTGGCGGACTTGAAATTTAACATCAGAAAGAGCCCATAAGAAAGAGCCCACAAAGCTCTTTTGAACCTTCTGAGGAGCATTTTTTGACCAGAGAAGAAACTTCAAACGGCCCGATATGGACCACTGCATTGCGGACTTGACCCTTAACATCAGAAAGAGCCCATAAGAAAAATACAAAGCTCTTCTGAACCTTTTGAGGAGCCTTTTTGAGCTGAAAAAAAAAGTTCAAACGGCCCTATATGGACCACTGCCTGGCGGACTTGACCTTTAACATCAGAAAGAGCCCATAAGAAGGATACAAAGCTCTTTTGAACCTTCTGAGGAGCATTTTTTGACCAGAGAAAAAAGTTCAAACGGCCCGATATGGACCACTGCCTGGCGGACTTGACCTTTAACATCAGAAAGAGCCCTTTAGAAGGATACGAAGCTCTTCTGAACCTTTTGAGGAGCCCTTTTCACCTGAAAAAAAAGTTCAAACGGCCCGATATGGACCACTGCCTGGCGGACTTGACCTTTAACATCACAAAGTGCCCAAAAGAAGGATACGAGGCTCTTTTGAACCTTCTGAGGAGCCTTTTTGACCTGAAAAAAAAAGTTCAAACGGCCTGAAATGGGCCACTGCCTGGCGGACTTGACCTTTAGCATCAGAAAGAGCCCATAAGAAGGATACAAAGCTCTTTTGAACCTTCTGAGGAGCTTTTTTGACCAGAGAAAAAAGTTCAAACGGCCCGATATGGACCACTGCCTGGTGGACTTGACCTTTAACATCAGAAAGAGCCCATAAGAAAAATACAAAGCTCTTCTGAACCTTTTGAGGAGCTTTTCTAACCAGAAACAAAGTTGAAACGGCCCGATATGGGCCACTGCCTTGGCAGACTTGACCTTTAACATCAGAAAGAGCTCATAAGAAGGATACAAAGCTTTTTTGAACCTTCTGAGGAGCATTTTTTGACCAGAGAAAAAAGTTCAAACGGCCCGATATGGACCACTGCCTGGCGGACTTGACCTTTAACATCAGAAAGAGCCCATAAGAAAAATACAAAGCTCTTCTGAACCTTTTGAGGAGCCTTTTTGACCAGAAAAAAAGTTCAAACGGCCCGATATGCAAAACTGCCCGGCGGACATGAAATTTAACATCAGAAAGAGCCCAAAAGAAGGATACGAGGCTCTTCTGAATCTTCTGAGGAGCCTTTTTTGACCAGAGAAAAAAGTTCAAACGGCCCGATATGGACCACTGCCTGGCGGACTTGACCTTTAACATTAGAAAGAGCCCATAAGAAGGATACAAAGCTCTTTTGAACCTTCTGAGGAGCCTTTTTGACCAGAGAAAAAAGTTCAAACGGCCCGTTATGGACCACTGCCTGGCGGTCTTGACCTTTAATATCAGAAGGAACCCATAAGAAGGATACGAAGCTCTTCTGAACCTTTTGTGGAGCCTTTTTGACCTGAAAAAAAGTTCAAACGGCCTGAAATGGGCCACTGCCTAGCGGACTTGAATTTTAACTTCAGAAGGAGCCCATAAGAAGGATATGAAGCTCTTCTGGACCTTTTGAGGACCCTTTTTGACCTGAAAAAAAAGTTCAAACGGCCCGATATGGACCACTGCCTGGCGGACTTGACCTTTAACATCAGAAAGAGCCCATAAGAAGGATACAAATCTCTTGTGAACCTTTTGAGGAGCCTTTTTGACCAGAAAAAAAAGTTAAAACGGCCCGATATGGACCACTGCCTGGCGGACTTGACCTTTAACATCAGAAAGAGCCCATAAGGATACGAAGCTCTTTTAAACCTTCTGAGGAGCCTTTTTGAGCAGAGAAAAAAAGTTCAAACGGCCCGATATGGACCACAGCCTTGCGGACTTGACCTTTAACATCAGAAAGAGCCCATAAGAAGGATACAAAGCTCTTTTGAACCTTCTGAGGAGCCTTTTTGACCAGAGAAAAAAAGTTCAAATGGCCCGATATGGACATTTGCCTGGAGGACTTTACCTTTAACATCAGAAAGAGCCCATAAGGATATGAAGCTCTTTTAAACCTTCTGAGGAGCCTTTTTGAGCAGAGAAAAAAAGTTCAAACGGCCCGATATGGACCACTGCCTTGCGGACTTGACCTTTAACATCAGAAAGAGCCCATAAGAAGGATACGAAGCTCTTTTGAACCTTCTGAGGAGCATTTTTGACCAGAGAAAAAAAGTTCAAACGGCCCGATATGGACCACTGCCTGGAGGACTTTACCTTTAACATCAGAAAGAGCCCATTAGAAGGATACAAAGCTCATTTGAACCTTGTATCCTTTGAGCCTATTTGACCAGAGAATAAAAGTTCAAACTGCCCGATATGGACCACTGCCTGGTGGACTTGACCTTTAACATCAGAAAGAGCCCTATAAGAAGGATACGAAGCTCTTTGAACCTTCTGAGGAGCCTTTTTGACCAGAGAAAAAAAGTTCAAACGGCCCGATATGGACCACTGCATTGCGGACTTGACCCTTAACATCAGAAAGAGCCCATAAGAAAAATACAAAGCTCTTCTGAACCTTTTGAGGAGCCTTTTTGACCTGAAAAAAAAGTTTAAACGCCCCGATATGGACCACTGCCTGGCGGACTTGACCTTTAACATCAGAAAGAGCCCTTTAGAAGGATACGAAGCTCTTCTGAACCTTTTGAGGAGCCTTTTTGACCTGAAAAAAAAGTTCAAACGGCCCGATATGGACCACTGCCTGGCAGACTTGACCTTTAACATCAGAAAGTGCCCAAAAGAAGGATACGAGGCTCTTCTGAATCTTCTGAGGAGCCTTTTTGACCTGAAAAAAAAAGTTCAAACGGCCTGAAATGGGCCACTGCCTGGCGGACTTGACCTTTAGCATCAGAAAGAGCCCATAAGGAGGATACAAAGCTCTTTTGAACCTTTTGAGGAGCTTTTCTGACCAGAAAAAAAAGTTGAAACGGCCCGATATGGGCCACTGCCTTGGCAGACTTGACCTTCAACATCAGAAAGAGCCCATAAGAAGGATACGAAGCTTTTTTGAACCTTCTGAGGAGCCTTTTTGACCAGAGAAAATAAGTTCAAACGGCCCGATATGGACCACTGCCTGGCGGACTTGAAATTTAACATCAGAAAGAGCCCATAAGAAGGATACAAAGCTCTTTTGAACCTTCTGAGGAGCATTTTTTGACCAGAGAAAAAAGTTCAAACGGCCCGATATGGACCACTGCATTGCGGACTTGACCCTTAACATCAGAAAGAGCCCATAAGAAAAATACAAAGCTCTTCTGAACCTTTTGAGGAGCCTTTTTGAGCTGAAAAAAAAGTTCAAACGGCCCTATATGGACCACTGCCTGGCGGACTTGACCTTTAACATCAGAAAGAGCCCATAAGAAGGATACGAAGCTCTTCTGGACCTTTTGAGGAGCCTTTTTGACCTGAAAAAAAAATTCAAATGGCCCGATATGGACCACTGCCTGGCGGACTTGACCTTTAACATCAGAAAGAGCACATAAGAAGGATACAAATCTCTTGTGAACCTTTTGAGGAGCCTTTTTGACCAGAAAAAAAATTCAAACGGCCCGATATGGACCACTGCCTGGCGGACTTGACCTTAACATTAGAAAGAGCCCATAAGAAGGATACAAAGCTCTTTTGAACCTGCTGAGGAGCCTTTTTGACCAGAGAAAAAAGTTCAAAAGGCCCGATATGGACCACTGCCTGGCGGACTTGACCTTTAACATCAGAAGGAGCCCATAAGAAGGATACGAAGCTCTTCTGGACCTTCTGAGGAGCCTTTTTGAGCTGAAAAAAAAGTTCAAACGGCCCGATATGGACCACTGCCTGGCGGACTTGACCTTTAACTTCAGAAGGAGCCCATAAGAAGGATACAAAGCTCTTCTGGACCTTTTGAGGGGCCTTTTTGACCTGAAAAAAATTGTTCAAACGGCCCGATATGGACCACTGCCTGGCGGACTTGACCTTTAACATCAGAAAGAGCACATAAGAAGGATACAAATCTCTTGTGAACCTTTTGAGGAGACTTTTTGACCAGAAAAAAAAATTCAAACGGCCCGATATGGACCACTGCCTGGCGGACTTGACCTTTAACATCAGAAAGTGCCCAAAAGAAGGATACGAGGCTCTTCTGAACCTTCTGAGGAGCCTTTTTGACCAGAAAAAAAAAGTTCAAACGGCCTGAAATGGGCCACTGCCTGGCGGACTTGACCTTTAGCATCAGAAAGAGCCCATAAGAAGGATACAAAGCTTTTTGAACCTTTTGAGGAGCTTTTCTGACCAGAAAAAAAAGTTGAAACGGCCCTATATGGGCCACTGCCTTGGCAAACTTGACCTTTAACATCAGAAAGAGCCCATAAGAAGGATACAAAGGTTTTTTGAATCTTCTGAGGAGCATTTTTTGACCACAGAAAAAAGTTCAAACGGCCCGATATGGACCACTGCCTTGCGGACTTGACCTTTAACATCAGAAAGAGCCCATAAGAAGGACACCAAGCTCTTTTGAACCTTCTGAGGAGCCTTTTTGACCAGAGAAAAAAAATTCAAACGGCCCGATATGGACCACTGCCTGGCGGACTTGTCCCTTAACATCAGAAAGAGCCCATAAGAAAAATACAAAGCTCTTCTGAACCTTTTGAGGAGCCTTTTTGACCTGAAAAATAAGTTAAAACGGCCCGATATGGACCACTGCCTGGCGGACTTGAAATTTAACATCAGAAAGAGCCCATAAGAAAGATACAAAGCTCTTTTGAACCTTCTGAGGAGCATTTTTTGACCAGAGAAAAAAGTTCAAACGGCCCGATATGGACCACTGCCTGGCGGACTTGACCTTTAACATTAGAAAGAGCCCATAAGAAGGATACAAAGCTCTTTTGAACCTTCTGAGGAGCCTTTTTGACCAGAGAAAAAAGTTCAAACGGCCCGATATGGACCACTGCCTGGCGGACTTGACCTTTAACTTCAGAAGGAGCCCATAAGAAGGATACGAAGCTCTTCTGGACCTTTTGAGGAGCCTTTTTGACCTGAAAAAAAAGTTCAAACGGCCCGATATGGACCACTGCCTGGCGGACTTGACCTTTAACATCAGAAAGAGCACATAAGAAGGATACAAATCTCTTGTGAACCTTTTGAGGAGCCTTTTTGACCAGAAAAAAAAATTCAAAGGGCCCGATATGGACCACTGCCTGGCGGACTTGACCTTTAACATCAGAAAGTGCCCAAAAGAAGGATACGAGGCTCTTCTGAACCTTCTGAGGAGCCTTTTTGACCAGAAAAAAAAGTTCAAACGGCCTGAAATGGGCCACTGCCTGGCGGACTTGACCTTTAGCATCAGAAAGAGCCCATAAGAAGGATACAAAGCTCTTTTGAACCTTTTGAGGAGCTTTTCTGACCAGAAAAAAAAGTTGAAACGGCCCGATATGGGCCACTGCCTTGGCAGACTTGACCTTTAACATCAGAAAGAGGCTAAAAGGATACGAAGCTCTTTTGAACCTTCTGAGGAGCCTTTTTGAGCAGAGAAAAAAGTTCAAACGGCCCGATATGGACCACTGCCTGGCGGACTTGACCTTTAACATCAGAAAGAGGCTAAAAGGATACGAAGCTCTTTTGAACCTTCTGAGGAGCCTTTTTGAGCAGAGAAAAAAGTTCAAACGGCCCGATATGGACCACTGCCTTGCGGACTTGACCCTTAACATCAGAAAGAGCCCATAAGAAAAATACAAAGCTCTTCTGAACCTTTTGAGGAGCCTTTTTGACCTGAAAAAAAAGTTCAAACGGCCCGATATGGACCACTGCCTTGGCGGACTTGAAATTTAAAATCAGAAAGATCCCATAAGAAGGATACAAAGCTCTTTTGAACCTTCTGAGGAGCATTTTTTGACCAGAGAAAAAAGTTCAAACGGCCCGATATGGACCACTGTCTGGCGGACTTGACCTTTAACATTAGAAAGAGCCCATAAGAAGGATACAAAGCTCTTTTGAACCTTCTGAGGAGCCTTTTTGACCAGAGAAAAAAGTTCAAACGGCCCGATATGGACCACTGCCTGGCGGACTTGACCTTTAACAGTAGAAAGAGCCCATAAGAAGGATACAAAGCTCTTTTGAACCTTCTGAGGAGCCTTTTTGACCAGAGAAAAAAGTTCAAAAGGCCCGATATGGACCACTGCCAGGCGGACTTGACCTTTAACATCAGAAGGAGCCCATAAGAAGGATACGAAGCTCTTCTGGACCTTCTGAGGAGCCTTTTTGAGCTGAAAAAAAAAGTTCAAACGGCCCGATATGGACCACTGCCTGGCGGACTTGACCTTTAACTTCAGAAGGAGCCCATAAGAAGGATACGAAGCACTTCTGAACCTTCTGAGGAGCCTTTTTGACCTGAAAAAAAAGTTCAAACGGCCCGATATGGACCACTGCCTGGCGGACATGACCTTTAACATCAGAAAGAGCCCATAAGAAGGATACGAAGCTCTTTTGAACCTTCTGAGGAGCCTTTTTGATCAGAGAAAAAAAGTTCAAACGGCCCGATATGGACCACTGCCTGGAGGACTTGACCTTTAACATCAGAAAGAGCCCATAAGAAGGATACGAAGCTCTTTTGAACCTTCTGAGGAGCCTTTTTGACCAGAAAAAAAAAGTTCAAACTGCCCGATATGGACCACAGCCTGGCGGACTTGACCTTTAACATCAGAAAGAGCCCATAATAAGGATACAAAGCTCTTTTGAACCTTCTGAGGAGCCTTTTTGACCAGAGAAAAAAAGTTAAAACGGCCCGATATGGACCACTGCCTGGCGGACTTTACATTTAACATCAGAAAGAGCCCATAAGAAGGATACGAAGCTCTTTTGAACCTTCTGAGCAGCCTTTTTGACCAGAGAAAAAAAGTTCAAACAGCCCGATATGGACCACTGCCTGGCGGACTTGACCCTTAACATAAGAAAGAGCCCATAAGAAGGATAAGAAGCTCTTTTGAACCTTCTGAGCAGCCTTTTTGACCTGAAAAAAAAGTTTAAACGGCCCGATAAGAACCACTGTCTGGCGGACTTGACCTTTAACATCAGAAAGAGCCACTAAGAAGGATTCGAAGCTCTTTTGAACCTTCTGAGGAGCCATTTTTACCAGAGAAATAAAGTTCAAACTGCCCAATATGGACCACTGCCTGGCGGACCTGACGAGGTTTCTGGAGGACCTGACTTGACTTTTTAACATCAGAAAGTTTCTATAAGGACATAATGTAGCTTTTAGACCTTCTCTGGACCCTCTGAGCAGAAAAAAAGTTCAAAAGGTGCAATATGGACTACTGTATGGCGGACCTGACTTTACTTTTTGACATCAGAAAGAGTCAATAAGGACATCATGTAGCTTTTAGACCTTCTGGGGACCCTCTGAGGAGAAAAAAAGTTCAAAAGGTCCCATATGGACCACTGTCTGGAGGTCCTGACTTGACTTTTTTACATCAGAAAGAGTCTTTGAGGACATCATGTAGCTTTTAGACCTTCTGGGGACCCTCTGAGGAGAAAAAAAGTTCAAAAGGTCCCATATGGACTAGTGTCTGGAGGTCCTGACTTGACTTTTTAACATCAGAAAGAGTCTATGAGGACATCATGTAGCTTTTAGACCTTCTGGGGACCCTCTGAGTAGAAAAAAAGTTCAAAAGGTCCCATATGGACCACTGTCTGGAGGTCCTGACTTGACTTTTTAACATCAGAAAGAGTCTATGAGGACATCATGTAGCTTTTAGACCTTCTGGGGACCCTCTGAGCAGAAAAAAAGTTCAAAAGGTCCCATATGGACCACTGTCTGGAGGTCGTGACTTGACTTTTTAACATCAGAAAAAGTCTATGAGGACATCATGTAGCTTTTAGACCTTCTGGGGACCCTCTGAGGAGAAAAAAAGTTCAAAAAGTCCCATATGGACTAGTGTCTGGAGGACCTGACTTGCCTATTTAACATCAGAAATAGTCTGTGAGGACATCACGTAGCTTTTAGACCTTCTGGGCACCCTCTGAGGAGAAAAAAAAGTTCAAAAGGTCCCATATGGACCACTGTCTGGAGGTCCTGACTTGACTTTTTAACATCAAAAAGAGTCTATGAGGACATCATGTAGCTTTTAGACCTTCTGGGGACCCTCTGAGGAGAAAAAATGTTCAAAAGGTCCCATATGGACCATATGGACTACTGTCTGGCGGACTTCACTTGACTTGATTTGCTTATTAACATCAGAAAGAGTCTGTAAGGACATCATGTAGCTTTTAGACCTTCTGGGGACCCTCTGACCAGAAAAAAAGTTCAAAAGGTCCCATATGGACAACTGTCTGGCAGACTTGACTTGACGACTTGATTTTCAACATCAGAAAAGAAAGAGTCTGTAAGGACACCATGTAGCTTTTAGACCTTCTTGGGGACCCTCTGACCAGAAAAAAAGTTCAAAAGGTCCCATATGGACTACTGTCTGGCGGACTTCACTTGACTTGATTTGCTTATTAACATCAGAAAGAGTCTGTAAGTACATCATGTAGCTTTTAGACCTTCTGGGGACCCTCTGAGGAGAAAGAAAGTTCAAAAAGTCCCATATGGACTACTGTCTGGAGGACCTGACTTGACTTTTTAACATCAGAAAGAGTCTATGAGGACATCGTGCAGCTTTTAGACCTTCTGGGGACCCTCTGAGCAGAAAAAAAGTTCAAAAGGTCCCAGTCTGGCGGACTTGACTTGACTTTTTATCATCAGAATGTTTCTATAAGGACATCATGTAGCTTTTAGACCTTCTCTGGACCCTCTGAGCAGAAACAATTTTCAAAAGGTCCCATATGGACTACTGTATGGCGGACTTGACTTGACTTTTTAACATCAGAAAGAGTCAATAAGGACATCATGTAGCTTTTAGACCTTCTGTGGACCCTCTGAGGAGAAAAAAAGTTCAAAAGGTCCCTTATGGACCACTGTCTGGAGGTCCTGACTTGACTTTTTAACATCAGAAAGAGTCTTTGAGGACATCATGTAGCTTTTAGACCTTCTTGGTACCCTCTGAGGAGAAAAAAGTTCAAAAAGTCCCTTATGGACCACTGTCTGGAGGTCCTGACTTGACTTTTTAACATCAGAAAGAGTCTATGAGGACATCATGTAGCTTTTTAGACCTTCTGGGGACCCTCTGAGGAGAAAAAAAGTTCAAAAGGTCCCATATGGACCACTGTCTGGAGGTCCTGACTTGACTTTTTAACATCAGAAAGAGTATATGAGGGCATCATGTAGCTTTTAGACCTTTTGGGGACCCTCTGAGCAGAAAAAAAGGTCAAAATGTCCCATATGGACCACTTTCTGGAGGTCCTGACTTGACTTTTTAACATCAGAAAGAGTCTATGAGGACATCATGTAGCTTTTAGACCTTCTGGGCACCCTCTGAGGAGAAAAAAAGTTCAAAAGGTCCCATATGGACCACTGCCTGGAGGACCTGGCTTGACTTTTTAACATCAGAAAGAGTATATGAGGACATCATGTAGATTTTAGACCTTCTGGGGACCCTCTGAGCAGAAAAAACGTTCAAAAGGTCCCATATGGACCACTGTCTGGAGGACCTGACTTGACTTTTTAACATCAGAAAGAGTCTATGATGACATCATGTAGCTTTTAGACCTTCTGGGGACCCTCTGAGGAGAAAAAAAGTTCAAAAGGTCCCATATGGACCACTGTCTGGAGGACCTGACTTGACTTTTTAACATCAGAAAGAGTCTATGAGGACATCATGTAGCTTTTAGACCTTCTGGGCACCCTCTGAGGAGAAAAAAAGTTCAAAAGGTCCCATATGCACCACTGCCTGGAGGACCTGACTTGACTTTTTAACATCAGAAAGAGTTTATGAGGACATCATGTAGCTTTTAGACCTTCTGGGGATCCTCTGAGCAGAAAAAAAGTTCAAAAGGTCCGAGTCTGGCGGACTTGACTTGAATTTTTAACATCAGAAAGTTTCTATAAGGACATCATGTAGCTTTTAGACCTTCTCTGGACCCTCTGAGAAGAAAAAAAGTTCAAAAGGTCCCATATGGACTACTGTATGGCGGACTTGACTTGACTTTTTAACATCTGAAAGAGTCAATAAGGACATCATGTAGCTTTTAGACCATCTGGGGACCCTCTGAGTAGAAAAAAAGTTCAAAAGGTCCCATATGGACTACTGTCTGGAGGACTTGACTTGATTTTTTGACTTGACTCTATTGATCAGAAAAATGGAGCGAAACTGGAAGAAAACAAAACTAGAGGTATTTCGGATTTCATGGAAGGAGAGCTCGATTGCTTACAGAGAGGCCTTAAAAGCTGCTAGATATGCTTATTTTTCGACCCTATTAAAAGAAAATAAACATAATCCTAGGTATTTATTTGAACAAGTGGCTAAACTAACGAAAAAGAAAGCTTCAAGCCCAGAAGTTTCCAATAAACACAGCAGTAATGACTTTATGAACTTCTTCACTTATAAGATCTATAATATCAGGGACAAAATTATAACTATGCAACCGTCTACTACAGTGGCGCATCAGGGAGTGCATTGTAGTCTCCATGAGGAACATTTTGATTTATTTGTTGCTATAGGAGAGGAAGAATTTTGCAAACTTGTTAATTCATCTAAATCGACAACTTGTATGTGACTGTGCGTTCACACCGGACGCGAATAGCGCGTCAAATTCGCGTCTACCGCGTCTAGTTTGACGCTTGACCACTTTGTGTTAATTCGCGTGTCAAGAGTGAAACTGACGCGCGTAAATTTCGCTTCAAACTTTTGTTTTTTACGCGCGTCAGTTTCACTCTTGACACGCGAATTAACACAAAGTGGTCAAGCGTCAAACTAGACGCGGTAGGAGGCGAACCCAGTTCGGCGAGTTTCACCATTTGCTCCAGGAGCTGCGCCTGGATGACTGCCGCTTTCAGCGGTACTTCCGCCTGTCCCGCGCCCAGTTTGATGACCTGTTGTCCCGCATCGGAGCTAGGATCACCCTCCAGGACACCAACTACAGGCGCTCTATCCCGGCTGCGGAGCGCCTGTCCATCTGTCTTCGGTTAGTAAATGTATATGATATTTTAAATACAGTATATTCAATATGCTAACATATGCTATCAATGTTTTTTTTTTAAACTGTGGTACGGTTGGCGCTCTTTCTAGTGATACTCAGTTAACGTTAACTGACATAAATATTCTCTTGGCAGACGTGATACTGTCATGTTTCTCTGTATAAACACAGTGATCTTTATAGTGATTCTGAGTTAACTGCTATAACCTAGACATTAAAATATTCTTGGCATACATGACGTTTCTCTGTATAAACACAGTAATCTTTCTAGTGATACTGAACCTAGAAATTTAAATATTCTCTTGGCAGATGTGATACTGTCATGTTTCTCTGTATAAACACAGTGATCTTTATAGTGATTCTGAGTTAACTGCTATAACCTAGACATTAAAATATTCTTGGCATACGTGATACTGTCCTGTTTCTCTGTATAAACATAGTAATCTTTCTAGTGATACTGAGTTAACTGCTATAACCAAGACATTAACCTAGAAATTAAATATCTCTATCTGTAAGCAATATGTAGTTCTTGATTATTGTCTATATGTCATGCTTGATTATTGACATTTTAATATACCATAAACCATTTAATAGTATACCTGTTGATTTTATAGTTTAATATGTAACTACAAGTGTACTTGTAATAATATTTATAACAATGTTTTCTAGGTTTCTTGCCACTGGGGACTCATTCAGGACGATAGCATCCAGCTACCGGGTTGGTGTCTCCACAGTGTGCCAGATCGTCGCCCAGGTAGTGACTGCCATCTGGGACTGCCTTGTGGAGGACTACATGGCTGTGCCCACCACCGATGACTGGAGGTCCATCGCAGAGGGATTTCAGGAGCGGTGGAACTTCCCTCTGTGCGTTGGAGCGGTGGATGGGAAGCATGTGGTGCTGAAGGCACCCCCCAACTCAGGATCCCAGTTCCACAACTACAAGGGAACGTTCTCCATCGTTCTGCTTGCAGTTGTGGATGCGAAGTATCGCTTCCGGGTGATCGATGTTGGGGGGTACGGCAGGACCAGTGACGGTGGGATTCTGGCAAACTCCGCCTTTGGACAGGCTCTCCGGGCTGGCACTCTTCATCTGCCTCCTGACCACCCTCTACCTGGTGCTGAAGACAGAGGACCCCAGCCTCATGTCTTCGTGGCTGATGAGGCGTTCCCGCTGCGGAGGAACCTCATGCGGCCCTTCCCTGGACGCACGCTTCCTCCAGAGAGGCGTGTCTTCAATTACCGCCTCTCCAGAGCCAGGCTGGTGGTGGAGAACGCCTTTGGCATCCTCTCCTCACAGTGTAGGACGTACCGCCGCCTCATCGAGGTCCACCCTGAAGTTGCGGAGAAGTGTGTGAAGGCGACGTGTGTTCTCCACAACTTCATGCGGTATTCGGAAGGGAGAGAGGCACCTGCTGTGAGGGGCGCGGGGCATGCTGGAGAGGAGCCACTGACAGGTCTGGGTCGAGTTGCAGCCAACAACTCCTCCAGAGAGGCACTCCAGGTGAGGGACGTCTTCATGGAACACTTCTCGGTGGAGGGAGCAGTACCATGGCAGCCGACGGAGTAGCATTTGAAGTCCTCCTCATGACTTCCCCACAACGGCTCTTTTAAGAGCCACCCACAAACCTATAAAGAGCATGTCTTTCTAAAAACAGTTTTCCTCCATTATAATATTTAGTATTTTTTTTTCCAGGCTGTCAGCCTCAGTTCCAGGCTGTCAGGTCCACAACATGCACATGTATTAAGTTTAAACTCTGACTAACCTTTACAAAATTACAGGTTTTCCATGTTTGTATACAAGGTAAAATGATTTATTTATTTTTTAATAAATAAATGGAGCCAGTCTCCAAAAAGTAACGAACCTTTCTATTTTTTGGTTGTTGATTGTCTTTACATTACAATGATGTTTCATATAATCTATATTTAGATATGGAATAAATAACATTAAATACTAAATTAAAACATCTTGTATATTAAAAAACAAGTTATGTGATACAAGATTTGCTTTGTTGTGGATAGAACCACACCAGGCATTTATTCAGATTGTAAAATCATTTATTAAGGGCAATTATATAAAAGAAATAATACGTACAGGAAAAAAATGTAAAAACAGGAATTAAAAGGACCTCGCTTGGAAGCTGGAAAAGCCCCAGGGAACAGCATGTAGGAGAAGAGGAAGGAGGGCCTTCT
Source organism: Gila orcuttii (assembly GCA_026230005.1). NCBI lineage: Eukaryota > Metazoa > Chordata > Actinopteri > Cypriniformes > Leuciscidae > Gila > Gila orcuttii. The sequence continues at coordinate 12,308,117 of JAPDVR010000014.1, forward strand.
GCGTTTCCTGCAGAGCCTGCTGCCTCATTTTTTTTTACTACTCTGGGGGGGGGGGGGGGTCAAATTGTTCCAAATTTAGCAAGGTATAGCTATTTTCTATTGCATAAGTATATAATTTATATTTAAAATTTTCCTTAAGATGAGGCGGCATGCTCTGTACGAAAGGCAGAAGGGATAGGAGGAAGTGCCCGTCTGTGGTTAGTGGCAGTGGCAGTGGCGGTGGCGGTGGGGGGGGTGTTGGAGGTCGCGTCGGAGGTTGCGACAGGAGCACAAGAAGTCGCTGCTCCACCTCCGACGGACCATCCGGTGACCACTCACGGGGCCGCCGACGAGCTCTCCTCCTCTGTTGGCCTGTGAAAATAAAAAAATACAACACATGGTGCAATGAGAAAGCAGAAAGATGATACCTGATTTTCATTCTCACAGTGAAGGTTTAAAAATTGCATTTAAACGACAAAATTGTCTATATATTGTGAGAATAATATCTGTGCCTGTGAGTGACAGACAGTGCTTAAATGCAAGTGTGATATTGTTTTGAACTTGCTTTAACATATATTAAGTAATTAAAGTTATACTTCAGACATATACGTAGATAAACATTCAAATGAACAGTAGTTAAAATGTATGCAGATGATTGGTTGCATAGACTGCAATGGATTTGTGTCTGCATTAGCAAAAAACGTGCATGTAACATGTTGAAATATTGTTTGTGTACTATTGCCTTCACACACCTATAGGTTCAGCAGCAGGGGCTGAGGGACCAGGGACTGGGGAGACAGGAGCAGAAGATGGGGTTCTTTGCCCATCCTCACTCTGATATGGCTCTGTCAAGACAATATTAAATGTTAATACGACACATTGGTAACAATACTCAGAGAGATTACATTTTTTCATCTGTAAACATGACAACATATATGCCTTGTAATGTGTCTATATTAGAAACACACCTGTCACTGTCTCCTCTGATTGTTCGGGTTGTCCCTGGTCCTCGAGGTGGTTGTCCTCTCCGATCCGGGCCTCGACCCCCTCCATGTTACTTGTCGTATCTCGTGGAGTGACGAAGGGGTCGAGGAATCCCAAGATCTGAGAAAACTTCCACCTCTTCCCAGACCCTGCTGCTGACCCACTCCTCTTCTCCATCTCCTTCCTCTTCTCCTTCAGGTACGTGTCCCTGAGGCTTTTCCACTTTTTACGGCAGACATCATCTGAATAAACACATTATCTTGTTATTAAAAAGCAGTTGTATATTTGCGGGAAAATAGTTGTAAACTAGCAGCACGGCAGCTTGCTAACTGATTAGTAACGTTAGCTCAATAACGTGACTCAAAAGTGAAAATTGTATATTTTACAACGTACCAGGTTGTACAATCTCCTCACTAATCTTCTTCCAAGCGAGGTCCTTTTTGTTCCTGTCTCTATAAAAGTAAGAACTTGAGTCAAATAACTCCGGGTGACCACTCACAGCTAAAATTAGTTTCTCCTCCATTTGGAATGAATGACTTTCGAGCGGGAGTTTGTTATGCTATGTCACTTTATGCCACGTGAAGCAAGCAGGCTCCTGATTGGTTAACGCGGCGCGAATTGACGCAGAAGTTCAGATTTTCCAACTCGGGCGGCAGACGCGAATTCGCGTCAAACGCGTGAATGCACAAATAGCACTAACTAAATCATTCGCGCGTAACGCGCTTAACGCGCTTAACGCGCCAGACGCTTAATTCGCGCCATTCGAGCGAACTTGACGCGCGAATGAGGCGAATTCGCGTCTACCGCGCCGCGCTCTACGCCTCATTCGCACCGCAGGAATTTTTTACGCGCGTAACGCGTCTTTGCATTGACTTAACATTGAAATCACTCGCGCCTGACGCGCTATTCGCATCCGGTGTGAACGCACCATTAGACCTTATACCGACTAAGCTACTGAAAGAGATACTTCCAGAGGTCATAGATCCTCTTCTAAATATCATTAATTCGTCTTTGTCTCTAGGATACGTACCAAAAACCTTTAAGCTGGCTATGATTAAACCGCTTGTTAAAAAACCGCAACTTGATCCTACAGAATTAGGCAATTACAGGCCAATCTCGAATCTGCCTTTTTTGTCAAAGATACTAGAAAAAGCAGTATCCTCACAACTGTGTTCCTTTTTAGAAAGAAATAATATCTGCGAGGATTTTCAATCCGGATTTAGACCGTATCATAGTACAGAGACTGCTCTCATTAAAGTCACAAATGATTTGCTCTTATCATCCGATCGTGGTTGTATCTCTCTATTAGTGTTACTCGATCTTAGTGCGGCATCTGATACTATCGACCACAACATTCTTTTAAATAGACTAGAAAGCTATGTTGGCATTAGTGGAATTGCACTAGCATGGTTTAAATCATACTTATCTAACCGTTTTCAGTTTGTAGCAGTAAATGAAGAGATGTCTTATCAATCACAAGTTCAGTATGGCGTACCACAAGGCTCAGTACTAGGACCGCTACTGTTCACTTTGTACATGCTACCATTAGGAGATATCATTAGGAAATATGGAATTAGCTTTCACTGTTATGCTGATGATACTCAGCTTTATATTTCTTCAAAACCTAACGAAACTTACCAATTCACAAAATTAACGGAATGCATAGCTGATATAAAAAATTGGATGACCAGTAATTTCTTACTACTAAATTCTGAAAAAACAGAGATTCAAAAAACTCATTAAAAAAAACTCGTATAAAAAACATTGGACAAAAAACTTCCACACGTAATAACCTAGAATACTGTCTAACACTTGATGGCTGCTCTGTTAAGTCTACGTCGTCGGTTAGGAACCTGGGTGTGCTCTTTGATACCAATCTTTCATTTGAAAGTCACGTGTCTAGTATCTGTAAATCCGCATTTTTCCATCTTAAAAATATATCTAAATTACGTCATATGCTCTCACTGACAAATGCGGAACAATCAGTTCATGCGTTCATGACCTCAAGGCTAGATTATTGTAATGCTCTACTGGGTGGTTGCCCTGCACGCTTAATAAACAAACTACAGCTAGTTCAAAACGCAGCAGCTAGAGTTCTTACTAGAACCAGGAAGTATGATCATATTAGCCCGGTTCTGTCAACACTGCATTGGCTGCCTATTAAACATCGTATAAATTTTAAAATATTGCTGATTACTTACAAAGCACTAAATGGTTTAGCTCCCCAGATCTAAGGAAGGACCATCACCTGGACACGACGACAACGCATCCCTGAAGTGCCAGCCTCATCAACACTGAAGGCCTCATGGACACCTCAACACACTCATCTCCACACCGGCGTGATGACTCCGACCCCAACCAGATGAACTGGATAAATATCGTGAAAGTTCTGATCACATCTGACTCCTGACATTATGCTGCCTAAATCATAATCATTCACTGTTCGTTTGTTGGCCAAAGGAGGACTGGCCCCCCGACTGAGCCTGGGTTCTCCCAAGGTTTTTTCTCCATTCTGTCAACTGATGGAGTTTTGGTTCCTTGCCACTGTTGCCTTTTTCGTCTCTCTTCGCCTTTGTCGCCATTTGCTTTTGGCTTGCTTAGTTGGGGACATTTAACATTTAATTTTGAATTTAACAATACTATTATAACATTATTTTCCTGTTATCTCTGTGAAGCTGCTTTGAAACAATTTGTATTGTAAAAAGCGCTATATAAATAAAGGTGACTTGACTTGACTTGACTTTTTAACATCAGAAAGTTTCTATAAGGACAACATGTAGCTTTTAGACCTTCTCTGGACCCTCTGAGCAGAAAAAAAGTTCAAAAGGTCCCATATGGACTACTGTATGGCGGACTTGACTTGACTTTTTAACATCAGAAAGAGTCAATAAGGACATCATGTAGCTTTTAGACCTTCTGGGTACCGTCTGAGGAGAAAAAAAGTTCAAAAGGTCCCATATGGACCACTGTCTGGAGGACCTGACTTGACTTTTTAATATCAGAAAGACTCTATGAGGACATCATGTAGCTTTTAGACCTTCTGGGGACCCTCTGAGGAGAAAAAAAGTTCAAAAGGTCCCATATGGACCACTGTCTGGAGGTCCTGACTTGACTTTTTAACATCAGAAAGAGTCTATGAGGACATCATGTAGCTTTTAGACCTTCTGGGGACCCTCTGAGGAGAAAAAAAGTTCAAAAGGTCCCATATGGACCACTGTCTGGAGGACCTGACTTGACTTTTTAACATCAGAAAGAGTCTATGAGGACATCAGGTAGCTTTTGGACCTTCTGGGGACCCTCTGAGCAGAAAAAAAGTTCAAAAGGTTCCATATGGACCACTGTCTGGAGGACGTGATGACTTTTTGACATCAGAAAGAGTCTATGATGACATCATGTAGCTTTTAGACCTTCTGGGGACCCTCTGAGCAGAATAAAAGTTCAAACAGTCCCAGTCTGGCGGACTTGACTTGACATTTTAACATCAGAAAGTTTCTATTAGGACATCATGTAGCTTTCAGACCTTCTCTGGACCCTCTGAGCAGAAACAAAGATCAAAAGCTCCCATATGGACTACTGTATGGCGGACTTGACTTGACGTTTTAACATCAGAAAGAGTCTATGAGGACATCATGTAGCTTTTAGACCTTCTGGGGACCCTCTGAGGAGAAAAAAAGTTCAAAAGGTCCCATATGGACCAATGTCTGGAGGTCCTGACTTGACTTTTTAACATCAGAAAGAGTCTATGAGGACATCATGTAGCTTTTAGACCTTCTGGGGACCCTCTGAGCAGAAAAAAAGTTCAAAGGTCCCATATGGACCACTGTCTGGAAGACCTGACTTGACTTTTTTAACATCAGAAAGAGTCTATGAGGACATCATGTAGCTTTTAGACCTTCTGGGGAACCTCTGAGAAGAAAAAAAGTTCAAAAGGTCCCATATGGACCACTGTCTGGAGGACCTGACTTGACTTTTTAACATCAGAAAGAGTCTATGAGGACATCATGTAGCTTTTAGACCTTCTGGGGACCCTCTTATCAGAAAAAAAGTTCAAAAGGTCCCATATGGACCACTGTCTGGAGGACCTGACTTGACTTTTTAACATCAGAAAGAGTCTATGAGGATATCATGTAGCTTTTAGACCTTCTAGGGGACCCTCTGAGCAAAAAAAATGTTCAAAGGTCCCATATGGACCACTGTCTGAAGGACCTGACTTGACTTTTTAACCTCAAAAAGAGTCTATGAGGACATCAGGTAGCTTTTAGACCATCTGGGGACCCTCTGAGCAGAAAAAAAGTTCAAAAGGTCCCATATGGACCACTGTCTGGAGGACTTGACTTGACTTTTTAACATCAGAAAGCGTCTATGAGGACATCATGTAGCTTTTATACCTTTTGGGGACCCTCTGAGCAGAAAAAAAGTTCAAAGGTCCCATATGGACCACTGTCTGGAGGACCTGACTTGACTTTTTAACATCAAAAAGAGTCTATGAGGACGTCAGGTAGCTTTTAGACCTTCTGGGGACCCTCTGAGCAGAAAAAAAGTTCAAAAGGTCCCATATGGACTACTGTCTGGAGGACCTGACTTGACTTTTTAACATCAGAAAGAGTCTATGAGGACATCATGTAGCTTTGGGACCTTCTGGGGACCCTCTGAGCAGAAAAAAAGTTCAAAAGGTCCCATATGGACCACTGTCTGGAGGACCTGACTTGACTTTTTAACATCAGAAAGAGTCTATGAGGACATCATGTAGCTTTTAGACCTTCGGGGGACCCTCTGAGGAGACAAAAATTTTAAAAGGTCCCATATGGACCACTGTCTGGAGGTCCTAACTTGACTTTTTAACATCAGAAAGAGTCTATGAGGACATCATGTAGCTTTTAGACCTTCTGGGGACCCTCTGAGCAGAACAAAAGTTCAAAAGGTCCCATATGGACCACTGTCTGGAGGACCTGACTTGACTTTTTAACATCAGAAAGAGTCTATGAGGACATCAGGTAGCTTTTAGACCTTCTGGGGACCCTCTGAGCACAAAAAAAGTTCAAAAGGTCCCAGTCTGGCGGACTTGACTTGACTTTTTAACATCAGAAAGTTTCTATGAGGACATCATGTAGCTTTTAGACCTTCTCCGGACCCTCTGAGCAGAAAAAAAGTTCAAAAGGCCCCATATGAACTACTCTATTTGTACTTAGGGACCCTCTGAGGAGAAAAAAGTTCAAAAGGTCCCAGTCTGGCGGACTTGACTTGACTTTTTAACATCAGAAAGTTTCTATAAGGACATCATGTAGCTTTTAGACCTTCTGGGGACCCTCTGAGCAGAAAAAAAGTTCAAAGGTCCCATATGGACCACTGTCTGGAGGACCTGACTTGACTTTTTAACATCAGAAAGAGTCTATGAGGACATCATGTAGCTTTTAGACCTTCTGGGGACCCTCTGAGGAGAAAAAAAGTTCAAAAGGTCCCATATGGACCACTGTCTGTAGGACCTGACTTGACTTTTTAACATCAGAAAGAGTCTATGAGGACATCATGTAGCTTTTGGACCTTTTGGGGACCCTCTGAGCAGAAAAAAAGTTCAAGAGGTCCCATATGGACCACTGTCTGGAGGACCTGACGACTTTTTAACATCAGAAAGAGTCTATGATGACATCATGTAGCTTTTAGACCTTCTGAGGACCCTCTGAGCAGAAAAAAAGTTCAAAAGGTCCTAGTCTGGCGGACTTGACTTGACATTTTAACATCATAAAGTTTCTATAAGGACATCATGTAGCTTTCAGACCTTCTCTGGACCCTCTGAGCAGAAACAAAGATCAAAAGGTCCCATATGGACTACTGTATGGCGGACTTGACTTGACGTTTTAACATCAGAAAGAGTCTATGAGGACATCATGTAGCTTTTAGACCTTCTGGGGACCCTCTGAGCAAAAAAAAAGTTAAAAGGTCCCATATGGACCACTGTCTGGAGGATCTGACTTGACTTTTTAACATCAAAAAGAGTCTATGAGGACATCAGGTAGCTTTTAGACCTTCTGGGGACCCTCTGAGCAGAAAAAAAGTTCAAAAGGTCCCATATGGACCACTGTCTGGAGGTCCTGACTTGACTTTTTAACATCAGAAAGAGTCTATGAGGACATCATGTAGCTTTTAGACCTTCTGGGGACCCTCTGAGGATAAAAAAAGTTCAAAAGGTCCCATATGGACCACTGTCTGGAGGACCTGACTTGACTTTTTAACTTCAGAAAGAGTCTATGAGGACATCAGGTAGCTTTTAGACCTTCTGGGGACCCTCTGAGCAGAAAAAAAGTTCAAAAGGTCCCATATGGACCACTGTCTGGAGGTCCTGAATTGACTTTTCAACATCAGAAAGAGTTTATGAGGACATCATGTAGCTTTTGGACTTTCTGGGGACCCTCTGAGCAGAAAAAAAGTTCAAAAGGTCCCATATGGACCACTGTCTGGAGGACCTGACGACTTTTTAACATCAGAAAGAGTCTATGATGACATCATGTAGCTTTTAGACCTTCTGGGGAACCTCTGAGCAGAAAAAAAGTTCAAAAGGTCCTAGTCTGGCGGACTTGACTTGACGTTTTAACATCAGAAAGAGTCTATGAGGACATCATGTAGCTTTTAGACCTTCTGGGGACCCTCTGAGCAAAAAAAAAGTTCAAAGGTCCCATATGGACCACTGTCTGGAGGATCTGACTTGACTTTTTCACATCAAAAAGAGTCTATGAGGACATCAGGTAGCTTTTAGACCTTCTGGGGACCCTGTGAGCAGAAAAAAAAGTTCAAAAGGTCCCATATGGACCACTGTCTGGAGGACCTGACTTGACTTTTTAACATCAGAAAGAGTCTATAAGGACATCATGTAGCTTTCAGACCTTCTCTGGACCCTCTGAGCAGAAACAAAGATCAAAAGGTCCCATATGGACTACTGTATGGCGGACTTGACTTGACGTTTTAACATCAGAAAGAGTCTATGAGGACATCATGTAGCTTTTAGACCTTCTGGGGACCCTCTGAGGAGAAAAAAAGTTCAAAAGGTCCCATATGGACCACTGTCTGGAGGACCTGACTTGACTTTTTAACATCAGAAAGAGTCTATGAGGACATCAGGTAGCTTTTAGACCTTCTGGGGACCCTCTGAGCAGAAAAAAAGTTCAAAAGGTCCCATATGGACCACTGTCTGGAGGTCCTGACTTGACTTTTTAACATCAGAAATAGTCTATGAGGACATAATGTAGCTTTTGGACCTTCTGGGGACCCTCTGAGCAGAAAAAAAGTTCAAAAGGTCCCATATGGACACTGTCTGGAGGACCTGACGACTTTTTAACATCAGAAAGAGTCTATGATGACATCATGTAGCTTTTAGACCTTCTGGGGACCATATGAGGAGAAAAAAAGTTCAAAAGGTCCCATATGGACCACTGTCTGGAGGTCCTGACTTGACTTTTTAACATCAGAAAGAGTCTATGAGGACATCATGTAGCTTTTAGACCTTCTGGGGACCCTCTGAGGAGAAAAAAAGTTCAAAAGGTCCCATATGGACCACTGTCTGGAGGACCTGACTTGACTTTTTAACGTCAGATAGAGTCTATGAGGACATCAGGTAGCTTTTAGACCTTCTGGGGACCCTCTGAGCAGAAAAAAAGTTCAAAAGGTCCCATATGGACCACTGTCTGGAGGACCTGACTTGACTTTTTAACATCAGAAAGAGTCTATAAGGACATCATGTAGCTTTTAGACCTTCTGGGGACCCTCTTATCAGAAAAAAAGTTCAAAAGGTCCCATATGGACCACTGTCTGGAGGACCAGACTTGACTTTTTAACATCAGAAAGAGTCTATGAGGACATCATGTAGCTTTTAGACCTTCTGGGGACCCTCTGAGCACAAAAAAAGTTCAAAAGGTCCCAGTCTGGCGGACTTGACTTGACTTTTTAACATCAGAAAGTTTCTATGAGGACATCATGTAGCTTTTAGACCTTCTCCGGACCCTCTGAGCAGAAAAAAAGTTCAAAAGGCCCCATATGAACTACTCTATTTGTACTTAGGGACCCTCTGAGGAGAAAAAAGTTCAAAAGGTCCCAGTCTGGCGGACTTGACTTGACTTTTTAACATCAGAAAGTTTCTATAAGGACATCATGTAGCTTTTAGACCTTCTGGGGACCCTCTGAGCAGAAAAAAAGTTCAAAGGTCCCATATGGACCACTGTCTGGAGGACCTGACTTGACTTTTTAACATCAGAAAGAGTCTATGAGGACATCATGTAGCTTTTAGACCTTCTGGGGACCCTCTGAGCACAAAAAAATTTCAAAAGGTCCCAGTCTGGCGGACTTGACTTGACTTTTTAACATCAGAAAGTTTCTATGAGGACATCATGTAGCTTTTAGACCTTCTCCGGACCCTCTGAGCAGAAAAAAAGTTCAAAAGGCCCCATATGAACTACTCTATTTGTACTTAGGGACCCTCTGAGGAGAAAAAAGTTCAAAAGGTCCCAGTCTGGCGGACTTGCCTTGACTTTTTAACATCAGAAAGTTTCTATAAGGACATCATGTAGCTTTTAGACCTTCTGGGGACCCTCTGAGCAGAAAAAAAGTTCAAAGGTCCCATATGGACCACTGTCTGGAGGACCTGACTTGACTTTTTAACATCAGAAAGAGTCTATAAGGACATCATGTAGCTTTTAGACCTTCTGGGGACCCTCTTATCAGAAAAAAAGTTCAAAAGGTCCCATATGGACCACTGTCTGGAGGACCTGACTTGACTTTTTAACATCAGAAAGAGTCTATGAGGACATCATGTAGCTTTTAGACCTTCGGGGGACCCTCTGAGGAGACAAAAATTTTAAAAGGTCCCATATGGACCACTGTCTGGAGGTCCTAACTTGACTTTTTAACATCAGAAAGAGTCTATGAGGACATCATGTAGCTTTTAGACCTTCTGGGGACCCTCTGAGCAGAAAAAAGTTCAAAAGGTCCCATATGGACCACTGTCTGGAGGACCAGACTTGACTTTTTAACATCAGAAAGAGTCTATGAGGACATCATGTAGCTTTTAGACCTTCTGGGGACCCTCTGAGCACAAAAAAAGTTCAAAAGGTCCCAGTCTGGCGGACTTGACTTGACTTTTTAAAATCAGAAAGAGTCTATGAGGACATCATGTAGCTTTTAGACCTTCTCCGGACCCTCTGAGCAGAAAAAAAGTTCAAAAGGCCCCATATGAACTACTCTATTTGTACTTAGGGACCCTCTGAGGAGAAAAAAGTTCAAAAGGTCCCAGTCTGGCGGACTTGACTTGACTTTTTAACATCAGAAAGTTTCTATAAGGACATCATGTAGCTTTTAGACCTTCTGGGGACCCTCTGAGCAGAAAAAAAGTTCAAAGGTCCCATATGGACCACTGTCTGGAGGACCTGACTTGACTTTTTAACATCAGAAAGAGTCTATGAGGACATCATGTAGCTTTTAGACCTTCTGGGGACCCTCTGAGCACAAAAAAAGTTCAAAAGGTCCCAGTCTGGCGGACTTGACTTGACTTTTTAACATCAGAAAGTTTCTATGAGGACATCATGTAGCTTTTAGACCTTCTGGGGACCCTCTGAGCAGAAAAAAAGTTCAAAAGGCCCCATATGAACTACTCTATTTGTACTTAGGGACCCTCTGAGGAGAAAAAAGTTCAAAAGGTCCCAGTCTGGCGGACTTGCCTTGACTTTTTAACATCAGAAAGTTTCTATAAGGACATCATGTAGCTTTTAGACCTTCTGGGGACCCTCTGAGCAGAAAAAAAGTTCAGAGGTCCCATATGGACCACTGTCTGGAGGACCTGACTTGACTTTTTAACATCAGAAAGAGTCTATAAGGACATCATGTAGCTTTTAGACCTTCTGGGGACCCTCTGAGGTGAAAAAAAGTTCAAAAGGTCCCATATGGACCACTGTCTGGAAGACCTGACTTGACTTTTTAACATCAGAAAGAGTCTATGAGGACATCAGGTAGCTTTTAGACCTTCTGGGGACCCTCTGAGCAGAAAAAAAGTTCAAAAGGTCCCATATGGACCACTGTCTGGAGGTCCTGACTTGACTTTTTAACATCAGAAAGAGTCTATGAAGACATCATTTAGCTTTTAGACCTTCTGGGGACCCTCTGAGGAGAAAAAAAGTTCAAAAGGTCCCATATGGACCACTGTCTGTAGGACCTGACTTGACTTTTTAACATCAGAAAGAGTCTATGAGGACATCATGTAGCTTTTGGACCTTTTGGGGACCCTCTGAGCAGAAAAAAAGTTCAAAAGGTCCCATATGGACCACTGTCTAAAGGACCTGACGACTTTTTAACATCAGAAAGAGTCTATGATGACATCATGTAGCTTTTAGACCTTCTGAGGACCCTCTGAGCAGAAAAAAAGTTCAAAAGGTCCTAGTCTGGCGGACTTGACTTGACATTTTAACATCATAAAGTTTCTATAAGGACATCATGTAGCTTTCAGACCTTCTCTGGACCCTCTGAGCAGAAACAAAGATCAAAAGGTCCCATATGGACTACTGTATGGCGGACTTGACTTGACGTTTTAACATCAGAAAGAGTCTATGAGGACATCATGTAGCTTTTAGACCTTCTGGGGACCCTCTGAGCAAAAAAAAAAGTTCAAAGGTCCGATATGGACCACTGTCTGGAGGATCTGACTTGACTTTTTAACATCAAAAAGAGTCTATGAGGACATCAGGTAGCTTTTAGACCTTCTGGGGACCCTCTGAGCAGAAAAAAAGTTCAAAAGGTCATATGGACCACTGTCTGGATGTCCTGACTTGACTTTTTAACATCAGAAAGAGTCTATGAGGACATCATGTAGCTTTTAGACCTTCTGGGGACCCTCTGAGGATAAAAAAAGTTCAAAAGGTCCCATATGGACCACTGTCTGGAGGACCTGACTTGACTTTTTAACTTCAGAAAGAGTCTATGAGGACATCAGGTAGCTTTTAGACCTTCTGGGGACCCTCTCAGCAGAAAAAAAGTTCAAAAGGTCCCATATGGACCACTGTCTGGAGGTCCTGACTTGACTTTTTAACATCAGAAAGAGTCTATGAGGACATCATGTAGCTTTTGGACTTTCTGGGGACCCTCTGAGCAGAAAAAAAGTTCAAAAGGTCCCATATGGACCACTGTCTGGAGGACCTGACGACTTTTTAACATCAGAAAGAGTCTATGATGACATCATGTAGCTTTTAGACCTTCTGGGGAACCTCTGAGCAGAAAAAAAGTTCAAAGGTCCTAGTCTGGCGGACTTGACTTGACGTTTTAACGTCAGAAAGAGTCTATGAGGACATCATGTAGCTTTTAGACCTTCTGGGGACCCTCTGAGCAAAAAAAAAGTTCAAAGGTCCCATATGGACCACTGTCTGGAGGATCTGACTTGACTTTTTAACATCAGAAAGAGTCTATGAGGACATCAGGTAGCTTTTAGACCTTCTGGGGACCCTCTGAGCAGAAAAAAAGTTCAAAAGGTCCCATATGGACCACTGTCTGGAGGACCTGACTTGACTTTTTAACATCAGAAAGAGTCTATGAGGACATCATGTAGCTTTTAGACCTTCTGGGGACCCTCTGAGCAGAAAAAAAGTTCAAAAGGTCCCATATGGACCACTGTCTGGAGGTCCTGACTTGACTTTTTAACATCAGGAAGTTTCTATAAGGATATCATGTAGCTTTCAGACCTTCTCTGGACCCTCTGAGCAGAAACAAAGATCAAAAGGTCCCATATGGACTACTGTATGGCGGACTTGACTTGACGTTTTAACATCAGAAAGAGTCTATGAGGACATCATGTAGCTTTTAGACCTTCTGGGGACCCTCTGAGGAGAAAAAAAGTTCAAAAGGTCCCATATGGACCACTGTCTGGAGGACCTGACTTGACTTTTTAACATCAGAAAGAGTCTATGAGGACATCAGGTAGCTTTTAGACCTTCTGGGGACCCTCTGAGCAGAAAAAAAGTTCAAAAGGTCCCATATGGACCACTGTCTGGAGGTCCTGACTTGACTTTTTAACATCAGAAAGTTTCTATAAGGATATCATGTAGCTTTCAGACCTTCTCTGGACCCTCTGAGCAGAAAAAAAGTTCAAAAGGTCCCATATGGACCACTGTCTGGAGGACCTGACGACTTTTTAACATCAGAAAGAGTCTATGATGACATCATGTAGCTTTTAGACCTTCTGGGGACCCTCTGAGGAGAAAAAAAGTTCAAAAGGTCCAATATGGACCACTGTCTGGAGGACCTGACTTGACTTTTTAACATCAAAAAGAGTCTATGAGGACATCAGGTAGCTTTTAGACCTTCTGGGGACCCTCTGAGCAGAAAAAAAAATTCAAAAGGTCCCATATGGACCACTGTCTGGAGGACCTGACTTGACTTTTTAACATCAGAAAGAGTCTATGAGGACATCATGTAGCTTTTAGACCTTCTTGGGACCCTCTGAGGAGAAAAAAAGTTCAAAAGGTCCCATATGGACCACTTTCTGGAGGTCCTGACTTGACTTTTTAACATCAGAAAGAGTCTATGAGGACATCATGTAGCTTTTAGACCTTCTGGGGACCCTCTGAGGAGAAAAAAAGTTCAAAAGGTCCCATATGGACCACTGTCTGGAGGACCTGACTTGACTTTTTAACATCAGATAGAGTCTATGAGGACATCAGGTAGCTTTTAGACCTTCTGGGGACCCTCTGAGCAGAAAAAAAGTTCAAAAGGTCCCATATGGACCACTGTCTGGAGGACCTGACTTGACTTTTTAACATCAGAAAGAGTCTATGAGGACATCATGTAGCTTTTAGACCTTCTGGGGACCCTCTTATCAGAAAAAAAGTTCAAAAGGTCCCATATGGACCACTGTCTGGAGGACCTGACTTGACTTTTTAACATCAGAAAGAGTCTATGAGGACATCATGTAGCTTTTAGACCTTCTGGGGACCCTCTTATCAGAAAAAAAGTTCAAAAGGTCCCATATGGACCACTGTCTGGAGGACCTGACTTGACTTTTTAACATCAGAAAGAGTCTATGAGGACATCATGTAGCTTTTAGACCTTCGGGGGACCCTCTGAGGAGACAAAAAATTTAAAAGGTCCCATAAGGACCACTGTCTGGAGGTCCTAACTTGACTTTTTAACATCAGAAAGAGTCTATGAGGACATCATGTAGCTTTTAGACCTTCTGGGGACCCTCTGAGCAGAAAAAAGTTCAAAAGGTCCCATATGGACCACTGTCTGGAGGACCTGACTTGACTTTTTAACATCAGAAAGAGTCTACGAGGACATCATGTAGCTTTTAGACCTTCTGGGGACCCTCTGAGCACAAAAAAAGTTCAAAAGGTCCCAGTCTGGCGGACTTGACTTGACTTTTTAACATCAGAAAGTTTCTATGAGGACATCATGTAGCTTTTAGACCTTCTCCGGACCCTCTGAGCAGAAAAAAAGTTCAAAAGGCCCCATATGAACTACTCTATTTGTACTTAGGGACCCTCTGAGGAGAAAAAAGTTCAAAAGGTCCCAGTCTGGCGGACTTGACTTGACTTTTTAACATCAGAAAGTTTCTATAAGGACATCATGTAGCTTTTAGACCTTCTGGGGACCCTCTGAGCAGAAAAAAAGTTCAAAGGTCCCATATGGACCACTGTCTGGAGGACCTGACTTGACTTTTTAACATCAGAAAGAGTCTATGAGGACATCATGTAGCTTTTAGACCTTCTGGGGACCCTCTGAGGAGAAAAAAAGTTCAAAAGGTCCCATATGGACCACTGTCTGGAGGACCTGACTTGACTTTTTAACATCAGAAAGAGTCTATGAGGACATCAGGTAGCTTTTAGACCTTCTGGGGACCCTCTGAGCAGAAAAAAAGTTCAAAAGGTCCCATATGGACCACTGTCTGGAGGTCCTGACTTGACTTTTTAACATCAGAAAGAGTCTATGAAGACATCATTTAGCTTTTAGACCTTCTGGGGACCCTCTGAGGAGAAAAAAAGTTCAAAAGGTCCCATATGGACCACTGTCTGTAGGACCTGACGACTTTTTAACATCAGAAAGAGTCTATGATGACATCATGTAGCTTTTAGACCTTCTGAGGACCCTCTGAGCAGAAAAAAAGTTCAAAAGGTCCTAGTCTGGCGGACTTGACTTGACATTTTAACAACATAAAGTTTCTATAAGGACATCATGTAGCTTTCGGACCTTCTCTGGACCCTCTGAGCAGAAACAAAGATCAAAAGGTCCCATATGGACTACTGTATGGCGGACTTGACTTGACGTTTTAACATCAGAAAGAGTCTATGAGGACATCATTCAGCTTTTAGACCTTCTGGGGACCCTCTGAGCAGAAAAAAAGTTCAAAAGGTCCCATATGGACCACTGTCTGGAGGTCCTGACTTGACTTTTTAACATCAGAAAGAGTCTATGAGGACATCATGTAGCTTTTGGAACTTCTGGGGACCCTCTGAGCAGAAAAAAAGTTCAAAAGGTCCCATATGGACCACTGTCTGGAGGACCTGACGACTTTTTAACATCAGAAAGAGTCTATGATGACATCATGTAGCTTTTAGACCTTCTGGGGACCCTCTGAGCAGAAAAAAAGTTTAAAAGTCCTAGTCTGGCGGACTTGACTTGACATTTTAACATCAGAAAGTTTCTATAAGGACATCATGTAGCTTTCAGACCTTCTTTGGACCCTTTGAGCAGAAACAAAGATCAAAAGGTCCCATATGGACTACTGTATGGCGGACTTGACTTGACGTTTTAACATCAGAAAGAGTCTATGAGGACATCATGTAGCTTTTAGACCTTCTGGGGACCCTCTGAGCAAAAAAAAAGTTCAAAGGTCCCATATGGACCACTGTCTGGAGGACCTGACTTGACTTTTTAACATCAAAAAGAGTCTATGAGGACATCAGGTAGCTTTTAGACCTTCTGGGGACCCTCTGAGCAGAAAAAAAGTTCAAAAGGTCCCATATGGACCACTGTCTGGAGGACCTGACCTGACTTTTTAACATCAGAAAGAGTCTATGAGGACATCATGTAGCTTTTAGACCTTCTGGGGACCCTCTGAGCAGAAAAAAAGTTCAAAAGGTCCCATATGGACCACTGTCTGGAGGTCCTGACTTGACTTTTTAACATCAGAAAGTTTCTATAAGGACATCATGTAGCTTTCAGACCTTCTCTGGACCCTCTGAGCAGAAACAAAGATCAAAAGGTCCCATATGGACTACTGTATCGCGGACTTGACTTGACGTTTTAACATCAGAAAGAGTCTATGAGGACATCATGTAGCTTTTAGACCTTCTGGGGACCCTCTGAGGAGAAAAAAAGTTCAAAAGGTCCCATATGGACCACTGTCTGGAGGACCTGACTTGACTTTTTAACATCAGAAAGAGTCTATGAGGACATCAGGTAGCTTTTAGACCTTCTGGGGACCCTCTGAGAAGAAAAAAAGTTCAAAAGGTCCCATATGGACCACTGTCTGGAGGTCCTGACTTGACTTTTTAACATCAGAAAGAGTCTATGAGGACATAATGTAGCTTTTGGACCTTCTGGGGACCCTCTGAGCAGAAAAAAAGTTCAAAAGGTCCCATATGGACCACTGTCTGGAGGACCTGACGACTTTTTAACATCAGAAAGAGTCTATGATGACATCATGTAGCTTTAAGACCTTCTGAGGACCCTCTGAGCAGAAAAAAAGTTCAAAAGGTCCTAGTCTGGCGGACTTGACTTGACATTTTAACATCAGAAAGTTTCTATAAGGACATCATGTAGCTTTCAGACCTTCTCTGGACCCTCTGAGCAGAAACAAAGATCAAAAGGTCCCATATGGACTACTGTATGGCGGACTTGACTTGACGTTTTAACATCAGAAAGAGTCTATGAGGACATCATGTAGCTTTTAGACCTTCTGGGGACCCTCTGAGCAAAAAAAAAAAGTTCAAAGGTCCCATATGGACCACTGTCTGGAGGATCTGACTTGACTTTTTAACATCAAAAAGAGTCTATGAGGACATCAGGTAGCTTTTAGACCTTCTGGGGACCCTCTGAGCAGAAAAAAAGTTCAAAAGGTCCCATATGGACCACTGTCTGGAGGTCCTGACTTGACTTTTTAACATCAGAAAGAGTCTATGAGGACATCATGTAGCTTTTAGACCTTCTGGGGACCCTCTGAGGATAAAAAAAGTTCAAAAGGTCCCATATGGACCACTGTCTGGAGGACCTGACTTGACTTTTTAACATCAGAAAGAGTCTATGAGGACATCAGGTAGCTTTTAGACCTTCTGGGGACCCTCTGAGCAGAAAAAAAGTTCAAAAGGTCCCATATGGACCACTGTCTGGAGGTCCTGACTTGACTTTTTAACATCAGAAAGAGTCTATGAGGACATCATGTAGCTTTGGGACCTTCTGGGGACCCTCTGAGCAGAAAAAAAGTTCAAAAGGTCCCATATGGACCACTGTCTGGAGGACCTGACGACTTTTTAACATCAGAAAGAGTCTATGATGACATCATGTAGCTTTTAGACCTTCTGGGGACCCTCTGAGCAGAAAAAAAGTTCAAAAGGTCCTAGTCTGGCGGACTTGACTTGACATTTTAACATCAGAAAGTTTCTATAAGGACATCATGTAGCTTTCAGACCTTCTCTGGACCCTTTGAGCAGAAACAAAGATCAAAAGGTCCCATATGGACTACTGTATGGCGGACTTGACTTGACGTTTTAACATCAGAAAGAGTCTATGAGGACATCATGTAGCTTTTAGACCTTCTGGGGACCCTCTGAGCAAAAAAAAAAGTTCAAAGGTCCCATATGGACCACTGTCTGGAGGACCTGACTTGACTTTTTAACATCAAAAAGAGTCTATGAGGACATCAGGTAGCTTTTAGACCTTCTGGGGACCCTCTGAGCAGAAAAAAAGTTCAAAAGGTCCCATATGGACCACTGTCTGGAGGACCTGACTTGACTTTTTAACATCAGAAAGAGTCTATGAGGACATCATGTAGCTTTTAGACCTTCTGGGGACCCTCTGAGCAGAAAAAAGTTCAAAAGGTCCCATATGGACCACTGTCTGGAGGTCCTGACTTGACTTTTTAACATCAGAAAGTTTCTATAAGGACATCATGTAGCTTTCAGACCTTCTCTGGACCCTCTGAGCAGAAACAAAGATCAAAAGGTCCCATATGGACTACTGTATGGCGGACTGGACTTGACGTTTTAACATCAGAAAGAGTCTATGAGGACATCATGTAGCTTTTAGACCTTCTGGGGACCCTCTGAGGAGAAAAAAAGTTCAAAAGGTCCCATATGGACCACTGTCTGGAGGACCTGACTTGACTTTTTAACATCAGAAAGAGTCTATGAGGACATCAGGTAGCTTTTAGACCTTCTGGGGACCCTCTGAGCAGAAAAAAAGTTCAAAAGGTCCCATATGGACCACTGTCTGGAGGTCCTGAATTGACTTTTTAACATCAGAAAGAGTCTATGAGGACATAATGTAGCTTTTGGACCTTCTGGGGACCCTCTGAGCAGAAAAAAAGTTCAAAAGGTCCCATATGGACCACTGTCTGGAGGACCTTACGACTTTTTAACATCAGAAAGAGTCTATGATGACATCATGTAGCTTTTAGACCTTCTGGGGACCCTCTGAGGAGAAAAAAAGTTCAAAAGGTCCAATATGGACCACTGTCTGGAGGACCTGACTTGACTTTTTAACATCAAAAAGAGTCTATGAGGACATCAGGTAGCTTTTAGACCTTCTGGGGACCCTCTGAGCAGAAAATAATTTCAAAAGGTCCCATATGGACCACTGTCTGGAGGACCTGACTTGACTTTTTAACATCAGAAAGAGTCTATGAGGACATCATGTAGCTTTTAGACCTTCTGGGGACCCTCTGAGGAGAAAAAAAGTTCAAAAGGTCCCATATGGACCACTGTCTGGAGGTCCTGACTTGACTTTTTAACATCAGAAAGAGTCTATGAGGACATCATGTAGCTTTTAGACCTTCTGGGGACCCTCTGAGGAGAAAAAAAGTTCAAAAGATCCCATATGGACCACTGTCTGGAGGACCTGACTTGACTTTTTAACATCAGATAGAGTCTATGAGGACATCAGATAGCTTTTAGACCTTCTGGGGACCCTCTGAGCAGAAAAAAAGTTCAAAAGGTCCCATATGGACCACTGTCTGGAGGACCTGACTTGACTTTTTAACATCAGAAAGAGTCTATAAGGACATCATGTAGCTTTTAGACCTTCTGGGGACCCTCTTATCAGAAAAAAAGTTCAAAAGGTCCCATATGGACCACTGTCTGGAGGACCTGACTTGACTTTTTAACATCAGAAAGAGTCTATGAGGACATCATGTAGCTTTTAGACCTTCGGGGGACCCTCTGAGGAGACAAAAATTTTAAAAGGTCCCATATGGACCACTGTCTGGAGGTCCTAACTTGACTTTTTAACATCAGAAAGAGTCTATGAGGACATCATGTAGCTTTTAGACCTTCTGGGGACCCTCTGAGCAGAAAAAAAGTTCAAAAGGTCCCATATGGACCACTGTCTGGAGGACCTGACTTGACTTTTTAACATCAGAAAGAGTCTATGAGGACATCATGTAGCTTTTAGACCTTCTGGGGACCCTCTGAGCACAAAAAAAGTTCAAAAGGTCCCAGTCTGGCGGACTTGACTTGACTTTTTAACATCAGAAAGTTTCTATGAGGACATCATGTAGCTTTTAGACCTTCTCCGGACCCTCTGAGCAGAAAAAAAGTTCAAAAGGCCCCATATGAACTACTCTATTTGTACTTAGGGACCCTCTGAGGAGAAAAAAGTTCAAAAGGTCCCAGTCTGGCGGACTTGACTTGACTTTTTAACATCAGAAAGTTTCTATAAGGACATCATGTAGCTTTTAGACCTTCTGGGGACCCTCTGAGCAGAAAAAAAGTTCAAAGGTCCCATATGGACCACTGTCTGGAGGACCTGACGACTTTTTAACATCAGAAAGAGTCTATGATGACATCATGTAGCTTTTAGACCTTCCGAGGACCCTCTGAGCAGAAAAAAAGTTCAAAAGGTCCTAGTCTGGCGGACTTGACTTGACATTTTAACATCATAAAGTTTCTATAAGGACATCATGTAGCTTTCAGACCTTCTCTGGACCCTCTGAGCAGAAACAAAGATCAAAAGGTCCCATATGGACTACTGTATGGCGGACTTGACTTGACGTTTTAACATCAGAAAGAGTCTATGAGGACATCATGTAGCTTTTAGACCTTCTGGGGACCCTCTGAGCAAAAAAAGTTCAAAGGTCCCATATGGACCACTGTCTGGAGGATCTGACTTGACTTTTTAACATCAAAAAGAGTCTATGAGGACATCAGGTAGCTTTTAGACCTTCTGGGGACCCTCTGAGCAGAAAAAAAGTTCAAAAGGTCCCATATGGACCACTGTCTGGAGGTCCTGACTTGACTTTTTAACATCAGAAAGTTTCTATAAGGATATCATGTAGCTTTCAGACCTTCTCTGGAACCTCTGAGCAGAAACAAAGATCAAAAGGTCCCATATGGACTACTGTATGGCGGACTTGACTTGACGTTTTAACATCAGAAAGAGTCTATGAGGACATCATGTAGCTTTTAGACCTTCTGGGGACCCTCTGAGAAGAAAAAAAGTTCAAAAGGTCCCATATGGACCACTGTCTGGAGGACCTGACTTGACTTTTTAACATCAGAAAGAGTCTATGAGGACATCAGGTAGCTTTTAGACCTTCTGGGGACCCTCTGAGCAGAAAAAAAGTTCAAAAGGTCCCATATGGACCACTGTCTGGAGGTCCTGACTTGACTTTTTAACATCAGAAAGTTTCTATAAGGATATCATGTAGCTTTCAGACCTTCTCTGGACCCTCTGAGCAGAAAAAAAGTTCAAAAGGTCCCATATGGACCACTGTCTGGAGGACCTGACGACTTTTTAACATCAGAAAGAGTCTGTGATGACATCATGTAGCTTTTAGACCTTCTGGGGACCCTCTGAGGAGAAAAAAAGTTCAAAAGGTCCAATATGGACCACTGTCTGGAGGACCTGACTTGACTTTTTAACATCAAAAAGAGTCTACGAGGACATCAGGTAGCTTTTAGACCTTCTGGGGACCCTCTGAGCAGAAAAAAAATCAAAAGGTCCCATATGGACCACTGTCTGGAGGACCTGACTTGACTTTTTAACATCAGAAAGAGTCTATGAGGACATCAAGTAGCTTTTAGACCTTCTTGGGACCCTCTGAGGAGAAAAAAAGTTCAAAAGGTCCCATATGGACCACTTTCTGGAGGTCCTGACTTGACTTTTTAACATCAGAAAGAGTCTATGAGGACATCATGTAGCTTTTAGACCTTCTGGGGACCCTCTGAGGAGAAAAAAAGTTCAAAAGGTCCCATATGGACCACTGTCTGGAGGACCTGACTTGACTTTTTAACATCAGATAGAGTCTATGAGGACATCAGGTAGCTTTTAGACCTTCTGGGGACCCTCTGAGCAGAAAAAAAGTTCAAAAGGTCCCATATGGACCACTGTCTGGAGGACCTGACTTGACTTTTTAACATCAGAAAGAGTCTATGAGGACATCATGTAGCTTTTAGACCTTCTGGGGACCCTCTTATCAGAAAAAAAGTTCAAAAGGTCCCATATGGACCACTGTCTGGAGGACCTGACTTGACTTTTTAACATCAGAAAGAGTCTATGAGGACATCATGTAGCTTTTAGACCTTCTGGGGACCCTCTTATCAGAAAAAAAGTTCAAAAGGTCCCATATGGACCACTGTCTGGAGGACCTGACTTGACTTTTTAACATCAGAAAGAGTCTATGAGGACATCATGTAGCTTTTAGACCTTCGGGGGACCCTCTGAGGAGACAAAAAATTTAAAAGGTCCCATAAGGACCACTGTCTGGAGGTCCTAACTTGACTTTTTAACATCAGAAAGAGTCTATGAGGACATTATGTAGCTTTTAGACCTTCTGGGGACCCTCTGAGCAGAAAAAAGTTCAAAAGGTCCCATATGGACCACTGTCTGGAGGACCTGACTTGACTTTTTAACATCAGAAAGAGTCTATGAGGACATCATGTAGCTTTTAGACCTTCTGGGGACCCTCTGAGCACAAAAAAAGTTCAAAAGGTCCCAGTCTGGCGGACTTGACTTGACTTTTTAACATCAGAAAGTTTCTATGAGGACATCATGTAGCTTTTAGACCTTCTCCGGACCCTCTGAGCAGAAAAAAAGTTCAAAAGGCCCCATATGAACTACTCTATTTGTACTTAGGGACCCTCTGAGGAGAAAAAAGTTCAAAAGGTCCCAGTCTGGCGGACTTGACTTGACTTTTTAACATCAGAAAGTTTCTATAAGGACATCATGTAGCTTTTAGACCTTCTGGGGACCCTCTGAGCAGAAAAAAAGTTCAAAGGTCCCATATGGACCACTGTCTGGAGGACCTGACTTGACTTTTTAACATCAGAAAGAGTCTATGAGGACATCATGTAGCTTTTAGACCTTCTGGGGACCCTCTGAGGAGAAAAAAAGTTCAAAAGGTCCCACATGGACCACTGTCTGGAGGACCTGACTTGACTTTTTAACATCAGAAAGAGTCTATGAGGACATCAGGTAGCTTTTAGACCTTCTGGGGACCCTCTGAGCAGAAAAAAAGTTCAAAAGGTCCCATATGGACCACTGTCTGGAGGTCCTGACTTGACTTTTTAACATCAGAAAGAGTCTATGAAGACATCATTTAGCTTTTAGACCTTCTGGGGACCCTCTGAGGAGAAAAAAAGTTCAAAAGGTCCCATATGGACCACTGTCTGTAGGACCTGACGACTTTTTAACATCAGAAAGAGTCTATGATGACATCATGTAGCTTTTAGACCTTCTGAGGACCCTCTGAGCAGAAAAAAAGTTCAAAAGGTCCTAGTCTGGCGGACTTGACTTGACATTTTAACATCATAAAGTTTCTATAAGGACATCATGTAGCTTTCGGACCTTCTCTGGACCCTCTGAGCAGAAACAAAGATCAAAAGTTCCCATATGGACTACTGTATGGCGGACTTGACTTGACGTTTTAACATCAGAAAGAGTCTATGAGGACATCATTCAGCTTTTAGACCTTCTGGGGACCCTCTGAGCAGAAAAAAAGTTCAAAAGGTCCCATATGGACCACTGTCTGGAGGTCCTGACTTGACTTTTTAACATCAGAAAGAGTCTATGAGGACATCATGTAGCTTTTGGAACTTCTGGGGACCCTCTGAGCAGAAAAAAAGTTCAAAAGGTCCCATATGGACCACTGTCTGGAGGACCTGACGACTTTTTAACATCAGAAAGAGTCTATGATGACATCATGTAGCTTTTAGACCTTCTGGGGACCCTCTGAGCAGAAAAAAAGTTTAAAAGTCCTAGTCTGGCGGACTTGACTTGACATTTTAACATCAGAAAGTTTCTATAAGGACATCATGTAGCTTTCAGACCTTCTTTGGACCCTTTGAGCAGAAACAAAGATCAAAAGGTCCCATATGGACTACTGTATGGCGGACTTGACTTGACGTTTTAACATCAGAAAGAGTCTATGAGGACATCATGTAGCTTTTAGACCTTCTGGGGACCCTCTGAGCAAAAAAAAAGTTCAAAGGTCCCATATGGACCACTGTCTGGAGGACCTGACTTGACTTTTTAACATCAAAAAGAGTCTATGAGGACATCAGGTAGCTTTTAGACCTTCTGGGGACCCTCTGAGCAGAAAAAAAGTTCAAAAGGTCCCATATGGACCACTGTCTGGAGGACCTGACCTGACTTTTTAACATCAGAAAGAGTCTATGAGGACATCATGTAGCTTTTAGACCTTCTGGGGACCCTCTGAGCAGAAAAAAAGTTCAAAAGGTCCCATATGGACCACTGTCTGGAGGTCCTGACTTGACTTTTTAACATCAGAATGTTTCTATAAGGACATCATGTAGCTTTCAGACCTTCTCTGGACCCTCTGAGCAGAAACAAAGATCAAAACGTCCCATATGGACTACTGTATGGCGGACTTGACTTGACGTTTTAACATCAGAAAGAGTCTATGAGGACATCATGTAGCTTTTAGACCTTCTGGGGACCCTCTGAGGAGAAAAAAAGTTCAAAAGGTCCCATATGGACCACTGTCTGGAGGACCTGACTTGACTTTTTAACATCAGAAAGAGTCTATGAGGACATCAGGTAGCTTTTAGACCTTCTGGGGACCCTCTGAGCAGAAAAAAAGTTCAAAAGGTCCCATATGGACCACTGTCTGGAGGTCCTGACTTGACTTTTTAACATCAGAAAGAGTCTATGAGGACATAATGTAGCTTTTGGACCTTCTGGGGACCCTCTGAGCAGAAAAAAAGTTCAAAAGGTCCCATATGGACCACTGTCTGGAGGACCTGACGACTTTTTAACATCAGAAAGAGTCTATGATGACATCATGTAGCTTTAAGACCTTCTGAGGACCCTCTGAGCAGAAAAAAAGTTCAAAAGGTCCTAGTCTGGCGGACTTGACTTGACATTTTAACATCAGAAAGTTTCTATAAGGACATCATGTAGCTTTCAGACCTTCTCTGGACCCTCTGAGCAGAAACAAAGATCAAAAGGTCCCATATGGACTACTGTATGGCGGACTTGACTTGACGTTTTAACATCAGAAAGAGTCTATGAGGACATCATGTAGCTTTTAGACCTTCTGGGGACCCTCTGAGCAAAAAAAAAAGTTCAAAGGTCCCATATGGACCACTGTCTGGAGGATCTGACTTGACTTTTTAACATCAAAAAGAGTCTATGAGGACATCAGGTAGCTTTTAGACCTTCTGGGGACCCTCTGAGCAGAAAAAAAGTTCAAAAGGTCCCATATGGACCACTGTCTGGAGGTCCTGACTTGACTTTTTAACATCAGAAAGAGTCTATGAGGACATCATGTAGCTTTTAGACCTTCTGGGGACCCTCTGAGGATAAAAAAAGTTCAAAAGGTCCCATATGGACCACTGTCTGGAGGACCTGACTTGACTTTTTAACATCAGAAAGAGTCTATGAGGACATCAGGTAGCTTTTAGACCCTCTGGGGACCCTCTGAGCAGAAAAAAAGTTCAAAAGGTCCCATATGGACCACTGTCTGGAGGTCCTGACTTGACTTTTTAACATCAGAAAGAGTCTATGAGGACATCATGTAGCTTTGGGACCTTCTGGGGACCCTCTGAGCAGAAAAAAAGTTCAAAAGGTCCCATATGGACCACTGTCTGGAGGACCTGACGACTTTTTAACATCAGAAAGAGTCTATGATGACATCATGTAGCTTTTAGACCTTCTGGGGACCCTCTGAGCAGAAAAAAAGTTCAAAAGGTCCTAGTCTGGCGGACTTGACTTGACATTTTAACATCAGAAAGTTTCTATAAGGACATCATGTAGCTTTCAGACCTTCTCTGGACCCTTTGAGCAGAAACAAAGATCAAAAGGTCCCATATGGACTACTGTATGGCGGACTTGACTTGACGTTTTAACATCAGAAAGAGTCTATGAGGACATCATGTAGCTTTTAGACCTTCTGGGGACCCTCTGAGCAAAAAAAAAGTTCAAAGGTCCCATATGGACCACTGTCTGGAGGACCTGACTTGACTTTTTAACATCAAAAAGAGTCTATGAGGACATCAGGTAGCTTTTAGACCTTCTGGGGACCCTCTGAGCAGAAAAAAAGTTCAAAAGGTCCCATATGGACCACTGTCTGGAGGACCTGACTTGACTTTTTAACATCAGAAAGAGTCTATGAGGACATCATGTAGCTTTTAGACCTTCTGGGGACCCTCTGAGCAGAAAAAAGTTCAAAAGGTCCCATATGGACCACTGTCTGGAGGTCCTGACTTGACTTTTTAACATCAGAAAGTTTCTATAAGGACATCATGTAGCTTTCAGACCTTCTCTGGACCCTCTGAGCAGAAACAAAGATCAAAAGGTCCCATATGGACTACTGTATGGCGGACTGGACTTGACGTTTTAACATCAGAAAGAGTCTATGAGGACATCATGTAGCTTTTAGACCTTCTGGGGACCCTCTGAGGAGAAAAAAAGTTCAAAAGGTCCCATATGGACCACTGTCTGGAGGACCTGACTTGACTTTTTAACATCAGAAAGAGTCTATGAGGACATCAGGTAGCTTTTAGACCTTCTGGGGACCCTCTGAGCAGAAAAAAAGTTCAAAAGGTCCCATATGGACCACTGTCTGGAGGTCCTGAATTGACTTTTTAACATCAGAAAGAGTCTATGAGGACATAATGTAGCTTTTGGACCTTCTGGGGACCCTCTTAGCAGAAAAAAAGTTCAAAAGGTCCAATATGGACCACTGTCTGGAGGACCTGACTTGACTTTTTAACATCAAAAAGAGTCTATGAGGACATCAGGTAGCTTTTAGACCTTCTGGGGACCCTCTGAGCAGAAAATAATTTCAAAAGGTCCCATATGGACCACTGTCTGGAGGACCTGACTTGACGTTTTAACATCAGAAAGAGTCTATGAGGACATCATGTAGCTTTTAGACCTTCTGGGGACCCTCTGAGGAGAAAAAAAGTTCAAAAGGTCCCATATGGACCACTGTCTGGAGGTCCTGACTTGACTTTTTAACATCAGAAAGAGTCTATGAGGACATCATGTAGCTTTTAGACCTTCTGGGGACCCTCTGAGGAGAAAAAAAGTTCAAAAGATCCCATATGGACCACTGTCTGGAGGACCTGACTTGACTTTTTAACATCAGATAGAGTCTATGAGGACATCAGATAGCTTTTAGACCTTCTGGGGACCCTCTGAGCAGAAAAAAAGTTCAAAAGGTCCCATATGGACCACTGTCTGGAGGACCTGACTTGACTTTTTAACATCAGAAAGAGTCTATAAGGACATCATGTAGCTTTTAGACCTTCTGGGGACCCTCTTATCAGAAAAAAAGTTCAAAAGGTCCCATATGGACCACTGTCTGGAGGACCTGACTTGACTTTTTAACATCAGAAAGAGTCTATGAGGACATCATGTAGCTTTTAGACCTTCGGGGGACCCTCTGAGGAGACAAAAATTTTAAAAGGTCCCATATGGACCACTGTCTGGAGGTCCTAACTTGACTTTTTAACATCAGAAAGAGTCTATGAGGACATCATGTAGCTTTTAGACCTTCTGGGGACCCTCTGAGCAGAAAAAAAGTTCAAAAGGTCCCATATGGACCACTGTCTGGAGGACCTGACTTGACTTTTTAACATCAGAAAGAGTCTATGAGGACATCATGTAGCTTTTAGACCTTCTGGGGACCCTCTGAGCACAAAAAAAGTTCAAAAGGTCCCAGTCTGGCGGACTTGACTTGACTTTTTAACATCAGAAAGTTTCTATGAGGACATCATGTAGCTTTTAGACCTTCTCCGGACCCTCTGAGCAGAAAAAAAGTTCAAAAGGCCCCATATGAACTACTCTATTAGTACTTAGGGACCCTCTGAGGAGAAAAAAGTTCAAAAGGTCCCAGTCTGGCGGACTTGACTTGACTTTTTAACATCAGAAAGTTTCTATAAGGACATCATGTAGCTTTTAGACCTTCTGGGGACCCTCTGAGCAGAAAAAAAGTTCAAAGGTCCCATATGGACCACTGTCTGGAGGACCTGACTTGACTTTTTAACATCAGAAAGAGTCTATGAGGACATCATTTAGCTTTTAGACCTTCTGGGGACCCTCTGAGGAGAAAAAAAGTTCAAAAGGTCCCATATGGACCACTGTCTGTAGGACCTGACTTGACTTTTTAACATCAGAAAGAGTCTATGATGACATCATGTAGCTTTTAGACCTTCTGAGGACCCTCTGAGCAGAAAAAAAGTTCAAAAGGTCCTAGTCTGGCGGACTTGACTTGACATTTTAACATCATAAAGTTTCTATAAGGACATCATGTAGCTTTCAGACCTTCTCTGGACCCTCTGAGCAGAAACAAAGATCAAAAGGTCCCATATGGACTACTGTATGGCGGACTTGACTTGACGTTTTAACATCAGAAAGAGTCTATGAGGACATCATGTAGCTTTTAGACCTTCTGGGGACCCTCTGAGCAAAAAAAAAGTTCAAAGGTCCCATATGGACCACTGTCTGGAGGATCTGACTTGACTTTTTAACATCAAAAAGAGTCTATGAGGACATCAGGTAGCTTTTAGACCTTCTGGGGACCCTCTGAGCAGAAAAAAAGTTCAAAAGGTCCCATATGGACCACTGTCTGGAGGTCCTGACTTGACTTTTTAACATCAGAAAGTTTCTATAAGGATATCATGTAGCTTTCAGACCTTCTCTGGAACCTCTGAGCAGAAACAAAGATCAAAAGGTCCCATATGGACTACTGTATGGCGGACTTGACTTGACGTTTTAACATCAGAAAGAGTCTATGAGGACATCATGTAGCTTTTAGACCTTCTGGGGACCCTCTGAGAAGAAAAAAAGTTCAAAAGGTCCCATATGGACCACTGTCTGGAGGACCTGACTTGACTTTTTAACATCAGAAAGAGTCTATGAGGACATCAGGTAGCTTTTAGACCTTCTGGGGACCCTCTGAGCAGAAAAAAAGTTCAAAAGGTCCCATATGGACCACTGTCTGGAGGTCCTGACTTGACTTTTTAACATCAGAAAGTTTCTATAAGGATATCATGTAGCTTTCAGACCTTCTCTGGACCCTCTGAGCAGAAAAAAAGTTCAAAAGGTCCCATATGGACCACTGTCTGGAGGACCTGACGACTTTTTAACATCAGAAAGAGTCTGTGATGACATCATGTAGCTTTTAGACCTTCTGGGGACCCTCTGAGGAGAAAAAAAGTTCAAAAGGTCCAATATGGACCACTGTCTGGAGGACCTGACTTGACTTTTTAACATCAAAAAGAGTCTACGAGGACATCAGGTAGCTTTTAGACCTTCTGGGGACCCTATGAGCAGAAAAAAAATCAAAAGGTCCCATATGGACCACTGTCTGGAGGACCTGACTTGACTTTTTAACATCAGAAAGAGTCTATGAGGACATCAAGTAGCTTTTAGACCTTCTTGGGACCCTCTGAGGAGAAAAAAAGTTCAAAAGGTCCCATATGGACCACTTTCTGGAGGTCCTGACTTGACTTTTTAACATCAGAAAGAGTCTATGAGGACATCATGTAGCTTTTAGACCTTCTGGGGACCCTCTGAGGAGAAAAAAAGTTCAAAAGGTCCCATATGGACCACTGTCTGGAGGACCTGACTTGACTTTTTAACATCAGATAGAGTCTATGAGGACATCAGGTAGCTTTTAGACCTTCTGGGGACCCTCTGAGCAGAAAAAAAGTTCAAAAGGTCCCATATGGACCACTGTCTGGAGGACCTGACTTGACTTTTTAACATCAGAAAGAGTCTATGAGGACATCATGTAGCTTTTAGACCTTCTGGGGACCCTCTTATCAGAAAAAAAGTTCAAAAGTTCCCATATGGACCACTGTCTGGAGGACCTGACTTGACTTTTTAACATCAGAAAGAGTCTATGAGGACATCATGTAGCTTTTAGACCTTCTGGGGACCCTCTTATCAGAAAAAAAGTTCAAAAGGTCCCATATGGACCACTGTCTGGAGGACCTGACTTGACTTTTTAACATCAGAAAGAGTCTATGAGGACATCATGTAGCTTTTAGACCTTCTGGGGACCCTCTGAGGAGAAAAAAAGTTCAAAAGGTCCCATATGGACCACTGTCTGGAGGACCTGACTTGACTTTTTAACATCAGATAGAGTCTATGAGGACATCAGGTAGCTTTTAGACCTTCTGGGGACCCTCTGAGCAGAAAAAAAGTTCAAAAGGTCCCATATGGACCACTGTCTGGAGGACCTGACTTGACTTTTTAACATCAGAAAGAGTCTATGAGGACATCATGTAGCTTTTAGACCTTCTGGGGACCCTCTTATCAGAAAAAAAGTTCAAAAGTTCCCATATGGACCACTGTCTGGAGGACCTGACTTGACTTTTTAACATCAGAAAGAGTCTATGAGGACATCATGTAGCTTTTAGACCTTCTGGGGACCCTCTGAGCACAAAAAAAGTTCAAAAGGTCCCAGTCTGGCGGACTTGACTTGACTTTTTAACATCAGAAAGTTTCTATGAGGACATCATGTAGCTTTTAGACCTTCTCCGGACCCTCTGAGCAGAAAAAAAGTTCAAAAGGCCCCATATGAACTACTCTATTTGTACTTAGGGACCCTCTGAGGAGAAAAAAGTTCAAAAGGTCCCAATCTGGCGGACTTGACTTGACTTTTTAACATCAGAAAGTTTCTATAAGGACATCATGTAGCTTTTAGACCTTCTGGGGACCCTCTGAGCAGAAAAAAAGTTCAAAGGTCCCATATGGACCACTGTCTGGAGGACCTGACTTGACTTTTTAACATCAGAAAGAGTCTATGAGGACATCATGTAGCTTTTAGACCTTCTGGGGACCCTCTGAGGAGAAAAAAAGTTCAAAAGGTCCCATATGGACCACTGTCTGGAGGACCTGACTTGACTTTTTAACATCAGAAAGAGTCTATGAGGACATCAGGTAGCTTTTAGACCTTCTGGGGACCCTCTGAGCAGAAAAAAAGTTCAAAAGGTCCCATATGGACCACTGTCTGGAGGTCCTGACTTGACTTTTTAACATCAGAAAGAGTCTATGAAGACATCATTTAGCTTTTAGACCTTCTGGGGACCCTCTGAGGAGAAAAAAAGTTCAAAAGGTCCCATATGGACCACTGTCTGTAGGACCTGACGACTTTTTAACATCAGAAAGAGTCTATGATGACATCATGTAGCTTTTAGACCTTCTGAGGACCCTCTGAGCAGAAAAAAAGTTCAAAAGGTCCTAGTCTGGCGGACTTGACTTGACATTTTAACATCATAAAGTTTCTATAAGGACATCATGTAGCTTTCGGACCTTCTCTGGACCCTCTGAGCAGAAACAAAGATCAAAAGGTCCCATATGGACTACTGTATGGCGGACTTGACTTGACGTTTTAACATCAGAAAGAGTCTATGAGGACATCATTCAGCTTTTAGACCTTCTGGGGACCCTCTGAGCAGAAAAAAAGTTCAAAAGGTCCCATATGGACCACTGTCTGGAGGTCCTGACTTGACTTTTTAACATCAGAAAGAGTCTATGAGGACATCATGTAGCTTTTGGAACTTCTGGGGACCCTCTGAGCAGAAAAAAAGTTCAAAAGGTCCCATATGGACCACTGTCTGGAGGACCTGACGACTTTTTAACATCAGAAAGAGTCTATGATGACATCATGTAGCTTTTAGACCTTCTGGGGACCCTCTGAGCAGAAAAAAAGTTTAAAAGTCCTAGTCTGGCGGACTTGACTTGACATTTTAACATCAGAAAGTTTCTATAAGGACATCATGTAGCTTTCAGACCTTCTTTGGACCCTTTGAGCAGAAACAAAGATCAAAAGGTCCCATATGGACTACTGTATTGCGGACTTGACTTGACGTTTTAACATCAGAAAGAGTCTATGAGGACATCATGTATTTTTTAGACCTTCTGGGGACCCTCTGAGCAAAAAAAAAGTTCAAAGGTCCCATATGGACAACTGTCTGGAGGACCTGACTTGACTTTTTAACATCAAAAAGAGTCTATGAGGACATCAGGTAGCTTTTAGACCTTCTGGGGACCCTCTGAGCAGAAAAAAAGTTCAAAAGGTCCCATATGGACCACTGTCTGGAGGACCTGACCTGACTTTTTAACATCAGAAAGAGTCTATGAGGACATCATGTAGCTTTTAGACCTTCTGGGGACCCTCTGAGCAGAAAAAAAGTTCAAAAGGTCCCATATGGACCACTGTCTGGAGGTCCTGACTTGACTTTTTAACATCAGAAAGTTTCTATAAGGACATCATGTAGCTTTCAGACCTTCTCTGGACCCTCTGAGCAGAAACAAAGATCAAAACGTCCCATATGGACTACTGTATGGCGGACTTGACTTGACGTTTTAACATCAGAAAGAGTCTATGAGGACATCATGTAGCTTTTAGACCTTCTGGGGACCCTCTGAGGAGAAAAAAAGTTCAAAAGGTCCCATATGGACCACTGTCTGGAGGACCTGACTTGACTTTTTAACATCAGAAAGAGTCTATGAGGACATCAGGTAGCTTTTAGACCTTCTGGGGACCCTCTGAGCAGAAAAAAAGTTCAAAAGGTCCCATATGGACCACTGTCTGGAGGTCCTGACTTGACTTTTTAACATCAGAAAGAGTCTATGAGGACATAATGTAGCTTTTGGACCTTCTGGGGACCCTCTGAGCAGAAAAAAAGTTCAAAAGGTCCCATATGGACCACTGTCTGGAGGACCTGACGACTTTTTAACATCAGAAAGAGTCTATGATTACATCATGTAGCTTTAAGACCTTCTGAGGACCCTCTGAGCAGAAAAAAAGTTCAAAAGGTCCTAGTCTGGCGGACTTGACTTGACATTTTAACATCAGAAAGTTTCTATAAGGACATCATGTAGCTTTCAGACCTTCTCTGGACCCTCTGAGCAGAAACAAAGATCAAAAGGTCCCATATGGACTACTGTATGGCGGACTTGACTTGACGTTTTAACATCAGAAAGAGTCTATGAGGACATCATGTAGCTTTTAGACCTTCTGGGGACCCTCTGAGCAAAAAAAAAAGTTCAAAGGTCCCATATGGACCACTGTCTGGAGGATCTGACTTGACTTTTTAACATCAAAAAGAGTCTATGAGGACATCAGGTAGCTTTTAGACCTTCTGGGGACCCTCTGAGCAGAAAAAAAGTTCAAAAGGTCCCATATGGACCACTGTCTGGAGGTCCTGACTTGACTTTTTAACATCAGAAAGAGTCTATGAGGACATCATGTAGCTTTTAGACCTTCTGGGGACCCTCTGAGGATAAAAAAAGTTCAAAAGGTCCCATATGGACCACTGTCTGGAGGACCTGACTTGACTTTTTAACATCAGAAAGAGTCTATGAGGACATCAGGTAGCTTTTAGACCCTCTGGGGACCCTCTGAGCAGAAAAAAAGTTCAAAAGGTCCCATATGGACCACTGTCTGGAGGTCCTGACTTGACTTTTTAACATCAGAAAGAGTCTATGAGGACATCATGTAGCTTTGGGACCTTCTGGGGACCCTCTGAGCAGAAAAAAAGTTCAAAAGGTCCCATATGGACCACTGTCTGGAGGACCTGACGACTTTTTAACATCAGAAAGAGTCTATGATGACATCATGTAGCTTTTAGACCTTCTGGGGACCCTCTGAGCAGAAAAAAAGTTCAAAAGGTCCTAGTCTGGCGGACTTGACTTGACATTTTAACATCAGAAAGATTCTATAAGGACATCATGTAGCTTTCAGACCTTCTCTGGACCCTTTGAGCAGAAACAAAGATCAAAAGGTCCCATATGGACTACTGTATGGCGGACTTGACTTGACGTTTTAACATCAGAAAGAGTCTATGAGGACATCATGTAGCTT
Source organism: Gila orcuttii (assembly GCA_026230005.1). Taxonomy (NCBI): domain Eukaryota; kingdom Metazoa; phylum Chordata; class Actinopteri; order Cypriniformes; family Leuciscidae; genus Gila; species Gila orcuttii. Next base: position 12,341,601 of record JAPDVR010000014.1, read on the forward strand.
TTAGACCTTCTGGGGACCCTCTGAGCAAAAAAAAAGTTCAAAGGTCCCATATGGACCACTGTCTGGAGGACCTGACTTGACTTTTTAACATCAAAAAGAGTCTATGAGGACATCAGGTAGCTTTTAGACCTTCTGGGGACCCTCTGAGCAGAAAAAAAGTTCAAAAGGTCCCATATGGACCACTGTCTGGAGGACCTGACTTGACTTTTTAACATCAGAAAGAGTCTATGAGGACATCATGTAGCTTTTAGACCTTCTGGGGACCCTCTGAGCAGAAAAAAGTTCAAAAGGTCCCATATGGACCACTGTCTGGAGGTCCTGACTTGACTTTTTAACATCAGAAAGTTTCTATAAGGACATCATGTAGCTTTCAGACCTTCTCTGGACCCTCTGAGCAGAAACAAAGATCAAAAGGTCCCATATGGACTACTGTATGGCGGACTGGACTTGACGTTTTAACATCAGAAAGAGTCTATGAGGACATCATGTAGCTTTTAGACCTTCTGGGGACCCTCTGAGGAGTAAAAAAGTTCAAAAGGTCCCATATGGACCACTGTCTGGAGGACCTGACTTGACTTTTTAACATCAGAAAGAGTCTATGAGGACATCAGGTAGCTTTTAGACCTTCTGGGGACCCTCTGAGCAGAAAAAAAGTTCAAAAGGTCCCATATGGACCACTGTCTGGAGGTCCTGAATTGACTTTTTAACATCAGAAAGAGTCTATGAGGACATAATGTAGCTTTTGGACCTTCTGGGGACCCTCTGAGCAGAAAAAAAGTTCAAAAGGTCCAATATGGACCACTGTCTGGAGGACCTGACTTGACTTTTTAACATCAAAAAGAGTCTATGAGGACATCAGGTAGCTTTTAGACCTTCTGGGGACCCTCTGAGCAGAAAATAATTTCAAAAGGTCCCATATGGACCACTGTCTGGAGGACCTGACTTGACGTTTTAACATCAGAAAGAGTCTATGAGGACATCATGTAGCTTTTAGACCTTCTGGGGACCCTCTGAGGAGAAAAAAAGTTCAAAAGGTCCCATATGGACCACTGTCTGGAGGTCCTGACTTGACTTTTTAACATCAGAAAGAGTCTATGAGGACATCATGTAGCTTTTAGACCTTCTGGGGACCCTCTGAGGAGAAAAAAAGTTCAAAAGGTCCCATATGGACCACTGTCTGGAGGACCTGACTTGACTTTTTAACATCAGAAAGAGTCTATAAGGACATCATGTAGCTTTTAGACCTTCTGGGGACCCTCTTATCAGAAAAAAAGTTCAAAAGGTCCCATATGGACCACTGTCTGGAGGACCTGACTTGACTTTTTAACATCAGAAAGAGTCTATGAGGACATCATGTAGCTTTTAGACCTTCGGGGGACCCTCTGAGGAGACAAAAATTTTAAAAGGTCCCATATGGACCACTGTCTGGAGGTCCTAACTTGACTTTTTAACATCAGAAAGAGTCTATGAGGACATCATGTAGCTTTTAGACCTTCTGGGGACCCTCTGAGCAGAAAAAAAGTTCAAAAGGTCCCATATGGACCACTGTCTGGAGGACCTGACTTGACTTTTTAACATCAGAAAGAGTCTATGAGGACATCATGTAGCTTTTAGACCTTCTGGGGACCCTCTGAGCACAAAAAAAGTTCAAAAGGTCCCAGTCTGGCGGACTTGACTTGACTTTTTAACATCAGAAAGTTTCTATGAGGACATCATGTAGCTTTTAGACCTTCTCCGGACCCTCTGAGCAGAAAAAAAGTTCAAAAGGCCCCATATGAACTACTCTATTTGTACTTAGGGACCCTCTGAGGAGAAAAAAGTTCAAAAGGTCCCAGTCTGGCGGACTTGACTTGACTTTTTAACATCAGAAAGTTTCTATAAGGACATCATGTAGCTTTTAGACCTTCTGGGGACCCTCTGAGCAGAAAAAAAGTTCAAAGGTCCCATATGGACCACTGTCTGGAGGACCTGACTTGACTTTTTAACATCAGAAAGAGTCTATGAGGACATCATGTAGCTTTTAGACCTTCTGGGGACCCTCTGAGGAGAAAAAAAGTTCAAAAGGTCCCATATGGACCACTGTCTGTAGGACCTGACTTGACTTTTTAACATCAGAAAGAGTCTATGAGGACATCATGTAGCTTTTGGACCTTTTGGGGACCCTCTGAGCAGAAAAAAAGTTCAAGAGGTCCCATATGGACCACTGTCTGGAGGACCTGACGACTTTTTAACATCAGAAAGAGTCTATGATGACATCATGTAGCTTTTAGACCTTCTGAGGACCCTCTGAGCAGAAAAAAAGTTCAAAAGGTCCTAGTCTGGCGGACTTGACTTGACATTTTAACATCATAAAGTTTCTATAAGGACATCATGTAGCTTTCAGACCTTCTCTGGACCCTCTGAGCAGAAACAAAGATCAAAAGGTCCCATATGGACTACTGTATGGCGGACTTGACTTGACGTTTTAACATCAGAAAGAGTCTATGAGGACATCATGTAGCTTTTAGACCTTCTGCGGACCCTCTGAGCAAAAAAAAAGTTCAAAGGTCCCATATGGACCACTGTCTGGAGGATCTGACTTGACTTTTTAACATCAAAAAGAGTCTATGAGGACATCAGGTAGCTTTTAGACCTTCTGGGGACCCTCTGAGCAGAAAAAAAGTTCAAAAGGTCCCATATGGACCACTGTCTGGAGGTCCTGACTTGACTTTTTAACATCAGAAAGAGTCTATGAGGACATCATGTAGCTTTTAGACCTTCTGGGGACCCTCTGAGGATAAAAAAAGTTCAAAAGGTCCCATATGGACCACTGTCTGGAGGACCTGACTTGACTTTTTAACTTCAGAAAGAGTCTATGAGGACATCAGGTAGCTTTTAGACCTTCTGGGGACCCTCTGAGCAGAAAAAAAGTTCAAAAGGTCCCATATGGACCACTGTCTGGAGGTCCTGACTTGACTTTTTAACATCAGAAAGAGTTTATGAGGACATCATGTAGCTTTTGGACTTTCTGGGGACCCTCTGAGCAGAAAAAAAGTTCAAAAGGTCCCATATGGACCACTGTCTGGAGGACCTGACGACTTTTTAACATCAGAAAGAGTCTATGATGACATCATGTAGCTTTTAGACCTTCTGGGGAACCTCTGAGCCAGGGTTTCCGTTGTCCGGTAATTACCGGACATTGGCCGGTAAAAAAATGAAATGTCCGACAAAATTAAATCTCTCCGGTCAAATTGTCCGATTAAAATTGCCTAATAATCCCGCCCCCCTAACACAATCTGAATTTGAGAATAAACCTAAAATGTATAAAGCAAAAATACACCGATCTTTGGCTATGTTATAAATATAAAGGCACAGGCTCTACCGTTTGAAAGTTCAAACAACATCGCATGCTGCATTTCAAATAAAGCGCACGCCTAAAACGGCTGTAATATAGACATAAACAACGAACTATTGAGTGAGACGTTTCAAATATGGCCAGGCCCCGGCAGACTAGCCTTAAAAGCTTTATTCAGAGGCCAGACGATGATGAATCAGGAACATCTCTAATCCGCGCACTCATACAGTTTTTTTCTCTCTCATCAAAACTGAATAGCCTATGTTCATCAGTGGTTACAGTCTATATCAAGCAGGGACATGTTTGTGTGCATTTTATTCTGTGATTTCACCTGAATGAATAGAGAGTCTCCACAACCGCGATAGATTGAAACGCTAGTCCGAGTGAAGATTGCGCAACTCGCGCAGCGCGTCGTCCATGCAACTGATAGCAGCGGACACGAGCGCTCAGCTTGATTTCAAAAACAACAGATTTTAGCGCTAGATCTCTTATTTAATAACGAACTAAATGAATGATCTGCTAGTTAACTGGAGATGTTTTATTTATTTGTATTAGGTACATCCGTGCCTCAATGTTTCAAAAAGTGAATGTGTGTGAAACCATAGTAAAAAACAATTGGCGTTGATTGACGCCAATCGGACATTCATGTTTTTTCCGTCTATTTGAAAGTTAAGCTAATAATAACATGTTGTATTCTATACGGCCTGATTATGTCATTTTTTAAGTTACATAGACTGCCTCCAGTTTTCCTCAACTTGACTAATTAAGAGGCGATATTTGACCGGCATATCATCAAAATGTCCGTAAAACGAAACCTCTGCCGGTCACTTTGACCGGCACCATTTTTTTCTAGCGGAAACTCTGCTCTGAGCAGAAAAAAAGTTCAAAAGGTCGTAGTCTGGCGGACTTGACTTGACGTTTCAACATCAGAAAGAGTCTATGAGGACATCATGTAGCTTTTAGACCTTCTGGGGACCCTCTGAGCAAAAAAAAAGTTCAAAGGTCCCATATGGACCACTGACTGGAGGATCTGACTTGACTTTTTAACATCAAAAAGAGTCTATGAGGACATCAGGTAGCTTTTAGACCTTCTGGGGACCCTCTGAGCAGAAAAAAAAGTTCAAAAGGTCCCATATGGACCACTGTCTGGAGGACCTGACTTGACTTTTTAACATCAGAAAGAGTCTATAAGGACATCATGTAGCTTTCAGACCTTCTCTGGACCCTCTGAGCAGAAACAAAGATCAAAAGGTCCCATATGGACTACTGTATGGCGGACTTGACTTGACGTTTTAACATCAGAAAGAGTCTATGAGGACATCATGTAGCTTTTAGACCTTCTGGGGACCCTCTGAGGAGAAAAAAAGTTCAAAAGGCCCCATATGAACTACTCTATTTGTACTTAGGGACCCTCTGAGGAGAAAAAAGTTCAAAAGGTCCCAGTCTGGCGGACTTGACTTGACTTTTTAACATCAGAAAGTTTCTATAAGGACATCATGTAGCTTTTAGACCTTCTGGGGACCCTCTGAGCAGAAAAAAAGTTCAAAGGTCCCATATGGACCACTGTCTGGAGGACCTGACTTGACTTTTTAACATCAGAAAGAGTCTATGAGGACATCATGTAGCTTTTAGACCTTCTGGGGACCCTGTGAGGAGAAAAAAAGTTCAAAAGGTCCCATATGGACCACTGTCTGTAGGACCTGACTTGACTTTTTAACATCAGAAAGAGTCTATGAGGACATCATGTAGCTTTTGGACCTTTTGGGGACCCTCTGAGCAAAAAAAAAGTTCAAGAGGTCCCATATGGACCACTGTCTGGAGGACCTGACGACTTTTTAACATCAGAAAGAGTCTATGATGACATCATGTAGCTTTTAGACCTTCTGAGGACCCTCTGAGCAGAAAAAAAGTTCAAAAGGTCCTAGTCTGGCGGACTTGACTTGACATTTTAACATCATAAAGTTTCTATAAGGACATCATGTAGCTTTCAGACCTTCTCTGGACCCTCTGAGCAGAAACAAAGATCAAAAGGTCCCATATGGACTACTGTATGGCGGACTTGACTTGACGTTTTAACATCAGAAAGAGTCTATGAGGACATCATGTAGCTTTTAGACCTTCTGGGGACCCTCTGAGCAAAAAAAAAGTTAAAAGGTCCCATATGGACCACTGTCTGGAGGATCTGACTTGACTTTTTAACATCAAAAAGAGTCTATGAGGACATCAGGTAGCTTTTAGACCTTCTGGGGACCCTCTGAGCAGAAAAAAAGTTCAAAAGGTCCCATATGGACCACTGTCTGGAGGTCCTGACTTGACTTTTTAACATCAGAAAGAGTCTATGAGGACATTATGTAGCTTTTAGACCTTCTGGGGACCCTCTGAGGATAAAAAAAGTTCAAAAGGTCCCATATGGACCACTGTCTGGAGGACCTGACTTGACTTTTTAACTTCAGAAAGAGTCTATGAGGACATCAGGTAGCTTTTAGACCTTCTGGGGACCCTCTGAGCAGAAAAAAAGTTCAAAAGGTCCCATATGGACCACTGTCTGGAGGTCCTGACTTGACTTTTTAACATCAGAAAGAGTTTATGAGGACATCATGTAGCTTTTGGACTTTCTGGGGACCCTCTGAGCAGAAAAAAAGTTCAAAAGGTCCCATATGGACCACTGTCTGGAGGACCTGACGACTTTTTAACATCAGAAAGAGTCTATGATGACATCATGTAGCTTTTAGACCTTCTGGGGAACCTCTGAGCAGAAAAAAAGTTCAAAAGGTCGTAGTCTGGCGGACTTGACTTGACGTTTTAACATCAGAAAGAGTCTATGAGGACATCATGTAGCTTTTAGACCTTCTGGGGACCCTCTGAGCAAAAAAAAAGTTCAAAGGTCCCATATGGACCACTATCTGGAGGATCTGACTTGACTTTTTAACATCAAAAAGAGTCTATGAGGACATCAGGTAGCTTTTAGACCTTCTGGGGACCCTCTGAGCAGAAAAAAAAGTTCAAAAGGTCCCATATGGACCACTGTCTGGAGGACCTGACTTGACTTTTTAACATCAGAAAGAGTCTATAAGGACATCATGTAGCTTTCAGACCTTCTCTGGACCCTCTGAGCAGAAACAAAGATCAAAAGGTCCCATATGGACTACTGTATGGCGGACTTGACTTGACGTTTTAACATCAGAAAGAGTCTATGAGGACATCATGTAGCTTTTAGACCTTCTGGGGACCCTCTGAGGAGAAAAAAAGTTCAAAAGGTCCCATATGGACCACTGTCTGGAGGACCTGACTTGACTTTTTAACATCAGAAAGAGTCTATGAGGACATCAGGTAGCTTTTAGACCTTCTGGGGACCCTCTGAGCAGAAAAAAAGTTCAAAAGGTCCCATATGGACCACTGTCTGGAGGTCCTGACTTGACTTTTTAACATCAGAAAGAGTCTATGAGGACATAATGTAGCTTTTGGACCTTCTGGGGACCCTCTGAGCAGAAAAAAAGTTCAAAAGGTCCCATATGGACCACTGTCTGGAGGACCTGACGACTTTTTAACATCAGAAAGAGTCTATGATGACATCATGTAGCTTTTAGACCTTCTGGGGACCCTCTGAGGAGAAAAAAGTTCAAAAGGTCCAATATGGACCACTGTCTGGAGGACCTGACTTGACTTTTTAACATCAAAAAGAGTCTATGAGGACATCAGGTAGCTTTTAGACCTTCTGGGGACCCTCTGAGCAGAAAAAATTTTCAAAAGGTCCCATATGGACCACTGTCTGGAGGACCTGACTTGACTTTTTAACATCAGAAAGAGTCTATGAGGACATCATGTAGCTTTTAGACCTTCTGGGGACCCTCTGAGGAGAAAAAAAGTTCAAAAGGTCCCATATGGACCACTGTCTGGAGGTCCTGACTTGACTTTTTAACATCAGAAAGAGTCTATGAGGACATCATGTAGCTTTTAGACCTTCTGGGGACCCTCTGAGGAGACAAAAAATTTCAAAAGGTCCCATATGGACCACTGTCTGGAGGACCTGACTTGACTTTTTAACGTCAGATAGAGTCTATGAGGACATCAGGTAGCTTTTAGACCTTCTGGGGACCCTCTGAGCAGAAAAAAAGTTCAAAAGGTCCCATATGGACCACTGTCTGGAGGACCTGACTTGACTTTTTAACATCAGAAAGAGTCTATAAGGACATCATGTAGCTTTTAGACCTTCTGGGGACCCTCTTATCAGAAAAAAAGTTCAAAAGGTCCCATATGGACCACTGTCTGGAGGACCTGACTTGACTTTTTAACATCAGAAAGAGTCTATGAGGACATCATGTAGCTTTTAGACCTTCGGGGGACCCTCTGAGGAGACACAAATTTTAAAAGGTCCCATATGGACCACTGTCTGGAGGTCCTAACTTGACTTTTTAACATCAGAAAGAGTCTATGAGGACATCATGTAGCTTTTAGACCTTCTGGGGACCCTCTGAGCAGAAAAAAGTTCAAAAGGTCCCATATGGACCACTGTCTGGAGGACCTGACTTGACTTTTTAACATCAGAAAGAGTCTATGAGGACATCATGTAGCTTTTAGACCTTCTGGGGACCCTCTGAGCACAAAAAAAGTTCAAAAGGTCCCAGTCTGGCGGACTTGACTTGACTTTTTAACATAAGAAAGTTTCTATGAGGACATCATGTAGCTTCTAGACCTTCTCCGGACCCTCTGAGCAGAAAAAAAGTTCAAAAGGCCCCATATGAACTACTCTATTTGTACTTAGGGACCCTCTGAGGAGAAAAAAGTTCAAAAGGTCCCAGTCTGGCGGACTTGACTTGACTTTTTAACATCAGAAAGTTTCTATAAGGACATCATGTAGCTTTTAGACCTTCTGGGGACCCTCTGAGCAGAAAAAAAGTTCAAAGGTCCCATATGGACCACTGTCTGGAGGACCTGACTTGACTTTTTAACATCAGAAAGAGTCTATGAGGACATCATGTAGCTTTTAGACCTTCTGGGGACCCTCTGAGCACAAAAAAAGTTCAAAAGGTCCCAGTCTGGCGGACTTGACTTGACTTTTTAACATCAGAAAGTTTCTATGAGGACATCATGTAGCTTTTAGACCTTCTCCGGACCCTCTGAGCAGAAAAAAAGTTCAAAAGGCCCCATATGAACTACTCTATTTGTAGTTAGGGACCCTCTGAGGAGAAAAAAGTTCAAAAGGTCCCAGTCTGGCGGACTTGCCTTGACTTTTTAACATCAGAAAGTTTCTATAAGGACATCATGTAGCTTTTAGACCTTCTGGGGACCCTCTGAGCAGAAAAAAAGTTCAAAGGTCCCATATGGACCACTGTCTGGAGGACCTGACTTGACTTTTTAACATCAGAAAGAGTCTATAAGGACATCATGTAGCTTTTAGACCTTCTGGGGACCCTCTGAGGTGAAAAAAAGTTCAAAAGGTCCCATATGGACCACTGTCTGGAGGACCTGACTTGACTTTTTAACATCAGAAAGAGTCTATGAGGACATCAGGTAGCTTTTAGACCTTCTGGGGACCCTCTGAGCAGAAAAAAAGTTCAAAAGGTCCCATATGGACCACTGTCTGGAGGTCCTGACTTGACTTTTTAACATCAGAAAGAGTCTATGAAGACATCATTTAGCTTTTAGACCTTCTGGGGACCCTCTGAGGAGAAAAAAAGTTCAAAAGGTCCCATATGGACCACTGTCTGTAGGACCTGACTTGACTTTTTAACATCAGAAAGAGTCTATGAGGACATCATGTAGCTTTTGGACCTTTTGGGGACCCTCTGAGCAGAAAAAAAGTTCAAAAGGTCCCATATGGACCACTGTCTAAAGGACCTGACGACTTTTTAACATCAGAAAGAGTCTATGATGACATCATGTAGCTTTTAGACCTTCTGAGGACCCTCTGAGCAGAAAAAAAGTTCAAAAGGTCCTAGTCTGGCGGACTTGACTTGACATTTTAACATCATAAAGTTTCTATAAGGACATCATGTAGCTTTCAGACCTTCTCTGGACCCTCTGAGCAGAAACAAAGATCAAAAGGTCCCATATGGACTACTGTATGGCGGACTTGACTTGACGTTTTAACATCAGAAAGAGTCTATGAGGACGTCATGTAGCTTTTAGACCTTCTGGGGACCCTCTGAGCAAAAAAAAAAGTTCAAAGGTCCGATATGGACCACTGTCTGGAGGATCTGACTTGACTTTTTAACATCAAAAAGAGTCTATGAGGACATCAGGTAGCTTTTAGACCTTCTGGGGACCCTCTGAGCAGAAAAAAAGTTCAAAAGGTCATATGGACCACTGTCTGGAGGTCCTGACTTGACTTTTTAACATCAGAAAGAGTCTATGAGGACATCATGTAGCTTTTAGACCTTCTGGGGACCCTCTGAGGATAAAAAAAGTTCAAAAGGTCCCATATGGACCACTGTCTGGAGGACCTGACTTGACTTTTTAACTTCAGAAAGAGTCTATGAGGACATCAGGTAGCTTTTAGACCTTCTGGGGACCCTCTCAGCAGAAAAAAAGTTCAAAAGGTCCCATATGGACCACTGTCTGGAGGTCCTGACTTGACTTTTTAACATCAGAAAGAGTCTATGAGGACATCATGTAGCTTTTGGACTTTCTGGGGACCCTCTGAGCAGAAAAAAAGTTCAAAAGGTCCCATATGGACCACTGTCTGGAGGACCTGACGACTTTTTAACATCAGAAAGAGTCTATGATGACATCATGTAGCTTTTAGACCTTCTGGGGAACCTCTGAGCAGAAAAAAAGTTCAAAGGTCCTAGTCTGGCGGACTTGACTTGACGTTTTAACATCAGAAAGAGTCTATGAGGACATCATGTAGCTTTTAGACCTTCTGGGGACCCTCTGAGCAAAAACAAAAGTTCAAAGGTCCCATATGGACCACTGTCTGGAGGATCTGACTTGACTTTTTAACATCAGAAAGAGTCTATGAGGACATCAGGTAGCTTTTAGACCTTCTGGGGACCCTCTGAGCAGAAAAAAAGTTCAAAAGGTCCCATATGGACCACTGTCTGGAGGACCTGACTTGACTTTTTAACATCAGAAAGAGTCTATGAGGACATCATGTAGCTTTTAGACCTTCTGGGGACCCTCTGAGCAGAAAAAAAGTTCAAAAGGTCCCATATGGACCACTGTCTGGAGGTCCTGACTTGACTTTTTAACATCAGAAAGTTTCTATAAGGATATCATGTAGCTTTCAGACCTTCTCTGGACCCTCTGAGCAGAAACAAAGATCAAAAGGTCCCATATGGACTACTGTATGGCGGACTTGACTTGACGTTTTAACATCAGAAAGAGTCTATGAGGACATCATGTAGCTTTTAGACCTTCTGGGGACCCTCTGAGGAGAAAAAAAGTTCAAAAGGTCCCATATGGACCACTGTCTGTAGGACCTGACTTGACTTTTTAACATCAGAAAGAGTCTATGAGGACATCAGGTAGCTTTTAGACCTTCTGGGGACCCTCTGAGCAGAAAAAAAGTTCAAAAGGTCCCATATGGGCCACTGTCTGGAGGTCCTGACTTGACTTTTTAACATCAGAAAGTTTCTATAAGGATATCATGTAGCTTTCAGACCTTCTCTGGACCCTCTGAGCAGAAAAAAAGTTCAAAAGGTCCCATATGGACCACTGTCTGGAGGACCTGACGACTTTTTAACATCAGAAAGAGTCTATGATGACCTCATGTAGCTTTTAGACCTTCTGGGGACCCTCTGAGGAGAAAAAAAGTTCAAAAGGTCCAATATGGACCACTGTCTGGAGGACCTGACTTGACTTTTTAACATCAAAAAGAGTCTATGAGGACATCAGGTAGCTTTTAGACCTACTGGGGACCCTCTGAGCAGAAAAAAAATTCAAAAGGTCCCATATGGACCACTGTCTGGAGGACCTGACTTGACTTTTTAACATCAGAAAGAGTCTATGAGGACATCATGTAGCTTTTAGACCTTCTTGGGACCCTCTGAGGAGAAAAAAAGTTCAAAATGTCCCATATGGACCACTTTCTGGAGGTCCTGACTTGACTTTTTAACATCAGAAAGAGTCTATGAGGACATCATGTAGCTTTTAGACCTTCTGGGGACCCTCTGAGGAGAAAAAAAGTTCAAAAGGTCCCATATGGACCACTGTCTGGAGGACCTGACTTGACTTTTTAACATCAGATAGAGTCTATGAGGACATCAGGTAGCTTTTAGACCTTCTGGGGACCCTCTGAGCAGAAAAAAAGTTCAAAAGGTCCCATATGGACCACTGTCTGGAGGACCTGACTTGACTTTTTAACATCAGAAAGAGTCTATGAGGACATCATGTAGCTTTTAGACCTTCTGGGGACCCTCTTATCAGAAAAAAAGTTCAAAAGGTCCCATATGGACCACTGTCTGGAGGACCTGACTTGACTTTTTAACATCAGAAAGAGTCTATGAGGACATCATGTAGCTTTTAGACCTTCTGGGGACCCTCTTATCAGAAAAAAAGTTCAAAAGGTCCCATATGGACCACTGTCTGGAGGACCTGACTTGACTTTTTAACATCAGAAAGAGTCTATGAGGACATCATGTAGCTTTTAGACCTTCGGGGGACCCTCTGAGGAGACAAAAATTTTAAAAGGTCCCATAAGGACCACTGTCTGGAGGTCCTAACTTGACTTTTTAACATCAGAAAGAGTCTATGAGGACATCATGTAGCTTTTAGACCTTCTGGGGACCCTCTGAGCAGAAAAAAGTTCAAAAGGTCCCATATGGACCACTGTCTGGAGGACCTGACTTGACTTTTTAACATCAGAAAGAGTCTATGAGGACATCATGTAGCTTTTAGACCTTCTGGGGACCCTCTGAGCACAAAAAAAGTTCAAAAGGTCCCAGTCTGGCGGACTTGACTTGACTTTTTAACATCAGAAAGTTTCTATGAGGACATCATGTAGCTTTTAGACCTTCTCCGGACCCTCTGAGCAGAAAAAAAGTTCAAAAGGCCCCATATGAACTACTCTATTTGTACTTAGGGACCCTCTGAGGAGAAAAAAGTTCAAAAGGTCCCAGTCTGGCGGACTTGACTTGACTTTTTAACATCAAAAAGTTTCTATAAGGACATCATGTAGCTTTTAGACCTTCTGGGGACCCTCTGAGCAGAAAAAAAGTTCAAAGGTCCCATATGGACCACTGTCTGGAGGACCTGACTTGACTTTTTAACATCAGAAAGAGTCTATGAGGACATCATGTAGCTTTTAGAAATTCTGGGGACCCTCTGAGGAGAAAAAAAGTTCAAAAGGTCCCATATGGACCACTGTCTGGAGGACCTGACTTGACTTTTTAACATCAGAAAGAGTCTATGAGGACATCAGGTAGCTTTTAGACCTTCTGGGGACCCTCTGAGCAGAAAAAAAGTTCAAAAGGTCCCATATGGACCACTGTCTGGAGGTCCTGACTTGACTTTTTAACATCAGAAAGAGTCTATGAAGACATCATTTAGCTTTTAGACCTTCTCCGGACCCTCTGAGCAGAAAAAAAGTTCAAAAGGCCCCATATGAACTACTCTATTTGTACTTAGGGACCCTCTGAGGAGAAAAAAGTTCAAAAGGTCCCAGTCTGGCGGACTTGACTTGACTTTTTAACATCAGAAAGTTTCTATAAGGACATCATGTAGCTTTTAGACCTTCTGGGGACCCTCTGAGCAGAAAAAAAGTTCAAAGGTCCCATATGGACCACTGTCTGGAGGACCTGACTTGACTTTTTAACATCAGAAAGAGTCTATGAGGACATCATGTAGCTTTTAGACCTTCTGGGGACCCTCTGAGGAGAAAAAAAGTTAAAAAGGTCCCATATGGACCACTGTCTGGAGGACCTGACTTGACTTTTTAACATCAGAAAGAGTCTATGAGGACATCATGTAGCTTTTAGACCTTCTGGGGACCCTCTGAGCACAAAAAAAGTTCAAAAGGTCCCAGTCTGGCGGACTTGACTTGACTTTTTAACATCAGAAAGTTTCTATGAGGACATCATGTAGCTTTTAGACCTTCTCCGGACCCTCTGAGCAGAAAAAAAGTTCAAAAGGCCCCATATGAACTACTCTATTTGTACTTAGGGACCCTCTGAGGAGAAAAAAGTTCAAAAGGTCCAAGTCTGGCGGACTTGACTTGACTTTTTAACATCAGAAAGTTTCTATAAGGACATCATGTAGCTTTTAGACCTTCTGGGGACCCTCTGAGCAGAAAAAAAGTTCAAAGGTCCCATATGGACCACTGTCTGGAGGACCTGACTTGACTTTTTAACATCAGAAAGAGTCTATGAGGACATCATGTAGCTTTTAGACCTTCTGGGGACCCTCTGAGGAGAAAAAAAGTTCAAAAGGTCCCATATGGACCACTGTCTGGAGGACCTGACTTGACTTTTTAACATCAGAAAGAGTCTATGAGGACATCAGGTAGCTTTTAGACCTTCTGGGGACCCTCTGAGCAGAAAAAAAGTTCAAAAGGTCCCATATGGACCACTGTCTGGAGGTCCTGACTTGACTTTTTAACATCAGAAAGAGTCTATGAAGACATCATTTAGCTTTTAGACCTTCTCCGGACCCTCTGAGCAGAAAAAAAGTTCAAAAGGCCCCATATGAACTACTCTATTTGTACTTAGGGACCCTCTGAGGAGAAAAAAGTTCAAAAGGTCCCAGTCTGGCGGACTTGACTTGACTTTTTAACATCAGAAAGTTTCTATAAGGACATCATGTAGCTTTTAGACCTTCTGGGGACCCTCTGAGCAGAAAAAAAGTTCAAAGGTCCCATATGGACCACTGTCTGGAGGACCTGACTTGACTTTTTAACATCAGAAAGAGTCTATGAGGACATCATGTAGCTTTTAGACCTTCTCTGGACCCTCTGAGCAGAAACAAAGATCAAAAGGTCCCATATGGACTACTGTATGGCGGACTTGACTTGACGTTTTAACATCAGAAAGAGTCTATGAGGACATCATTCAGCTTTTAGACCTTCTGGGGACCCTCTGAGCAGAAAAAAAGTTCAAAAGGTCCCATATGGACCACTGTCTGGAGGTCCTGACTTGACTTTTTAACATCAGAAAGAGTCTATGAGGACATCATGTAGCTTTTGGAACTTCTGGGGACCCTCTGAGCAGAAAAAAAGTTCAAAAGGTCCCATATGGACCACTGTCTGGAGGACCTGACGACTTTTTAACATCAGAAAGAGTCTATGATGACATCATGTAGCTTTTAGACCTTCTGGGGACCCTCTGAGCAGAAAAAAAGTTTAAAAGGTCCTAGTCTGGCGGACTTGACTTGACATTTTAACATCAGAAAGTTTCTATAAGGACATCATGTAGCTTTCAGACCTTCTTTGGACCCTTTGAGCAGAAACAAAGATCAAAAGGTCCCATATGGACTACTGTATGGCGGACTTGACTAGACGTTTTAACATCAGAAAGAGTCTATGAGGACATCATGTAGCTTTTAGACCTTCTGGGGACCCTCTGAGCAAAAAAAAAGTTCAAAGGTCCCATATGGACCACTGTCTGGAGGACCTGACTTGACTTTTTAACATCAAAAAGAGTCTATGAGGACATCAGGTAGCTTTTAGACCTTCTGGGGACCCTCTGAGCAGAAAAAAAGTTCAAAAGGTCCCATATGGACCACTGTCTGGAGGACCTGACCTGACTTTTTAACATCAGAAAGAGTCTATGAGGACATCATGTAGCTTTTAGACCTTCTGGGGACCCTCTGAGCAGAAAAAAAGTTCAAAAGGTCCCATATAGACCACTGTCTGGAGGTCCTGACTTGACTTTTTAACATCAGAAGGTTTCTATAAGGACATCATGTAGCTTTCAGACCTTCTCTGGACCCTCTGAGCAGAAACAAAGATCAAAAGGTCCCATATGGACTACTGTATGGCGGACTTGACTTGACGTTTTAACATCAGAAAGAGTCTATGAGGACATCATGTAGCTTTTAGACCTTCTGGGGACCCTCTGAGGAGAAAAAAAGTTCAAAAGGTCCCATATGGACCACTGTCTGGAGGACCTGACTTGACTTTTTAACATCAGAAAGAGTCTATGAGGACATCAGGTAGCTTTTAGACCTTCTGGGGACCCTCTGAGCAGAAAAAAAGTTAAAAAGGTCCCATATGGACCACTGTCTGGAGGTCCTGACTTGACTTTTTAACATCAGAAAGAGTCTATGAGGACATAATGTAGCTTTTGGACCTTCTGGGGACCCTCTGAGCAGAAAAAAAGTTCAAAAGGTCCCATATGGACCACTGTCTGGAGGACCTGACGACTTTTTAACATCAGAAAGAGTCTATGATGACATCATGTAGCTTTTAGACCTTCTGGGGACCCTCTGAGGAGAAAAAAAGTTCAAAAGGTCCCATATGGACCACTGTCTGGAGGACCTGACCTGACTTTTTAACATCAGAAAGAGTCTATGAGGACATCATGTAGCTTTTAGACCTTCTGGGGACCCTCTGAGCAGAAAAAAAGTTCAAAAGGTCCCATATGGACCACTGTCTGGAGGTCCTGACTTGACTTTTTAACATCAGAAAGTTTCTATAAGGACATCATGTAGCTTTCAGACCTTCTCTGGACCCTCTGAGCAGAAACAAAGATCAAAAGGTCCCATATGGACTACTGTATGGCGGACTTGACTTGACGTTTTAACATCAGAAAGAGTCTATGAGGACATCATGTAGCTTTTAGACCTTCTGGGGACCCTCTGAGGAGAAAAAAAGTTCAAAAGGTCCCATATGGACCACTGTCTGGAGGACCTGACTTGACTTTTTAACATCAGAAAGAGTCTATGAGGACATCAGGTAGCTTTTAGACCTTCTGGGGACCCTCTGAGCAGAAAAAAAGTTCAAAAGGTCCCATATGGACCACTGTCTGGAGGTCCTGACTTGACTTTTTAACATCAGAAAGAGTCTATGAGGACATAATGTAGCTTTTGGACCTTCTGGGGACCCTCTGAGCAGAAAAAAAGTTCAAAAGGTCCCATATGGACCACTGTCTGGAGGACCTGACTTGACTTTTTAACATCAGAAAGAGTCTATGAGGACATCAGGTAGCTTTTAGACCTTCTGGGGACCCTCTGAGCAGAAAAAAAGTTCAAAAGGTCCCATATGGACCACTGTCTGGAGGTCCTGACTTGACTTTTTAACATCAGAAAGAGTCTATGAAGACATCATTTAGCTTTTAGACCTTCTCCGGACCCTCTGAGCAGAAAAAAAGTTCAAAAGGCCCCATATGAACTACTCTATTTGTACTTAGGGACCCTCTGAGGAGAAAAAAGTTCAAAAGGTCCCAGTCTGGCGGACTTGACTTGACTTTTTAACATCAGAAAGTTTCTATAAGGACATCATGTAGCTTTTAGACCTTCTGGGGACCCTCTGAGCAGAAAAAAAGTTCAAAGGTCCCATATGGACCACTGTCTGGAGGACCTGACTTGACTTTTTAACATCAGAAAGAGTCTATGAGGACATCATGTAGCTTTTAGACCTTCTGGGGACCCTCTGAGGAGAAAAAAAGTTAAAAAGGTCCCATATGGACCACTGTCTGGAGGACCTGACTTGACTTTTTAACATCAGAAAGAGTCTATGAGGACATCATGTAGCTTTTAGACCTTCTGGGGACCCTCTGAGCACAAAAAAAGTTCAAAAGGTCCCAGTCTGGCGGACTTGACTTGACTTTTTAACATCAGAAAGTTTCTATGAGGACATCATGTAGCTTTTAGACCTTCTCCGGACCCTCTGAGCAGAAAAAAAGTTCAAAAGGCCCCATATGAACTACTCTATTTGTACTTAGGGACCCTCTGAGGAGAAAAAAGTTCAAAAGGTCCAAGTCTGGCGGACTTGACTTGACTTTTTAACATCAGAAAGTTTCTATAAGGACATCATGTAGCTTTTAGACCTTCTGGGGACCCTCTGAGCAGAAAAAAAGTTCAAAGGTCCCATATGGACCACTGTCTGGAGGACCTGACTTGACTTTTTAACATCAGAAAGAGTCTATGAGGACATCATGTAGCTTTTAGACCTTCTGGGGACCCTCTGAGGAGAAAAAAAGTTCAAAAGGTCCCATATGGACCACTGTCTGGAGGACCTGACTTGACTTTTTAACATCAGAAAGAGTCTATGAGGACATCAGGTAGCTTTTAGACCTTCTGGGGACCCTCTGAGCAGAAAAAAAGTTCAAAAGGTCCCATATGGACCACTGTCTGGAGGTCCTGACTTGACTTTTTAACATCAGAAAGAGTCTATGAAGACATCATTTAGCTTTTAGACCTTCTCCGGACCCTCTGAGCAGAAAAAAAGTTCAAAAGGCCCCATATGAACTACTCTATTTGTACTTAGGGACCCTCTGAGGAGAAAAAAGTTCAAAAGGTCCCAGTCTGGCGGACTTGACTTGACTTTTTAACATCAGAAAGTTTCTATAAGGACATCATGTAGCTTTTAGACCTTCTGGGGACCCTCTGAGCAGAAAAAAAGTTCAAAGGTCCCATATGGACCACTGTCTGGAGGACCTGACTTGACTTTTTAACATCAGAAAGAGTCTATGAGGACATCATGTAGCTTTTAGACCTTCTCTGGACCCTCTGAGCAGAAACAAAGATCAAAAGGTCCCATATGGACTACTGTATGGCGGACTTGACTTGACGTTTTAACATCAGAAAGAGTCTATGAGGACATCATTCAGCTTTTAGACCTTCTGGGGACCCTCTGAGCAGAAAAAAAGTTCAAAAGGTCCCATATGGACCACTGTCTGGAGGTCCTGACTTGACTTTTTAACATCAGAAAGAGTCTATGAGGACATCATGTAGCTTTTGGAACTTCTGGGGACCCTCTGAGCAGAAAAAAAGTTCAAAAGGTCCCATATGGACCACTGTCTGGAGGACCTGACGACTTTTTAACATCAGAAAGAGTCTATGATGACATCATGTAGCTTTTAGACCTTCTGGGGACCCTCTGAGCAGAAAAAAAGTTTAAAAGGTCCTAGTCTGGCGGACTTGACTTGACATTTTAACATCAGAAAGTTTCTATAAGGACATCATGTAGCTTTCAGACCTTCTTTGGACCCTTTGAGCAGAAACAAAGATCAAAAGGTCCCATATGGACTACTGTATGGCGGACTTGACTAGACGTTTTAACATCAGAAAGAGTCTATGAGGACATCATGTAGCTTTTAGACCTTCTGGGGACCCTCTGAGCAAAAAAAAAGTTCAAAGGTCCCATATGGACCACTGTCTGGAGGACCTGACTTGACTTTTTAACATCAAAAAGAGTCTATGAGGACATCAGGTAGCTTTTAGACCTTCTGGGGACCCTCTGAGCAGAAAAAAAGTTCAAAAGGTCCCATATGGACCACTGTCTGGAGGACCTGACCTGACTTTTTAACATCAGAAAGAGTCTATGAGGACATCATGTAGCTTTTAGACCTTCTGGGGACCCTCTGAGCAGAAAAAAAGTTCAAAAGGTCCCATATAGACCACTGTCTGGAGGTCCTGACTTGACTTTTTAACATCAGAAGGTTTCTATAAGGACATCATGTAGCTTTCAGACCTTCTCTGGACCCTCTGAGCAGAAACAAAGATCAAAAGGTCCCATATGGACTACTGTATGGCGGACTTGACTTGACGTTTTAACATCAGAAAGAGTCTATGAGGACATCATGTAGCTTTTAGACCTTCTGGGGACCCTCTGAGGAGAAAAAAAGTTCAAAAGGTCCCATATGGACCACTGTCTGGAGGACCTGACTTGACTTTTTAACATCAGAAAGAGTCTATGAGGACATCAGGTAGCTTTTAGACCTTCTGGGGACCCTCTGAGCAGAAAAAAAGTTCAAAAGGTCCCATATGGACCACTGTCTGGAGGTCCTGACTTGACTTTTTAACATCAGAAAGAGTCTATGAGGACATAATGTAGCTTTTGGACCTTCTGGGGACCCTCTGAGCAGAAAAAAAGTTCAAAAGGTCCCATATGGACCACTGTCTGGAGGACCTGACGACTTTTTAACATCAGAAAGAGTCTATGATGACATCATGTAGCTTTTAGACCTTCTGGGGACCCTCTGAGGAGAAAAAAAGTTCAAAAGGTCCCATATGGACCACTGTCTGGAGGACCTGACCTGACTTTTTAACATCAGAAAGAGTCTATGAGGACATCATGTAGCTTTTAGACCTTCTGGGGACCCTCTGAGCAGAAAAAAAGTTCAAAAGGTCCCATATGGACCACTGTCTGGAGGTCCTGACTTGACTTTTTAACATCAGAAAGTTTCTATAAGGACATCATGTAGCTTTCAGACCTTCTCTGGACCCTCTGAGCAGAAACAAAGATCAAAAGGTCCCATATGGACTACTGTATGGCGGACTTGACTTGACGTTTTAACATCAGAAAGAGTCTATGAGGACATCATGTAGCTTTTAGACCTTCTGGGGACCCTCTGAGGAGAAAAAAAGTTCAAAAGGTCCCATATGGACCACTGTCTGGAGGACCTGACTTGACTTTTTAACATCAGAAAGAGTCTATGAGGACATCAGGTAGCTTTTAGACCTTCTGGGGACCCTCTGAGCAGAAAAAAAGTTCAAAAGGTCCCATATGGACCACTGTCTGGAGGTCCTGACTTGACTTTTTAACATCAGAAAGAGTCTATGAGGACATAATGTAGCTTTTGGACCTTCTGGGGACCCTCTGAGCAGAAAAAAAGTTCAAAAGGTCCCATATGGACCACTGTCTGGAGGACCTGACGACTTTTTAACATCAGAAAGAGTCTATGATGACATCATGTAGCTTTTAGACCTTCTGGGGACCCTCTGAGGAGAAAAAAAGTTCAAAAGGTCCAATATGGACCACTGTCTGGAGGACCTGACTTGACTTTTTAACATCAAAAAGAGTCTATGAGGACATCAGGTAGCTTTTAGACCTTCTGGGGACCCTCCGAGCAGAAACAAATTTCAAAAGGTCCCATATGGACCACTGTCTGGAGGACCTGACTTGACTTTTTAACATCAGAAAGAGTCTATGAGGACATCATGTAGCTTTTAGACCTTCTGGGGACCCTCTGAGGAGAAAAAAAGTTCAAAAGGTCCCATATGGACCACTGTCTGGAGGTCCTGACTTGACTTTTTAACATCAGAAAGAGTCTATGAGGACATCATGTAGCTTTTAGACCTTCTGGGGACCCTCTGAGGAGAAAAAAAGTTCAAAGGTCCCATATGGACCACTGTCTGGAGGACCTGACTTGACTTTTTAACATCAGATAGAGTCTATGAGGACATCAGGTAGCTTTTAGACCTTCTGGGGACCCTCTGAGCAGAAAAAAAGTTCAAAAGGTCCCATATGGACCACTGTCTGGAGGACCTGACTTGACTTTTTAACATCAGAAAGAGTCTATAAGGACATCATGTAGCTTTTAGACCTTCTGGAGACCCTCTTATCAGAAAAAAAGTTCAAAAGGTCCCATATGGACCACTGTCTGGAGGACCTGACTTGACTTTTTAACATCAGAAAGAGTCTATGAGGACATCATGTAGCTTTTAGACCTTCGGGGGACCCTCTGAGGAGACAAAAATTTTAAAAGGTCCCATATGGACCACTGTCTGGAGGTCCTAACTTGACTTTTTAACATCAGAAAGAGTCTATGAGGAAATCATGTAGCTTTTAGACCTTCTGGGGACCCTCTGAGCAGAAAAAAGTTCAAAAGGTCCCATATGGACCACTGTCTGGAGGACCTGACTTGACTTTTTAACATCAGAAAGAGTCTAAGAGGACATCATGTAGCTTTTAGACCTTCGGGGGACCCTCTGAGCACAAAAAAAGTTCAAAAGGTCCCAGTCTGGCGGACTTGACTTGACTTTTTAACATCAGAAAGTTTCTATGAGGACATCATGTAGCTTTTAGACCTTCTCCGGACCCTCTGAGCAGAAAAAAAGTTCAAAAGGCCCCATATGAACTACTCTATTTGTACTTAGGGACCCTCTGAGGAGAAAAAAGTTCAAAAGGTCCCAGTCTGGCGGACTTGACTTGACTTTTTAACATCAGAAAGTTTCTATAAGGACATTATGTAGCTTTTAGACCTTCTGGGGACCCTCTGAGCAGAAAAAAAGTTCAAAGGTCCCATATGGACCACTGTCTGGAGGACCTGACTTGACTTTTTAACATCAGAAAGAGTCTATGAGGACATCATGTAGCTTTTAGATCTTCTGGGGACCCTCTGAGGAGAAAAAAAGTTCAAAAGGTCCCATATGGACCACTGTCTGGAGGACCTGACTTGACTTTTTAACATCAGAAAGAGTCTATGAGGACATAATGTAGCTTTTGGACCTTCTGGGGACCCTCTGAGCAGAAAAAAAGTTCAAAAGGTCCCATATGGACCACTGTCTGGAGGACCTGACGACTTTTTAACATCAGAAAGAGTCTATGATGACATCATGTAGCTTTTAGACCTTCTGGGGACCCTCTGAGGAGAAAAAAAGTTCAAAAGGTCCAATATGGACCACTGTCTGGAGGACCTGACTTGACTTTTTAACATCAAAAAGAGTCTATGAGGACATCAGGTAGCTTTTAGACCTTCTGGGGACCCTCTGAGCAGAAACAAATTTCAAAAGGTCCCATATGGACCACTGTCTGGAGGACCTGACTTGACTTTTTAACATCAGAAAGAGTCTATGAGGACATCATGTAGCTTTTAGACCTTCTGGGGACCCTCTGAGGAGAAAAAAAGTTCAAAAGGTCCCATATGGACCACTGTCTGGAGGACCTGACTTGACTTTTTAACATCAGAAAGAGTCTATGAGGACATCATGTAGCTTTTAGACCTTCTGGGGACCCTCTGAGGAGAAAAAAAGTTCAAAAGGTCCCATATGGACCACTGTCTGGAGGTCCTGACTTGACTTTTTAACATCAGAAAGAGTCTATGAGGACATCATGTAGCTTTTGGACCTTCTGGGGACCCTCTGAGCAGAAAAAAAGTTCAAAAGGTCCCATATGGACCACTGTCTGGAGGACCTGACGACTTTTTAACATCAGAGAGAGTCTATGATGACATCATGTAGCTTTTAGACCTTCTGGGGACCCTCTGAGGAGAAAAAAAGTTCAAAAGGTCCAATATGGACCACTGTATTGAGGACCTGACTTGACTTTTTAACATCAGAAAGAGTCTAAGAGGACATCATGTAGCTTTTAGACCTTCGGGGGACCCTCTGAGCACAAAAAAAGTTCAAAAGGTCCCAGTCTGGCGGACTTGACTTGACTTTTTAACATCAGAAAGTTTCTATGAGGACATCATGTAGCTTTTAGACCTTCTCCGGACCCTCTGAGCAGAAAAAAAGTTCAAAAGGCCCCATATGAACTACTCTATTTGTACTTAGGGACCCTCTGAGGAGAAAAAAGTTCAAAAGGTCCCAGTCTGGCGGACTTGACTTGACTTTTTAACATCAGAAAGTTTCTATAAGGACATTATGTAGCTTTTAGACCTTCTGGGGACCCTATGAGCAGAAAAAAAGTTCAAAGGTCCCATATGGACCACTGTCTGGAGGACCTGACTTGACTTTTTAACATCAGAAAGAGTCTATGAGGACATCATGTAGCTTTTAGATCTTCTGGGGACCCTCTGAGGAGAAAAAAAGTTCAAAAGGTCCCATATGGACCACTGTCTGGAGGACCTGACTTGACTTTTTAACATCAGAAAGAGTCTATGAGGACATCAGGTAGCTTTTAGACCTTCTGGGGACCCTCTGAGCAGAAAAAAAGTTCAAAAGGTCCCATATGGACCACTGTCTGGAGGTCCTGACTTGACTTTTTAACATCAGAAAGAGTCTATGAAGACATCATTTAGCTTTTAGACCTTCTGGGGACCCTCTGAGGAGAAAAAAAGTTCAAAAGGTCCCATATGGACCACTGTCTGTAGGACCTGACTTGACTTTTTAACATCAGAAAGAGTCTATGAGGACATCATGTAGCTTTTAGACCTTCTGGAGACCCTCTTATCAGAAAAAAAGTTCAAAAGGTCCCATATGGACCACTGTCTGGAGGACCTGACTTGACTTTTTAACATCAGAAAGAGTCTATGAGGACATCATGTAGCTTTTAGACCTTCGGGGGACCCTCTGAGGAGACAAAAATTTTAAAAGGTCCCATATGGACCACTGTCTGGAGGTCCTAACTTGACTTTTTAACATCAGAAAGAGTCTATGAGGAAATCATGTAGCTTTTAGACCTTCTGGGGACCCTCTGAGCAGAAAAAAGTTCAAAAGGTCCCATATGGACCACTGTCTGGAGGACCTGACTTGACTTTTTAACATCAGAAAGAGTCTAAGAGGACATCATGTAGCTTTTAGACCTTCTGGGGACCCTCTGAGGAGAAAAAAAGTTCAAAAGGTCCCATATGGACCACTGTCTGTAGGACCTGACTTGACTTTTTAACATCAGAAAGAGTCTATGAGGACATCATGTAGCTTTTAGACCTTCTGGAGACCCTCTTATCAGAAAAAAAGTTCAAAAGGTCCCATATGGACCACTGTCTGGAGGACCTGACTTGACTTTTTAACATCAGAAAGAGTCTATGAGGACATCATGTAGCTTTTAGACCTTCGGGGGACCCTCTGAGGAGACAAAAATTTTAAAAGGTCCCATATGGACCACTGTCTGGAGGTCCTAACTTGACTTTTTAACATCAGAAAGAGTCTATGAGGAAATCATGTAGCTTTTAGACCTTCTGGGGACCCTCTGAGCAGAAAAAAGTTCAAAAGGTCCCATATGGACCACTGTCTGGAGGACCTGACTTGACTTTTTAACATCAGAAAGAGTCTAAGAGGACATCATGTAGCTTTTAGACCTTCTGGGGACCCTCTGAGCACAAAAAAGTTCAAAAGGTCCCATATGGACCACTGTCTGGAGGACCTGACTTGACTTTTTAACATCAGAAAGAGTCTAAGAGGACATCATGTAGCTTTTAGACCTTCTGGGGACCCTCTGAGGAGAAAAAAAGTTCAAAAGGTCCCATATGGACCACTGTCTGTAGGACCTGACTTGACTTTTTAACATCAGAAAGAGTCTATGAGGACATCATGTAGCTTTTAGACCTTCTGGAGACCCTCTTATCAGAAAAAAAGTTCAAAAGGTCCCATATGGACCACTGTCTGGAGGACCTGACTTGACTTTTTAACATCAGAAAGAGTCTATGAGGACATCATGTAGCTTTTAGACCTTCGGGGGACCCTCTGAGGAGACAAAAATTTTAAAAGGTCCCATATGGACCACTGTCTGGAGGTCCTAACTTGACTTTTTAACATCAGAAAGAGTCTATGAGGAAATCATGTAGCTTTTAGACCTTCTGGGGACCCTCTGAGCAGAAAAAAGTTCAAAAGGTCCCATATGGACCACTGTCTGGAGGACCTGACTTGACTTTTTAACATCAGAAAGAGTCTAAGAGGACATCATGTAGCTTTTAGACCTTCTGGGGACCCTCTGAGCACAAAAAAAGTTCAAAAGGTCCCAGTCTGGCGGACTTGACTTGACTTTTTAACATCAGAAGGTTTCTATGAGGACATCATGTAGCTTTTAGACCTTCTCCGGACCCTCTGAGCAGAAAAAAAGTTCAAAAGGCCCCATATGAACTACTCTATTTGTACTTAGGGACCCTCTGAGGAGAAAAAAGTTCAAAAGGTCCCAGTCTGGCGGACCTGACTTGACTTTTTAACATCAGAAAGTTTCTATAAGGACATCATGTAGCTTTCAGACCTTCTCTGGACCCTCTGAGCAGAAACAAAGATCAAAAGGTCCCATATGGACTACTGTATGGCGGACTTGACTTGACGTTTTAACATCAGAAAGAGTCTATGAGGACATCATGTAGCTTTTAGACCTTCTGGGGACCCTCTGAGGAGAAAAAAAGTTCAAAAGGTCCCATATGGACCACTGTCTGGAGGACCTGACTTGACTTTTTAACATCAGAAAGAGTCTATGAGGACATCAGGTAGCTTTTAGACCTTCTGGGGACCCTCTGAGCAGAAAAAAAGTTCAAAAGGTCCCATATGGACCACTGTCTGGAGGTCCTGACTTGACTTTTTAACATCAGAAAGAGTCTATGAGGACATAATGTAGCTTTTGGACCTTCTGGGGACCCTCTGAGCAGAAAAAAAGTTCAAAAGGTCCCATATGGACCACTGTCTGGAGGACCTGACGACTTTTTAACATCAGAAAGAGTCTATGATGACATCATGTAGCTTTTAGACCTTCTGGGGACCCTCTGAGGAGAAAAAAAGTTCAAAAGGTCCAATATGGACCACTGTCTGGAGGACCTGACTTGACTTTTTAACATCAAAAAGAGTCTATGAGGACATCAGGTAGCTTTTAGACCTTCTGGGGACCCTCTGAGCAGAAAAAAATTTCAAAAGGTCCCATATGGACCACTGTCTGGAGGACCTGACTTGACTTTTTAACATCAGAAAGAGTCTATGAGGACATCATGTAGCTTTTAGACCTTCTGGGGACCCTCTGAGCAGAAAAAAATTTCAAAAGGTCCCATATGGACCACTGTCTGGAGGACCTGACTTGACTTTTTAACATCAGAAAGAGTCTATGAGGACATCATGTAGCTTTTAGACCTTCTGGGGACCCTCTGAGGAGAAAAAAAGTTCAAAAGGTCCAATATGGACCACTGTCTGGAGGACCTGACTTGACTTTTTAACATCAAAAAGAGTCTATGAGGACATCAGGTAGCTTTTAGACCTTCTGGGGACCCTCTGAGCAGAAAAAAATTTCAAAAGGTCCCATATGGACCACTGTCTGGAGGACCTGACTTGACTTTTTAACATCAGAAAGAGTCTATGAGGACATCATGTAGCTTTTAGACCTTCTGGGGACCCTCTGAGCAGAAAAAAATTTCAAAAGGTCCCATATGGACCACTGTCTGGAGGACCTGACTTGACTTTTTAACATCAGAAAGAGTCTATGATGACATCATGTAGCTTTTAGACCTTCTGAGGACCCTCTGAGCAGAAAAAAAGTTCAAAAGGGCCTAGTCTGGCGGACTTGACTTGACATTTTAACATCATAAAGTTTCTATAAGGACATCATGTAGCTTTCAGACCTTCTCTGGACCCTCTGAGCAGAAACAAAGATCAAAAGGTCCCATATGGACTACTGTATGGCGGACTTGACTTGACGTTTTAACATCAGAAAGAGTCTATGAGGACATCATGTAGCTTTTAGACCTTCTGGGGACCCTCTGAGGAGAAAAAAAGTTCAAAAGGTCCAATATGGACCACTGTCTGGAGGACCTGACTTGACTTTTTAACATCAAAAAGAGTCTATGAGGACATCAGGTAGCTTTTAGACCTTCTGGGGACCCTCTGAGCAGAAACAAATTTCAAAAGGTCCCATATGGACCACTGTCTGGAGGACCTGACTTGACTTTTTAACATCAGATAGAGTCTATGAGGACATCAGGTAGCTTTTAGACCTTCTGGGGACCCTCTGAGCAGAAAAAAAGTTCAAAAGGTCCCATATGGACCACTGTCTGGAGGACCTGACTTGACTTTTTAACATCAGAAAGAGTCTATAAGGACATCATGTTGCTTTTAGACCTTCTGGGGACCCTCTTATCAGAAAAAAAGTTCAAAAGGTCCCATATGGACCACTGTCTGGAGGACTTGACTTGACTTTTTAACATCAGAAAGAGTCTATGAGGACATCATGTAGCTTTTATACCTTTTGGGGACCCTCTGAGCAGAAAAAAAGTTCAAAAGGTCCCATATGGACCACTGTGTGGAGGACCTGACTTGACTTTTTAACATCAAAAAGAGTCTATGAGGACATCATGTAGCTTTTAGACCTTCTGGGGACCCTCTGAGCAGAAAAAAAGTTCAAAAGGTCCCATATGGACCACTGTCTGGAGGTCCTGACTTGACTTTTTAACATCAGAAAGAGTCTATGAGGACATTATGTAGCTTTTAGACCTTCTGGAGACCCTCTTAGGAGAAAAAAAGTTCAAAAGGTCCCATATGGACCACGGTCTGGAGGACCTGACTTGACTTTTTAACATCAGAAAGAGTCTATGAGGACATCAGGTAGCTTTTAGACCTTCTGGGGACCCTCTGAGGAGAAAAAAAGTTCAAAAGGTCCCATATGGACCACTGTCTGGAGGACCTGACTTGACTTTTTAACATCAGAAAGAGTCTATGAGGACATCATGTAGCTTTTGGACCTTCTGGGGACCCTCTGAGCAGAAAAAAAGTTCAAAAGGTCCCATATGGACCACTGTCTGGAGGACCTGACTTGACTTTTTAACATCAGAAAGAGTCTATGATGACATCATGTAGCTTTTAGACCTTCTGGGGACCCTCTTATCAGAAAAAAAGTTCAAAAGGTCCCATATGGACCACTGTCTGGAGGACCTGACTTGACTTTTTAACATCAGAAAGAGTCTATGAGGATATCATGTAGCTTTTAGACCTTCTGGGGACCCTCTGAGCAAAAAAAAAGTTCAAAGGTCCCATATGGACCACTGTCTGAAGGACCTGACTTGACTTTTTAACCTCAAAAAGAGTCTATGAGGACATCAGGTAGCTTTTAGACCTTCTGGGGACCCTCTGAGCAGAAAAAAAGTTCAAAAGGTCCCATATGGACCACTGTCTGGAGGACTTGACTTGACTTTTTAACATCAGAAAGAGTCTATGAGGACATCATGTAGCTTTTATACCTTTTGGGGACCCTCTGAGCAGAAAAAAAGTTCAAAAGGTCCCATATGGACCACTGTCTGGAGGTCCTGACTTGACTTTTTAACATCAGAAAGAGTCTATGAGGACATTATGTAGCTTTTAGACCTTCTGGAGACCCTCTTAGGACAAAAAAAGTTCAAAAGGTCCCATATGGACCACGGTCTGGAGGACCTGACTTGACTTTTTAACATCAGAAAGAGTCTATGAGGACATCAGGTAGCTTTTAGACCTTCTGGGGACCCTCTGAGGAGAAAAAAAGTTCAAAAGGTCCCATATGGAACACTGTCTGGAGGACATGACTTGACTTTTTAACATCAGAAAGAGTCTATGAGGACATCAGGTAGCTTTTAGACCTTCTGGGGACCCTCTGAGCAGAAAAAAAGTTCAAAAGGTCCCATATGGACCACTGTCTGGAGGTCCTGACTTGACTTTTTAACATCAGAAAGAGTCTATGAGGACATCATGTAGCTTTTGGACCTTCTGGGGACCCTCTGAGCAGAAAAAAAGTTCAAAAGGTCCCATATGGACCACTGTCTGGAGGACCTGATGACTTTTTAACATCAGAAAGAGTCTATGATGACATCATGTAGCTTTTAGACCTTTTGGGGACCCTCTGAGCAGAAAAAAAGTTCAAAAGGTCCTAGTCTGGCGGACTTGACTTGACATTTTAACATCAGAAAGTTTCTATAAGGACATCATGTAGCTTTCAGACCTTCTCTGGACCCTTTGAGCAGAAACAAAGATCAAAAGGTCCCATATGGACTACTGTATGGCGGACTTGACTTGACGTTTTAACATCAGAAAGAGTCTATGAGGACATTATGTAGCTTTTAGACCTTCTGGGGACCCTCTGAGCAAAAAAAAAGTTCAAAGGTCCCATATGGACCACTGTCTGGAGGACCTGACTTGACTTTTTAACATCAAAAAGAGTCTATGAGGACATCAGGTAGCTTTTAGACCTTCTGGGGACCCTCTGAGCAGAAAAAAAGTTCAAAAGGTCCCATATGGAACACTGTCTGGAGGACCTGACTTGACTTTTTAACATCAGAAAGAGTCTATGAGGACATCATGTAGCTTTTAGACCTTCTGGGGACCCTCTGAGCAGAAAAAAGTTCAAAAGGTCCCATGTGGACCACTGTCTGGAGGTCCTGACTTGACTTTTTAACATCAGAAAGTTTCTATAAGGACATCATGTAGCTTTCAGACCTTCTCTGGACCCTCTGAGCAGAAACAAAGATCAAAAGGTCCCATATGGACTACTGTATGGCGGACTTGACTTGACGTTTTAACATCAGAAAGAGTCTATGAGGACATCATGTAGCTTTTAGACCTTCTGGGGACCCTCTGAGGAGAAAAAAAGTTCAAAAGGTCCCATATGGACCACTGTCTGGAGGACCTGACTTGACTTTTTAACATCAGAAAGAGTCTATGAGGACATCAGGTAGCTTTTAGACCTTCTGGGGACCCTCTGAGCAGAAAAAAAGTTCAATAGGTCCCATATGGACCACTGTCTGGAGGTCCTGACTTGACTTTTTAACATCAGAAAGAGTCTATGAGGACATAATGTAGCTTTTGGACCTTCTGGGGACCCTCTGAGCAGAAAAAAAGTTCAAAAGGTCCCATATGGACCATTGTCTGGAGGACCTGACGACTTTTTAACATCAGAAAGAGTCTATGATGACATCATGTAGCTTTTAGACCTTCTGGGGACCCTCTGAGGAGAAAAAAAGTTCAAAAGGTCCAATATGGACCACTGTCTGGAGGACCTGACTTGACTTTTTAACATCAAAAAGAGTCTATGAGGACATCAGGTAGCTTTTAGACCTTCTGGGGACCCTCTGAGCAGAAAATAATTTCAAAAGGTCCCATATGGACCACTGTCTGGAGGACCTGACTTGACTTTTTAACATCAGAAAGAGTCTATGAGGACATCATGTAGCTTTTAGACCTTCTGGGGACCCTCTGAGGAGAAAAAAAGTTCAAAAGGTCCCATATGGACCACTGTCTGGAGGTCCTGACTTGACTTTTTAACATCAGAAAGAGTCTATGAGGACATCATGTAGCTTTTAGACCTTCTGGGGACCCTCTGAGGAGAAAAAAAGTTCAAAAGATCCCATATGGACCACTGTCTGGAGGACCTGACTTGACTTTTTAACATCAGATAGAGTCTATGAGGACATCCGATAGCTTTTAGACCTTCTGGGGACCCTCTGAGCAGAAAAAAAGTTCAAAAGGTCCCATATGGACCACTGTCTGGAGGACCTGACTTGACTTTTTAACATCAGAAAGAGTCTATAAGGACATCATGTAGCTTTTAGACCTTCTGGGGACCCTCTTATCAGAAAAAAAGTTCAAAAGGTCCCATATGGACCACTGTCTGGAGGACCTGACTTGACTTTTTAACATCAGAAAGAGTCTATGAGGACATCATGTAGCTTTTAGACCTTCGGGGGACCCTCTGAGGAGACAAAAATTTTAAAAGGTCCCATATGGACCACTGTCTGGAGGTCCTAACTTGACTTTTTAACATCAGAAAGAGTCTATGAGGACATCATGTAGCTTTTAGACCTTCTGGGGACCCTCTGAGCAGAAAAAAAGTTCAAAAGGTCCCATATGGACCACTGGCTGGAGGACCTGACTTGACTTTTTAACATCAGAAAGAGTCTATGAGGACATCATGTAGCTTTTAGACCTTCTGGGGACCCTCTGAGCACAAAAAAAGTTCAAAAGGTCCCAGTCTGGCGGACTTGACTTGACTTTTTAACATCAGAAAGATTCTATGAGGACATCATGTAGCTTTTAGACCTTCTCCGGACCCTCTGAGCAGAAAAAAAGTTCAAAAGGCCCCATATGAACTACTCTATTTGTACTTAGGGACCCTCTGAGGAGAAAAAAGTTCAAAAGGTCCCAGTCTGGCGGACTTGACTTGACTTTTTAACATCAGAAAGTTTCTATAAGGACATCATGTAGCTTTTAGACCTTCTGGGAACCCTCTGAGCAGAAAAAAAGTTCAAAGGTCCCATATGGACCACTGTCTGGAGGACCTGACTTGACTTTTTAACATCATAAAGAGTCTATGAGGACATCATGTAGCTTTTAGACCTTCTGGGGACCCTCTGAGGAGAAAAAAAGTTCAAAAGGTCCCATATGGACCACTGTCTGTAGGACCTGACTTGACTTTTTAACATCAGAAAGAGTCTATGAGGACATCATGTAGCTTTTGGACTTTTTGGGGACCCTCTGAGCAGAAAAAAAGTTAAAAAGGTCCCATATGGACCACTGTCTGGAGGACCTGACGACTTTTTAACATCAGAAAGAGTCTATGATGACATCATGTAGCTTTTAGACCTTCTAAGGACCCTCTGAGCAGAAAAAAAGTTCAAAAGGTCCTAGTCTGGCGGACTTGACTTGACATTTTAACATCATAAAGTTTCTATAAGGACATCATGTAGCTTTCAGACCTTCTCTGGACCCTCTGAGCAGAAACAAAGATCAAAAGGTCCCATATGGACTACTGTATGGCGGACTTGACTTGACGTTTTAACATCAGAAAGAGTCTATGAGGACATCATGTAGCTTTTAGACCTTCTGGGGACCCTCTGAGCAAAAAAAAAGTTCAAAGGTCCCATATGGACCACTGTCTGGAGGATCTGACTTGACTTTTTAACATCAAAAAGAGTCTATGAGGACATCAGGTAGCTTTTAGACCTTCTGGGGACCCTCTGAGCAGAAAAAAAGTTCAAAAGGTCCCATATGGACCACTGTCTGGAGGTCCTGACTTGACTTTTTAACATCAGAAAGAGTCTATGAGGACATCATGTAGCTTTTAGACCTTCTGGGGACCCTCTGAGGATAAAAAAAGTTCAAAAGGTCCCATATGGACCACTGTCTGGAGGACCTGACTTGACTTTTTAACTTCAGAAAGAGTCTATGAGGACATCAGGTAGCTTTTAGACCTTCTGGGGACCCTCTGAGGAGAAAAAAAGTTCAAAAGGTCCCATATGGACCACTGTCTGGAGGTCCTGACGACTTTTTAACATCAGAAAGAGTCTATGATGACATCATGTAGCTTTTAGACCTTCTGGGGAACCTCTGAGCAGAAAAAAAGTTCAAAAGGTCCTAGTCTGGCGGACTTGACTTGACGTTTTAACATCAGAAAGAGTCTATGAGGACATCATGTAGCTTTTAGACCTTCTGGGGACCCTCTGAGCAAAAAAAAAGTTCAAAGGTCCCATATGGACCACTGTCTGGAGGATCTGACTTGACTTTTTAACATCAAAAAGAGTCTATGAGGACATCAGGTAGCTTTTAGACCTTCTGGGGACCCTCTGAGCAGAAAAAAAAGTTCAAAAGGTCCCATATGGACCACTGTCTGGAGGACCTGACTTGACTTTTTAACATCAGAAAGAGTCTATGAGGACATCATGTAGCTTTTAGACCTTCTGGGGACCCTCTGAGCAGAAAAAAAGTTCAAAAGGTCCCATATGGACCACTGTCTGGAGGACCTGACTTGACTTTTTAACATCAGAAAGAGTCTATGAGGACATCATGTAGCTTTTAGACCTTCTGGGGACCCTCTGAGCAGAAAAACAAGTTCAAAAGGTCCCATATGGACCACTGTCTGGAGGTCCTGACTTGACTTTTTAACATCAGAAAGTTTCTATAAGGACATCATGTAGCTTTCAGACCTTCTCTGGACCCTCTGAGCAGAAACAAAGATCAAAAGGTCCCATATGGACTACTGTATGGCGGACTTGACTTGACGTTTTAACATCAGAAAGAGTCTATGAGGACATCATGTAGCTTTTAGACCTTCTGGGGACCCTCTGAGGAGAAAAAAAGTTCAAAAGGTCCCATATGGACCACTGTCTGGAGGACCTGACTTGACTTTTTAACATCAGAAAGAGTCTATGAGGACATCAGGTAGCTTTTAGACCTTCTGGGGACCCTCCGAGCAGAAAAAAAGTTCAAAAGGTCCCATATGGACCACTGTCTGGAGGTCCTGACTTGACTTTTTAACATCAGAAAGAGTCTATGAGGACATAATGTAGCTTTTGGACCTTCTGGGGACCCTCTGAGCAGAAAAAAAGTTCAAAAGGTCCCATATGGACCACTGTCTGGAGGACCTGACGACTTTTTAACATCAGAAAGAGTCTATGATGACATCATGTAGCTTTTAGACCTTCTGGGGACCCTCTGAGGAGAAAAAAGTTCAAAAGGTCCAATATGGACCACTGTCTGGAGGACCTGACTTGACTTTTTAACATCAAAAAGAGTCTATGAGGACATCAGGTAGCTTTTAGACCTTCTGGGGACCCTCTGAGCAGAAAAAAATTTCAAAAGGTCCCATATGGACCACTGTCTGGAGGACCTGACTTGACTTTTTAACATCAGAAAGAGTCTATGAGGACATCATGTAGCTTTTAGACCTTCTGGGGACCCTCTGAGGAGAAAAAAAGTTCAAAAGGTCCCATATGGACCACTGTCTGGAGGTCCTGACTTGACTTTTTAACATCAGAAAGAGTCTATGAGGACATCATGTAGCTTTTAGACCTTCTGGGGACCCTCTGAGGAGAAAAAAAGTTCAAAAGGTCCCATATGGACCACTGTCTGGAGGACCTGACTTGACTTTTTAACGTCAGATAGAGTCTATGAGGACATCAGGTAGCTTTTAGACCTTCTGGGGACCCTCTGAGAAGAAAAAAAGTTCAAAAGGTCCCATATGGACCACTGTCTGGAGGACCTGACTTGACTTTTTAACATCAGAAAGAGTCTATAAGGACATCATGTAGCTTTTAGACCTTCTGGGGACCCTCTTATCAGAAAAAAAGTTCAAAAGGTCCCATATGGACCACTGTCTGGAGGACCTGACTTGACTTTTTAACATCAGAAAGCGTCTATGAGGACATCATGTAGCTTTTAGACCTTCGGGGGACCCTCTGAGGAGACAAAAATTTTAAAAGGTCCCATATGGACCACTGTCTGGAGGTCCTAACTTGACTTTTTAACATCAGAAAGAGTCTATGAGGACATCATGTAGCTTTTAAACCTTCTGGGGACCCTCTGAGCAGAAAAAAGTTCAAAAGGTCCCATATGGACCACTGTCTGGAGGACCTGACTTGACTTTTTAACATCAGAAAGAGTCTATGAGGACGTCATGTAGCTTTTAGACCTTCTGGGGACCCTCTGAGCACAAAAAAAGTTCAAAAGGTCCCAGTCTGGCGGACTTGACTTGACTTTTTAACATCAGAAAGTTTCTATGAGGACATCATGTAGCTTTTAGACCTTCTCCGGACCCTCTGAGCAGAAAAAAAGTTCAAAAGGCCCCATATGAACTACTCTATTTGTACTTAGGGACCCTCTGAGGAGAAAAAAGTTCAAAAGGTCCCAGTCTGGCGGACTTGACTTGATTTTTTAACATCAGAAAGTTTCTATAAGGACATCATGTAGCTTTTAGACCTTCTGGGGACCCTCTGAGCAGAAAAAAAGTTCAAAGGTCCCATATGGACCACTGTCTGGAGGACCTGACTTGACTTTTTAACATCAGAAAGAGTCTATGAGGACATCATGTAGCTTTTAGACCTTCTGGGGACCCTCTGAGCACAAAAAAAGTTCAAAAGGTCCCAGTCTGGCGGACTTGACTTGACTTTTTAACATCAGAAAGTTTCTATGAGGACATCATGTAGCTTTTAGACCTTCTCCGGACCCTCTGAGCAGAAAAAAAGTTCAAAGGTCCCATATGGACCACTGTCTGGAGGACCTGACTTGACTTTTTAACATCAGAAAGAGTCTATAAGGACATCATGTAGCTTTTAGACCTTCTGGGGACCCTCTAAGGTGAAAAAAAGTTCAAAAGGTCCCATATGGACAACTGTCTGGAGGACCTGAGGTGACTGTTTAACATCAGAAAGAGTCTATGAGGACATCAGGTAGCTTTTAGACCTTCTGGGGACCCTCTGAGCAGAAAAAAAGTTCAAAAGGTCCCATATGGACCACTGTCTGGAGGTCCTGACTTGACTTTTTAACATCAGAAAGAGTCTATGAAGACATCATTTAGCTTTTAGACCTTCTGGGGACCCTCTGAGGAGAAAAAAAGTTCAAAAGGTCCCATATGGACCACTGTCTGTAGGACCTGACTTGACTTTTTAACATCAGAAAGAGTCTATGAGGACATCATGTAGCTTTTGGACCTTTTGGGGACCCTCTGAGCAGAAAAAAAGTTCAAAAGGTCCCATATGGACCACTGTCTGAAGGACCTGACGACTTTTTAACATCAGAAAGAGTCTATGAGGACATCATGTAGCTTTTAGACCTTCTGAGGACCCTCTGAGCAGAAAAAAAGTTCAAAAGGGCCTAGTCTGGCGGACTTGACTTGACATTTTAACATCATAAAGTTTCTATAAGGACATCATGTAGCTTTCAGACCTTCTCTGGACCCTCTGAGCAGAAACAAAGATCAAAAGGTCCCATATGGACTACTGTATGGCGGACTTGACTTGACGTTTTAACATCAGAAAGAGTCTATGAGGACATCATGTAGCTTTTAGACCTTCTGGGGACCCTCTGAGCAAAAAAAAAAGTTCAAAGGTCCGATATGGACCACTGTCTGGAGGATCTGACTTGACTTTTTAACATCAAAAAGAGTCTATGAGGACATCATGTAGCTTTTAGACCTTCTGGGGACCCTCTGAGCAGAAAAAAAGTTCAAAAGGTCCCATATGGACCACTCTCTGGAGGTCCTGACTTGACTTTTTAACATCAGAAAGAGTCTATGAGGACATCATGTAGCTTTTAGACCTTTTGGGGACCCTCTGAGGATAAAAAAAGTTCAAAAGGTCCCATATGGACCACTGTCTGGAGGACCTGACTTGACTTTTTAACTTCAGAAAGAGTCTATGAGGACATCAGGTAGCTTTTACACCTTCTGGGGACCCTCTCAGCAGAAAAAAAGTTCAAAAGGTCCCATATGGACCACTGTCTGGAGGTCCTGACTTGACTTTTTAACATCAGAAAGAGTCTATGAGGACATCATGTAGCTTTTGGACTTTCTGGGGACCCTCTGAGCAGAAAAAAAGTTCAAAAGGTCCCATATGGACCACTGTCTGGAGGACCTGACGACTTTTTAACATCAGAAAGAGTCTATGATGACATCATGTAGCTTTTAGACCTTCTGGGGAACCTATGAGCAGAAAAAAAGTTCAAAGGTCCTAGTCTGGCGGACTTGACTTGACGTTTTAACATCAGAAAGAGTCTATGAGGACATCATGTAGCTTTTAGACCTTCTGGGGACCCTCTGAGCAAAAAAAAAAGTTCAAAGGTCCCATATGGACCACTGTCTGGAGGATCTGACTTGACTTTTTAACATCAGAAAGAGTCTATGAGGACATCAGGTAGCTTTTAGACCTTCTGGGGACCCTCTGAGCAGAAAAAAAGTTCAAAAGGTCCCATATGGACCACTGTCTGGAGGACCTGACTTGACTTTTTAACATCAGAAAGAGTCTATGAGGACATCAGGTAGCTTTTAGACCTTCTGGGGACCCTCTGAGCAGAAAATAAATTCAAAAGGTCCCATATGGACCACTGTCTGGAGGTCCTGACTTGACTTTTTAACATCAGAAAGTTTCTATAAGGATATCATGTAGCTTTCAGACCTTCTCTGGAGCCTCTGAGCAGAAACAAAGATCAAAAGGTCCCATATGGACTACTGTATGGCGGACTTGACTTGACGTTTTAACATCAGAAAGAGTCTATGAGGACATCATGTAGCTTTTAGACCTTCTGGGGACCCTCTGAGGAGAAAAAAAGTTCAAAAGGTCCCATATGGACCACTGTCTGGAGGACCTGACTTGACTTTTTAACATCAGAAAGAGTCTATGAGGACATCAGGTAGCTTTTAGACCTTCTGGGGACCCTCTGAGCAGAAAAAAAGTTCAAAAGGTCCCATATGGACCACTGTCTCGAGGTCCTGACTTGACTTTTTAACATCAGAAAGAGTCTATGAGGACATAATGTAGCTTTTGGACCTTCTGGGGACCCTCTGAGCAGAAAAAAAGTTCAAAAGGTCCCATATGGACCACTGTCTGGAGGACCTGACGACTTTTTAACATCAGAAAGAGTCTATGATGACATCATGTAGCTTTTAGACCTTCTGGGGACCCTCTGAGGAGAAAAAAAGTTCAAAAGGTCCAATATGGATCACTGTTTGGAGGACCTGACTTGACTTTTTAACACCAAAAAGAGTCTATGAGGACATCAGGTAGCTTTTAGACCTTCTGGGGACCCTCTGAGCAGAAAAAAAATTCAAAAGGTCCCATATGGACCACTGTCTGGAGGACCTGACTTGACTTTTTAACATCAGAAAGAGTCTATGAGGACATCATGTAGCTTTTAGACCTTCTGGGGACCCTCTGAGGAGAAAAAAAGTTCAAAAGGTCCCATATGGACCACTTTCTGGAGGTCCTGACTTGACTTTTTAACATCAGAAAGAGTCTATGAGGACATCATGTAGCTTTTAGACCTTCTGGGGACCCTCTGAGGAGAAAAAAAGTTCAAAAGGTCCCATATGGACCACTGTCTGGAGGACCTGACTTGACTTTTTAACATCAGATAGAGTCTATGAGGACATCAGGTAGCTTTTAGACCTTCTGGGGACCCTCTGAGCAGAAAAAAAGTTCAAAAGGTCCCATATGGACCACTGTCTGGAGGACCTGACTTGACTTTTTAACATCAGAAAGAGTCTATGAGGACATCATGTAGCTTTTAGACCTTCTGGGGACCCTCTTATCAGAAAAAAAGTTCAAAAGGTCCCATATGGACCACTGTCTGGAGGACCTGACTTGACTTTTTAACATCAGAAAGAGTCTATGAGGACATCATGTAGCTTTTAGACCTTCTGGGGACCCTCTTATCAGAAAAAAAGTTCAAAAGGTCCCATATGGACCACTGTCTGGAGGACCTGACTTGACTTTTTAACATCAGAAAGAGTCTATGAGGAAATCATGTAGCTTTTAGACCTTCGGGGGACCCTCTGAGGAGACAAAAATTTTAAAAGGTCCCATAAGGACCACTGTCTGGAGGTCCTAACTTGACTTTTTAACATCAGAAATAGTCTATGAGGACATCATGTAGCTTTTAGACCTTCTGGGGACCCTCTGAGCAGAAAAAAGTTCAAAAGGTCCCATATGGACCACTGTCTGGAGGACCTGACTTGACTTTTTAACATCAGAAAGAGTCTATGAGGACATCATGTAGCTTTTAGATCTTCTGGGGACCCTCTGAGCACAAAAAAAGTTCAAAAGGTCCCAGTCTGGCGGACTTGACTTGACTTTTTAACATCAGAAAGTTTCTATGAGGACATCATGTAGCTTTTAGACCTTCTCCGGACCCTCTGAGCAGAAAAAAAGTTCAAAAGGCCCCATATGAACTACTCTATTTGTACTTAGGGACCCTCTGAGGAGAAAAAAGTTCAAAAGGTCCCAGTCTGGCGGACTTGACTTGACTTTTTAACATCAGAAAGTTTCTATAAGGACATCATGTAGCTTTTAGACCTTCTGGGGACCCACTGAGCAGAAAAAAAGTTCAAAGGTCCCATATGGACCACTGTCTGGAGGACCTGACTTGACTTTTTAACATCAGAAAGAGTCTATGAGGACATCATGTAGCTTTTAGACCTTCTGGGGACAATCTGAGGAGAAAAAAAGTTCAAAAGGTCCCATATGGACCACTGTCTGGAGGACCTGACTTGACTTTTTAACATTAGAAAGAGTCTATGAGGACATCAGGTAGCTTTTAGACCTTCTGGGGACCCTCTGAGCAGAAAAAAAGTTCAAAAGGTCCCATATGGACCACTGTCTGGAGGTCCTGACTTGACTTTTTAACATCAGAAAGAGTCTATGAAGACATCATTTAGCTTTTAGACCTTCTGGGGACCCTCTGAGGAGAAAAAAAGTTCAAAAGGTCCCATATGGACCACTGTCTGTAGGACCTGACGACTTTTTAACATCAGAAAGAGTCTATGATGACATCATGTAGCTTTTAGACCTTCTGAGGACCCTCTGAGCAGAAAAAAAGTTCAAAAGGTCCTAGTCTGGCGGACTTGACTTGACATTTTAACATCATAAAGTTTCTATAAGGACATCATGTAGCTTTCGGACCTTCTCTGGACCCTCTGAGCAGAAACAAAGATCAAAAGGTCCCATATGGACTACTGTATGGCGGACTTGACTTGACGTTTTAACATCAGAAAGAGTCTATGAGGACATCATTCAGCTTTTAGACCTTCTGGGGACCCTCTGAGCAGAAAAAAAGTTCAAAAGGTCCCATATGGACCACTGTCTGGAGGTCCTGACTTGACTTTTTAACATCAGAAAGAGTCTATGAGGACATCATGTAGCTTTTGGAACTTCTGGGGACCCTCTGAGCAGAAAAAAAGTTCAAAAGGTCCCATATGGACCACTGTCTGGAGGACCTGACGACTTTTTAACATCAGAAAGAGTCTATGATGACATCATGTAGCTTTTAGACCTTCTGGGGACCCTCTGAGCAGAAATAAAGTTTAAAAGGTCCTAGTCTGGCGGACTTGACTTGACATTTTAACATCAGAAAGTTTCTATAAAGACATCATGTAGCTTTCAGACCTTCTTTGGACCCTTTGAGCAGAAACAAAGATCAAAAGGTCCCATATGGACTACTGTATGGCGGACTTGACTTGACGTTTTAACATCAGAAAGAGTCTATGAGGACATCATGTAGCTTTTAGACCTTCTGGGGACCCTCTGAGCAAAAAAAAAGTTCAAAGGTCCCAAATGGACCACTGTCTGGAGGACCTGACTTGACTTTTTAACATCAAAAAGAGTCTATGAGGACATCAGGTAGCTTTTAGACCTTCTGGGGACCCTCTGAGCAGAAAAAAAGTTCAAAAGGTCCCATATGGACCACTGTCTGGAGGACCTGACCTGACTTTTTAACATCAGAAAGAGTCTATGAGAACATCATGTAGCTTTTAGACCTTCTGGGGACCCTCTGAGCAGAAAAAAAGTTCAAAAGGTCCCATATGGACCACTGTCTGGAGGTCCTGACTTGACTTTTTAACATCAGAAAGTTTCTATAAGGACATCATGTAGCTTTCAGACCTTCTCTGGACCCTCTGAGCAGAAACAAAGATCAAAAGGTCCCATATGGACTACTGTATGGCGGACTTGACTTGACGTTTTAACATCAGAAAGAGTCTATGAGGACATCATGTAGCTTTTAGACCTTCTGGGGACCCTCTGAGGAGAAAAAAAGTTCAAAAGGTCCCATATGGACCACTGTCTGGAGGACCTGACTTGACTTTTTAACATCAGAAAGAGTCTATGAGGACATCAGGTAGCTTTTAGACCTTCTGGGGACCCTCTGAGCAGAACAAAAGTTCAAAAGGTCCCATATGGACCACTGTCTGGAGGTCCTGACTTGACTTTTTAACATCAGAAAGAGTCTATGAGGACATAATGTAGCTTTTGGACCTTCTGGGGACCCTCTGAGCAGAAAAAAAGTTCAAAAGGTCCCATATGGACCACTGTCTGGAGGACCTGACGACTTTTTAACATCAGAAAGAGTCTATGATGACATCATGTAGCTTTTAGACCTTCTGGGGACCCTCTGAGGAGAAAAAAAGTTCAAAAGGTCCAATATGGACCACTGTCTGGAGGACCTGACTTGACTTTTTAACATCAAAAAGAGTCTATGAGGACATCAGGTAGCTTTTAGACCTTCTGGGGACCCTCTGAGCAGAAACAAATTTCAAAAGGTCCAATATGGACCACTGTCTGGAGGACCTGACTTGACTTTTTAACATCAGAAAGAGTCTATGAGGACATCATGTAGCTTTTAGACCTTCTGGGGACCCTCTGAGGAGAAAAAAAGTTCAAAAGGTCCCATATGGACCACTGTCTGGAGGTCCTGACTTGACTTTTTAACATCAGAAAGAGTCTATGAGAACATCATGTAGCTTTTAGACCTTCTGGGGACCCTCTGAGGAGAAAAAAAGTTCAAAGGTCCCATATGGACCACTGTGTGGAGGACCTGACTTGACTTTTTAACATCAGATAGAGTCTATGAGGACATCAGGTAGCTTTTAGACCTTCTGGGGACCCTCTGAGCAGAAAAAAAGTTCAAAAGGTCCCATATGGACCACTTTCTGGAGGACCTGACTTGACTTTTTAACATCAGAAAGAGTCTATAAGGACATCATGTAGCTTTTAGACCTTCTGGAGACCCTCTTATCAGAAAAAAAGTTCAAAAGGTCCCATATGGACCACTGTCTGGAGGACCTGACTTGACTTTTTAACATCAGAAAGAGTCTATGAGGACATCATGTAGCTTTTAGACCTTCGGGGGACCCTCTGAGGAGACAAAAATTTTAAAAGGTCCCATATGGACCACTGTCTGGAGGTCCTAACTTGACTTTTTAACATCAGAAAGAGTCTATGAGGAAATCATGTAGCTTTTAGACCTTCTGGGGACCCTCTGAGCAGAAAAAAGTTCAAAAGGTCCCATATGGACCACTGTCTGGAGGACCTGACTTGACTTTTTAACATCAGAAAGAGTCTAAGAGGACATCATGTAGCTTTTAGACCTTCTGGGGACCCTCTGAGCACAAAAAAAGTTTAAAAGGTCCCAGTCTGGCGGACTTGACTTAACTTTTTAACATCAGAAAGTTTCTATGAGGACATCATGTAGCTTTTAGACCTTCTCCGGACCCTCTGAGCAGAAAAAAAGTTCAAAAGGCCCCATATGAACTACTCTATTTGTACTTAGGGACCCTCTGAGGAGAAAAAAGTTCAAAAGGTCCCAGTCTGGCGGACTTGACTTGACTTTTTAACATCAGAAAGTTTCTATAAGGACATTATGTAGCTTTTAGACCTTCTGGGGACCCTCTGAGCAGAAAAAAAGTTCAAAGGTCCCATATGGACCACTGTCTGGAGGACCTGACTTGACTTTTTAACTTTAAAAAGAGTCTATAAGGACATCATGTAGCTTTTAGATCTTCTGGGGACCCTCTGAGGAGAAAAAAAGTTCAAAAGGTCCCATATGGACCACTGTCTGGAGGACCTGACTTGACTTTTTAACATCAGAAAGAGTCTATGAGGACATCAGGTAGCTTTTAGACCTTCTGGGGACCCTCTGAGCAGAAAAAAAGTTCAAAAGGTCCCATATGGACCACTGTCTGGAGGTCCTGACTTGACTTTTTAATATCAGAAAGAGTCTATGAAGACATCATTTAGCTTTTAGACCTTCTGGGGACCCTCTGAGGAGAAAAAAAGTTCAAAAGGTCCCATATGGACCACTGTCTGTAGGACCTGACTTGACTTTTTAACATCAGAAAGAGTCTATGAGGACATCATGTAGCTTTTGGACCTTTTGGGGACCCTCTGAGCAGAAAAAAAGTTCAAAAGGTCCCATATGGACCACTGTCTGGAGGACCTGACGACTTTTTGACATCAGAAAGAGTCTATGATGACATCATGTAGCTTTTAAAACTTCTGAGGACCCTCTGAGCAGAAAAAAAGTTCAAAAGGTCCTAGTCTGGCGGACTTGACTTGACATTTTAACATCATAAAGTTTCTATAAGGACATCATGTAGCTTTCAGACCTTCTCTGGACCCTCTGAGCAGAAACAAAGATCAAAAGGTCCCATATGGACTACTGTATGGCGGACTTGACTTGACGTTTTAACATCAGAAAGAGTCTATGAGGACATCATGTAGCTTTTAGACCTTCTGGGGACCCTCTGAGCAAAAAAAAAGTTCAAAGGTCCTATATGGACCACTGTCTGGAGGATCCGACTTGACTTTTTAACATCAAAAAGAGTCTATGAGGACATCAGGTAGCTTTTAGACCTTCTGGGGACCCTCTGAGCAGAAAAAAAGTTCAAAAGGTCCCATATGGACCACTGTCTGGAGGTCCTGACTTGACTTTTTAACATCAGAAAGAGTCTATGAGGACATCATGTAGCTTTTAGACCTTCTGGGGACCCTCTGAGGATAAAAAAAGTTCAAAAGGTCCCATATGGACCACTGTCTGGAGGACCTGACTTGACTTTTTAACATCAGAAAGAGTCTATGAGGACATCAGGTAGCTTTTAGAACTTCTGGGGACCCTCTGAGCAGAAAAAAAGTTCAAAAGGTCCCATATGGACCACTGTCTGGAGGTCCTGACTTGACTTTTTATCACCAGAAAGAGTGTATTAGGACATCATGTAGCTTTTGGACCTTCTGGGGACCCTCTGAGCAGAAAAAAGTTCAAAAGGTCCCATATGGACCACTGTCTGGAGGACCTGACGACTTTTTAACATCAGAAAGAGTCTATGATGACATCATGTAGCTTTTAGACCTTCTGGGGACCCTCTGAGCAGAAAAAAAGTTCAAAAGGTCCTAGTCTGGCGGACTTGACTTGACATTTTAACATCAGAAAGTTTCTATAAGGACATCATGTAGCTTTCAGACCTTCTCTGGACCCTTTGAGCAGAAACAAAGATCAAAAGGTCCCATATGGACTACTGTATGGCGGACTTGACTTGACGTTTTAACATCAGAAAGAGTCTATGAGGACATCATGTAGCTTTTAGACCTTCTGGGGACCCTCTGAGCAAAAAAAAAGTTCAAAGGTCCCATATGGACCACTGTCTGGAGGACCTGACTTGACTTTTTAACATCAAAAAGAGTCTATGAGGACATCAGGTAGCTTTTAGACCTTCTGGGGACCCTCTGAGCAGAAAAAAAGTTCAAAAGGTC
Source organism: Gila orcuttii (assembly GCA_026230005.1). Lineage (NCBI taxonomy): Eukaryota > Metazoa > Chordata > Actinopteri > Cypriniformes > Leuciscidae > Gila > Gila orcuttii. The sequence continues at coordinate 12,385,434 of JAPDVR010000014.1, forward strand.
CCATATGGACCACTGTCTGGAGGACCTGACTTGACTTTTTAACATCATAAAGAATCTATGAGGACATCATGTAGCTTTTAGACCTTCTGGTGACCCTCTGAGCAGAAAAAAAAGTTCAAAAGGTCCCATATGGACCACTGTCTGGAGGTCCTGACTTGACTTTTTAACATCAGAAAGTTTCTATAAGGACATCATGTAGCTTTCAGACCTTCTCTGGACCCTCTGAGCAGAAACAAAGATAGAAAGGTCCCATATGGACTACTGTATGGCGGACTTGACTTGACTTTTAACATCAGAAAGAGTCTATGAGGACATCATGTAGCTTTTAGACCTTCTGGGGACCCTCTGAGGAGAAAAAAAGTTCAAAAGGTCCCATATGGACCACTGTCTGGAGGACCTGACTTGACTTTTTAACATCAGAAAGAGTCTATGAGGACATCAGGTAGCTTTTAGACCTTCTGGGGACCCTCTGAGCAGAAAAAAAGTTCAAAAGGTCCCATATGGACCACTGTCTGGAGGTCCTGACTTGACTTTTTAACATCAGAAAGAGTCTATGAGGACATAATGTAGCTTTTGGACCTTCTGGGGACCCTCTGAGCAGAAAAAAAGTTCAAAAGGTCCCATATGGACCACTGTCTGGAGGACCTGACGACTTTTTAACATCAGAAAGAGTCTATGAGGACATCATGTAGCTTTTAGACCTTCTGGGGACCCTCTGAGGAGAAAAAAAGTTCAAAAGGTCCAATATGGACCACTGTCTGGAGGACCTGACTTGACTTTTTAACATCAAAAAGAGTCTATGAGGACATCAGGTAGCTTTTAGACCTTCTGGGGACCCTCTGAGCAGAAAAAAAATTCAAAAGGTCCCATATGGACCACTGTCTGGAGGACCTGACTTGACTTTTTAACATCAGAAAGAGTCTATGAGGACATCAGGTAGCTTTTAGACCTTCTGGGGACCCTCTGAGCAGAAAAAAAGTTCAAAAGGTCCCATATGGACCACTGTCTGGAGGACCTGACTTGACTTTTTAACATCAGATAGAGTCTATGAGGACATCAGGTAGCTTTTAGACCTTCTGGGGACCCTCTGAGCAGAAAAAAAGTTCAAAAGGTCCCATATGGACCACTGTCTGGAGGACCTGACTTGACTTTTTAACATCAGAAAGAGTCTATGAGGACATCATGTAGCTTTTAGACCTTCGGGGGACCCTCTGAGGAGACAAAAATTTTAAAAGGTCCCATATGGACCACTGTCTGGAGGACCTATCTTGACTTTTTAACATCAGAAAGAGTCTATGAGGACATCATGTAGCTTTTAGACCTTCTGGGGACCCTCTGAGCACAAAAAAAGTTCAAAAGGTCCCAGTCTGGCGGACTTGACTTGAGTTTTTAAAATCAGAAAGTTTCTATAAGGACATCATGTAGCTTTTAGACCTTCTGGGGACCCTCTGAGCAGAAAAAAAGTTCAAAGGTCCCATATGGACCACTGTCTGGAGGACCTGACTTGACTTTTTAACATCAGAAAGAGTCTATGAGGACATCATGTAGCTTTTAGACCTTCTGGGGACCCTCTGAGGAGAAAAAAGTTCAAAAGGTCCCATATGGACCACTGTCTGGAGGACCTGACTTGACTTTTTAACATCAGAAAGAGTCTATGAGGACATCAGGTAGCTTTTAGACCTTCTGGGGACCCTCTGAGCAGAAAAAAAGTTCAAAAGGTCCCATATGGACCACTGTCTGGAGGTCCTGACTTGACTTTTTAACATCAGAAAGAGTCTATGAAGACATCATTTAGCTTTTAGACCTTCTGGGGACCCTCTGAGGAGAAAAAAAGTTCAAAAGGTCCCATATGGACCACTGTCTGTAGGACCTGACTTGACTTTTTAACATCAGAAAGAGTCTATGATGACATCATGTAGCTTTTAGACCTTCTGGGGACCCTCTGAGCAGAAAAAAAGTTCAAAAGTTCCTAGTCTGGCGGACTTGACTTGACATTTTAACATCAGAAAGTTTCTATAAGGACATCATGTAGCTTTCAGACCTTCTCTGGACCCTTTGAGCAGAAACAAAGATCAAAAGGTCCCATATGGACTACTGTATGGCGGACTTGACTTGACGTTTTAACATCAGAAAGAGTCTATGAGGACATCATGTAGCTTTTAGACCTTCTGGGGACCCTCTGAGCAAAAAAAAAGTTCAAAGGTCCCATATGGACCACTGTCTGGAGGACCTGACTTGACTTTTTAACATCAAAAAGAGTCTATGAGGACATCAGGTAGCTTTTAGACCTTCTGGGGACCCTCTGAGCAGAAAAAAAGTTCAAAAGGTCCCATATGGACAACTGTCTGGAGGTCCTGACTTGACTTTTTAACATCAGAAAGAGTCTATGAGGACATAATGTATCTTTTGGACCTTCTGGGGACCCTCTGAGCAGAAAAAAAGTTCAAAAGGTCCCATATGGACCACTGTCTGGAGGACCTGACGACTTTTTAACATCAGAAAGAGTCTATGAGGACATCATGTAGCTTTTAGACCTTCTGGGGACCCTCTGAGGAGAAAAAAAGTTCAAAAGGTCCAATATGGACCACTGTCTGGAGGACCTGACTTGACTTTTTAACATCAAAAAGAGTCTATGAGGACATCAGGTAGCTTTTAGACCTTCTGGGGACCCTCTGAGCAGAAAAAAATTTCAAAAGGTCCCATATGGACCACTGTCTGGAGGACCTGACTTGACTTTTTAACATCAGAAAGAGTCTATGAGGACATCAGGTAGCTTTTAGACCTTCTGGGGACCCTCTGAGCAGAAAAAAAGTTCAAAAGGTCCCATATGGACCACTGTCTGGAGGACCTGACTTGACTTTTTAACATCAGATAGAGTCTATGAGGACATCAGGTAGCTTTTAGACCTTCTGGGGACCCTCTGAGCAGAAAAAAAGTTCAAAAGGTCCCATATGGACCACTGTCTGGAGGACCTGACTTGACTTTTTAACATCAGAAAGAGTCTATGAGGACATCATGTAGCTTTTAGACCTTCGGGGGACCCTCTGAGGAGACAAAAATTTTAAAAGGTCCCATATGGACCACTGTCTGGAGGTCCTATCTTGACTTTTTAACATCAAAAAGAGTCTATGAGGACATCATGTAGCTTTTAGACCTTCTGGGGACCCTCTGAGCAGAAAAAAGTTCAAAAGGTCCCATATGGACCACTGTCTGGAGGACCTGACTTGACTTTTTAACATCAGAAAGAGTCTATGAGGACATCATGTAGCTTTTAGACCTTCTGGGGACCCTCTGAGCACAAAAAAAGTTCAAAAGGTCCCAGTCTGGCGGACTTGACTTGAGTTTTTAACATCAGAAAGTTTCTATAAGGACATCATGTAGCTTTTAGACCTTCTGGGGACCCTCTGAGGAGAAAAAAAGTTCAAAGGTCCCATATGGACCACTGTCTGGAGGACCTGACTTGACTTTTTAACATCAGAAAGAGTCTATGAGGACATCATGTAGCTTTTAGACCTTCTGGGGACCCTCTGAGGAGAAAAAAAGTTCAAAAGGTCCCATATGGACCACTGTCTGGAGGACCTGACTTGACTTTTTAACATCAGAAAGAGTCTATGAGGACATCAGGTAGCTTTTAGACCTTCTGGGGACCCTCTGAGCAGAAAAAAAGTTCAAAAGGTCCCATATGGACCACTGTCTGGAGGTCCTGACTTGACTTTTTAACATCAGAAAGAGTCTATGAAGACATCATTTAGCTTTTAGACCTTCTGGGGACCCTCTGAGGAGAAAAAAAGTTCAAAAGGTCCCATATGGACCACTGTCTGTAGGACCTGACTTGACTTTTTAACATCAGAAAGAGTCTATGAGGACATCATGTAGCTTTTGGACCTTTTGGGGACCCTCTGAGCAGAAAAAAAGTTCAAAAGGTCCCATATGGACCACTGTCTGGAGGACCTGACGACTTTTTAACATCAGAAAGAGTCTATGAGGACATCATGTAGCTTTTAGACCTTCTGGGGACACTCTGAGCAAAAAAAAAGTTCAAAGGTCCCATATGGACCACTGTCTGGAGGATCTGACTTGACTTTTTAACATCAAAAAGAGTCTATGAGGACATCATGTAGCTTTTAGACCTTCTGGGGACCCTCTGAGGAGAAAAAAAGTTCAAAAGGTCCCATATGGACCACTGTATGGAGGACCTGACTTGACTTTTTAACATCAGATAGAGTCTATGAGGACATCAGGTAGCTTTTAGACCTTCTGGGGACCCTCTGAGCAGAAAAAAAGTTCAAAAGGTCCCATATGGACCACTGTCTGGAGGACCTGACTTGACTTTTTAACATCAGAAAGAGTCTATGAGGACATCATGTAGCTTTTAGACCTTCTGGGGACCCTCTTATCAGAAAAAAAGTTCAAAAGGTCCCATATGGACCACTGTCTGGAGGACCTGACTTGACTTTTTAACATCAGAAAGAGTCTATGAGGACATCATGTAGCTTTTAGACCTTCGGGGGACCCTCTGAGGAGACAAAAATTTTAAAAGGTCCCATATGGACCACTGTCTGGAGGTCCTAACTTGACTTTTTAACATCAGAAAGAGTCTATGAGGACATCATGTAGCTTTTAGACCTTCTGGGGACCCTCTGAGCAGAAAAAAGTTCAAAAGGTCCCATATGGACCACTGTCTGGAGGACCTGACTTGACTTTTTAACATCAGAAAGAGTCTATGAGGACATCATGTAGCTTTTAGACCTTCTGGGGACCCTCTGAGCACAAAAAAAGTTCAAAAGGTCCCAGTCTGGCGGACTTGACTTGACTTTTTAACATCAGAAAGTTTCTATGAGGACATCATGTAGCTTTTAGACCTTCTCCGGACCCTCTGAGCAGAAAAAAAGTTCAAAAGGCCCCATATGAACTACTCTATTTGTACTTAGGGACCCTCTGAGGAGAAAAAAGTTCAAAAGGTCCCAGTCTGGCGGACTTGACTTGACTTTTTAACATCAGAAAGTATCTATAAGGACATCATGTAGCTTTTAGACCTTCTGGGGACCCTCTGAGCAGAAAAAAAGTTCAAAGGTCCCATATGGACCACTGTCTGGAGGACCTGACTTGACTTTTTAACATCAGAAAGAGTCTATGAGGATATCATGTAGCTTTTAGACCTTCTGGGGACCCTCTGAGGAGAAAAAAAGTTCAAAAGGTCCCATATGGACCACTGTCTGGAGGACCTGACTTGACTTTTTAACATCAGAAAGAGTCTATGAGGACATCATGTAGCTTTTGGACCTTTTGGGGACCCTCTGAGCAGAAAAAAAGTTCAAAAGGTCCCATATGGACCACTGTCTGGAGGACCTGACGACTTATTAACATCAGAAAGAGTCTATGAGGACATCATGTAGCTTTTAGACCTTCTGGGGACCCTCTGAGCAAAAAAAAAGTTCAAAGGTCCCATATGGACCACTGTCTGGAGGATCTGACTTGACTTTTTAACATCAAAAAGAGTCTATGAGGACATCATGTAGCTTTTAGACCTTCTGGGGACCCTCTGAGGAGAAAAAAAGTTCAAAAGGTCCCATATGGACCACTGTCTGGAGGACCTGACTTGACTTTTTAACATCAGATAGAGTCTATGAGGACATCAGGTAGCTTTTAGACCTTCTGGGGACCCTCTGAGCAGAAAAAAAGTTCAAAAGGTCCCATATGGACCACTGTCTGGAGGACCTGACTTGACTTTTTAACATCAGAAAGAGTCTATGAGGACATCATGTAGCTTTTAGACCTTCTGGGGACCCTCTTATCAGAAAAAAAGTTCAAAAGGTCCCATATGGACCACTGTCTGGAGGACCTGACTTGACTTTTTAACATCAGAAAGAGTCTATGAGGACATCATGTAGCTTTTAGACCTTCGGGGGACCCTCTGAGGAGACAAAAATTTTAAAAGGTCCCATATGGACCACTGTCTGGAGGTCCTAACTTGACTTTTTAACATCAGAAAGAGTCTATGAGGACATCATGTAGCTTTTAGACCTTCTGGGGACCCTCTGAGCAGAAAAAAGTTCAAAAGGTCCCATATGGACCACTGTCTGGAGGACCTGACTTGACTTTTTAACATCAGAAAGAGTCTATGAGGACATCATGTAGCTTTTAGACCTTCTTGGGACCCTCTGAGCACAAAAAAAGTTCAAAAGGTCCCAGTCTGGCGGACTTGACTTGACTTTTTAACATCAGAAAGTTTCTATGAGGACATCATGTAGCTTTTAGACCTTCTCCGGACCCTCTGAGCAGAAAAAAAGTTCAAAAGGCCCCATATGAACTACTCTATTTGTACTTAGGGACCCTCTGAGGAGAAAAAAGTTCAAAAGGTCCCAGTCTGGCGGACTTGACTTGACTTTTTAACATCAGAAAGTATCTATAAGGACATCATGTAGCTTTTAGACCTTCTGGGGACCCTCTGAGCAGAAAAAAAGTTAAAAGGTCCCATATGGACCACTGTCTGGAGGACCTGACTTGACTTTTTAACATCAGAAAGAGTCTATGAGGATATCATGTAGCTTTTAGAACTTCTGGGGACCCTCTGAGGAGAAAAAAAGTTCAAAAGGTCCCATATGGACCACTGTCTGGAGGACCTGACTTGACTTTTTAACATCAGAAAGAGTCTATGAAGACATCATTTAGCTTTTAGACCTTCTGGGGACCCTCTGAGGAGAAAAAAAGTTCAAAAGGTCCCATATGGACCACTGTCTGTAGGACCTGACTTGACTTTTTAACATCAGAAAGAGTCTATGAGGACATCATGTAGCTTTTGGACCTTTTGGGGACCCTCTGAGCAGAAAAAAAGTTCAAAAGGTCCCATATGGACCACTGTCTGGAGGACCTGACGACTTTTTAACATCAGAAAGAGTCTATGATGACATCATGTAGCTTTTAGACCTTCTGAGGACCCTCTGAGCAGAAAAAAAGTTCAAAAGGTCCTAGTCTGGCGGACTTGACTTGACATTTTAACATCATAAAGTTTCTATAAGGACATCATGTAGCTTTCAGACCTTCTCTGGACCCTCTGAGCAGAAACAAAGATCAAAAGGTCCCACATGGACTACTGTATGGCGGACTTGACTTGACGTTGTAACATCAGAAAGAGTCTATGAGCACATCATGTAGCTTTTAGACCTTCTGGGGACCCTCTGAGCAAAAAAAAAAGTTCAAAGGTCCCATATGGACCACTGTCTGGAGGATCTGACATGACTTTTTAACATCAAAAAGAGTCTATGAGGACATCAGGTAGCTTTTAGACCTTCTGGGGACCCTCTGAGCAGAAAAAAAGTTCAAAAGGTCCCATATGGACCACTGTCTGGAGGTCCTGACTTGACTTTTTAACATCAGAAAGAGTCTATGAGGACATCATGTAGCTTTTGGAACTTCTGGGGACCCTCTGAGCAGAAAAAAAGTTCAAAAGGTCCCATATGGACCACTGTCTGGAGGACCTGACGACTTTTTAACATCAGAAAGAGTCTATGATGACATCATGTAGCTTTTAGACCTTCTGGGGACCCTCTGAGCAGAAAAAAAGTTTAAAAGGTCCTAGTCTGGCGGACTTGACTTGACATTTTAACATCAGAAAGTTTCTATAAGGACATCATGTAGCTTTCAGACCTTCTTTGGACCCTTTGAGCAGAAACAAAGATCAAAAGGTCCCATATGGACTACTGTATGGCGGACTTGACTTGACGTTTTAACATCAGAAAGAGTCTATGAGGACATCATGTAGCTTTTAGACCTTCTGGGGACCCTCTGAGCAAAAAAAAAGTTCAAAGGTCCCACATGGACCACTGTCTGGAGGACCTGACTTGACTTTTTAACATCTAAAAGAGTCTATGAGGACATCAGGTAGCTTTTAGACCTTCTGGGGACCCTCTGAGCAGAAAAAAAGTTCAAAAGGTCCCATATGGACCACTGTCTGGAGGACCTGACTTGACTTTTTAACATCAGAAAGAGTCTATGAGGACATCATGTAGCTTTTAGACCTTCTGGGGACCCTCTGAGCAGAAAAAAAGTTCAAAAGGTCCCATATGGACCACTGTCTGGAGGTCCTGACTTGACTTTTTAACATCAGAAAGTTTCTATAAGGACATCATGTAGCTTTCAGACCTTCTCTGGACCCTCTGAGCAGAAACAAAGATCAAAAGGTCCCATATGGACTACTGTATGGCGGACTTGACTTGACGTATTAACATCAGAAAGAGTCTATGAGGACATCATGTAGCTTTTAGACCTTCTGGGGACCCTCTGAGCAAAAAAAAAAGTTCAAAGGTCCCATATTGACCACTGTCTGGAGGATCTGACTTGACTTTTTAACATCAAAAAGAGTCTATGAGGACATCAGGTAGCTTTTAGACCTTCTGGGGACCCTCTGAGCAGAAAAAAAGTTCAAAAGGTCCCATATGGACCACTGTCTGGAGGACCTGACTTGACTTTTTAACATCAGAAAGAGTCTATGAGGACATCATGTAGCTTTTAGACCTTCTGGGGACCCTCTGAGCAGAAAAAAAGTTCAAAAGGTCCCATATGGACCACTGTCTGGAGGTCCTGACTTGACTTTTTAACATCAGAAAGTTTCTATAAGGACATCATGTAGCTTTCAGACCTTCTCTGGACCCTCTGAGCAGAAACAAAGATCAAAAGGTCCCATATGGACTACTGTATGGCGGACTTGACTTGACGTTTTAACATCAGAAAGAGTCTATGAGGACATCATGTAGCTTTTAGACCTTCTGGGGACCCTCTGAGCAGAAAAAATGTTCAAAAGGTCCCATATGGACCACTGTCTGGAGGACCTGACTTGACTTTTTAACATCAAAAAGAGTCTATGAGGACATCAGGTAGCTTTTAGACCTTCTGGGGACCCTCTGAGCAGAAAAAAATTTCAAAAGGTCCCATATGGACCACTGTCTGGAGGACCTGACTTGACTTTTTAACATCAGAAAGAGTCTATGAGGACATCATGTAGCTTTTAGACCTTCTGGGGACCCTCTGAGGAGAAAAAAAGTTCAAAAGGTCCCATATGGACCACTGTCTGGAGGTCCTGACTTGACTTTTTAACATCAGAAAGAGTCTATGAGGACATCATGTAGATTTTAGACCTTCTGGGGACCCTCTGAGGAGAAAAAAAGTTCAAAAGGTCCCATATGGACCACTGTCTGGAGGACCTGACTTGACTTTTTAACATCAGATATAGTCTATGAGGACATCAAGTAGCTTTTAGACCTTCTGGGGACCCTCTGAGCAGAAAAAAAGTTCAAAAGGTCCCATATGGACCACTGTCTGGAGGACCTGACTTGACTTTTTAACATCAGAAAGAGTCTATGAGGACATCATGTAGCTTTTAGACCTTCTGGGGACCCTCTTATCAGAAAAAAAGTTCAAAAGGTCCCATATGGACCACTGTCTGGAGGACCTGACTTGACTTTTTAACATCAGAAAGAGTCTATGAGGACATCATGTAGCTTTTAGACCTTCGGGGGACCCTCTGAGGAGACAAAAATTTTAAAAGGTCCCATATGGACCACTGTCTGGAGGTCCTAACTTGACTTTTTAACATCAGAAAGAGTCTATGAGGACATCATGTAGTTTTTAGACCTTCTGGGGACCCTCTGAGCACAAAAAAAGTTCAAAAGGTCCCAGTCTGGCGGACTTGACTTGACTTTTTAACATCAGAAAGTTTCTATGAGGACATCATGTAGCTTTTAGACCTTCTCCGGACCCTCTGAGCAGAAAAAAAGTTCAAAAGGCCCCATATGAACTACTCTATTTGTACTTAGGGACCCTCTGAGGAGAAAAAAGTTCAAAAGGTCCCAGTCTGGCGGACTTGACTTGACTTTTTAACATCAGAAAGTTTCTATAAGGACATCATGTAGCTTTTAGACCTTCTGGGCACAATCTGAGCAGAAAAAAAGTTCAAAGGTCCCATATGGACCACTGTCTGGAGGACCTGACTTGACTTTTTAACATCAGAAAGAGTCTATGAGGACATAATGTAGCTTTTAGACCTTCTGGGGACCCTCTGAGGAGAAAAAAAGTTCAAAAGGTCCCATATGGACAACTGTCTGGAGGACCTGACTTGACTTTTTAACATCAGAAAGAGTCTATGAGGACATCAGGTAGCTTTTAGACCTTCTGGGGACCCTCTGAGCAGAAAAAAAGTTCAAAAGGTCCCATATGGACCACTGTCTGGAGGTCCTGACTTGGCTTTTTAACATCAGAAAGAGTCTATGAAGACATCATTTAGCTTTTAGACCTTCTGGGGACCCTTTGAGGAGAAAAAAAGTTCAAAAGGTCCCATATGGACCACTGTCTGTAGGACCTGACTTGACTTTTTAACATCAGAAAGAGTCTATGAGGACATCATGTAGCTTTTGGACCTTTTGGGGACCCTCTGAGCAGAAAAAAAGTTCAAAAGGTCCCATATGGACCACTGTCTGGAGGACCTGACGACTTTTTAACATCAGACAGAGTCTATGATGACATCATGTAGCTTTTAGACCTTCTGAGGACCCTCTGAGCAGAAAAAAAGTTCAAAAGGTCCTAGTCTGGCGGACTTGACTTGACATTTTAACATCATAAAGTTTCTATAAGGACATCATGTAGCTTTCAGACCTTCTCTGGACCCTCTGAGCAGAAACAAAGATCAAAAGGTCCCATATGGACTACTGTATGGCGGACTTGACTTGACGTTTTAACATCAGAAAGAGTCTATGAGGACATCATGTAGCTTTTAGACCTTCTGGGGACCCTCTGAGCAAAAAAAAAGTTCAAAGGTCCCATATAGACCACTGTCTGGAGGATCTGACATGACTTTATAACATCAAAAAGAGTCTATGAGGACATCAGGTAGCTTTTAGACCTTCTGGGGACCCTCCGAGCAGAAAAAAAGTTCAAAAGGTCCCATATGGACCACTGTCTGGAGGTCCTGACTTGACTTTTTAACATCAGAAAGAGTCTATGAGGACATCATGTAGCTTTTAGACCTTCTGGGGACCCTCTGAGGATAAAAAAAGTACAAAAGGTCCCATATGGACCACTGTCTGGAGGACCTGACTTGACTTTTTAACTTCAGAAAGAGTCTATGAGGACATAAGGTAGCTTTTAGACCTTCAGGGGACCCTCTCAGCAAAAAAAAAGTTCAAAGGTCCCATATGGACCACTGTCTGGAGGATCTGACTTGACTTTTTAACATCAAAAAGAGTCTATGAGGAAATCAGGTAGCTTTTAGACCTTCTGGGGACCCTCTGAGCAGAAAAAAAGTTCAAAAGGTCCCATATGGACCACTGTCTGGAGGACCTGACCTGAATTTTTAACATCAGAAAGAGTCTATGAGGACATCATGTAGCTTTTAGACCTTCTGGGGACCCTCTGAGCAGAAAAAAAGTTCAAAAGGTCCCATATGGACCACTGTCTGGAGGTCCTGACTTGACTTTTTAACATCAGAAAGTTTCTATAAGGACATCATGTAGCTTTCAGACCTTCTCTGGACCCTCTGAGCAGAAACAAAGATCAAAAGGTCCCATATGGACTACTTTATGGCGGACTTGACTTGACGTTTTAACATCAGAAAGAGTCTATGAGGACATCATGTAGCTTTTAGACCTTCTGGGGACCCTCTGAGGAGAAAAAAAGTTCAAAAGGTCCCATATGGACCACTGTCTTGAGGTCCTGACTTGACTTTTTAACATCAGAAAGAGTCTATGAGGACATCATGTAGCTTTTGGACTTTCTGGGGACCCTCTGAGCAGAAAAAAAGTTCAAAAGGTCCCATATGGACCACTGTCTGGAGGACCTGACGACTTTTTAACATCAGAAAGAGTCTATGATGACATCATGTAGCTTTTAGACCTTCTGGGGAACCTCTGAGCAGAAAAAAAGTTAAAAAAGTCCTAGTCTGGCGGACTTGACTTGACGTTTTAACATCAGAAAGAGTCTATGAGGACATCATGTAGCTTTTAGACCTTCTGGGGACCCTCTGAGCAAAAAAAAAGTTCAAAGGTCCCATATGGACCACTGTCTGGAGGATCTGACTTGACTTTTTAACATCAAAAAGAGTCTATGAGGACATCAGGTAGCTTTTAGACCTTCTGGGGACCCTCTGAGCAGAAAAAAAGTTCAAAAGGTCCCATATGGACCACTGTCTGGAGGACCTGACTTGACTTTTTAACATAAGAAAGAGTCTATGAGGACATCATGTAGCTTTTAGACCTTCTGGGGACCCTCTTATCAGAAAAAAAGTTCAAAAGGTCCCATATGGACCACTGTCTGGAGGACCTGACTTGACTTTTTAACATCAGAAAGAGTCTATGAGGACATCATGTAGCTTTTAGACCTTCGGGGGACCCTCTGAGGAGACAAAAATTTTAAAAGGTCCCATATGGACCACTGTCTTGAGGTCCTAACTTGACTTTTTAACATCAGAAAGAGTCTATGAGGACATCATGTAGCTTTTAGACCTTCTGGGGACCCTCTGAGCAGAAAAAAGTTCAAAAGGTCCCATATGGACCACTGTCTGGAGGACCTGACTTGACTTTTTAACATCAGAAAGAGTCTATGAGGACATCATGTAGCTTTTAGACCTTCTGGGGACCCTCTGAGCACAAAAAAAGTTCAAAAGGTCCCAGTCTGGCGGACTTGACTTGACTTTTTAACATCAGAAAGTTTCTATGAGGACATCATGTAGCTTTTAGACCTTCTCCGGACCCTCTGAGCAGAAAAAAAGTTCAAAAGGCCCCATATGAACTACTCTATTTGTACTTAGGGACCCTCTGAGGAGAAAAAAGTTCAAAAGTTCCCAGTCTGGCGGACTTGACTTGACTTATTAACATCAGAAAGTTTCTATGAGGACATCATGTAGCTTTTAGACCTTCTGGGGACCCTCTGAGCAGAAAAAAAGTTCAAAAGGTCCCATATGGACCACTGTCTGGAGGACCTGACTTGACTTTTTAACATAAGAAAGAGTCTATAAGGACATCATGTAGCTTTTAGACCTTCTGGGGACCCTCTGAGTAGAAAAAAAGTTCAAAGGTCCCATATGGACCACTGTCTGGAGGACCTGACTTGACTTTTTAACATCAGAAAGAGTCTATGAGGACATCATGTAGCTTTTAGACCTTCTGGGGACCCTCTGAGGAGAAAAAAAGTTCAAAAGGTCCCATATGGACCACTGTCTGGAGGACCTGACTTGACTTTTTAACATCAGAAAGAGTCTATGAGGACATCAGGTAGCTTTTAGACCTTATTGGGACCCTCTGAGCAGAAAAAAAGTTCAAAAGGTCCCATATGGACCACTGTCTGGAGGTCCTGACTTGACTTTTTAACATCAGAAAGAGTCTATGAAGACATCATTTAGCTTTTAGACCTTCTTGGGACCCTCTGAGGAGAAAAAAAGTTCAAAAGGTCCCATATGGACTACTGTCTGGAGGACCTGACTTGACTTTTTAACATCAGAAAGAGTCTATGAGGACATCATGTAGCTTTTAGACCTTCTGGGGACCCTCTGAGCACAAAAAAAGTTCAAAAGGTCCCAGTCTGGCGGACTTGACTTGACTTTTTAACATCAGAAAGTTTCTATGAGGACATCATGTAGCTTTTAGACCTTCTCCGGACCCTCTGAGCAGAAAAAAAGTTCAAAAGGCCCCATATGAACTACTCTATTTGTACTTAGGGACCCTCTGAGGAGAAAAAAGTTCAAAAGGTCCCAGTCTGGCGGACTTGACTTGACTTTTTAACATCAGAAAGTTTCTATAAGGACATCATGTAGCTTTTAGACCTTCTGGGAACCCTCTGAGCAGAAAAAAAGTTCAAAGGTCCCATATGGACCACTGTCTGGAGGACCTGACTTGACTTTTTAACATCAGAAAGAGTCTATGAGGACATCATGTAGCTTTTAGACCTTCTGGGGACCCTCTGAGGAGAAAAAAAGTTCAAAAGGTCCCATATGGACCACTGTCTGGAGGACCTGACTTGACTTTTTAACATCAGAAAGAGTCTATGAGGACATCAGGTAGCTTTTAGACCTTCTGGGGACCCTCTGAGCAGAAAAAAAGTTCAAAAGGTCCCATATGGACCACTGTCTGGAGGTCCTGACTTGACTTTTTAACATCAGAAAGAGTCTATGAAGACATCATTTAGCTTTTAGACCTTCTTGGGACCCTCTGAGGAGAAAAAAAGTTCAAAAGGTCCCATATGGACCACTGTCTGTAGGACCTGACTTACTTTTTAACATCAGAAAGAGTCTATGAGGACATCATGTAGCTTTTGGACCTTTTGGGGACCCTCTGAGCAGAAAAAAAGTTCAAAAGGTCCCATATGGACCACTGTCTGGAGGACCTGACGACTTTTTAACATCAGAAAGAGTCTATGATGACATCATGTAGCTTTTAGACCTTCTGAGGACCCTCTGAGCAGAAAAAAAGTTCAAAAGGTCCTAGTCTGGCGGACTTGACTTGACATTTTAACATCATAAAGTTTCTATAAGGACATCATGTAGCTTTCAGACCTTCTCTGGACCCTCTGAGCAGAAACAAAGATCAAAAGGTCCCATATGGACTACTGTATGGCGGACTTGACTTGACGTTTTAACATCAGAAAGAGTCTATGAGGACATCATGTAGCTTTTAGACCTTCTGGGGACCCTCTGAGCAAAAAAAAGTTCAAAGGTCCCATATGGACCACTGTCTGGAGGATCTGACTTGACTTTTTAACATCAAAAAGAGTCTATGAGGACATCAGGTAGCTTTTTGACCTTCTGGGGACCATCTGAGCAGAAAAAAAGTTCAAAAGGTCCCATATGGACCACTGTCTGGAGGTCCTGACTTGACTTTTTAACATCAGAAAGAGTCTGTGAGGACATCATGTAGCTTTTAGACCTTCTGGGGACCCTCTGAGGATAAAAAAAAATTCAAAAGGTCCCATATGGACCACTGTCTGGAGGACCTGACTTGACTTTTTAACATCAGAAAGAGTCTATGAGGACATCAGGTAGCTTTTAGACCTTCTGGGGACCCTCTTATCAGAAAAAAAGTTCAAAAGGTCCCATATGGACCACTGTCTGGAGGTCCTGACTTGACTTTTTAACATCAGAAAGAGTCTATGAGGACATCATGTAGCTTTTGGACCTTCTGGGGACCCTCTGAGCAGAAAAAAAGTTCAAAAGGTCCCATATGGACCACTGTCTGGAGGACCTGACTTGACTTTTTAACATCAGAAAGAGTCTATGATGACATCATGTAGCTTTTAGACCTTCTGGGGACCCTCTGAGCAGAAAAAAAGTTCAAAAGGTCCTAGTCTGGCGGACTTGACTTGACATTTTAACATCAGAAAGTTTCTATAAGGACATCATGTAGCTTTCAGACCTTCTCTGGACCCTTTGAGCAGAAACAAAGATCAAAAGGTCCCATATGGACTATTGTATGGCGGACTTGACTTGACGTTTTAACATCAGAAAGAGTCTATGAGGACATCATGTAGCTTTTAGACCTTCTGGGGACCCTCTGAGCAAAAAAAAAGTTCAAAGGTCCCATATGGACCACTGTCTGGAGGACCTGACTTGACTTTTTAACATCAGAAAGAGTCTATGAGGACATCATGTAGCTTTTAGACCTTCTGGGGACCCTCTGAGGAGAAAAAAAGTTCAAAAGGTCCCATATGGACCACTGTCTGGAGGACCTGACTTGACTTTTTAACATCAGAAAGAGTCTATGAGGACATCAGGTAGCTTTTAGACCTTCTGGGGACCCTCTGAGCAGAAAAAAAGTTCAAAAGGTCCCATATGGACCACTGTCTGGAGGTCCTGACTTGACTTTTTAACATCAGAAAGAGTCTATGAAGACATCATTTAGCTTTTAGACCTTCTTGGGACCCTCTGAGGAGAAAAAAAGTTCAAAAGGTCCCATATGGACCACTGTCTGTAGGACCTGACTTACTTTTTAACATCAGAAAGAGTCTATGAGGACATCATGTAGCTTTTGGACCTTTTGGGGACCCTCTGAGCAGAAAAAAAGTTCAAAAGGTCCCATATGGACCACTGTCTGGAGGACCTGACGACTTTTTAACATCAGAAAGAGTCTATGATGACATCATGTAGCTTTTAGACCTTCTGAGGACCCTCTGAGCAGAAAAAAAGTTCAAAAGGTCCTAGTCTGGCGGACTTGACTTGACATTTTAACATCATAAAGTTTCTATAAGGACATCATGTAGCTTTCAGACCTTCTCTGGACCCTCTGAGCAGAAACAAAGATCAAAAGGTCCCATATGGACTACTGTATGGCGGACTTGACTTGACGTTTTAACATCAGAAAGAGTCTATGAGGACATCATGTAGCTTTTAGACCTTCTGGGGACCCTCTGAGCAAAAAAAAGTTCAAAGGTCCCATATGGACCACTGTCTGGAGGATCTGACTTGACTTTTTAACATCAAAAAGAGTCTATGAGGACATCAGGTAGCTTTTAGACCTTCTGGGGACCATCTGAGCAGAAAAAAAGTTCAAAAGGTCCCATATGGACCACTGTCTGGAGGTCCTGACTTGACTTTTTAACATCAGAAAGAGTCTATGAGGACATCATGTAGCTTTTAGACCTTCTGGGGACCCTCTGAGGATAAAAAAAAATTCAAAAGGTCCCATATGGACCACTGTCTGGAGGACCTGACTTGACTTTTTAACATCAGAAAGAGTCTATGAGGACATCAGGTAGCTTTTAGACCTTCTGGGGACCCTCTTATCAGAAAAAAAGTTCAAAAGGTCCCATATGGACCACTGTCTGGAGGTCCTGACTTGACTTTTTAACATCAGAAAGAGTCTATGAGGACATCATGTAGCTTTTGGACCTTCTGGGGACCCTCTGAGCAGAAAAAAAGTTCAAAAGGTCCCATATGGACCACTGTCTGGAGGACCTGACTTGACTTTTTAACATCAGAAAGAGTCTATGATGACATCATGTAGCTTTTAGACCTTCTGGGGACCCTCTGAGCAGAAAAAAAGTTCAAAAGGTCCTAGTCTGGCGGACTTGACTTGACATTTTAACATCAGAAAGTTTCTATAAGGACATCATGTAGCTTTCAGACCTTCTCTGGACCCTTTGAGCAGAAACAAAGATCAAAAGGTCCCATATGGACTACTGTATGGCGGACTTGACTTGACGTTTTAACATCAGAAAGAGTCTTTGAGGACATCATGTAGCTTTTAGACCTTCTGGGGACCCTCTGAGCAAAAAAAAAAGTTCAAAGGTCCCATATGGACCACTGTCTGGAGGACCTGACTTGACTTTTTAACATCAAAAAGAGTCTATGAGGACATCAGGTAGCTTTTAGACCTTCTGGGGACCCTCTGAGCAGAAAAAAAGTTCAAAAGGTCCCATATGGACCACTGTCTGGAGGACCTGACCTGACTTTTTAACATCAGACAGAGTCTATGAGGACATCATGTAGCTTTTAGACCTTCTGGGGACCCTCTGAGCAGAAAAAAAGTTCAAAAGGTCCCATATGGACCACTGTCTGGAGGTCCTGACTTGACTTTTTAACATCATAAAGTTTCTATAAGGACATCATGTAGCTTTCAGACCTTCTCTGGACCCTCTGAGCAGAAACAAAGATCAAAAGGTCCCATATGGACTACTGTATGGCGGACTTGACTTGACGTTTTAACATCAGAAAGAGTCTATGAGGACATCATGTAGCTTTTAGACCTTCTGGGGACCCTCTGAGGAGAAAAAAAGTTCAAAAGGTCCCATATGGACCACTGTCTGGAGGACCTGACTTGACTTTTTAACATCAGAAAGAGTCTATGAGGACATCATGTAGCTTTTAGACCTTCTGGGGACCCTCTGAGGAGAAAAAAAGTTCAAAAGGTCCCATATGGACCACTGTCTGGAGGACCTGACTTGACTTTTTAACATCAGAAAGAGTCTATGAGGACATCAGGTAGCTTTTAGACCTTCTGGGGACCCTCTGAGCAGAAAAAAAAGTTCAAAAGGTCCCATATGGACCACTGTCTGGAGGTCCTGACTTGACTTTTTAACATCAGAAAGAGTCTATGAAGACATCATTTAGCTTTTAGACCTTCTTGGGACCCTCTGAGGAGAAAAAAAGTTCAAAAGGTCCCATATGGACCACTGTCTGTAGGACCTGACTTGACTTTTTAACATCAGAAAGAGTCTATGAGGACATCATGTAGCTTTTGGACCTTTTGGGGACCCTATGAGCAGAAAAAAAGTTCAAAAGGTCCCATATGGACCACTGTCTGGAGGACCTGACGACTTTTTAACATCAGAAAGAGTCTATGATGACATCATGTAGCTTTTAGACCTTCTGAGGACCCTCTGAGCAGAAAAAAAGTTCAAAAGGTCCTAGTCTGGCGGACTTGACTTGACATTTTAACATCATAAAGTTTCTATAAGGACATCATGTAGCTTTCAGACCTTCTCTGGACCCTCTGACCAGCAACAAAGATCAAAAGGTCCCATATGGACTACTGTATGGCGGACTTGACTTGACGTTTTAACATCAGAAAGAGTCTATGAGGACATCATGTAGCTTTTAGACCTTCTGGGGACCCTCTGAGCAAAAAAAAAGTTCAAAGGTCCCATATGGACCACTGTCTGGAGGATCTGACTTGACTTTTTAACATCAAAAAGAGTCTATGAGGACATCAGGTAGCTTTTAGACCTTCTGGGGACCCTCTGAGCAGAAAAAAAGTTCAAAAGGTCCCATATGGACCACTGTCTGGAGGTCCTGACTTGACTTTTTAACATCAGAAAGAGTCTATGAGTTCATCATGTAGCTTTTAGACCTTCTGGGGACCCTCTGAGGATAAAAAAAAGTTCAAAAGGTCCCATATGGACCACTGTCTGGAGGACCTGACTTGACTTTTTAACATCAGAAAGAGTCTATGAGGACATCAGGTAGCTTTTAGACCATCTGGGGACCCTCTGAGCAGAAAAAAAGTTCAAAAGGTCCCATATGGACCACTGTCTGGAGGTCCTGACTTGACTTTTTAACATCAGAAAGAGTCTATGAGGACATCATGTAGCTTTTGGACCTTCTGGGGACCCTCTGAGCAGAAAAAAAGTTCAAAAGGTCCCATATGGACCACTGTCTGGAGGACCTGACGACTTTTTAACATCAGAAAGAGTCTATGATGACATCATGTAGCTTTTAGACCTTCTGGGGACCCTCTGAGCAGAAAAAAAGTTCAAAAGGTCCTAGTCTGGCGGACTTGACTTGACATTTTAACATCAGAAAGTTTCTATAAGGACATCATGTAGCTTTCAGACCTTCTCTGGACCCTCTGAGCAGAAACAAAGATCAAAAGGTCCCATATGGACTACAGTATGGCGGACTTGACTTGACGTTGTAACATCAGAAAGAGTCTATGAGGACATCATGTAGCTTTTAGACCTTCTGGGGACCCTCTGAGCAAAAAAAAAGTTCAAAGGTCCCATATGGACCACTGTCTGGAGGATCTGACATGACTTTTTAACATCAAAAAGAGTCTATGAGGACATCAGGTAGCTTTTAGACCTTCTGGGGACCCTCTGAGCAGAAAAAAAGTTCAAAAGGTCCCATATGGACCACTGTCTGGAGGTCCTGACTTGACTTTTTAACATCAGAAAGAGTCTATGAGGACATCATGTAGCTTTTAGACCTTCTGGGGACCCTCTGAGGATAAAAAAAAGTTCAAAAGGTCCCATATGGACCACTGTCTGGAGGACCTGACTTGACTTTTTAACATCAGAAAGAGTCTATGAGGACATCAGGTAGCTTTTAGACCTTCTGGGGACCCTCTGAGCAGAAAAAAAGTTCAAAAGGTCCCATATGGACCACTGTCTGGAGGTCCTGACTTGACTTTTTAACATCAGAAAGAGTCTATGAGGACATCATGTAGCTTTTGGAACTTCTGGGGACCCTCTGAGCAGAAAAAAAGTTCAAAAGGTCCCATATGGACCACTGTCTGGAGGACCTGACGACTTTTTAACATCAGAAAGAGTCTATGATGACATCATGTAGCTTTTAGACCTTCTGGGGACCCTCTGAGCAGAAAAAAAGTTTAAAAGGTCCTAGTCTGGCGGACTTGACTTGACATTTTAACATCAGAAAGTTTCTATAAGGACATCATGTAGCTTTCAGACCTTCTTTGGACCGTTTGAGCAGAAACAAAGATCAAAAGGTCCCATATGGACTACTGTATGGCGGACTTGACTTGACGTTTTAACATCAGAAAGAGTCTATGAGGACATCATGTAGCTTTTAGACCTTCTGGGGACCCTCTGAGCAAAAAAAAAGTTCAAAGGTCCCACATGGACCACTGTCTGGAGGACCTGACTTGACTTTTTAACATCTAAAAGAGTCTATGAGGACATCAGGTAGCTTTTAGACCTTCTGGGGACCCTCTGAGCAGAAAAAAAGTTCAAAAGGTCCCATATGGACCACTGTCTGGAGGACCTGACTTGACTTTTTAACATCAGAAAGAGTCTATGAGGACATCATGTAGCTTTTAGACCTTCTGGGGACCCTCTGAGCAGAAAAAAAGTTCAAAAGGTCCCATATGGACCACTGTCTGGAGGTCCTGACTTGACTTTTTAACATCAGAAAGTTTCTATAAGGACATCATGTAGCTTTCAGACCTTCTCTGGACCCTCTGAGCAGAAACAAAGATCAAAAGGTCCCATATGGACTACTGTATGGCGGACTTGACTTGACGTTTTAACATCAGAAAGAGTCTATGAGGACATCATGTAGCTTTTAGACCTTCTGGGGACCCTCTGAGCAGAAAAAAAGTTCAAAAGGTCCCATATGGACCACTGTCTGGAGGACCTGACGACTTTTTAACATCAGAAAGAGTCTATGATGACATCATGTAGCTTTTAGACCTTCTGGGGACCCTCTGAGGAGAAAAAAAGTTCAAAAGGTCCAATATGGACCACTGTCTGGAGGACCTGACTTGACTTTTTAACATCAAAAAGAGTCTATGAGGACATCAGGTAGCTTTTAGACCTTCTGGGGACCCTCTGAGCAGAAAAAAATTTCAAAAGGTCCCATATGGACCACTGTCTGGAGGACCTGACTTGACTTTTTAACATCAGAAAGAGTCTATGAGGACATCATGTAGCTTTTAGACCTTCTGGGGACCCTCTGAGGAGAAAAAAAGTTCAAAAGGTCCCATATGGACCACTGTCTGGAGGTCCTGACTTGACTTTTTAACATCAGAAAGAGTCTATGAGGACATCATGTAGATTTTAGACCTTCTGGGGACCCTCTGAGGAGAAAAAAAGTTCAAAAGGTCCCATATGGACCACTGTCTGGAGGACCTGACTTGACTTTTTAACATCAGATATAGTCTATGAGGACATCATGTAGCTTTTGGAACTTCTGGGGACCCTCTGAGCAGAAAAAAAGTTCAAAAGGTCCCATATGGACCACTGTCTGGAGGACCTGACGACTTTTTAACATCAGAAAGAGTCTATGAGTTCATCATGTAGCTTTTAGACCTTCTGGGGACCCTCTGAGGATAAAAAAAAGTTCAAAAGGTCCCATATGGACCACTGTCTGGAGGACCTGACTTGACTTTTTAACATCAGAAAGAGTCTATGAGGACATCAGGTAGCTTTTAGACCATCTGGGGACCCTCTGAGCAGAAAAAAAGTTCAAAAGGTCCCATATGGACCACTGTCTGGAGGTCCTGACTTGACTTTTTAACATCAGAAAGAGTCTATGAGGACATCATGTAGCTTTTGGACCTTCTGGGGACCCTCTGAGCAGAAAAAAAGTTCAAAAGGTCCCATATGGACCACTGTCTGGAGGACCTGACGACTTTTTAACATCAGAAAGAGTCTATGATGACATCATGTAGCTTTTAGACCTTCTGGGGACCCTCTGAGCAGAAAAAAAGTTTAAAAGGTCCTAGTCTGGCGGACTTGACTTGACATTTTAACATCAGAAAGTTTCTATAAGGACATCATGTAGCTTTCAGACCTTCTTTGGACCCTTTGAGCAGAAACAAAGATCAAAAGGTCCCATATGGACTACTGTATGGCGGACTTGACTTGACGTTTTAACATCAGAAAGAGTCTATGAGGACATCATGTAGCTTTTAGACCTTCTGGGGACCCTCTGAGCAAAAAAAAAGTTCAAAGGTCCCACATGGACCACTGTCTGGAGGACCTGACTTGACTTTTTAACATCTAAAAGAGTCTATGAGGACATCAGGTAGCTTTTAGACCTTCTGGGGACCCTCTGAGCAGAAAAAAAGTTCAAAAGGTCCCATATGGACCACTGTCTGGAGGACCTGACTTGACTTTTTAACATCAGAAAGAGTCTATGAGGACATCATGTAGCTTTTAGACCTTCTGGGGACCCTCTGAGCAGAAAAAAAGTTCAAAAGGTCCCATATGGACCACTGTCTGGAGGTCCTGACTTGACTTTTTAACATCAGAAAGTTTCTATAAGGACATCATGTAGCTTTCAGACCTTCTCTGGACCCTCTGAGCAGAAACAAAGATCAAAAGGTCCCATATGGACTACTGTATGGCGGACTTGACTTGACGTTTTAACATCAGAAAGAGTCTATGAGGACATCATGTAGCTTTTAGACCTTCTGGGGACCCTCTGAGCAAAAAAAAAAGTTCAAAGGTCCCATATTGACCACTGTCTGGAGGATCTGACTTGACTTTTTAACATCAAAAAGAGTCTATGAGGACATCAGGTAGCTTTTAGACCTTCTGGGGACCCTCTGAGCAGAAAAAAAGTTCAAAAGGTCCCATATGGACCACTGTCTGGAGGTCCTGACTTGACTTTTTAACATCAGAAAGTTTCTATAAGGACATCATGTAGCTTTCAGACCTTCTCTGGACCCTCTGAGCAGAAACAAAGATCAAAAGGTCCCATATGGACTACTGTATGGCGGACTTGACTTGACGTTTTAACATCAGAAAGAGTCTATGAGGACATCATGTAGCTTTTAGACCTTCTGGGGACCCTCTGAGCAGAAAAAAAGTTCAAAAGGTCCCATATGGACCACTGTCTGGAGGACCTGACGACTTTTTAACATCAGAAAGAGTCTATGATGACATCATGTAATTTTTAGACCTTCTGGGGACCCTCTGAGGAGAAAAAAAGTTCAAAAGGTCCAATATGGACCACTGTCTGGAGGACCTGACTTGACTTTTTAACATCAAAAAGAGTCTATGAGGACATCAGGTAGCTTTTAGACCTTCTGGGGACCCTCTGAGCAGAAAAAAATTTCAAAAGGTCCCATATGGACCACTGTCTGGAGGACCTGACTTGACTTTTTAACATCAGAAAGAGTCTATGAGGACATCATGTAGCTTTTAGACCTTCTGGGGACCCTCTGAGGAGAAAAAAAGTTCAAAAGGTCCCATATGGACCACTGTCTGGAGGTCCTGACTTGACTTTTTAACATCAGAAAGAGTCTATGAGGACATCATGTAGATTTTAGACCTTCTGGGGACCCTCTGAGGAGAAAAAAAGTTCAAAAGGTCCCATATGGACCACTGTCTGGAGGACCTGACTTGACTTTTTAACATCAGATATAGTCTATGAGGACATCAAGTAGCTTTTAGACCTTCTGGGGACCCTCTGAGCAGAAAAAAAGTTCAAAAGGTCCCATATGGACCACTGTCTGGAGGACCTGACTTGACTTTTTAACATCAGAAAGAGTCTATGAGGACATCATGTAGCATTTAGACCTTCTGGGGACCCTCTTATCAGAAAAAAAGTTCAAAAGGTCCCATATGGACCACTGTCTGGAGGACCTGACTTGACTTTTTAACATCAGAAAGAGTCTATCAGGACATCATGTAGCTTTTAGACCTTCGGGGGACCCTCTGAGGAGACAAAAATTTTAAAAGGTCCCATATGGACCACTGTCTGGAGGTCCTAACTTGACTTTTTAACATCAGAAAGAGTCTATGAGGACATCATGTAGCTTTTAGACCTTCTGGGGACCCTCTGAGCACAAAAAAAGTTCAAAAGGTCCCAGTCTGGCGGACTTGACTTGACTTTTTAACATCAGAAAGTTTCTATGAGGACATCATGTAGCTTTTAGACCTTCTCCGGACCCTCTGAGCAGAAAAAAAGTTCAAAAGGCCCCATATGAACTACTCTATTTGTACTTAGGGACCCTCTGAGGAGAAAAAAGTTCAAAAGGTCCCAGTCTGGCGGACTTGACTTGACTTTTTAACATCAGAAAGTTTCTATAAGGACATCATGTAGCTTTTAGACCTTCTGGGCACAATCTGAGCAGAAAAAAAGTTCAAAGGTGCCATATGGACCACTGTCTGGAGGACCTGACTTGACTTTTTAACATCAGAAAGAGTCTATGAGGACATAATGTAGCTTTTAGACCTTCTGGGGACCCTCTGAGGAGAAAAAAAGTTCAAAAGGTCCCATATGGACCACTGTCTGGAGGACCTGACTTGACTTTTTAACATCAGAAAGAGTCTATGAGGACATCAGGTAGCTTTTAGACCTTCTGGGGACCCTCTGAGCAGAAAAAAAGTTCAAAAGGTCCCATATGGACCACTGTCTGGAGGTCCTGACTTGGCTTTTTAACATCAGAAAGAGTCTATGAAGACATCATTTAGCTTTTAGACCTTCTGGGGACCCTCTGAGGAGAAAAAAAGTTCAAAAGGTCCCATATGGACCACTGTCTGTAGGACCTGACTTGACTTTTTAACATCAGAAAGAGTCTATGAGGACATCATGTAGCTTTTGGACCTTTTGGGGACCCTCTGAGCAGAAAAAAAGTTCAAAAGGTCCCATATGGACCACTGTCTGGAGGACCTGACGACTTTTTAACATCAGACAGAGTCTATGATGACATCATGTAGCTTTTAGACCTTCTGAGGACCCTCTGAGCAGAAAAAAAGTTCAAAAGGTCCTAGTCTGGCGGACTTGACTTGACATTTTAACATCATAAAGTTTCTATAAGGACATCATGTAGCTTTCAGACCTTCTCTGGACCCTCTGAGCAGAAACAAAGATCAAAAGGTCCCATATGGACTACTGTATGGCGGACTTGACTTGACGTTTTAACATCAGAAAGAGTCTATGAGGACATCATGTAGCTTTTAGACCTTCTGGGGACCCTCTGAGCAAAAAAAAAGTTCAAAGGTCCCATATGGACCACTGTCTGGAGGATCTGACATGACTTTATAACATCAAAAAGAGTCTATGAGGACATCAGGTAGCTTTTAGACCTTCTGGGGACCCTCTGAGCAGAAAAAAAGTTCAAAAGGTCCCATATGGACCACTGTCTGGAGGTCCTGACTTGACTTTTTAACATCAGAAAGAGTCTATGAGGACATCATGTAGCTTTTAGACCTTCTGGGGACCCTCTGAGGATAAAAAAAGTACAAAAGGTCCCATATGGACCACTGTCTGGAGGACCTGACTTGACTTTTTAACTTCAGAAAGAGTCTATGAGGACATCAGGTAGCTTTTAGACCTTCTGGGGACCCTCTCAGCAAAAAAAAAGTTCAAAGGTCCCATATGGACCACTGTCTGGAGGATCTGACTTGACTTTTTAACATCAAAAAAGAGTCTATGAGGAAATCAGGTAGCTTTTAGACCTTCTGGGGACCCTCTGAGCAGAAAAAAAGTTCAAAAGGTCCCATATGGACCACTGTCTGGAGGACCTGACCTGAATTTTTAACATCAGAAAGAGTCTATGAGGACATCATGTAGCTTTTAGACCTTCTGGGGACCATCTGAGCAGAAAAAAAGTTCAAAAGGTCCCATATGGACCACTGTCTGGAGGTCCTGACTTGACTTTTTAACATCAGAAAGTTTCTATAAGGACATCATGTAGCTTTCAGACCTTCTCTGGACCCTCTGAGCAGAAACAAAGATCAAAAGGTCCCATATGGACTACTGTATGGCGGACTTGACTTGACGTTTTAACATCAGAAAGAGTCTATGAGGACATCATGTAGCTTTTAGACCTTCTGGGGACCCTCTGAGGAGAAAAAAAGTTCAAAAGGTCCCATATGGACCACTGTCTGGAGGTCCTGACTTGACTTTTTAACATCAGAAAGAGTCTATGAGGACATCATGTAGCTTTTGGACTTTCTGGGGACCCTCTGAGCAGAAAAAAAGTTCAAAAGGTCCCATATGGACCACTGTCTGGAGGACCTGACGACTTTTTAACATCAGAAAGAGTCTATGATGACATCATGTAGCTTTTAGACCTTCTGGGGAACCTCTGAGCAGAAAAAAAGTTCAAAAAGTCCTAGTCTGGCGGACTTGACTTGACGTTTTAACATCAGAAAGAGTCTATGAGGACATCATGTAGCTTTTAGACCTTCTGGGGACCCTCTGAGCAAAAAAAAAGTTCAAAGGTCCCATATGGACCACTCTCTGGAGGATCTGACTTGACTTTTTAACATCAAAAAGAGTCTATGAGGACATCAGGTAGCTTTTAGACCTTCTGGGGACCCTCTGAGCAGAAAAAAAGTTCAAAAGGTCCCATATGGACCACTGTCTGGAGGACCTGACTTGACATTTTAACATAAGAAAGAGTCTATGAGGACATCATGTAGCTTTTAGACCTTCTGGGGACCCTCTTATCAGAAAAAAAGTTCAAAAGGTCCCATATGGACCACTATCTGGAGGACCTGACTTGACTTTTTAACATCAGAAAGAGTCTATGAGGACATCATGTAGCTTTTAGACCTTCGGGGGACCCTCTGAGGAGACAAAAATTTTAAAAGGTCCCATATGGACCACTGTCTTGAGGTCCTAACTTGACTTTTTAACATCAGAAAGAGTCTATGAGGACATCATGTAGCTTTTAGACCTTCTGGGGACCCTCTGAGCAGAAAAAAGTTCAAAAGGTCCCATATGGACCACTGTCTGGAGGACCTGACTTGACTTTTTAACATCAGAAAGAGTCTATGAGGACATCATGTAGCTTTTAGACCTTCTGGGGACCCTCTGAGCACAAAAAAAGTTCAAAAGGTCCCAGTCTGGCGGACTTGACTTGACTTTTTAACATCAGAAAGTTTCTATGAGGACATCATGTAGCTTTTAGACCTTCTCCGGACCCTCTGAGCAGAAAAAAAGTTCAAAAGGCCCCATATGAACTACTCTATTTGTACTTAGGGACCCTCTGAGGAGAAAAAAGTTCAAAAGTTCCCAGTCTGGCGGACTTGACTTGACTTATTAACATCAGAAAGTTTCTATGAGGACATCATGTAGCTTTTAGACCTTCTGGGGACCCTCTGAGCAGAAAAAAAGTTCAAAAGGTCCCATATGGACCACTGTCTGGAGGACCTGACTTGACTTTTTAACATAAGAAAGAGTCTATAAGAACATCATGTAGCTTTTAGACCTTCTGGGGACCCTCTGAGCAGAAAAAAAGTTCAAAGGTCCCATATGGACCACTGTCTGGAGGACCTGACTTGACTTTTTAACATCAGAAAGAGTCTATGAGGACATCATGTAGCTTTTAGACCTTCTGGGGACCCTCTGAGGAGAAAAAAAGTTCAAAAGGTCCCATATGGACCACTGTCTGGAGGACCTGACTTGACTTTTTAACATCAGAAAGAGTCTATGAGGACATCAGGTAGCTTTTAGACCTTATGGGGACCCTCTGAGCAGAAAAAAAGTTCAAAAGGTCCCATATGGACCACTGTCTGGAGGTCCTGACTTGACTTTTTAACATCAGAAAGAGTCTATGAAGACATCATTTAGCTTTTAGACCTTCTTGGGACCCTCTGAGGAGAAAAAAAGTTCAAAAGGTCCCATATGGACTACTGTCTGGAGGACCTGACTTGACTTTTTAACATCAGAAAGAGTCTATGAGGACATCATGTAGCTTTTAGACCTTCTGGGGACCCTCTGAGCACAAAAAAAGTTCAAAAGGTCCCAGTCTGGCGGACTTGACTTGACTTTTTAACATCAGAAAGTTTCTATGAGGACATCATGTAGCTTTTAGACCTTCTCCGGACCCTCTGAGCAGAAAAAAAGTTCAAAAGGCCCCATATGAACTACTCTATTTGTACTTAGGGACCCTCTGAGGAGAAAAAAGTTCAAAAGGTCCCAGTCTGGCGGACTTGACTTGACTTTTTAACATCAGAAAGTTTCTATAAGGACATCATGTAGCTTTTAGACCTTCTGGGAACCCTCTGAGCAGAAAAAAAGTTCAAAGGTCCCATATGGACCACTGTCTGGAGGACCTGACTTGACTTTTTAACATCAGAAAGAGTCTATGAGGACATCATGTAGCTTTTAGACCTTCTGGGGACCCTCTGAGGAGAAAAAAAGTTCAAAAGGTCCCATATGGACCACTGTCTGGAGGACCTGACTTGACTTTTTAACATCAGAAAGAGTCTATGAGGACATCAGGTAGCTTTTAGACCTTCTGGGGACCCTCTGAGCAGAAAAAAAGTTCAAAAGGTCCCATATGGACCACTGTCTGGAGGTCCTGACTTGACTTTTTAACATCAGAAAGAGTCTATGAAGACATCATTTAGCTTTTAGACCTTCTTGGGACCCTCTGAGGAGAAAAAAAGTTCAAAAGGTCCCATATGGACCACTGTCTGTAGGACCTGACTTACTTTTTAACATCAGAAAGAGTCTATGAGGACATCATGTAGCTTTTGGACCTTTTGTGGACCCTCTGAGCAGAAAAAAAGTTCAAAAGGTCCCATATGGACCACTGTCTGGAGGACCTGACGACTTTTTAACATCAGAAAGAGTCTATGATGACATCATGTAGCTTTTAGACCTTCTGAGGACCCTCTGAGCAGAAAAAAAGTTCAAAAGGTCCTAGTCTGGCGGACTTGACTTGACATTTTAACATCATAAAGTTTCTATAAGGACATCATGTAGCTTTCAGACCTTCTCTGGACCCTCTGAGCAGAAACAAAGATCAAAAGGTCCCATATGGACTACTGTATGGCGGACTTGACTTGACGTTTTAACATCAGAAAGAGTCTATGAGGACATCATGTAGCTTTTAGACCTTCTGGGGACCCTCTGAGCAAAAAAAGTTCAAAGGTCCCATATGGACCACTGTCTGGAGGATCTGACTTGACTTTTTAACATCAAAAAGAGTCTATGAGGACATCAGGTAGCTTTTAGACCTTCTGGGGACCATCTGAGCAGAAAAAAAGTTCAAAAGGTCCCATATGGACCACTGTCTGGAGGTCCTGACTTGACTTTTTAACATCAGAAAGAGTCTATGAGGACATCATGTAGCTTTTAGACCTTCTGGGGACCCTCTGAGGATAAAAAAAAATTCAAAAGGTCCCATATGGACCACTGTCTGGAGGACCTGACTTGACTTTTTAACATCAGAAAGAGTCTATGAGGACATCAGGTAGCTTTTAGACCTTCTGGGGACCCTCTTATCAGAAAAAAAGTTCAAAAGGTCCCATATGGACCACTGTCTGGAGGTCCTGACTTGACTTTTTAACATCAGAAAGAGTCTATGAGGACATCATGTAGCTTTTGGACCTTCTGGGGACCCTCTGAGCAGAAAAAAAGTTCAAAAGGTCCCATATGGACCACTGTCTGGAGGACCTGACTTGACTTTTTAACATCAGAAAGAGTCTATGATGACATCATGTAGCTTTTAGACCTTCTGGGGACCCTCTGAGCAGAAAAAAAGTTCAAAAGGTCCTAGTCTGGCGGACTTGACTTGACATTTTAACATCAGAAAGTTTCTATAAGGACATCATGTAGCTTTCAGACCTTCTCTGGACCCTTTGAGCAGAAACAAAGATCAAAAGGTCCCATATGGACTACTGTATGGCGGACTTGACTTGACGTTTTAACATCAGAAAGAGTCTATGAGGACATCATGTAGCTTTTAGACCTTCTGGGGACCCTCTGAGCAAAAAAAAAGTTCAAAGGTCCCATATGGACCACTGTCTGGAGGACCTGACTTGACTTTTTAACATCAAAAAGAGTCTATGAGGACATCAGGTAGCTTTTAGACCTTCTGGGGACCCTCTGAGCAGAAAAAAAGTTCAAAAGGTCCCATATGGACCACTGTCTGGAGGACCTGACCTGACTTTTTAACATCAGACAGAGTCTATGAGGACATCATGTAGCTTTTAGACCTTCTGGGGACCCTCTGAGCAGAAAAAAAGTTCAAAAGGTCCCATATGGACCACTTTCTGGAGGTCCTGACTTGACTTTTTAACATCATAAAGTTTCTATAAGGACATCATGTAGCTTTCAGACCTTCTCTGGACCCTCTGAGCAGAAACAAAGATCAAAAGGTCCCATATGGACTACTGTATGGCGGACTTGACTTGACGTTTTAACATCAGAAAGAGTCTATGAGGACATCATGTAGCTTTTAGACCTTCTGGGGACCCTCTGAGGAGAAAAAAAGTTCAAAAGGTCCCATATGGACCACTGTCTGGAGGACCTGACTTGACTTTTTAACATCAGAAAGAGTCTATGAGGACATCATGTAGCTTTTAGACCTTCTGGGGACCCTCTGAGGAGAAAAAAAGTTCAAAAGGTCCCATATGGACCACTGTCTGGAGGACCTGACTTGACTTTTTAACATCAGAAAGAGTCTATGAGGACATCAGGTAGCTTTTAGACCTTCTGGGGACCCTCTGAGCAGAAAAAAAAGTTCAAAAGGTCCCATATGGACCACTGTCTGGAGGTCCTGACTTGACTTTTTAACATCAGAAAGAGTCTATGAAGACATCATTTAGCTTTTAGACCTTCTTGGGACCCTCTGAGGAGAAAAAAAGTTCAAAAGGTCCCATATGGACCACTGTCTGTAGGACCTGACTTGACTTTTTAACATCAGAAAGAGTCTATGAGGACATCATGTAGCTTTTGGACCTTTTGGGGACCCTCTGAGCAGAAAAAAAGTTCAAAAGGTCCCATATGGACCACTGTCTGGAGGACCTGACGACTTTTTAACATCAGAAAGAGTCTATGATGACATCATGTAGCTTTTAGACCTTCTGAGGACCCTCTGAGCAGAAAAAAAGTTCAAAAGGTCCTAGTCTGGTGGACTTGACTTGACATTTTAACATCATAAAGTTTCTATAAGGACATCATGTAGCTTTCAGACCTTCTCTGGACCCTCTGACCAGAAACAAAGATCAAAAGGTCCCATATGGACTACTGTATGGCGGACTTGACTTGACGTTTTAACATCAGAAAGAGTCTATGAGGACATCATGTAGCTTTTAGACCTTCTGGGGACCCTCTGAGCAAAAAAAAAGTTCAAAGGTCCCATATGGACCACTGTCTGGAGGATCTGACTTGACTTTTTAACATCAAAAAGAGTCTATGAGGACATCAGGTAGCTTTTAGACCTTCTGGGGACCCTCTGAGCAGAAAAAAAGTTCAAAAGGTCCCATATGGACCACTGTCTGGAGGTCCTGACTTGACTTTTTAACATCAGAAAGAGTCTATGAGTTCATCATGTAGCTTTTAGACCTTCTGGGGACCCTCTGAGGATAAAAAAAAAGTTCAAAAGGTCCCATATGGACCACTGTCTGGAGGACCTGACTTGACTTTTTAACATCAGAAAGAGTCTATGAGGACATCAGGTAGCTTTTAGACCATCTGGGGACCCTCTGAGCAGAAAAAAAGTTCAAAAGGTCCCATATGGACCACTGTCTGGAGGTCCTGACTTGACTTTTTAACATCAGAAAGAGTCTATGAGGACATCATGTAGCTTTTGGACCTTCTGGGGACCCTCTGAGCAGAAAAAAAGTTCAAAAGGTCCCATATGGACCACTGTCTGGAGGACCTGACGACTTTTTAACATCAGAAAGAGTCTATGATGACATCATGTAGCTTTTAGACCTTCTGGGGACCCTCTGAGCAGAAAAAAAGTTCAAAAGGTCCTAGTCTGGCGGACTTGACTTGACATTTTAACATCAGAAAGTTTCTATAAGGACATCATGTAGCTTTCAGACCTTCTCTGGACCCTTTGAGCAGAAACAAAGATCAAAAGGTCCCATATGGACTACTGTATGGCGGACTTGACTTGACGTTTTAACATCAGAAAGAGTCTATGAGGACATCATGTAGCTTTTAGACCTTCTGTGGACCCTCTGAGCAAAAAAAAAGTTCAAAGGTCCCATATGGACCACTGTCTGGAGGACCTGACTTGACTTTTTAACATCAAAAAGAGTCTATGAGGACATCAGGTAGCTTTTAGACCTTCTGGGGACCCTCTGAGCAGAAAAAAAGTTCAAAAGGTCCCATATGGACCACTGTCTGGAGGACCTGACCTGACTTTTTAACATCAGAAAGAGTCTATGAGGACATCATGTAGCTTTTAGACCTTCTGGGGACCCTCTGAGCAGAAAAAAAGTTCAAAAGGTCCCATATGGACCACTGTCTGGAGTTCCTGACTTGACTTTTTAACATCAGAAAGTTTCTATAAGGACATCATGTAGCTTTCAGACCTTCTCTGCACCCTCTGAGAAGAAACAAAGATCAAAAGGTCCCATATGGACTACTGTATGGCGGACTTGACTTGACGTTTTAACATCAGAAAGAGTCTATGAGGACATCATGTAGCTTTTAGACCTTCTGGGGACCCTCTGAGGAGAAAAAAAGTTCAAAAGGTCCCATATGGACCACTGTCTGGAGGACCTGACTTGACTTTTTAACATCAGAAAGAGTCTATGAGGACATCAGGTAGCTTTTAGACCTTCTGGGGACCCTCTGAGCAGAAAAAAAGTTCAAAAGGTCCCATATGGACCACTGTCTGGAGGTCCTGACTTGACTTTTTAACATCAGAAAGAGTCTATGAGGACATCATGTAGCTTTTGGACCTTCTGGGGACCCTCTGAGCAGAAAAAAAGTTCAAAAGGTCCCATATGGACCACTGTCTGGAGGACCTGACGACTTTTTAACATCAGAAAGAGTCTATGAGGACATCATGTAGCTTTTAGACCTTCGGGGGACCCTCTGAGGAGACAAAAATTTTAAAAGGTCCCATATGGACCACTGTCTGGAGGTCCTAACTTGACTTTTTAACATCAGAAAGAGTCTATGAGGAAATCATGTAGCTTTTAGACCTTCAGGGGACCCTCTGAGCAGAAAAAAGTTCAAAAGGTCACAGATGGACCACTGTCTGGAGGACCTGACTTGACTTTTTAACATCAGAAAGAGTCTATGAGGACATCATGTAACTTTTAGACCTTCTGGGGACCCTCTGAGCACAAAAAAAGTTCAAAAGGTCCCAGTCTGGCGGACTTGACTTGACTTTTTAACATCAGAAAGTTTCTATGAGGACATCATGTAGCTTTTAGACCTTCTCCGGACCCTCTGAGCAGAAAAAAAGTTCAAAAGGCCCCATATGAACTACTCTATTTGTACTTAGGGACCCTCTGAGGAGAAAAAAGTTCAAAAGGTCCCAGTCTGGTGGACTTGACTTGACTTTTTAACATCAGAAAGTTTCTATAAGGACATCATGTAGCTTTTAGACCTTCTGGGGACCCTCTGAGCAGAAAAAAAGTTCAAAGGTCCCATATGGACCACTGTCTGGAGGACCTGACTTGACTTTTTAACATCAGAAAGAGTCTATGAGGACATCATGTAGCTTTTAGACCTTCTGGGGACCCTCTGAGGAGAAAAAAAGTTCAAAAGGTCCCATATGGACCACTGTCTGTAGGACCTGACTTGACTTTTTAACATCAGAAAGAGTCTATGAGGACATCATGTAGCTTTTGGACCTTTTGGGGACCCTCTGAGCAGAAAAAAAGTTCAAAAGGTCCCATATGGACCACTGTCCGGAGGACCTGACGACTTTTTGACATCAGAAAGAGTCTATGATGACATCATGTAGCTTTTAGACCTTCTGAGGACCCTCTGAGCAGAAAAAAGTTCAAAAGGTCCTAGTCTGGCGGACTTGACTTGACATTTTAACATCATAAAGTTTCTATAAGGACATCATGTAGCTTTCAGACATTCTCTGGACCCTCTGAGCAGAAACAAAGATCAAAAGGTCCCATATGGACTACTGTATGGCGGACTTGACTTGACGTTTTAACATCAGAAAGAGTCTATGAGGACATCATGTAGCTTTTAGACCTTCTGGGGACCCTCTGAGCAAAAAAAAAGTTCAAAGGTCCCATATGGACCACTGTCTGGAGGATCTGACTTGACTTTTTAACATCAAAAAGAGTCTATGAGGACATCAGGTAGCTTTTAGACCTTCTGGGGACCCTCGGAGCAGAAAAAAAGTTCAAAAGGTCCCATATGGACCACTGTCTGGAGGACCTGACTTGACTTTTTAACTTCAGAAAGAGTCTATGAGGACATCAGGTAGCTTTTAGACCGTCTGGGGACCCTCTCAGCAGAAAAAAAGTTCAAAAGGTCCCATATGGACCACTGTCTGGAGGTCCTGACTTGACATTTTAACATCAGAAAGAGTCTATGAGGACATCATGTAGCTTTTGGACTTTCTGGGGACCCTCTGAGCAGAAAAAAAGTTCAAAAGGTCCCATATGGACCACTGTCTGGAGGACCTGAGGACTTTTTAACATCAGAAAGAGTCTATGATGACATCATGTAGCTTTTAGACCTTCTGGGGACCCTCTCAGCAGAAAAAAAGTTCAAAAGGTCCCATATGGACCACTGTCTGTAGGACCTGACTTGACTTTTTAACATCAGAAAGAGTCTATGAGGACATCATGTAGCTTTTGGACCTTTTGGGGACCCTCTGAGCAGAAAAAAAGTTCAAAAGGTCCCATATGGACCACTGTCTGGAGGACCTGACGACTTTTTGACATCAGAAAGAGTCTATGATGACATCATGTAGCTTTTAGACCTTCTGAGGACCCTCTGAGCAGAAAAAAGTTCAAAAGGTCCTAGTCTGGCGGACTTGACTTGACATTTTAACATCATAAAGTTTCTATAAGGACATCATGTAGCTTTCAGACCTTCTCTGGACCCTCTGAGCAGAAACAAAGATCAAAAGGTCCCATATGGACTACTGTATGGCGGACTTGACTTGACGTTTTAACATCAGAAAGAGTCTATGAGGACATCATGTAGCTTTTAGACCTTCTGGGGACCCTCTGAGCAAAAAAAAAGTTCAAAGGTCCCATATGGACCACTGTCTGGAGGATCTGACTTGACTTTTTAACATCAAAAAGAGTCTATGAGGACATCAGGTAGCTTTTAGACCTTCTGGGGACCCTCTGAGCAGAAAAAAAGTTCAAAAGGTCCCATATGGACCACTGTCTGGAGGACCTGACTTGACTTTTTAACTTCAGAAAGAGTCTATGAGGACATCAGGTAGCTTTTAGACCTTCTGGGGACCCTCTCAGCAGAAAAAAAGTTCAAAAGGTCCCATATGGACCAATGTCTGGAGGTCCTGACTTGACTTTTTAACATCAGAAAGAGTCTATGAGGACATCATGTAGCTTTTAGACCTTCTGGGACCCTCTTTTCAGAAAAAAAGTTCAAAAGGTCCCAGTCTGGCGGACTTGACTTGACTTTTTAACATCAGAATGTTTTTTGAGGACATCATGTAGCTTTTAGACTTTCTGGGGACCCTCAGAGGAGAAAAAAGTTCAAAAGGTCCCATATTGACCACTGTCTGGAGGTCCTGACTTGACTTTTTAACATCAGAAAGATTCTATGAGGACATCATGTAGCTTTTAAACCTTCTGGGGACCCTCTGAGCAGAAAAAAAGTTCAAAAGGTCCCAGTCTGGCGGACTTGACTTGACTTTTTAACATCAGAAAGTTTCTATAAGGACATCATGTAGCTTTTAAACCTTCTCTGGACGCTCTGAGCAGAAAAAAAGTTCAAAAGAACCCATATGGACAACTGTCTGGAGGACCTGACTTTACTTTTTAACATCAGAAAGATTCTATGAGGACATCATGTAGCTTTTAGACCTTCTGGGGACCCTCTTATCGGAAAAAAGTTCAAAAGGTCCCATATGAACCACTGTCTGGAGGACCTGACGACTTTTTAACATCAGACAGAGCCTATGAGGACATCATGTAGCTTTTAGACCTTCTGGGAACCCTCTTATCAGAAAAAAAATTCAAAAGGTCCAATATGGACCACTGTCTGGAGGACCTGACTTGACTTTTTAACATCAGAAAGAGTCCATGAGGACATCATGTAGCTTTAAGACCTTCTGGGGACCCTCTGAGGAGAAAGAAAGTTCAAATAGTCCCATATGGACTACTGTCTGGAGGGCCTGACTTGACTTTTTAACATCAGAAAGAGTCTATGAGGACATCATTTAGCTTTTAGACCTTCTGGGGACCCTCTGAGCAGAAAAAAAGACTATATGAGGACATCATGTAGCTTTTAGACCTTCTGGAGACCCTCTTATCAGAAAAAAAGTTAAAAAGGTCCCATATGGACCACTGTCTGGAGGTCCTGACTTGACTTTTTAACATCAGAAAGAGTCTATGAGGACATCATGTAGCTTTTAGACCTTCTGGGGACCCTCTGAGGAGAAAAAAAGTTCAAAAGGTCCCATATGGACCACTGTCTGGAGGACCTGACTTGACTTTTTAACATCAGAAAGAGTCCATGAGGACATCATGTAGCTTTTAGACCTTCTGGGGACCCTCTGAGCAGAAAAAAAGTTCAAAATGTCCCATATGGACCACTGTCTGGAGGACCTGACTTGACTTTTTAACATCAGAAAGAGTCAATGAGGACATCAGGTAGCTTTTAGACCTTCCGGGGACCCTCTGAGGAGAAAAAAAGTTCAAAAAGCCCCATATGGACCACTGTCTGGAGGTCCTGACTTGACTTTTTAACATCAGAAAGAGTCCATGAGGACATCATGTAGCTTTTAGACCTTCTGGGGACCCTCTGAGCAGAAAAAAAGTTCAAAAGGTCCCATATGGACCACTGTCTGGAGGTCCTGACTTGACTTTTTAACATCAGAAAGAGTCTATGAGGACATCATGTAGCTTTTAGACCTTCTGGGGACCCTCTTTTCAGAAAAAAAGTTCAAAAGGTCCCATATGGACCACTGTCGGAGGTCCTGACTTGACTTTTTAACATCCGAAAGAGTCTATGAGGACATCATGTAGCTTTTAGACCTTCTGGGGACCCTCTGAGGAGAAAAAAAGTTCAAAAGGTCCCATATGGACCACTGTCTGGAGGACCTGACGTGACTTTTTAACATCCAAAAGAGTCTATTAGGACATCATGTAGCTTTTAGACCTTCTGGGGACCCACTTATCAGAAAAAAAGTTCAAAAGGTCCCATATGGACCACTGTTTGGAGGTCCTGACTTGACTTTTTAACATCAGAAAGAATCTATGAGGACATCATGTAGCTTTTAGACCTTCTGGGAACCCTCTGAGGAGAAAAAAAGTTCAAAAAGTCCCATATGGACCACTGTCTGGAGGTCCTGACTTGACTTTTTAACATCAGAAAGAGTCCATGAGGACATCATGTAGCTTTTAGACCTTCTGGGGACCCTCTGAGCAGAAAAAAAGTTCAAAAGGTCCCATATGGACCACTGTCTGGAGGACCTGACTTGACTTTTTAACATGAGAAAGAGTCTATGAGGACATCATCTAGCTTTTAGACCTTCTGGGGACCCTCTGAGCAGAAAAAAAGTTCAAAAGGTCCCAGTCTGGCGGACTTGACTTGACTTTTTAACATCAGAAAGTTTTTTTGAGGACATCATGTAGCTTTTAGACCTTCTGGGGACCCTCTGAGCAGAAAAAAAGTTCAAAAGGTCCCATATGGACAACTGTATTTGTACTTAGGGACCCTCAGAGGAGAAAAAAGTTCAAAAGGTCCCATATTGACCACTGTCTGGAGGTCCTGACTTGATTTTTAACATCAGAAAGAGTCTATGAGGACATCATGTAGCTTTTAAACCTTCTGGGGACCCTCTGAGCAGAAAAAAAGTTCAAAAGGTCCCAGTCTGGCGGACTTGACTTGACTTTTTAACATCAGAAAGTTTCTATAAGGACATCATGTAGCTTTTAGACCTTCTCTGGACGCTCTGAGCAGAAAAAAAGTTCAAAAGGTCCCATATGGACCACTGTCTGGAGGACCTGACTTTACTTTTTAACATCAGAAAGATTCTATGAGGACATCATGTAGCTTTTAGACCTTCTGGGGACCCTCTTATCGGAAAAAAGTTCAAAAGGTCCCATATGGACCACTGTCTGGAGGACCTGACGACTTTTTAACATCAGAAAGAGTCTAAGAGGACATCATGTAGCTTTTAGACCTTCTGGGAACCCTCTTATCAGAAAAAAAGTTCAAAAGGTCCAATATGGACCACTGTCTGGAGGACCTGACTTGACTTTTTAACATCAGAAAGAGTCTATGAGGACATCATGTAGCTTTAAGACCTTCTGGGGACCCATCTGAGGAGAAAGAAAGTTCAAATAGTCCCATATGGACCACTGTCTGGAGGTCCTGAAGTGACTTTTTAACATCAGAAAGAGTCTATGAGGACATCATGTAGCTTTTAGACCTTCTGGAGACCCTCTTATCAGAAAAAAAGTTCAAAAGGTCCCATATGGACCACTGTCTGGAGGTCCTGACTTGACTTTTTAACATCAGAAAGAGTCTATGAGGACATCATGTAGCTTTTAGACCTTCTGGGGACCCTCTGAGGAAAAAAAAAAGTTAAAAAGGTCCCATATGGACCACTGTCTGGAGGACCTGACTTGACTTTTTAACATCAGAAAGAGTCTATGAGGACATCATGTAGCTTTTAGACCTTCTGGGGACCCTCTTATCAGAAAAAAAGTTCAAAAGGTCCCATATGGACCACTGTCTGGAGGACCTGACTTCACTTTTTAACATCAGAAAGAGTCTATGAGGACATCAGGTAGCTTTTAGACCTTCCGGGGACCCTCTGAGGAGACAAAAAGTTCAAAAGGTCCCATGTGGACCACTGTCTGGAGGTCCTAACTTGACTTTTTAACATCAGAAAGAGTCTATGAGGACATCATGTAGCTTTTAGACCTTCTGGGGACCCTCTGAGCAGAAAAAAAGTTCAAAAGGTCCCATATGGACCACTGTCTGGAGGTCCTGACTTGACTTTTTAACATCAGAAAGAGTCTATGAGGACATCATGTAGCTTTTAGACCTTCTGGGACCCTCTTTTCAGAAAAAAAGTTCAAAAGGTCCCATATGGACCACTGTCTGGAGGGCCTGACTTGACTTTTTAACATCCGAAAGAGTCTATGAGGACATCATGTAGCTTTTAGACCGTCTGGGGACCCTCTGAGGAGAAAAAAAGTTCAAAAGGTCCCATATGGACCACTGTCTGGAGGACCTGACTTGACTTTTTAACATCCAAAAGAGTCTATTAGGACATCATGTAGCTTTTAGACCTTCTGGGGAACCTCTTATCAGAAAAAAAGTTCAAAAGGTCCCATATGGACCACTGTTTGGAGGTCCTGACTTGACTTTTTAACATCAGAAAGAGTCTATGAGGACATCATGTAGCTTTCAGACCTTCTGGGGACCCTCTGAGTAGAAAAAAAGTTCAAAAGGTCCCATATGGACCACTGTCTGGAGGACCTGACTTGACTTTTTAACATGAGAAAGAGTCTATGAGGACATCATCTAGCTTTTAGACCTTCTGGGGACCCTCTGAGCAGAAAAAAAGTTCAAAAGGTCCCAGTCTGGCGGACTTGACTTGACTTTTTAACATCAGAAAGTTTTTTTGAGGACATCATGTAGCTTTTAGACCTTCTGGGGACCCTCTGAGCAGAAAAAAAGTTCAAAAGGTCCCATATGGACAACTGTATTTGTACTTAGGGACCCTCAGAGGAGAAAAAAGTTCAAAAGGTCCCATATTGACCACTGTCTGGAGGTCCTGACTTGATTTTTAACATCAGAAAGAGTCTATGAGGACATCATGTAGCTTTTAAACCTTCTGGGGACCCTCTGAGCAGAAAAAAAGTTCAAAAGGTCCCAGTCTGGCGGACTTGACTTGACTTTTTAACATCAGAAAGTTTCTATAAGGACATCATGTAGCTTTTAGACCTTCTCTGGACGCTCTGAGCAGAAAAAAAGTTCAAAAGGTCCCATATGGACCACTGTCTGGAGGACCTGACTTTACTTTTTAACATCAGAAAGATTCTATGAGGACATCATGTAGCTTTTAGACCTTCTGGGGACCCTCTTATCGGAAAAAAGTTCAAAAGGTCCCATATGGACCACTGTCTGGAGGACCTGACGACTTTTTAACATCAGAAAGAGTCTAAGAGGACATCATGTAGCTTTTAGACCTTCTGGGAACCCTCTTATCAGAAAAAAAGTTCAAAAGGTCCAATATGGACCACTGTCTGGAGGACCTGACTTGACTTTTTAACATCAGAAAGAGTCTATGAGGACATCATGTAGCTTTAAGACCTTCTGGGGACCCATCTGAGGAGAAAGAAAGTTCAAATAGTCCCATATGGACTACTGTCTGGAGGTCCTGACTTGACTTTTTAACATCAGAAAGAGTCTATGAGGACATCATGTAGCTTTTAGACCTTCTGGAGACCCTCTTATCAGAAAAAAAGTTCAAAAGGTCCCATATGGACCACTGTCTGGAGGTCCTGACTTGACTTTTTAACATCAGAAAGAGTCTATGAGGACATCATGTAGCTTTTAGACCTTCTGGGGACCCTCTGAGGAAAAAAAAAAGTTAAAAAGGTCCCATATGGACCACTGTCTGGAGGACCTGACTTGACTTTTTAACATCAGAAAGAGTCTATGAGGACATCATGTAGCTTTTAGACCTTCTGGGGACCCTCTTATCAGAAAAAAAGTTCAAAAGGTCCCATATGGACCACTGTCTGGAGGACCTGACTTCACTTTTTAACATCAGAAAGAGTCTATGAGGACATCAGGTAGCTTTTAGACCTTCCGGGGACCCTCTGAGGAGACAAAAAGTTCAAAAGGTCCCATGTGGACCACTGTCTGGAGGTCCTAACTTGACTTTTTAACATCAGAAAGAGTCTATGAGGACATCATGTAGCTTTTAGACCTTCTGGGGACCCTCTGAGCAGAAAAAAAGTTCAAAAGGTCCCATATGGACCACTGTCTGGAGGTCCTGACTTGACTTTTTAACATCAGAAAGAGTCTATGAGGACATCATGTAGCTTTTAGACCTTCTGGGACCCTCTTTTCAGAAAAAAAGTTCAAAAGGTCCCATATGGACCACTGTCTGGAGGTCCTGACTTGACTTTTTAACATCCGAAAGAGTCTATGAGGACATCATGTAGCTTTTAGACCGTCTGGGGACCCTCTGAGGAGAAAAAAAGTTCAAAAGGTCCCATATGGACCACTGTCTGGAGGACCTGACTTGACTTTTTAACATCCAAAAGAGTCTATTAGGACATCATGTAGCTTTTAGACCTTCTGGGGAACCTCTTATCAGAAAAAAAGTTCAAAAGGTCCCATATGGACCACTGTTTGGAGGTCCTGACTTGACTTTTTAACATCAGAAAGAGTCTATGAGGACATCATGTAGCTTTCAGACCTTCTGGGGACCCTCTGAGTAGAAAAAAAGTTCAAAAGGTCCCATATGGACCACTGTCTGGAGGACCTGACTTGACTTTTTAACACCAGAAAGAGTCTATGAGGACATCAGGTAGTTTATAGACCTTCTGGGGACCCTCTGAGCAGAAAAAAAGTTCAAAAGGTCCCATATGGACCACTGTCTGGAGGACCTGACTTGATTTTTTAACATCAGAAAGAGTCTATGAGGACATCATGTAGCTTTTAGACCACCTGGGGACCCTCTTATCAGAAAAAAAGTTCAAAAGGTCCCATATGGACCACTGTCTGGAGGACCTGACTTGACTTTTTAACATCCGAAAGAGTCTATGAGGACATCATGTAGCTTTTAGACCTTCTGGGGACCCTCTGAGGAGAAAAAAAGTTCAAAAGGTCCCATATGGACCACTGTCTGTAGGACCTGACTTGACTTTTTAACATCCAAAAGAGTCTATTAGGACATCATGTAGCTTTTAGACCTTCTTGGGAACCTCTTATTAGAAAAAAAGTTCAAAAGGTCCCATATGGACCACTGTTTGGAGGTCCTGACTTGACTTTTTAACATCAGAAAGAGTCTATGAGGACATCATGTAGCTTTTAGACCTTCTGGGGACCCTCTGAGCAAAAAAAAAGTTCAAAAGGTCCCATATGGACCACTGTCTGGAGGACCTGACTTGACTTTTTAACACCAGAAAGAGTCTATGAGGACATCATGTAGCTTATAGACCTTCTGGGGACCCTCTGAGCAGAAAAAAAGTTCAAAAGGTCCCATATGGACCACTCTCTGGAGGACCTGACTTGATTTTTTAACATCAGAAAGAGTCTATGAGGACATCATGTAGCTTTTAGACCTTCTGGGGACCCTCTTATCAGAAAAAAAGTTCAAAAGGTCCCATATGGACCACTGTCTGGAGGACCTGACTTGACTTTTTAACATCAGAAAGAGTCTATGAGGACATCAGGTAGCTTTTAGACCTTCCGGGGACCCTCTGAGGAGACAAAAAGTTCAAAAGGTCCCATGTGGACCACTATCTGGAGGTCCTGACTTGACTTTTTAACATCAGAAAGAGTCTATGAGGACATCATGTAGCTTTTAGACCTTCTGGGGACCCTCTGAGCAGAAAAAAAGTTCAAAAGGTCCCATATGGACCACTGTCTGGAGGACCTGACTTGACTTTTTAACATCAGAAAGAGTCTATGAGGACACCATGTAGCTTTTAGACCTTCTGGGGACCCTCTTATCAGAAAAAAAGTTCAAAAGGTCCCATATGGACCACTGTCTGGAGGTCCTGACTTGACTTTTTAACATCAGAAAGAGTCTATGAGGACATCATGTAGCTTTTAGACCTTCTGGGGACCCTCTGAGGAGAAAAAAAGTTCAAAAGGTCCCATATGGACCACTGTCTGGAGGACCTGACTTGACTTTTTAACATCAGAAAGAGTCCATGAGGACATCATGTAGCTTTTAGACCTTCTGGGGACCCTCTGTGCAGAAAAAAAGTTCAAAATGTCCCATATGGACCACTGTCTGGAGGACCTGACTTGACTTTTTAACATCAGAAAGAGTCAATGAGGACATCAGGTAGCTTTTAGACCTTCTGGGGACCCTCTGAGGAGAAAAAAAGTTCAAAAAGTCCCATATGGACCACTGTCTGGAGGTCCTGACTTGACTTTTTAACATCAGAAAGAGTCCATGAGGACATCATGTAGCTTTTAGACCTTCTGGGGACCCTCTGAGCAGAAAAAAAGTTCAAAAGGTCCCATATGGACCACTGTCTGGAGGACCTGACTTGACTTTTTAACATGAGAAAGAGTCTATGAGGACATCATGTAGCTTTTAGACCTTCTGGGGACCCTCTGAGCAGAAAAAAAGTTCAAAAGGTCCCAGTCTGGCGGACTTGACTTGACATTTTTGCACATCAGAAAGTTTTTTTGAGGACATCATGTAGCTTTTAGACCTTCTGGGGACCCTCTGAGCAGAAAAAAAGTTCAAAAGGTCCCATATGGACTACTGTATTTGCACTTAGGGACCCTCAGAGGAAAAAAAAGTTCAAAAGGTCCCATATTGACCACTGTCTGGAGGTCCTGACTTGACTTTTTAACACCAGAAAGAGTCTATGAGGACATCATGTAGCTTTTAAACCTTCTGGGGACCCTCTGAGCAGAAAAAAAGTTCAAAAGGTCCGAGTCTGGCGGACTTGACTTGACTTTTTAACATCAGAAAGTTTCTATAAGGACATCATCTAGCTTTTAGACCTTCTCTGGACGCTCTGAGCAGAAAAAAAGTTCAAAAGGTCCCATATGGACCACTGTCTGGAGGACCTGACTTTACTTTTTAACATCAGAAAGATTCTATGAGGACATCATGTAGCTTTTAGACCTTCTGGGGACCCTCTTATCGGAAAAAAGTTCAAAAGGTCCCATATGGACCACTGTCTGGAGGACCTGACTTTACTTTTTAACATCAGAAAGATTCTATGAGGACATCATGTAGCTTTTAGACCTTCTGGGGACGCTCTTATCGGAAAAAAGTTCAAAAGGTCCCATATGGACCACTGTCTGGAGGACCTGACGACTTTTTAACATCAGAAAGAGTCTATGAGGACATCATGTAGCTTTTAGACCTTCTGGGGACCCTCTGAGGAGAAAAAAAGTTCAAAAGGTCCAATGTGGACCACTGTCTGGAGGTCCTAACTTGACTTTTTAACATCAGAAAGAGTCTATGAGGACATCATGTAGCTTTTAGACCTTCTGGGGACCCTCTGAGCAGAAAAAAAGTTCAAAAGGTCCCATATGGACCACTGTCTGGAGGTCCTGACTTGACTTTTTAACATCATAAAGAGTCTATGAGGACATCATGTAGCTTTTAGACCTTCTGGGGACCCTCTTATCAGAAAAAAAGTTCAAAAGGTCCCATATGGACCACTGTCTGGAGGTCCTGACTTGACTTTTTAACATCAGAAAGAGTCTATGAGGACATCATGTAGCTTTTAAACCTTCTGGGGACCCTCTGAGCAGAAAAAAAGTTCAAAATGTCCC
Organism: Gila orcuttii; assembly: GCA_026230005.1. Classification (NCBI taxonomy): domain Eukaryota; kingdom Metazoa; phylum Chordata; class Actinopteri; order Cypriniformes; family Leuciscidae; genus Gila; species Gila orcuttii. The sequence goes on from JAPDVR010000014.1 coordinate 12,429,976, forward strand.
ATATGGACAACTGTCTGGAGGACCTGACTTGACTTTTTAACATCAGAAAGAGTCAATGAGGACATCAGGTAGCTTTTAGACCTTCTGGGGACCCTCTGAGGAGAAAAAAGTTCAAAAAGTCCCATATGGACCACTGTCTGGAGGTCCTGACTTGACTTTTTAACATCAGAAAGAGTCCATGAGGACATCACGTACCTTTTAGACCTTCTGGGGACCCTCTGAGCAGAAAAAAAGTTCAAAAGGTCCCATATGGACCACTGTCTGGAGGTCCTGACTTGACTTTTTAACATCAGAAAGAGTCTATGAGGACATCATGTAGCTTTTAGACCTTCTGGGGACCCTCTTTTCAGAAAAAAAGTTCAAAAGGTCCCATATGGACCACTGTCTGGAGGTCCTGACTTGACTTTTTAACATCCGAAAGAGTCTATGAGGACATCATGTAGCTTTTAGACCTTCTGGGGACCCTCTGAGGAGAAAAAAAGTTCAAAAGGTCCCATATGGACCACTGTCTGGAGGACCTGACTTGACTTTTTAACATCCAAAAGAGTCTATTAGGACATCATGTAGCTTTTAGACCTTCTGGGGAACCTCTTATCAGAAAAAAAGTTCAAAAGGTCCCATATGGACCACTGTTTGGAGGTCCTGACTTGACTTTTTAACATCAGAAAGAGTCTATGAGGACATCATGTAGCTTTTAGACCTTCTGGGGACCCTCTGAGCAAAAAAAAGTTCAAAAGGTCCCATATGGACCACTGTCTGGAGGACCTGACTTGACTTTTTAACACCAGAAAGAGTCTATGAGGACATCAGGTAGCTTATAGACCTTCTGGGGACCCTCTGAGCAGAAAAAAAGTTCAAAAGGTCCCATATGGACCACTGTCTGGAGGACCTGACTTGATTTTTTAACATCAGAAAGATTCTATGAGGACATCATGTAGCTTTTAGACCTTCTGGGGACCCTCTTATTGGAAAAAAGTTCAAAAGGTCCCATATGGACCACTGTCTGGAGGACCTGACTTTACTTTTTAACATCAGAAAGATTCTATGAGGACATCATGTAGCTTTTAGACCTTCTGGGGACCCTCTTATCGGAAAAAAGTTCAAAAGGTCCCATATGGACCACTGTCTGGAGGACCTGACGACTTTTTAACATCAGAAAGAGTCTAAGAGGACATCATGTAGCTTTTAGACCTTCTGGGAACCCTCTTATCAGAAAAAAAGTTCAAAAGGTCCAATATGGACCACTGTCTGGAGGACCTGACTTGACTTTTTAACATCAGAAAGAGTCTATGAGGACATCATGTAGCTTTAAGACCTTCTGGGGACCCTCTGAGGAGAAATAAAGTTCAAATAGTCCCATATGGACTACTGTCTGGAGGGCCTGACTTGACTTTTTAACATCAGAAAGAGTCTATGAGGACATCATTTAGCTTTTAGACCTTCTGGGGACCCTCTGAGCAGAAAAAAAGTTCAAAAGGTACCATATGGACCACTGTCTGTAGGACCTGACTTGACTTTTTAACATCAGAAAGAGTCTATGAGGACATCATGTAGCTTTTAGACATTCTGGGGACCCTCTGAGTAGAAAAAAAGTTCAAAAGGTCCCATATGGACCACTGTCTGGAGCTCCTGACTTGACTTTTTAACATCAGAAAGAGTCTATGAGGACATCATGTAGCTTTTAGACCTTCTGGAGACCCTCTTATCAGAAAAAAAGTTCAAAAGGTCCCATATGGACCACTGTCTGGAGGTCCTGACTTGACTTTTTAACATCAGAAAGAGTCTATGAGGACATCATGTAGCTTTTAGACCTTCTGGACACCCTCTGAGGAAAAAGAAAAGTTAAAAAGGTCCCATATGGACCACTGTCTGGAGGACCTGACTTGACTTTTTAACATCAGAAAGAGTCTATGAGGACATCATGTAGCTTTTAGACCTTCTGGGGACCCTCTTATCAGAAAAAAAGTTCAAAAGGTCCCATATGGACCACTGTCTGGAGGACCTGACTTCACTTTTTAACATCAGAAAGAGTCTATGAGGACATCAGGTAGCTTTTAGACCTTCCGGGGACCCTCTGAGGAGACAAAAAGTTCAAAAGGTCCCATGTGGACCACTGTCTGGAGGTCCTAACTTGACTTTTTAACATCAGAAAGAGTCTATGAGGACATCATGTAGCTTTTAGACCTTCTGGGGACCCTCTGAGCAGAAAAAAAGTTCAAAAGGTCCCATATGGACCACTGTCTGGAGGTCCTGACTTGACTTTTTAACATCAGAAAGAGTCTATGAGGACATCATGTAGCTTTTAGACCTTCTGGGACCCTCTTTTCAGAAACAAAGTTCAAAAGGTCCCATATGGACCACTGTCTGGAGGTCCTGACTTGACTTTTTAACATCCGAAAGAGTCTATGAGGACATCATGTAGCTTTTAGACCTTCTGGGGACCCTCTGAGGAGAAAAAAGTTCAAAAGGTCCCATATGGACCACTGTCTGGAGGACCTGACTTGACTTTATAACATCCAAAAGAGTCTATTAGGACATCATGTAGCTTTTAGACCTTCTGGGGACCCTCTTATCAGAAAAAAAGTTCAAAAGGTCCCATATGGACCACTGTCTGGAGGTCCTGACTTGACTTTTTAACATCAGAAAGTTTCTATAAGGACATCATGTAGCTTTCAGACCTTCTCTGGACCCTCTGAGCAGAAACAAAGATCAAAAGGTCCCATATGGACCACTGTCTGGAGGACCTGACTTGACTTTTTAACATCAGAAAGAGTCTATGAGGACATCATGTAGCTTTTAGACCTTCTGGAGACCCTCTTATCAGAAAAAAAGTTCAAAAGGTCCCATATGGACCACTGTCTGGAGGTCCTGACTTGACTTTTTAACATCAGAAAGAGTCTATGAGGACATCATGTAGCTTTTAGACCTTCTGGGGACCCTCTTTTCAGAAAAAAAGTTCAAAAGGTCCCATATGGACCACTGTCTGGAGGTCCTGACTTGACTTTTTAACATCCGAAAGAGTCTATGAGGACATCATGTAGCTTTTAGACCTTCTGGGGACCCTCTGAGGAGAAAAAAAGTTCAAAAGGTCCCATATGGACCACTGTCTGGAGGACCTGACTTGACTTTTTAACATCCAAAAGAGTCTATTAGGACATCATGTAGCTTTTAGACCTTCTGGGGAACCTCTTATCAGAAAAAAAGTTCAAAAGGTCCCATATGGACCACTGTTTGGAGGTCCTGACTTGACTTTTTAACATCAGAAAGAGTCTATGAGGACATCATGTAGCTTTTAGACCTTCTGGGGACCCTCTGAGTAGAAAAAAAGTTCAAAAGGTCCCATATGGACCACTGTCTGGAGGACCTGACTTGACTTTTTAACACCAGAAAGAGTCTATGAGGACATCATGTAGCTTTCAGACCTTCTCTGGACCCTCTGAGCAGAAACAAAGATCAAAAGGTCCCATATGGACCACTGTCTGGAGGACCTGACTTGACTTTTTAACATCAGAAAGAGTCTATGAGGACATCATGTAGCTTTTAGACCTTCTGGAGACCCTCTTATCAGAAAAAAAGTTCAAAAGGTCCCATATGGACCACTGTCTGGAGGTCCTGACTTGACTTTTTAACGTCAGAAAGAGTCTATGAGGACATCATGTAGCTTTTAGACCTTCTGGGGACCCTCTTTTCAGAAAAAAAGTTCAAAAGGTCCCATATGGACCACTGTCTGGAGGTCCTTACTTGACTTTTTAACATCCGAAAGAGTCTATGAGGACATAATGTAGCTTTTAGACCTTCTGGGGACCCTCTGAGGAGAAAAAAAGTTCAAAAGGTCCCATATGGACCACTGTCTGGAGGACCTGACTTGACTTTTTAACATCCAAAAGAGTCTATTAGGACATCATGTAGCTTTTAGACCTTCTGGGGAACCTCTTATCAGAAAAAAAGTTCAAAAGGTCCCATATGGACCACTGTTTGGAGGTCCTGACTTGACTTTTTAACATCAGAAAGAGTCTATGAGGACATCATGTAGCTTTTAGACCTTCTGGGGACCCTCTGAGTAGAAAAAAAGTTCAAAAGGTCCCATATGGACCACTGTCTGGAGGACCTGACTTGAATTTTTAACACCAGAAAGAGTCTATGAGGACATCAGGTAGCTTATAGACCTTCTGGGGACCCTCTGAGCAGAAAAAAAGTTCAAAAGGTCCCATATGGACCACTGTCTGGAGGACCTGACTTGATTTTTTAACATCAGAAAGAGTCTATGAGGACATCATGTAGCTTTTAGACCACCTGGGGACCCTCTTATCAGAAAAAAAGTTCAAAAGGTCCCATATGGACCACTGTCTGGAGGACCTGACTTGACTTTTTAACATCCGAAAGAGTCTATGAGGACATCATGTAGCTTTTAGACCTTCTGGGGACCCTCTGAGGAGAAAAAAAGTTCAAAAGGTCCCATATGGACCACTGTCTGTAGGACCTGACTTGACTTTTTAACATCCAAAAGAGTCTATTAGGACATCATGTAGCTTTTAGACCTTCTTGGGAACCTCTTATCAGAAAAAAAGTTCAAAAGGTCCCATATGGACCACTGTTTGGAGGTCCTGACTTGACTTTTTAACATCAGAAAGAGTCTATGAGGACATCATGTAGCTTTTAGACCTTCTGGGGACCCTCTGAGTAGAAAAAAAGTTCAAAAGGTCCCATATGGACCACTGTCTGGAGGACCTGACTTGACTTTTTAACACCAGAAAGAGTCTATGAGGACATCATGTAGCTTTCAGACCTTCTCTGGACCCTCTGAGCAGAAACAAAGATCAAAAGGTCCCATATGGACCACTGTCTGGAGGACCTGACTTGACTTTTTAACATCAGAAAGAGTCTATGAGGACATCATGTAGCTTTTAGACCTTCTGGAGACCCTCTTATCAGAAAAAAAGTTCAAAAGGTCCCATATGGACCACTGTCTGGAGGTCCTGACTTGACTTTTTAACATCAGAAAGAGTCTATGAGGACATCATGTAGCTTTTAGACCTTCTGGGGACCCTCTTTTCAGAAAAAAAGTTCAAAAGGTCCCATATGGACCACTGTCTGGAGGTCCTGACTTGACTTTTTAACATCCGAAAGAGTCTATGAGGACATCATGTAGCTTTTAGACCTTCTGGGGACCCTCTGAGGAGAAAAAAAGTTCAAAACGTCCCATATGGACCACTGTCTGGAGGACCTGACTTGACTTTTTAACATCCAAAAGAGTCTATTAGGACATCATGTAGCTTTTAGACCTTCTGGGGAACCTCTTATCAGAAAAAAAGTTCAAAAGGTCCCATATGGACCACTGTTTGGAGGTCCTGACTTGACTTTTTAACATCAGAAAGAGTCTATGAGGACATCATGTAGCTTTTAGACCTTCTGGGGACCCTCTGAGTAGAAAAAAAGTTCAAAAGGTCCCATATGGACCACTGTCTGGAGGACCTGACTTGACTTTTTAACACCAGAAAGAGTCTATGAGGACATCAGGTAGCTTATAGACCTTCTGGGGACCCTCTGAGCAGAAAAAAAGTTCAAAAGGTCCCATATGGACCACTGTCTGGAGGACCTGACTTGATTTTTTAACATCAGAAAGAGTCTATGAGGACATCATGTAGCTTTTAGACCACCTGGGGACCCTCTTATCAGAAAAAAAGTTCAAAAGGTCCCATATGGACCACTGTCTGGAGGACCTGACTTGACTTTTTAACATCCGAAAGAGTCTATGAGGACATCATGTAGCTTTTAGACCTTCTGGGGACCCTCTGAGGAGAAAAAAAGTTCAAAAGGTCCCATATGGACCACTGTCTGTAGGACCTGACTTGACTTTTTAACATCCAAAAGAGTCTATTAGGACATCATGTAGCTTTTAGACCTTCTTGGGAACCTCTTATCAGAAAAAAAGTTCAAAAGGTCCCATATGGACCACTGTTTGGAGGTCCTGACTTGACTTTTTAACATCAGAAAGAGTCTATGAGGACATCATGTAGCTTTTAGACCTTCTGGGGACCCTCTGAGCAAAAAAAAAGTTCAAAAGGTCCCATATGGACCACTGTCTGGAGGACCTGACATGACTTTTTAACACCAGAAAGAGTCTATGAGGACATCATGTAGCTTATAGACCTTCTGGGGACCCTCTGAGCAGAAAAAAAGTTCAAAAGGTCCCATATGGACCACTCTCTGGAGGACCTGACTTGATTTTTTAACATCAGAAAGAGTCTATGAGGACATCATGTAGCTTTTAGACCTTCTGGGGACCCTCTGAGCAAAAAAAAAGTTCAAAAGGTCCCATATGGACCACTGTCTGGAGGACCTGACATGACTTTTTAACACCAGAAAGAGTCTATGAGGACATCATGTAGCTTATAGACCTTCTGGGGACCCTCTGAGCAGAAAAAAAGTTCAAAAGGTCCCATATGGACCACTCTCTGGAGGACCTGACTTGATTTTTTAACATCAGAAAGAGTCTATGAGGACATCATGTAGCTTTTAGACCTTCGGGGGACCCTCTGAGGAGACAAAAATTTTAAAAGGTCCCATATGGACCACTGTCTTGAGGTCCTAACTTGACTTTTTAACATCAGAAAGAGTCTATGAGGACATCATGTAGCTTTTAGACCTTCTGGGGACCCTCTGAGCAGAAAAAAGTTCAAAAGGTCCCATATGGACCACTGTCTGGAGGACCTGACTTGACTTTTTAACATCAGAAAGAGTCTATGAGGACATCATGTAGCTTTTAGACCTTCTGGGGACCCTCTGAGCACAAAAAAAGTTCAAAAGGTCCCAGTCTGGCGGACTTGACTTGACTTTTTAACATCAGAAAGTTTCTATGAGGACATCATGTAGCTTTTAGACCTTCTCCGGACCCTCTGAGCAGAAAAAAAGTTCAAAAGGCCCCATATGAAATACTCTATTTGTACTTAGGGACCCTCTGAGGAGAAAAAAGTTCAAAAGTTCCCAGTCTGGCGGACTTGACTTGACTTATTAACATCAGAAAGTTTCTATGAGGACATCATGTAGCTTTTAGACCTTCTGGGGACCCTCTGAGCAGAAAAAAAGTTCAAAAGGTCCCATATGGACCACTGTCTGGAGGACCTGACTTGACTTTTTAACATAAGAAAGAGTCTATAAGGACATCATGTAGCTTTTAGACCTTCTGGGGACCCTCTGAGCAGAAAAAAAGTTCAAAGGTCCCATATGGACCACTGTCTGGAGGACCTGACTTGACTTTTTAACATCAGAAAGAGTCTATGAGGACATCATGTAGCTTTTAGACCTTCTGGGGCCCCTTTGAGGAGAAAAAAAGTTCAAAAGGTCCCATATGGACCACTGTCTGGAGGACCTGACTTGACTTTTTAACATCAGAAAGAGTCTATGAGGACATCAGGTAGCTTTTAGACCTTATGGGGACCCTCTGAGCAGAAAAAAAGTTCAAAAGGTCCCATATGGACCACTGTCTGGAGGTCCTGACTTGACTTTTTAACATCAGAAAGAGTCTATGAAGACATCATTTAGCTTTTAGACCTTCTTGGGACCCTCTGAGGAGAAAAAAAGTTCAAAAGGTCCCATATGGACTACTGTCTGGAGGACCTGACTTGACTTTTTAACATCAGAAAGAGTCTATGAGGACATCATGTAGCTTTTAGACCTTCTGGGGACCCTCTGAGCACAAAAAAAGTTCAAAAGGTCCCAGTCTGGCGGACTTGACTTGACTTTTTAACATCAGAAAGTTTCTATGAGGACATCATGTAGCTTTTAGACCTTCTCCGGACCCTCTGAGCAGAAAAAAAGTTCAAAAGGCCCCATATGAACTACTCTATTTGTACTTAGGGACCCTCTGAGGAGAAAAAAGTTCAAAAGGTCCCAGTCTGGCGGACTTGACTTGACTTTTTAACATCAGAAAGTTTCTATAAGGACATCATGTAGCTTTTAGACCTTCTGGGAACCCTCTGAGCAGAAAAAAAGTTCAAAGGTCCCATATGGACCACTGTCTGGAGGACCTGACTTGACTTTTTAACATCAGAAAGAGTCTATGAGGACATCATGTAGCTTTTAGACCTTCTGGGGACCCTCTGAGGAGAAAAAAAGTTCAAAAGGTCCCATATGGACCACTGTCTGGAGGACCTGACTTGACTTTTTAACATCAGAAAGAGTCTATGAGGACATCAGGTAGCTTTTAGACCTTCTGGGGACCCTCTGAGCAGAAAAAAAGTTCAAAAGGTCCCATATGGACCACTGTCTGGAGGTCCTGACTTGACTTTTTAACATCAGAAAGAGTCTATGAAGACATCATTTAGCTTTTAGACCTTCTTGGGACCCTCTGAGGAGAAAAAAAGTTCAAAAGGTCCCATATGGACCACTGTCTGTAGGACCTGACTTACTTTTTAACATCAGAAAGAGTCTATGAGGACATCATGTAGCTTTTGGACCTTTTGGGGACCCTCTGAGCAGAAAAAAAGTTCAAAAGGTCCCATATGGACCACTGTCTGGAGGACCTGACGACTTTTTAACATCAGAAAGAGTCTATGATGACATCATGTAGCTTTTAGACCTTCTGAGGACCCTCTGAGCAGAAAAAAAGTTCAAAAGGTCCTAGTCTGGCGGACTTGACTTGACATTTTAACATCATAAAGTTTCTATAAGGACATCATGTAGCTTTCAGACCTTCTCTGGACCCTCTGAGCAGAAACAAAGATCAAAAGGTCCCATATGGACTACTGTATGGCGGACTTGACTTGACGTTTTAACATCAGAAAGAGTCTATGAGGACATCATGTAGCTTTTAGACCTTCTGGGGACCCTCTGAGCAAAAAAAAGTTCAAAGGTCCCATATGGACCACTGTCTGGAGGATCTGACTTGACTTTTTAACATCAAAAAGAGTCTATGAGGACATCAGGTAGCTTTTAGACCTTCTGGGGACCATCTGAGCAGAAAAAAAGTTCAAAAGGTCCCATATGGACCACTGTCTGGAGGTCCTGACTTGACTTTTTAACATCAGAAAGAGTCTATGAGGACATCATGTAGCTTTTAGACCTTCTGGGGACCCTCTGAGGATAAAAAAAAATTCAAAAGGTCCCATATGGACCACTGTCTGGAGGACCTGACTTGACTTTTTAACATCAGAAAGAGTCTATGAGGACATCAGGTAGCTTTTAGACCTTCTGGGGACCCTCTTATCAGAAAAAAAGTTCAAAAGGTCCCATATGGACCACTGTCTGGAGGTCCTGACTTGACTTTTTAACATCAGAAAGAGTCTATGAGGACATCATGTAGCTTTTGGACCTTCTGGGGACCCTCTGAGCAGAAAAAAAGTTCAAAAGGTCCCATATGGACCACTGTCTGGAGGACCTGACTTGACTTTTTAACATCAGAAAGAGTCTATGATGACATCATGTAGCTTTTAGACCTTCTGGGGACCCTCTGAGCAGAAAAAAAGTTCAAAAGGTCCTAGTCTGGCGGACTTGACTTGACATTTTAACATCAGAAAGTTTCTATAAGGACATCATGTAGCTTTCAGACCTTCTCTGGACCCTTTGAGCAGAAACAAAGATCAAAAGGTCCCATATGGACTACTGTATGGCGGACTTGACTTGACGTTTTAACATCAGAAAGAGTCTATGAGGACATCATGTAGCTTTTAGACCTTCTGGGGACCCTCTGAGCAAAAAAAAAGTTCAAAGGTCCCATATGGACCACTGTCTGGAGGACCTGACTTGACTTTTTAACATCAAAAAGAGTCTATGAGGACATCAGGTAGCTTTTAGACCTTCTGGGGACCCTCTGAGCAGAAAAAAAGTTCAAAAGGTCCCATATGGACCACTGTCTGGAGGACCTGACCTGACTTTTTAACATCAGACAGAGTCTATGAGGACATCATGTAGCTTTTAGACCTTCTGGGGACCCTCTGAGCAGAAAAAAAGTTCAAAAGGTCCCATATGGACCACTGTCTGGAGGTCCTGACTTGACTTTTTAACATCATAAAGTTTCTATAAGGACATCATGTAGCTTTCAGACCTTCTCTGGACCCTCTGAGCAGAAACAAAGATCAAAAGGTCCCATATGGACTACTGTATGGCGGACTTGACTTGACGTTTTAACATCAGAAAGAGTCTATGAGGACATCATGTAGCTTTTAGACCTTCTGGGGACCCTCTGAGCAAAAAAAAAGTTCAAAGGTCCCATATGGACCACTGTCTGGAGGATCTGACTTGACTTTTTAACATCAAAAAGAGTCTATGAGGACATCAGGTAGCTTTTAGACCTTCTGGGGACCCTCGGAGCAGAAAAAAAGTTCAAAAGGTCCCATATGGACCACTGTCTGGAGGACCTGACTTGACTTTTTAACTTCAGAAAGAGTCTATGAGGACATCAGGTAGCTTTTAGACCGTCTGGGGACCCTCTCAGCAGAAAAAAAGTTCAAAAGGTCCCATATGGGCCACTGTCTGGAGGTCCTGACTTGACATTTTAACATCAGAAAGAGTCTATGAGGACATCATGTAGCTTTTGGACTTTCTGGGGACCCTCTGAGCAGAAAAAAAGTTCAAAAGGTCCCATATGGACCACTGTCTGGAGGACCTGACGACTTTTTAACATCAGAAAGAGTCTATGATGACATCATGTAGCTTTTAGACCTTCTGGGGACCCTCTCAGCAGAAAAAAAGTTCAAAAGGTCCCATATGGACCACTGTCTGTAGGACCTGACTTGACTTTTTAACATCAGAAAGAGTCTATGAGGACATCATGTAGCTTTTGGACCTTTTGGGGACCCTCTGAGCAGAAAAAAAGTTCAAAAGGTCCCATATGGACCACTGTCTGGAGGACCTGACGACTTTTTGACATCAGAAAGAGTCTATGATGACATCATGTAGCTTTTAGACCTTCTGAGGACCCTCTGAGCAGAAAAAAGTTCAAAAGGTCCTAGTCTGGCGGACTTGACTTGACATTTTAACATCATAAAGTTTCTATAAGGACATCATGTAGCTTTCAGACCTTCTCTGGACCCTCTGAGCAGAAACAAAGATCAAAAGGTCCCATATGGACTACTGTATGGCGGACTTGACTTGACGTTTTAACATCAGAAAGAGTCTATGAGGACATCATGTAGCTTTTAGACCTTCTGGGGACCCTCTGAGCAAAAAAAAAGTTCAAAGGTCCCATATGGACCACTGTCTGGAGGATCTGACTTGACTTTTTAACATCAAAAAGAGTCTATGAGGACATCAGGTAGCTTTTAGACCTTCTGGGGACCCTCTGAGCAGAAAAAAAGTTCAAAAGGTCCCATATGGACCACTGTCTGGAGGACCTGACTTGACTTTTTAACTTCAGAAAGAGTCTATGAGGACATCAGGTAGCTTTTAGACCTTCTGGGGACCCTCTCAGCAGAAAAAAAGTTCAAAAGGTCCCATATGGACCAATGTCTGGAGGTCCTGACTTGACTTTTTAACATCAGAAAGAGTCTATGAGGACATCATGTAGCTTTTAGACCTTCTGGGACCCTCTTTTCAGAAAAAAAGTTCAAAAGGTCCCAGTCTGGCGGACTTGACTTGACTTTTTAACATCAGAATGTTTTTTGAGGACATCATGTAGCTTTTAGACTTTCTGGGGACCCTCAGAGGAGAAAAAAGTTCAAAAGGTCCCATATTGACCACTGTCTGGAGGTCCTGACTTGACTTTTTAACATCAGAAAGATTCTATGAGGACATCATGTAGCTTTTAAACCTTCTGGGGACCCTCTGAGCAGAAAAAAAGTTCAAAAGGTCCCAGTCTGGCGGACTTGACTTGACTTTTTAACATCAGAAAGTTTCTATAAGGACATCATGTAGCTTTTAAACCTTCTCTGGACGCTCTGAGCAGAAAAAAAGTTCAAAAGAACCCATATGGACAACTGTCTGGAGGACCTGACTTTACTTTTTAACATCAGAAAGATTCTATGAGGACATCATGTAGCTTTTAGACCTTCTGGGGACCCTCTTATCGGAAAAAAGTTCAAAAGGTCCCATATGAACCACTGTCTGGAGGACCTGACGACTTTTTAACATCAGACAGAGTCTATGAGGACATCATGTAGCTTTTAGACCTTCTGGGAACCCTCTTATCAGAAAAAAAATTCAAAAGGTCCAATATGGACCACTGTCTGGAGGACCTGACTTGACTTTTTAACATCAGAAAGAGTCTATGAGGACATCATGTAGCTTTAAGACCTTCTGGGGACCCTCTGAGGAGAAAGAAAGTTCAAATAGTCCCATATGGACTACTGTCTGGAGGGCCTGACTTGACTTTTTAACATCAGAAAGAGTCTATGAGGACATCATTTAGCTTTTAGACCTTCTGGGGACCCTCTGAGCAGAAAAAAAGACTATATGAGGACATCATGTAGCTTTTAGACCTTCTGGAGACCCTCTTATCAGAAAAAAAGTTAAAAAGGTCCCATATGGACCACTGTCTGGAGGTCCTGACTTGACTTTTTAACATCAGAAAGAGTCTATGAGGACATCATGTAGCTTTTAGACCTTCTGGGGACCCTCTGAGGAGAAAAAAAGTTCAAAAGGTCCCATATGGACCACTGTCTGGAGGACCTGACTTGACTTTTTAACATCAGAAAGAGTCCATGAGGACATCATGTAGCTTTTAGACCTTCTGGGGACCCTCTGAGCAGAAAAAAAGTTCAAAATGTCCCATATGGACCACTGTCTGGAGGACCTGACTTGACTTTTTAACATCAGAAAGAGTCAATGAGGACATCAGGTAGCTTTTAGACCTTCCGGGGACCCTCTGAGGAGAAAAAAAGTTCAAAAAGCCCAATATGGACCACTGTCTGGAGGTCCTGACTTGACTTTTTAACATCAGAAAGAGTCCATGAGGACATCATGTAGCTTTTAGACCTTCTGGGGACCCTCTGAGCAGAAAAAAAGTTCAAAAGGTCCCATATGGACCACTGTCTGGAGGTCCTGACTTGACTTTTTAACATCAGAAAGAGTCTATGAGGACATCATGTAGCTTTTAGACCTTCTGGGGACCCTCTTTTCAGAAAAAAAGTTCAAAAGGTCCCATATGGACCACTGTCGGAGGTCCTGACTTGACTTTTTAACATCCGAAAGAGTCTATGAGGACATCATGTAGCTTTTAGACCTTCTGGGGACCCTCTGAGGAGAAAAAAAGTTCAAAAGGTCCCATATGGACCACTGTCTGGAGGACCTGACTTGACTTTTTAACATCCAAAAGAGTCTATTAGGACATCATGTAGCTTTTAGACCTTCTGGGGACCCACTTATCAGAAAAAAAGTTCAAAAGGTCCCATATGGACCACTGTTTGGAGGTCCTGACTTGACTTTTTAACATCAGAAAGAATCTATGAGGACATCATGTAGCTTTTAGACCTTCTGGGAACCCTCTGAGGAGAAAAAAAGTTCAAAAAGTCCCATATGGACCACTGTCTGGAGGTCCTGACTTGACTTTTTAACATCAGAAAGAGTCCATGAGGACATCATGTAGCTTTTAGACCTTCTGGGGACCCTCTGAGCAGAAAAAAAGTTCAAAAGGTCCCATATGGACCACTGTCTGGAGGACCTGACTTGACTTTTTAACATGAGAAAGAGTCTATGAGGACATCATCTAGCTTTTAGACCTTCTGGGGACCCTCTGAGCAGAAAAAAAGTTCAAAAGGTCCCAGTCTGGCGGACTTGACTTGACTTTTTAACATCAGAAAGTTTTTTTGAGGACATCATGTAGCTTTTAGACCTTCTGGGGACCCTCTGAGCAGAAAAAAAGTTCAAAAGGTCCCATATGGACAACTGTATTTGTACTTAGGGACCCTCAGAGGAGAAAAAAGTTCAAAAGGTCCCATATTGACCACTGTCTGGAGGTCCTGACTTGATTTTTAACATCAGAAAGAGTCTATGAGGACATCATGTAGCTTTTAAACCTTCTGGGGACCCTCTGAGCAGAAAAAAAGTTCAAAAGGTCCCAGTCTGGCGGACTTGACTTGACTTTTTAACATCAGAAAGTTTCTATAAGGACATCATGTAGCTTTTAGACCTTCTCTGGACGCTCTGAGCAGAAAAAAAGTTCAAAAGGTCCCATATGGACCACTGTCTGGAGGACCTGACTTTACTTTTTAACATCAGAAAGATTCTATGAGGACATCATGTAGCTTTTAGACCTTCTGGGGACCCTCTTATCGGAAAAAAGTTCAAAAGGTCCCATATGGACCACTGTCTGGAGGACCTGACGACTTTTTAACATCAGAAAGAGTCTAAGAGGACATCATGTAGCTTTTAGACCTTCTGGGAACCCTCTTATCAGAAAAAAAGTTCAAAAGGTCCAATATGGACCACTGTCTGGAGGACCTGACTTGACTTTTTAACATCAGAAAGAGTCTATGAGGACATCATGTAGCTTTAAGACCTTCTGGGGACCCATCTGAGGAGAAAGAAAGTTCAAATAGTCCCATATGGACCACTGTCTGGAGGTCCTGACTTGACTTTTTAACATCAGAAAGAGTCTATGAGGACATCATGTAGCTTTTAGACCTTATGGAGACCCTCTTATCAGAAAAAAAGTTCAAAAGGTCCCATATGGACCACTGTCTGGAGGTCCTGACTTGACTTTTTAACATCAGAAAGAGTCTATGAGGACATCATGTAGCTTTTAGACCTTCTGGGGACCCTCTGAGGAAAAAAAAAAGTTAAAAAGGTCCCATATGGACCACTGTCTGGAGGACCTGACTTGACTTTTTAACATCAGAAAGAGTCTATGAGGACATCATGTAGCTTTTAGACCTTCTGGGGACCCTCTTATCAGAAAAAAAGTTCAAAAGGTCCCATATGGACCACTGTCTGGAGGACCTGACTTCACTTTTTAACATCAGAAAGAGTCTATGAGGACATCAGGTAGCTTTTAGACCTTCCGGGGACCCTCTGAGGAGACAAAAAGTTCAAAAGGTCCCATGTGGACCACTGTCTGGAGGTCCTAACTTGACTTTTTAACATCAGAAAGAGTCTATGAGGACATCATGTAGCTTTTAGACCTTCTGGGGACCCTCTGAGCAGAAAAAAAGTTCAAAAGGTCCCATATGGACCACTGTCTGGAGGTCCTGACTTGACTTTTTAACATCAGAAAGAGTCTATGAGGACATCATGTAGCTTTTAGACCTTCTGGGACCCTCTTTTCAGAAAAAAAGTTCAAAAGGTCCCATATGGACCACTGTCTGGAGGTCCTGACTTGACTTTTTAACATCCGAAAGAGTCTATGAGGACATCATGTAGCTTTTAGACCGTCTGGGGACCCTCTGAGGAGAAAAAAAGTTCAAAAGGTCCCATATGGACCACTGTCTGGAGGACCTGACTTGACTTTTTAACATCCAAAAGAGTCTATTAGGACATCATGTAGCTTTTAGACCTTCTGGGGAACCTCTTATCAGAAAAAAAGTTCAAAAGGTCCCATATGGACCACTGTTTGGAGGTCCTGACTTGACTTTTTAACATCAGAAAGAGTCTATGAGGACATCATGTAGCTTTCAGACCTTCTGGGGACCCTCTGAGTAGAAAAAAAGTTCAAAAGGTCCCATATGGACCACTGTCTGGAGGACCTGACTTGACTTTTTAACACCAGAAAGAGTCTATGAGGACATCAGGTAGCTTATAGACCTTCTGGGGACCCTCTGAGCAGAAAAAAAGTTCAAAAGGTCCCATATGGACCACTGTTTGGAGGACCTGACTTGATTTTTTAACATCAGAAAGAGTCTATGAGGACATCATGTAGCTTTTAGACCTTCTGGGGACCCTCTGAGGAGAAAAAAAGTTCAAAAGGTCCCATATGGACCACTGTCTGTAGGACCTGACTTGACTTTTTAACATCCAAAAGAGTCTATTAGGACATCATGTAGCTTTTAGACCTTCTTGGGAACCTCTTATCAGAAAAAAAGTTCAAAAGGTCCCATATGGACCACTGTTTGGAGGTCCTGACTTGACTTTTTAACATCAGAAAGAGTCTATGAGGACATCATGTAGCTTTTAGACCTTCTGGGGACCCTCTGAGCAAAAAAAAAGTTCAAAAGGTCCCATATGGACCACTGTCTGGAGGACCTGACTTGACTTTTTAACACCAGAAAGAGTCTATGAGGACATCATGTAGCTTATAGACCTTCTGGGGACCCTCTGAGCAGAAAAAAAGTTCAAAAGGTACCATATGGACCACTCTCTGGAGGACCTGACTTGATTTTTTAACATCAGAAAGAGTCTATGAGGACATCATGTAGCTTTTAGACCTTCTGGGGACCCTCTTATCAGAAAAAAAGTTCAAAAGGTCCCATATGGACCACTGTCTGGAGGACCTGACTTGACTTTTTAACATCAGAAAGAGTCTATGAGGACATCAGGTAGCTTTTAGACCTTCCGGGGACCCTCTGAGGAGACAAAAAGTTCAAAAGGTCCCATGTGGACCACTATCTGGAGGTCCTGACTTGACTTTTTAACATCAGAAAGAGTCTATGAGGACATCATGTAGCTTTTAGACCTTCTGGGGACCCTCTGAGCAGAAAAAAAGTTCAAAAGGTCCCATATGGACCACTGTCTGGAGGTCCTGACTTGACTTTTTAACATCAGAAAGAGTCTATGAGGACATCATGTAGCTTTTAGACCTTCTGGGGACCCTCTTATCAGAAAAAAAGTTCAAAAGGTCCCATATGGACCACTGTCTGGAGGTCCTGACTTGACTTTTTAACATCAGAAAGAGTCTATGAGGACATCATGTAGCTTTTAGACCTTCTGGGGACCCTCTGAGGAGAAAAAAAGTTCAAAAGGTCCCATATGGACCACTGTCTGGAGGACCTGACTTGACTTTTTAACATCAGAAAGAGTCCATGAGGACATCATGTAGCTTTTAGACCTTCTGGGGACCCTCTGTGCAGAAAAAAAGTTCAAAGGTCCCATATGGACCATTGTCTGGAGGACCTGACTTGACTTTTTAACATCAGAAAGAGTCAATGAGGACATCAGGTAGCTTTTAGACCTTCTGGGGACCCTCTGAGGAGAAAAAAAGTTCAAAAAGTCCCATATGGACCACTGTCTGGAGGTCCTGACTTGACTTTTTAACATCAGAAAGAGTCCATGAGGACATCATGTAGCTTTTAGACCTTCTGGGGACCCTCTGAGCAGAAAAAAAGTTCAAAAGGTCCCATATGGACCACTGTCTGGAGGACCTGACTTGACTTTTTAACATGAGAAAGAGTCTATGAGGACATCATGTAGCTTTTAGACCTTCTGGGGACCCTCTGAGCAGAAAAAAAGTTCAAAAGGTCCCAGTCTGGCGGACTTGACTTGACATTTTTGCACATCAGAAAGTTTTTTTGAGGACATCATGTAGCTTTTAGACCTTCTGGGGACCCTCTGAGCAGAAAAAAAGTTCAAAAGGTCCCATATGGACTACTGTATTTGCACTTAGGGACCCTCAGAGGAAAAAAAAGTTCAAAAGGTCCCATATTGACCACTGTCTGGAGGTCCTGACTTGACTTTTTAACACCAGAAAGAGTCTATGAGGACATCATGTAGCTTTTAAACCTTCTGGGGACCCTCTGAGCAGAAAAAAAGTTCAAAAGGTCCGAGTCTGGCGGACTTGACTTGACTTTTTAACATCAGAAAGTTTCTATAAGGACATCATCTAGCTTTTAGACCTTCTCTGGACGCTCTGAGCAGAAAAAAAGTTCAAAAGGTCCCATATGGACCACTGTCTGGAGGACCTGACTTTACTTTTTAACATCAGAAAGATTCTATGAGGACATCATGTAGCTTTTAGTCCTTCTGGGGACCCTCTTATCGGAAAAAAGTTCAAAAGGTCCCATATGGACCACTGTCTGGAGGACCTGACTTTACTTTTTAACATCAGAAAGATTCTATGAGGACATCATGTAGCTTTTAGACCTTCTGGGGACGCTCTTATCGGAAAAAAGTTCAAAAGGTCCCATATGGACCACTGTCTGGAGGACCTGACGACTTTTTAACATCAGAAAGAGTCTATGAGGACATCATGTAGCTTTTAGACCTTCTGGGGACCCTCTGAGGAGAAAAAAAGTTCAAAAGGTCCAATGTGGACCACTGTCTGGAGGTCCTAACTTGACTTTTTAACATCAGAAAGAGTCTATGAGGACATCATGTAGCTTTTAGACCTTCTGGGGACCCTCTGAGCAGAAAAAAAGTTCAAAAGGTCCCATATGGACCACTGTCTGGAGGTCCTGACTTGACTTTTTAACATCATAAAGAGTCTATGAGGACATCATGTAGCTTTTAGACCTTCTGGGGACCCTCTTATCAGAAAAAAAGTTCAAAAGGTCCCATATGGACCACTGTCTGGAGGTCCTGACTTGACTTTTTAACATCAGAAAGAGTCTATGAGGACATCATGTAGCTTTTAAACCTTCTGGGGACCCTCTGAGCAGAAAAAAAGTTCAAAATGTCCCATATGGAAAACTGTCTGGAGGACCTGACTTGACTTTTTAACATCAGAAAGAGTCAATGAGGACATCAGGTAGCTTTTAGACCTTCTGGGGACCCTCTGAGGAGAAAAAAGTTCAAAAAGTCCCATATGGACCACTGTCTGGAGGTCCTGACTTGACTTTTTAACATCAGAAAGAGTCCATGAGGACATCACGTAGCTTTTAGACCTTCTGGGGACCCTCTGAGCAGAAAAAAAGTTCAAAAGGTCCCATATGGACCACTGTCTGGAGGTCCTGACTTGACTTTTTAACATCAGAAAGAGTCTATGAGGACATCATGTAGCTTTTAGACCTTCTGGGGACCCTCTTTTCAGAAAAAAAGTTCAAAAGGTCCCATATGGACCACTGTCTGGAGGTCCTGACTTGACTTTTTAACATCCGAAAGAGTCTATGAGGACATCATGTAGCTTTTAGACCTTCTGGGGACCCTCTGAGGAGAAAAAAAGTTCAAAAGGTCCCATATGGACCACTGTCTGGAGGACCTGACTTGACTTTTTAACATCAGAAAGAGTCTATGAGGACATCATGTAGCTTTTAGACCTTCTGGGGACCCTCTGAGCAAAAAAAAGTTCAAAAGGTCCCATATGGACCACTGTCTGGAGGACCTGACTTGACTTTTTAACACCAGAAAGAGTCTATGAGGACATCAGGTAGCTTATAGACCTTCTGGGGACCCTCTGAGCAGAAAAAAAGTTCAAAAGGTCCCATATGGACCACTGTCTGGAGGACCTGACTTGATTTTTTAACATCAGAAAGATTCTATGAGGACATAATGTAGCTTTTAGACCTTCTGGGGACCCTCTTATTGGAAAAAAGTTCAAAAGGTCCCATATGGACCACTGTCTGGAGGACCTGACTTTACTTTTTAACATCAGAAAGATTCTATGAGGACATCATGTAGCTTTTAGACCTTCTGGGGACCCTCTTATCGGAAAAAAGTTCAAAAGGTCCCATATGGACCACTGTCTGGAGGACCTGACGACTTTTTAACATCAGAAAGAGTCTAAGAGGACATCATGTAGCTTTTAGACCTTCTGGGAACCCTCTTATCAGAAAAAAAGTTCAAAAGGTCCAATATGGACCACTGTCTGGAGGACCTGACTTGACTTTTTAACATCAGAAAGAGTCTATGAGGACATCATGTAGCTTTAAGACCTTCTGGGGACCCTCTGAGGAGAAATAAAGTTCAAATAGTCCCATATGGACTACTGTCTGGAGGGCCTGACTTGACTTTTTAACATCAGAAAGAGTCTATGAGGACATCATTTAGCTTTTAGACCTTCTGGGGACCCTCTGAGCAGAAAAAAAGTTCAAAAGGTACCATATGGACCACTGTCTGTAGGACCTGACTTGACTTTTTAACATCAGAAAGAGTCTATGAGGACATCATGTAGCTTTTAGACATTCTGGGGACCCTCTGAGTAGAAAAAAAGTTCAAAAGGTCCCATATGGACCACTGTCTGGAGGTCCTGACTTGACTTTTTAACATCAGAAAGAGTCTATGAGGACATCATGTAGCTTTTAGACCTTCTGGAGACCCTCTTATCAGAAAAAAAGTTCAAAAGGTCCCATATGGACCACTGTCTGGAGGTCCTGACTTGACTTTTTAACATCAGAAAGAGTCTATGAGGACATCATGTAGCTTTTAGACCTTCTGGACACCCTCTGAGGAAAAAGAAAAGTTAAAAAGGTCCCATATGGACCACTGTCTGGAGGACCTGACTTGACTTTTTAACATCAGAAAGAGTCTATGAGGACATCATGTAGCTTTTAGACCTTCTGGGGACCCTCTGAGCAGAAAAAAAGTTCAAAAGGTCCCATATGGACCACTGTCTGGAGGTCCTGACTTGACTTTTTAACATCAGAAAGAGTCTATGAGGACATCATGTAGCTTTTAGACCTTCTGGGACCCTCTTTTCAGAAACAAAGTTCAAAAGGTCCCATATGGACCACTGTCTGGAGGTCCTGACTTGACTTTTTAACATCCGAAAGAGTCTATGAGGACATCATGTAGCTTTTAGACCTTCTGGGGACCCTCTGAGGAGAAAAAAGTTCAAAAGGTCCCATATGGACCACTGTCTGGAGGACCTGACTTGACTTTATAACATCCAAAAGAGTCTATTAGGACATCATGTAGCTTTTAGACCTTCTGGGGACCCTCTTATCAGAAAAAAAGTTCAAAAGGTCCCATATGGACCACTGTCTGGAGGTCCTGACTTGACTTTTTAACATCAGAAAGTTTCTATAAGGACATCATGTAGCTTTCAGACCTTCTCTGGACCCTCTGAGCAGAAACAAAGATCAAAAGGTCCCATATGGACCACTGTCTGGAGGACCTGACTTGACTTTTTAACATCAGAAAGAGTCTATGAGGACATCATGTAGCTTTTAGACCTTCTGGAGACCCTCTTATCAGAAAAAAAGTTCAAAAGGTCCCATATGGACCACTGTCTGGAGGTCCTGACTTGACTTTTTAACATCAGAAAGAGTCTATGAGGACATCATGTAGCTTTTAGACCTTCTGGGGACCCTCTTTTCAGAAAAAAAGTTCAAAAGGTCCCATATGGACCACTGTCTGGAGGTCCTGACTTGACTTTTTAACATCCGAAAGAGTCTATGAGGACATCATGTAGCTTTTAGACCTTCTGGGGACCCTCTGAGGAGAAAAAAAGTTCAAAAGGTCCCATATGGACCACTGTCTGGAGGACCTGACTTGACTTTTTAACATCCAAAAGAGTCTATTAGGACATCATGTAGCTTTTAGACCTTCTGGGGAACCTCTTATCAGAAAAAAAGTTCAAAAGGTCCCATATGGACCACTGTTTGGAGGTCCTGACTTGACTTTTTAACATCAGAAAGAGTCTATGAGGACATCATGTAGCTTTTAGACCTTCTGGGGACCCTCTGAGTAGAAAAAAAGTTCAAAAGGTCCCATATGGACCACTGTCTGGAGGACCTGACTTGACTTTTTAACACCAGAAAGAGTCTATGAGGACATCATGTAGCTTTCAGACCTTCTCTGGACCCTCTGAGCAGAAACAAAGATCAAAAGGTCCCATATGGACCACTGTCTGGAGGACCTGACTTGACTTTTTAACATCAGAAAGAGTCTATGAGGACATCATGTAGCTTTTAGACCTTCTGGAGACCCTCTTATCAGAAAAAAAGTTCAAAAGGTCCCATATGGACCACTGTCTGGAGGTCCTGACTTGACTTTTTAACGTCAGAAAGAGTCTATGAGGACATCATGTAGCTTTTAGACCTTCTGGGGACCCTCTTTTCAGAAAAAAAGTTCAAAAGGTCCCATATGGACCACTGTCTGGAGGTCCTTACTTGACTTTTTAACATCCGAAAGAGTCTATGAGGACATCATGTAGCTTTTAGACCTTCTGGGGACCCTCTGAGGAGAAAAAAAGTTCAAAAGGTCCCATATGGACCACTGTCTGGAGGACCTGACTTGACTTTTTAACATCCAAAAGAGTCTATTAGGACATCATGTAGCTTTTAGACCTTCTGGGGAACCTCTTATCAGAAAAAAAGTTCAAAAGGTCCCATATGGACCACTGTTTGGAGGTCCTGACTTGACTTTTTAACATCAGAAAGAGTCTATGAGGACATCATGTAGCTTTTAGACCTTCTGGGGACCCTCTGAGTAGAAAAAAAGTTCAAAAGGTCCCATATGGACCACTGTCTGGAGGACCTGACTTGACTTTTTAACACCAGAAAGAGTCTATGAGGACATCATGTAGCTTTCAGACCTTCTCTGGACCCTCTGAGCAGAAACAAAGATCAAAAGGTCCCATATGGACCACTGTCTGGAGGACCTGACTTGACTTTTTAACATCAGAAAGAGTCTATGAGGACATCATGTAGCTTTTAGACCTTCTGGAGACCCTCTTATCAGAAAAAAAGTTCAAAAGGTCCCATATGGACCACTGTCTGGAGGTCCTGACTTGACTTTTTAACATCAGAAAGAGTCTATGAGGACATCATGTAGCTTTTAGACCTTCTGGGGACCCTCTTTTCAGAAAAAAAGTTCAAAAGGTCCCATATGGACCACTGTCTGGAGGTCCTGACTTGACTTTTTAACATCCGAAAGAGTCTATGAGGACATCATGTAGCTTTTAGACCTTCTGGGGACCCTCTGAGGAGAAAAAAAAGTTCAAAACGTCCCATATGGACCACTGTCTGGAGGACCTGACTTGACTTTTTAACATCCAAAAGAGTCTATTAGGACATCATGTAGCTTTTAGACCTTCTGGGGAACCTCTTATCAGAAAAAAAGTTCAAAAGGTCCCATATGGACCACTGTTTGGAGGTCCTGACTTGACTTTTTAACATCAGAAAGAGTCTATGAGGACATCATGTAGCTTTTAGACCTTCTGGGGACCCTCTGAGTAGAAAAAAAGTTCAAAAGGTCCCATATGGACCACTGTCTGGAGGACCTGACTTGACTTTTTAACACCAGAAAGAGTCTATGAGGACATCAGGTAGCTTATAGACCTTCTGGGGACCCTCTGAGCAGAAAAAAAGTTCAAAAGGTCCCATATGGACCACTGTCTGGAGGACCTGACTTGATTTTTTAACATCAGAAAGAGTCTATGAGGACATCATGTAGCTTTTAGACCACCTGGGGACCCTCTTATCAGAAAAAAAGTTCAAAAGGTCCCATATGGACCACTGTCTGGAGGACCTGACTTGACTTTTTAACATCCGAAAGAGTCTATGAGGACATCATGTAGCTTTTAGACCTTCTGGGGACCCTCTGAGGAGAAAAAAAGTTCAAAAGGTCCCATATGGACCACTGTCTGTAGGACCTGACTTGACTTTTTAACATCCAAAAGAGTCTATTAGGACATCATGTAGCTTTTAGACCTTCTTGGGAACCTCTTATCAGAAAAAAAGTTCAAAAGGTCCCATATGGACCACTGTTTGGAGGTCCTGACTTGACTTTTTAACATCAGAAAGAGTCTATGAGGACATCATGTAGCTTTTAGACCTTCTGGGGACCCTCTGAGCAAAAAAAAAGTTCAAAAGGTCCCATATGGACCACTGTCTGGAGGACCTGACTTGACTTTTTAACACCAGAAAGAGTCTATGAGGACATCATGTAGCTTATAGACCTTCTGGGGACCCTCTGAGCAGAAAAAAAGTTCAAAAGGTCCCATATGGACCACTCTCTGGAGGACCTGACTTGATTTTTTAACATCAGAAAGAGTCTATGAGGACATCATGTAGCTTTTAGACCTTCTGGGGACCCTCTTATCAGAAAAAAAGTTCAAAAGGTCCCATATGGACCACTGTCTGGAGGACCTGACTTGACTTTTTAACATCAGAAAGAGTCTATGAGGACATCAGGTAGCTTTTAGACCTTCCGGGGACCCTCTTTTCAGAAAAAAAGTTCAAAAGGTCCCATATGGACCACTGTCTGGAGGTCCTGACTTGACTTTTTAACATCCGAAAGAGTCTATGAGGACATCATGTAGCTTTTAGACCTTCTGGGGACCCTCTGAGGAGAAAAAAAGTTCAAAAGGTCCCATATGGACCACTGTCTGGAGGACCTGACTTGACTTTTTAACATCCAAAAGAGTCTATAGGACATCATGTAGCTTTTAGACCTTCTGGGGAACCTCTTATCAGAAAAAAAGTTCAAAAGGTCCCATATGGACCACTGTTTGGAGGTCCTGACTTGACTTTTTAACATCAAAAAGAGTCTATGAGGACATCATGTAGCTTTTAGACCTTCTGGGGACCCTCTGAGTAGAAAAAAAGTTCAAAAGGTCCCATATGGACCACTGTCTGGAGGACCTGACTTGACTTTTTAACACCAGAAAGAGTCTATGAGGACATCAGGTAGCTTATAGACCTTCTGGGGACCCTCTGAGCAGAAAAAAAGTTCAAAAGGTCCCATATGGACCACTGTCTGGAGGACCTGACTTGATTTTTTAACATCAGAAAGAGTCTATGAGGACATCATGTAGCTTTTAGACCACCTGGGGACCCTCTTATCAGAAAAAAAGTTCAAAAGGTCCCATATGGACCACTGTCTGGAGGACCTGACTTGACTTTTTAACATCCGAAAGAGTCTATGAGGACATCATGTAGCTTTTAGACCTTCTGGGGACCCTCTGAGGAGAAAAAAAGTTCAAAAGGTCCCATATGGACCACTGTCTGTAGGACCTGACTTGACTTTTTAACATCCAAAAGAGTCTATTAGGACATCATGTAGCTTTTAGACCTTCTTGGGAACCTCTTATCAGAAAAAAAGTTCAAAAGGTCCCATATGGACCACTGTTTGGAGGTCCTGACTTGACTTTTTAACATCAGAAAGAGTCTATGAGGACATCATGTAGCTTTTAGACCTTCTGGGGACCCTCTGAGCAAAAAAAAAGTTCAAAAGGTCCCATATGGACCACTGTCTGGAGGACCTGACTTGACTTTTTAACACCAGAAAGAGTCTATGAGGACATCATGTAGCTTATAGACCTTCTGGGGACCCTCTGAGCAGAAAAAAAGTTCAAAAGGTCCCATATGGACCACTCTCTGGAGGACCTGACTTGATTTTTTAACATCAGAAAGAGTCTATGAGGACATCATGTAGCTTTTAGACCTTCTGGGGACCCTCTTATCAGAAAAAAAGTTCAAAAGGTCCCATATGGACCACTGTCTGGAGGACCTGACTTGACTTTTTAACATCAGAAAGAGTCTATGAGGACATCAGGTAGCTTTTAGACCTTCCGGGGACCCTCTGAGGAGACAAAAAGTTCAAAAGGTCCCATGTGGACCACTATCTGGAGGTCCTAACTTGACTTTTTAACATCAGAAAGAGTCTATGAGGACATCATGTAGCTTTTAGACCTTCTGGGGACCCTCTGAGCAGAAAAAAAAGTTCAAAAGGTCCCATATGGACCACTGTCTGGAGGTCCTGACTTGACTTTTTAACATCAAAAAAGAGTCTACGAGGACATCATGTAGCTTTTAGACCTTCTGGGGACCCTCTTATCAGAAAAAAAGTTCAAAAGGTCCCATATGGACCACTGTCTGGAGGTCCTGACTTGACTTTTTAACATCAGAAAGAGTCTATGAGGACATCATGTAGCTTTTAGACCTTCTGGGGACCCTCTGAGGAGAAAAAAAGTTCAAAAGGTCCCATATGGACCACTGTCTGGAGGACCTGACTTGACTTTTTAACATCAGAAAGAGTCCATGAGGACATCATGTAGATTTTAGACCTTCTGGGGACCCTCTGTGCAGAAAAAAAGTTCAAAATGTCCCATATGGACCACTGTCTGGAGGACCTGACTTGACTTTTTAACATCAGAAAGAGTCAATGAGGACATCAGGTAGCTTTTAGACCTTCTGGGGACCCTCTGAGGAGAAAAAAAGTTCAAAAAGTCCCATATGGACCACTGTCTGGAGGTCCTGACTTGACTTTTTAACATCAGAAAGAGTCCATGAGGACATCATGTAGCTTTTAGACCTTCTGGGGACCCTCTGAGCAGAAAAAAAGTTCAAAAGGTCCCATATGGACCACTGTCTGGAGGACCTGACTTGACTTTTTAACATGAGAAAGAGTCTATGAGGACATCATGTAGCTTTTAGACCTTCTGGGGACCCTCTGAGCAGAAAAAAAGTTCAAAAGGTCCCAGTCTGGCGGACTTGACTTGACTTTTTAACATCAGAAAGTTTTTTTGAGGACATCATGTAGCTTTTAGACCTTCTGGGGACCCTCTGAGCAGAAAAAAAGTTCAAAAGGTCCCATATGGACTACTGTATTTGTACTTAGGGACCCTCAGAGGAAAAAAAATTTAAAAGGTCCCATATTGACCACTGTCTGGAGGTCCTGACTTGACTTTTTAACACCAGAAAGAGTCTATGAGGACATCATGTAGCTTTTAAACCTTCTGGGGACCCTCTGAGCAGAAAAAAAGTTCAAAAGGTCCGAGTCTGGCGGACTTGACTTGACTTTTTAACATCAGAAAGTTTCTATAAGGACATCATCTAGCTTTTAGACCTTCTCTGGACGCTCTGAGCAGAAAAAAAGTTCAAAAGGTCCCATATGGACCACTGTCTGGAGGAGCTGACTTTTTACTTTTTAACATCAGAAAGATTCTATGAGGACATCATGTAGCTTTTAGACCTTCTGGGGACCCTCTTATCGGAAAAAAGTTCAAAAGGTCCCATATGGACCACTGTCTGGAGGACCTGACGACTTTTTAACATCAGAAAGAGTCTATGAGGACATCATGTAGCTTTTAAACCTTCTGGGGACCCTCTGAGCAGAAAAAAAGTTCAAAATGTCCCATATGGACAACTGTCTGGAGGACCTGACTTGACTTTTTAACATCAGAAAGTTTCTATAAGGACATCATGTAGCTTTTAGACCTTCTCTGGACGCTCTGAGCAGAAAAAAAGTTCAAAAGGTCCCATATGGACCACTGTCTGGAGGACCTGACTTTACTTTTTAACATCAGAAAGATTCTATGAGGACATCATGTAGCTTTTAGACCTTCTGGGGACCCTCTTATCGGAAAAAAGTTCAAAAGGTCCCATATGGACCACTGTCTGGAGGACCTGACTTTACTTTTTAACATCAGAAAGATTCTATGAGGACATCATGTAGCTTTTAGACCTTCTGGGGACCCTCTTATCGGAAAAAAGTTCAAAAGGTCCCATATGGACCACTGTCTGGAGGACCTGACGACTTTTTAACATCAGAAAGAGTCTATGAGGACATCATGTAGCTTTTAGACCTTCTGGGAACCCTCTTATCAGAAAAAAAGTTCAAAAGGTCCAATATGGACCACTGTCTGGAGGACCTGACTTGACTTTTTAACATCAGAAAGAGTCTATGAGGACATCATGTAGATTTAAGACCTTCTGGGGACCCTCTGAGGAGAAAGAAAGTTCAAATAGTCCCATATGGACTACTGTCTGGAGGGCCTGACTTGACTTTTTAACATCAGAAAGAGTCTATGAGGACATCATTTAGCTTTTAGACCTTCTGGGGACCCTCTGTGCAGAAAAAAAGTTCAAAAGGTACCATATGGACCACTGTCTGGAGGACCTGACTTGACTTTTTAACATCAGAAAGAGTCTATGAGGACATCATGTAGCTTTTAGACCTTCTGGGGACCCTCTTATCAGAAAAAAAGTTCAAAAGGTCCCATATGGACCACTGTCTGGAGGTCCTGACTTGACTTTTTAACATCAGAAAGAGTCTATGAGGACATCATGTAGCTTTTAGACCTTCTGGGGACCCTCTGAGGAGAAAAAAAGTTCAAAAGGTCCCATATGGACCACTGTCTGGAGGACCTGACTTGACTTTTTAACATCAGAAAGAGTCCATGAGGACATCAGGTAGCTTTTAGACCTTCTGGGGACCCTCTGAGCAGAAAAAAAGTTCAAAATGTACCATATGGACCACTGTCTGGAGGTCCTGACTTGACTTTTTAACATCAGAAAGAGTCTATGAGGACATCATGTAGCTTTTAGACCTTCTGGGGACCCTCTGAGGAAAAAAAAAGTTAAAAAGGTCCCATATGGACCACTGTCTGGAGGACCTGACTTGACTTTTTAACATCAGAAAGAGTCTATGAGGACATCATGTAGCTTTTAGACCTTCTGGGGACCCTCTTATCAGAAAAAAAGTTCAAAAGGTCCCATATGGACCACTGTCTGGAGGACCTGACTTGACTTTTTAACATGAGAAAGAGTCTATGAGGACATCATGTAGCTTTTAGACCTTCTGGGGACCCTCTGAGCAGAAAAAAAGTTCAAAAGGTCCCAGTCTGGCGGACTTGACTTGACTTTTTAACATCAGAAAGTTTTTTTGAGGACATCATGTAGCTTTTAGACCTTCTGGGGACCCTCTGAGCAGAAAAAAAGTTCAAAAGGTCCCATATGGACTACTGTATTTGTACTTAGGGACCCTCAGAGGAAAAAAAAGTTCAAAAGGTCCCATATTGACCACTGTCTGGAGGTCCTGACTTGACTTTTTAACATCAGAAAGAGTCTATGAGGACATCATGTAGCTTTTAAACCTTCTGGGGACCCTCTGAGCAGAAAAAAAGTTCAAAAGGTCCCAGTCTGGCGGACTTGACTTGACTTTTTAACATCAGAAAGTTTCTATAAGGACATCATGTAGCTTTTAGACCTTCTCTGGACGCTCTGAGCAGAAAAAAAGTTCAAAAGGTCCCATATGGACCACTGTCTGGAGGACCTGACTTTACTTTTTAACATCAGAAAGATTCTATGAGGACATCATGTAGCTTTTAGACCTTCTGGGGACCCTCTTATCGGAAAAAAGTTCAAAAGGTCCCATATGGACCACTGTCTGGAGGACCTGACTTTACTTTTTAACATCAGAAAGATTCTATGAGGACATCATGTAGCTTTTAGACCTTCTGGGGACCCTCTTATCGGAAAAAAGTTCAAAAGGTCCCATATGGACCACTGTCTGGAGGACCTGACGACTTTTTAACATCAGAAAGAGTCTATGAGGACATCATGTAGCTTTTAGACCTTCTGGGAACCCTCTTATTAGAAAAAAAGTTCAAAAGGTCCAATATGGACCACTGTCTGGAGGACCTGACTTGACTTTTTAACATCAGAAAGAGTCTATGAGGACATCATGTAGATTTAAGACCTTCTGGGGACCCTCTGAGGAGAAAGAAAGTTCAAATAGTCCCATATGGACTACTGTCTGGAGGGCCTGACTTGACTTTTTAACATCAGAAAGAGTCTATGAGGACATCATTTAGCTTTTAGACCTTCTGGGGACCCTCTGTGCAGAAAAAAAGTTCAAAAGGTACCATATGGACCACTGTCTGGAGGACCTGACTTGACTTTTTAACATCAGAAAGAGTCTATGAGGACATCATGTAGCTTTTAGACCTTCTGGGGACCCTCTTATCAGAAAAAAAGTTCAAAAGGTCCCATATGGACCACTGTCTGGAGGTCCTGACTTGACTTTTTAACATCAGAAAGAGTCTATGAGGACATCATGTAGCTTTTAGACCTTCTGGGGACCCTCTGAGGAGAAAAAAAGTTCAAAAGGTCCCATATGGACCACTGTCTGGAGGACCTGACTTGACTTTTTAACATCAGAAAGAGTCCATGAGGACATCAGGTAGCTTTTAGACCTTCTGGGGACCCTCTGAGCAGAAAAAAAGTTCAAAATGTACCATATGGACCACTGTCTGGAGGTCCTGACTTGACTTTTTAACATCAGAAAGAGTCTATGAGGACATCATGTAGCTTTTAGACCTTCTGGGGACCCTCTGAGGAAAAAAAAAGTTAAAAAGGTCCCATATGGACCACTGTCTGGAGGACCTGACTTGACTTTTTAACATCAGAAAGAGTCTATGAGGACATCATGTAGCTTTTAGACCTTCTGGGGACCCTCTTATCAGAAAAAAAGTTCAAAAGGTCCCATATGGACCACTGTCTGGAGGACCTGACTTGACTTTTTAACATGAGAAAGAGTCTATGAGGACATCATGTAGCTTTTAGACCTTCTGGGGACCCTCTGAGCAGAAAAAAAGTTCAAAAGGTCCCAGTCTGGCGGACTTGACTTGACTTTTTAACATCAGAAAGTTTTTTTGAGGACATCATGTAGCTTTTAGACCTTCTGGGGACCCTCTGAGCAGAAAAAAAGTTCAAAAGGTCCCATATGGACTACTGTATTTGTACTTAGGGACCCTCAGAGGAAAAAAAAGTTCAAAAGGTCCCATATTGACCACTGTCTGGAGGTCCTGACTTGACTTTTTAACATCAGAAAGAGTCTATGAGGACATCATGTAGCTTTTAAACCTTCTGGGGACCCTCTGAGCAGAAAAAAAGTTCAAAAGGTCCCAGTCTGGCGGACTTGACTTGACTTTTTAACATCAGAAAGTTTCTATAAGGACATCATGTAGCTTTTAGACCTTCTCTGGACGCTCTGAGCAGAAAAAAAGTTCAAAAGGTCCCATATGGACCACTGTCTGGAGGACCTGACTTTACTTTTTAACATCAGAAAGATTCTATGAGGACATCATGTAGCTTTTAGACCTTCTGGGGACCCTCTTATCGGAAAAAAGTTCAAAAGGTCCCATATGGACCACTGTCTGGAGGACCTGACTTTACTTTTTAACATCAGAAAGATTCTATGAGGACATCATGTAGCTTTTAGACCTTCTGGGGACCCTCTTATCGGAAAAAAGTTCAAAAGGTCCCATATGGACCACTGTCTGGAGGACCTGACGACTTTTTAACATCAGAAAGAGTCTATGAGGACATCATGTAGCTTTTAGACCTTCTGGGAACCCTCTTATCAGAAAAAAAGTTCAAAAGGTCCAATATGGACCACTGTCTGGAGGACCTGACTTTACTTTTTAACATCAGAAAGATTCTATAAGGACATCATGTAGCTTTTAGACCTTCTCTGGACGCTCTGAGCAGAAAAAAAGTTCAAAAGGTCCCATATGGACCACTGTCTGGAGGACCTGACTTTACTTTTTAACATCAGAAAGATTCTATGAGGACATCATGTAGCTTTTAGACCTTCTGGGGACCCTCTTATCGGAAAAAAGTTCAAAAGGTCCCATATGGACCACTGTCTGGAGGACCTGACTTTACTTTTTAACATCAGAAAGATTCTATGAGGACATCATGTAGCTTTTAGACCTTCTGGGGACCCTCTTATCGGAAAAAAGTTCAAAAGGTCCCATATGGACCACTGTCTGGAGGACCTGACTTTACTTTTTAACATCAGAAAGTTTCTATAAGGACATCATCTAGCTTTTAGACCTTCTCTGGACGCTCTGAGCAGAAAAAAAGTTCAAAAGGTCCCATATGGACCACTGTCTGGAGGACCTGACTTTACTTTTTAACATCAGAA
Organism: Gila orcuttii; assembly: GCA_026230005.1. Classification (NCBI taxonomy): domain Eukaryota; kingdom Metazoa; phylum Chordata; class Actinopteri; order Cypriniformes; family Leuciscidae; genus Gila; species Gila orcuttii. The sequence goes on from JAPDVR010000014.1 coordinate 12,461,371, forward strand.
AGATTCTATGAGGACATCATGTAGCTTTTAGACCTTCTGGGGACCCTCTTATCGGAAAAAAGTTCAAAAGGTCCCATATGGACCACTGTCTGGAGTACCTGACTTTACTTTTTAACATCAGAAAGATTCTATGAGGACATCATGTAGCTTTTAGACCTTCTGGGGACGCTCTTATCGGAAAAAAGTTCAAAAGGTCCCATATGGACCACTGTCTGGAGGACCTGACGACTTTTTAACATCAGAAAGAGTCTATGAGGACATCATGTAGCTTTTAGACCTTCTGGGGACCCTCTGAGGAGAAAAAAAGTTCAAAAGGTCCAATGTGGACCACTGTCTGGAGGTCCTAACTTGACTTTTTAACATCAGAAAGAGTCTATGAGGACATCATGTAGCTTTTAGACCTTCTGGGGACCCTCTGAGCAGAAAAAAAGTTCAAAAGGTCCCATATGGACCACTGTCTGGAGGTCCTGACTTGACTTTTTAACATCATAAAGAGTCTATGAGGACATCATGTAGCTTTTAGACCTTCTGGGGACCCTCTTATCAGAAAAAAAGTTCAAAAGGTCCCATATGGACCACTGTCTGGAGGTCCTGACTTGACTTTTTAACATCAGAAAGAGTCTATGAGGACATCATGTAGCTTTTAAACCTTCTGGGGACCCTCTGAGCAGAAAAAAAGTTCAAAATGTCCCATATGGACAACTGTCTGGAGGACCTGACTTGACTTTTTAACATCAGAAAGAGTCAATGAGGACATCAGGTAGCTTTTAGACCTTCTGGGGACCCTCTGAGGAGAAAAAAGTTCAAAAAGTCCCATATGGACCACTGTCTGGAGGTCCTGACTTGACTTTTTAACATCAGAAAGAGTCCATGAGGACATCACGTAGCTTTTAGACCTTCTGGGGACCCTCTGAGCAGAAAAAAAGTTCAAAAGGTCCCATATGGACCACTGTCTGGAGGTCCTGACTTGACTTTTTAACATCAGAAAGAGTCTATGAGGACATCATGTAGCTTTTAGACCTTCTGGGGACCCTCTTTTCAGAAAAAAAGTTCAAAAGGTCCCATATGGACCACTGTCTGGAGGTCCTGACTTGACTTTTTAACATCCGAAAGAGTCTATGAGGACATCATGTAGCTTTTAGACCTTCTGGGGACCCTCTGAGGAGAAAAAAAGTTCAAAAGGTCCCATATGGACCACTGTCTGGAGGACCTGACTTGACTTTTTAACATCCAAAAGAGTCTATTAGGACATCATGTAGCTTTTAGACCTTCTGGGGAACCTCTTATCAGAAAAAAAGTTCAAAAGGTCCCATATGGACCACTGTTTGGAGGTCCTGACTTGACTTTTTAACATCAGAAAGAGTCTATGAGGACATCATGTAGCTTTTAGACCTTCTGGGGACCCTCTGAGCAAAAAAAAGTTCAAAAGGTCCCATATGGACCACTGTCTGGAGGACCTGACTTGACTTTTTAACACCAGAAAGAGTCTATGAGGACATCAGGTAGCTTATAGACCTTCTGGGGACCCTCTGAGCAGAAAAAAAGTTCAAAAGGTCCCATATGGACCACTGTCTGGAGGACCTGACTTGATTTTTTAACATCAGAAAGATTCTATGAGGACATCATGTAGCTTTTAGACCTTCTGGGGACCCTCTTATTGGAAAAAAGTTCAAAAGGTCCCATATGGACCACTGTCTGGAGGACCTGACTTTACTTTTTAACATCAGAAAGATTCTATGAGGACATCATGTAGCTTTTAGACCTTCTGGGGACCCTCTTATCGGAAAAAAGTTCAAAAGGTCCCATATGGACCACTGTCTGGAGGACCTGACGACTTTTTAACATCAGAAAGAGTCTAAGAGGACATCATGTAGCTTTTAGACCTTCTGGGAACCCTCTTATCAGAAAAAAAGTTCAAAAGGTCCAATATGGACCACTGTCTGGAGGACCTGACTTGACTTTTTAACATCAGAAATAGTCTATGAGGACATCATGTAGCTTTAAGACCTTCTGGGGACCCTCTGAGGAGAAATAAAGTTCAAATAGTCCCATATGGACTACTGTCTGGAGGGCCTGACTTGACTTTTTAACATCAGAAAGAGTCTATGAGGACATCATTTAGCTTTTAGACCTTCTGGGGACCCTCTGAGCAGAAAAAAAGTTCAAAAGGTACCATATGGACCACTGTCTGTAGGACCTGACTTGACTTTTTAACATCAGAAAGAGTCTATGAGGACATCATGTAGCTTTTAGACATTCTGGGGACCCTCTGAGTAGAAAAAAAGTTCAAAAGGTCCCATATGGACCACTGTCTGGAGGTCCTGACTTGACTTTTTAACATCAGAAAGAGTCTATGAGGACATCATGTAGCTTTTAGACCTTCTGGAGACCCTCTTATCAGAAAAAAAGTTCAAAAGGTCCCATATGGACCACTGTCTGGAGGTCCTGACTTGACTTTTTAACATCAGAAAGAGTCTATGAGGACATCATGTAGCTTTTAGACCTTCTGGACACCCTCTGAGGAAAAAGAAAAGTTAAAAAGGTCCCATATGGACCACTGTCTGGAGGACCTGACTTGACTTTTTAACATCAGAAAGAGTCTATGAGGACATCATGTAGCTTTTAGACCTTCTGGGGACCCTCTTATCAGAAAAAAAGTTCAAAAGGTCCCATATGGACCACTGTCTGGAGGACCTGACTTCACTTTTTAACATCAGAAAGAGTCTATGAGGACATCAGGTAGCTTTTAGACCTTCCGGGGACCCTCTGAGGAGACAAAAAGTTCAAAAGGTCCCATGTGGACCACTGTCTGGAGGTCCTAACTTGACTTTTTAACATCAGAAAGAGTCTATGAGGACATCATGTAGCTTTTAGACCTTCTGGGGACCCTCTGAGCAGAAAAAAAGTTCAAAAGGTCCCATATGGACCACTGTCTGGAGGTCCTGACTTGACTTTTTAACATCAGAAAGAGTCTATGAGGACATCATGTAGCTTTTAGACCTTCTGGGACCCTCTTTTCAGAAACAAAGTTCAAAAGGTCCCATATGGACCACTGTCTGGAGGTCCTGACTTGACTTTTTAACATCCGAAAGAGTCTATGAGGACATCATGTAGCTTTTAGACCTTCTGGGGACCCTCTGAGGAGAAAAAAGTTCAAAAGGTCCCATATGGACCACTGTCTGGAGGACCTGACTTGACTTTATAACATCCAAAAGAGTCTATTAGGACATCATGTAGCTTTTAGACCTTCTGGGGACCCTCTTATCAGAAAAAAAGTTCAAAAGGTCCCATATGGACCACTGTCTGGAGGTCCTGACTTGACTTTTTAACATCAGAAAGTTTCTATAAGGACATCATGTAGCTTTCAGACCTTCTCTGGACCCTCTGAGCAGAAACAAAGATCAAAAGGTCCCATATGGACCACTGTCTGGAGGACCTGACTTGACTTTTTAACATCAGAAAGAGTCTATGAGGACATCATGTAGCTTTTAGACCTTCTGGAGACCCTCTTATCAGAAAAAAAGTTCAAAAGGTCCCATATGGACCACTGTCTGGAGGTCTTGACTTGACTTTTTAACATCAGAAAGAGTCTATGAGGACATCATGTAGCTTTTAGACCTTCTGGGGACCCTCTTTTCAGAAAAAAAGTTCAAAAGGTCCCATATGGACCACTGTCTGGAGGTCCTGACTTGACATTTTAACATCCGAAAGAGTCTATGAGGACATCATGTAGCTTTTAGACCTTCTGGGGACCCTCTGAGGAGAAAAAAAGTTCAAAAGGTCCCAGTCTGGCGGACTTGACTTGACTTTTTAACATCAGAAAGTTTTTTTGATGACATCATGTAGCTTTTAGACCTTCTGGGGACCCTCTGAGCAGAAAAAAAGTTCAAAAGGTCCCATATGGACTACTGTATTTGTACTTAGGGACCCTCAGAGGAAAAAAAATTTAAAAGGTCCCATATTGACCACTGTCTGGAGGTCCTGACTTGACTTTTTAACACCAGAAAGAGTCTATGAGGACATCATGTAGCTTTTAAACCTTCTGGGGACCCTCTGAGCAGAAAAAAAGTTCAAAAGGTCCGAGTCTGGCGGACTTGACTTGACTTTTTAACATCAGAAAGTTTCTATAAGGACATCATCTAGCTTTTAGACCTTCTCTGGACGCTCTGAGCAGAAAAAAAGTTCAAAAGGTCCCATATGGACCACTGTCTGGAGGACCTGACTTTTTACTTTTTAACATCAGAAAGATTCTATGAGGACATCATGTAGCTTTTAGACCTTCTGGGGACCCTCTTATCGGAAAAAAGTTCAAAAGGTCCCATATGGACCACTGTCTGGAGGACCTGACGACTTTTTAACATCAGAAAGAGTCTATGAGGACATCATGTAGCTTTTAAACCTTCTGGGGACCCTCTGAGCAGAAAAAAAGTTCAAAATGTCCCATATGGACAACTGTCTGGAGGACCTGACTTGACTTTTTAACATCAGAAAGTTTCTATAAGGACATCATGTAGCTTTTAGACCTTCTCTGGACGCTCTGAGCAGAAAAAAAGTTCAAAAGGTCCCATATGGACCACTGTCTGGAGGACCTGACTTTACTTTTTAACATCAGAAAGATTCTATGAGGACATCATGTAGCTTTTAGACCTTCTGGGGACCCTCTTATCGGAAAAAAGTTCAAAAGGTCCCATATGGACCACTGTCTGGAGGACCTGACTTTACTTTTTAACATCAGAAAGATTCTATGAGGACATCATGTAGCTTTTAGACCTTCTGGGGACCCTCTTATCGGAAAAAAGTTCAAAAGGTCCCATATGGACCACTGTCTGGAGGACCTGACGACTTTTTAACATCAGAAAGAGTCTATGAGGACATCATGTAGCTTTTAGACCTTCTGGGAACCCTCTTATCAGAAAAAAAGTTCAAAAGGTCCAATATGGACCACTGTCTGGAGGACCTGACTTGACTTTTTAACATCAGAAAGAGTCTATGAGGACATCATGTAGATTTAAGACCTTCTGGGGACCCTCTGAGGAGAAAGAAAGTTCAAATAGTCCCATATGGACTACTGTCTGGAGGGCCTGACTTGACTTTTTAACATCAGAAAGAGTCTATGAGGACATCATTTAGCTTTTAGACCTTCTGGGGACCCTCTGTGCAGAAAAAAAGTTCAAAAGGTACCATATGGACCACTGTCTGGAGGACCTGACTTGACTTTTTAACATCAGAAAGAGTCTATGAGGACATCATGTAGCTTTTAGACCTTCTGGGGACCCTCTTATCAGAAAAAAAGTTCAAAAGGTCCCATATGGACCACTGTCTGGAGGTCCTGACTTGACTTTTTAACATCAGAAAGAGTCTATGAGGACATCATGTAGCTTTTAGACCTTCTGGGGACCCTCTGAGGAGAAAAAAAGTTCAAAAGGTCCCATATGGACCACTGTCTGGAGGACCTGACTTGACTTTTTAACATCAGAAAGAGTCCATGAGGACATCAGGTAGCTTTTAGACCTTCTGGGGACCCTCTGAGCAGAAAAAAAGTTCAAAATGTACCATATGGACCACTGTCTGGAGGTCCTGACTTGACTTTTTAACATCAGAAAGAGTCTATGAGGACATCATGTAGCTTTTAGACCTTCTGGGGACCCTCTGAGGAAAAAAAAAGTTAAAAAGGTCCCATATGGACCACTGTCTGGAGGACCTGACTTGACTTTTTAACATCAGAAAGAGTCTATGAGGACATCATGTAGCTTTTAGACCTTCTGGGGACCCTCTTATCAGAAAAAAAGTTCAAAAGGTCCCATATGGACCACTGTCTGGAGGACCTGACTTGACTTTTTAACATGAGAAAGAGTCTATGAGGACATCATGTAGCTTTTAGACCTTCTGGGGACCCTCTGAGCAGAAAAAAAGTTCAAAAGGTCCCAGTCTGGCGGACTTGACTTGACTTTTTAACATCAGAAAGTTTTTTTGAGGACATCATGTAGCTTTTAGACCTTCTGGGGACCCTCTGAGCAGAAAAAAAGTTCAAAAGGTCCCATATGGACTACTGTATTTGTACTTAGGGACCCTCAGAGGAAAAAAAAGTTCAAAAGGTCCCATATTGACCACTGTCTGGAGGTCCTGACTTGACTTTTTAACATCAGAAAGAGTCTATGAGGACATCATGTAGCTTTTAAACCTTCTGGGGACCCTCTGAGCAGAAAAAAAGTTCAAAAGGTCCCAGTCTGGCGGACTTGACTTGACTTTTTAACATCAGAAAGTTTCTATAAGGACATCATGTAGCTTTTAGACCTTCTCTGGACGCTCTGAGCAGAAAAAAAGTTCAAAAGGTCCCATATGGACCACTGTCTGGAGGACCTGACTTTACTTTTTAACATCAGAAAGATTCTATGAGGACATCATGTAGCTTTTAGACCTTCTGGGGACCCTCTTATCGGAAAAAAGTTCAAAAGGTCCCATATGGACCACTGTCTGGAGGACCTGACTTTACTTTTTAACATCAGAAAGATTCTATGAGGACATCATGTAGCTTTTAGACCTTCTGGGGACCCTCTTATCGGAAAAAAGTTCAAAAGGTCCCATATGGACCACTGTCTGGAGGACCTGACGACTTTTTAACATCAGAAAGAGTCTATGAGGACATCATGTAGCTTTTAGACCTTCTGGGAACCCTCTTATCAGAAAAAAAGTTCAAAAGGTCCAATATGGACCACTGTCTGGAGGACCTGACTTGACTTTTTAACATCAGAAAGAGTCTATGAGGACATCATGTAGATTTAAGACCTTCTGGGGACCCTCTGAGGAGAAAGAAAGTTCAAATAGTCCCATATGGACTACTGTCTGGAGGGCCTGACTTGACTTTTTAACATCAGAAAGAGTCTATGAGGACATCATTTAGCTTTTAGACCTTCTGGGGACCCTCTGTGCAGAAAAAAAGTTCAAAAGGTACCATATGGACCACTGTCTGGAGGACCTGACTTGACTTTTTAACATCAGAAAGAGTCTATGAGGACATCATGTAGCTTTTAAACCTTCTGGGGACCCTCTGAGCAGAAAAAAAGTTCAAAAGGTCCCAGTCTGGCGGACTTGACTTGACTTTTTAACATCAGAAAGTTTCTAAAAGGACATCATGTAGCTTTTAGACCTTCTCTGGACGCTCTGAGCAGAAAAAAAGTTCAAAAGGTCCCATATGGACCACTGTCTGGAGGACCTGACTTTACTTTTTAACATCAGAAAGATTCTATGAGGACATCATGTAGCTTTTAGACCTTCTGGGGACCCTCTTATCGGAAAAAAGTTCAAAAGGTCCCATATGGACCACTGTCTGGAGGACCTGACTTTACTTTTTAACATCAGAAAGATTCTATGAGGACATCATGTAGCTTTTAGACCTTCTGGGGACCCTCTTATCGGAAAAAAGTTCAAAAGGTCCCATATGGACCACTGTCTGGAGGACCTGACTTTACTTTTTAACATCAGAAAGTTTCTATAAGGACATCATCTAGCTTTTAGACCTTCTCTGGACGCTCTGAGCAGAAAAAAAGTTCAAAAGGTCCCATATGGACCACTGTCTGGAGGACCTGACTTTACTTTTTAACATCAGAAAGATTCTATGAGGACATCATGTAGCTTTTAGACCTTCTGGGGACCCTCTTATCGGAAAAAAGTTCAAAAGGTCCCATATGGACCACTGTCTGGAGGACCTGACTTTACTTTTTAACATCAGAAAGATTCTATGAGGACATCATGTAGCTTTTAGACCTTCTGGGGACGCTCTTATCGGAAAAAAGTTCAAAAGGTCCCATATGGACCACTGTCTGGAGGACCTGACGACTTTTTAACATCAGAAAGAGTCTATGAGGACATCATGTAGCTTTTAGACCTTCTGGGGACCCTCTGAGGAGAAAAAAAGTTCAAAAGGTCCAATGTGGACCACTGTCTGGAGGTCCTAACTTGACTTTTTAACATCAGAAAGAGTCTATGAGGACATCATGTAGCTTTTAGACCTTCTGGGGACCCTCTGAGCAGAAAAAAAGTTCAAAAGGTCCAATATGGACCACTGTCTGGAGGTCCTGACTTGACTTTTTAACATCATAAAGAGTCTATGAGGACATCATGTAGCTTTTAGACCTTCTGGGGACCCTCTTATCAGAAAAAAAGTTCAAAAGGTCCCATATGGACCACTGTCTGGAGGTCCTGACTTGACTTTTTAACATCAGAAAGAGTCTATGAGGACATCATGTAGCTTTTAAACCTTCTGGGGACCCTCTGAGCAGAAAAAAAGTTCAAAATGTCCCATATGGACAACTGTCTGGAGGACCTGACTTGACTTTTTAACATCAGAAAGAGTCTATGAGGACATCAGGTAGCTTTTAGACCTTCTGGGGACCCTCTGAGGAGAAAAAAGTTCAAAAAGTCCCATATGGACCACTGTCTGGAGGTCCTGACTTGACTTTTTAACATCAGAAAGAGTCCATGAGGACATCACGTAGCTTTTAGACCTTCTGGGGACCCTCTGAGCAGAAAAAAAGTTCAAAAGGTCCCATATGGACCACTGTCTGGAGGTCCTGACTTGACTTTTTAACATCAGAAAGAGTCTATGAGGACATCATGTAGCTTTTAGACCTTCTGGGGACCCTCTTTTCAGAAAAAAAGTTCAAAAGGTCCCATATGGACCACTGTCTGGAGGTCCTGACTTGACTTTTTAACATCCGAAAGAGTCTATGAGGACATCATGTAGCTTTTAGACCTTCTGGGGACCCTCTGAGGAGAAAAAAAGTTCAAAAGGTCCCATATGGACCACTGTCTGGAGGACCTGACTTGACTTTTTAACATCCAAAAGAGTCTATTAGGACATCATGTAGCTTTTAGACCTTCTGGGGAACCTCTTATCAGAAAAAAAGTTCAAAAGGTCCCATATGGACCACTGTTTGGAGGTCCTGACTTGACTTTTTAACATCAGAAAGAGTCTATGAGGACATCATGTAGCTTTTAGACCTTCTGGGGACCCTCTGAGCAAAAAAAAGTTCAAAAGGTCCCATATGGACCACTGTCTGGAGGACCTGACTTGACTTTTTAACACCAGAAAGAGTCTATGAGGACATCAGGTAGCTTATAGACCTTCTGGGGACCCTCTGAGCAGAAAAAAAGTTCAAAAGGTCCCATATGGACCACTGTCTGGAGGACCTGACTTGATTTTTTAACATCAGAAAGATTCTATGAGGACATCATGTAGCTTTTAGACCTTCTGGGGACCCTCTTATTGGAAAAAAGTTCAAAAGGTCCCATATGGACCACTGTCTGGAGGACCTGACTTTACTTTTTAACATCAGAAAGATTCTATGAGGACATCATGTAGCTTTTAGACCTTCTGGGGACCCTCTTATCGGAAAAAAGTTCAAAAGGTCCCATATGGACCACTGTCTGGAGGACCTGACGACTTTTTAACATCAGAAAGAGTCTAAGAGGACATCATGTAGCTTTTAGACCTTCTGGGAACCCTCTTATCAGAAAAAAAGTTCAAAATGTCCAATATTGACCACTGTCTGGAGGACCTGACTTGACTTTTTAACATCAGAAAGAGTCTATGAGGACATCATGTAGCTTTAAGACCTTCTGGGGACCCTCTGAGGAGAAATAAAGTTCAAATAGTCCCATATGGACTACTGTCTGGAGGGCCTGACTTGACTTTTTAACATCAGAAAGAGTCTATGAGGACATCATTTAGCTTTTAGACCTTCTGGGGACCCTCTGAGCAGAAAAAAAGTTCAAAAGGTACCATATGGACCACTGTCTGTAGGACCTGACTTGACTTTTTAACATCAGAAAGAGTCTATGAGGACATCATGTAGCTTTTAGACATTCTGGGGACCCTCTGAGTAGAAAAAAAGTTCAAAAGGTCCCATATGGACCACTGTCTGGAGGTCCTGACTTGACTTTTTAACATCAGAAAGAGTCTATGAGGACATCATGTAGCTTTTAGACCTTCTGGAGACCCTCTTATCAGAAAAAAAGTTCAAAAGGTCCCATATGGACCACTGTCTGGAGGTCCTGACTTGACTTTTTAACATCCGAAAGAGTCTATGAGGACATCATGTAGCTTTTAGACCTTCTGGACACCCTCTGAGGAAAAATAAAAGTTAAAAAGGTCCCATATGGACCACTGTCTGGAGGACCTGACTTGACTTTTTAACATCAGAAAGAGTCTATGAGGACATCATGTAGCTTTTAGACCTTCTGGGGACCCTCTTATCAGAAAAAAAGTTCAAAAGGTCCCATATGGACCACTGTCTGGAGGACCTGACTTCACTTTTTAACATCAGAAAGAGTCTATGAGGACATCAGGTAGCTTTTAGACCTTCCGGGGACCCTCTGAGGAGACAAAAAGTTCAAAAGGTCCCATGTGGACCACTGTCTGGAGGTCCTAACTTGACTTTTTAACATCAGAAAGAGTCTATGAGGACATCATGTAGCTTTTAGACCTTCTGGGGACCCTCTGAGCAGAAAAAAAGTTCAAAAGGTCCCATATGGACCACTGTCTGGAGGTCCTGACTTGACTTTTTAACATCAGAAAGAGTCTATGAGGACATCATGTAGCTTTTAGACCTTCTGGGACCCTCTTTTCAGAAACAAAGTTCAAAAGGTCCCATATGGACCACTGTCTGGAGGTCCTGACTTGACTTTTTAACATCCGAAAGAGTCTATGAGGACATCATGTAGCTTTTAGACCTTCTGGGGACCCTCTGAGGAGAAAAAAGTTCAAAAGGTCCCATATGGACCACTGTCTGGAGGACCTGACTTGACTTTATAACATCCAAAAGAGTCTATTAGGACATCATGTAGCTTTTAGACCTTCTGGGGACCCTCTTATCAGAAAAAAAGTTCAAAAGGTCCCATATGGACCACTGTCTGGAGGTCCTGACTTGACTTTTTAACATCAGAAAGTTTCTATAAGGACATCATGTAGCTTTCAGACCTTCTCTGGACCCTCTGAGCAGAAACAAAGATCAAAAGGTCCCATATGGACCACTGTCTGGAGGACCTGACTTGACTTTTTAACATCAGAAAGAGTCTATGAGGACATCATGTAGCTTTTAGACCTTCTGGAGACCCTCTTATCAGAAAAAAAGTTCAAAAGGTCCCATATGGACCACTGTCTGGAGGTCCTGACTTGACTTTTTAACATCAGAAAGAGTCTATGAGGACATCATGTAGCTTTTAGACCTTCTGGGGACCCTCTTTTCAGAAAAAAAGTTCAAAAGGTCCCATATGGACCACTGTCTGGAGGTCCTGACTTGACTTTTTAACATCCGAAAGAGTCTATGAGGACATCATGTAGCTTTTAGACCTTCTAGGGACCCTCTGAGGAGAAAAAAAGTTCAAAAGGTCCCATATGGACCACTGTCTGGAGGACCTGACTTGACTTTTTAACATCCAAAAGAGTCTATTAGGACATCATGTAGCTTTTAGACCTTCTGGGGAACCTCTTATCAGAAAAAAAGTTCAAAAGGTCCCATATGGACCACTGTTTGGAGGTCCTGACTTGACTTTTTAACATCAGAAAGAGTCTATGAGGACATCATGTAGCTTTTAGACCTTCTGGGGACCCTCTGAGTAGAAAAAAAGTTCAAAAGGTCCCATATGGACCACTGTCTGGAGGACCTGACTTGACTTTTTAACACCAGAAAGAGTCTATGAGGACATCATGTAGCTTTCAGACCTTCTCTGGACCCTCTGAGCAGAAACAAAGATCAAAAGGTCCCATATGGACCACTGTCTGGAGGACCTGACTTGACTTTTTAACATCAGAAAGAGTCTATGAGGACATCATGTAGCTTTTAGACCTTCTGGAGACCCTCTTATCAGAAAAAAAGTTCAAAAGGTCCCATATGGACCACTGTCTGGAGGTCCTGACTTGACTTTTTAACGTCAGAAAGAGTCTATGAGGACATCATGTAGCTTTTAGACCTTCTGGGGACCCTCTTTTCAGAAAAAAAGTTCAAAAGGTCCCATATGGACCACTGTCTGGAGGTCCTTACTTGACTTTTTAACATCCGAAAGAGTCTATGAGGACATCATGTAGCTTTTAGACCTTCTGGGGACCCTCTGAGGAGAAAAAAAGTTCAAAAGGTCCCATATGGACCACTGTCTGGAGGACCTGACTTGACTTTTTAACATCCAAAAGAGTCTATTAGGACATCATGTAGCTTTTAGACCTTCTGGGGAACCTCTTATCAGAAAAAAAGTTCAAAAGGTCCCATATGGACCACTGTTTGGAGGTCCTGACTTGACTTTTTAACATCAGAAAGAGTCTATGAGGACATCATGTAGCTTTTAGACCTTCTGGGGACCCTCTGAGTAGAAAAAAAGTTCAAAAGGTCCCATATGGACCACTGTCTGGAGGACCTGACTTGACTTTTTAACACCAGAAAGAGTCTATGAGGACATCAGGTAGCTTATAGACCTTCTGGGGACCCTCTGAGCAGAAAAAAAGTTCAAAAGGTCCCATATGGACCACTGTCTGGAGGACCTGACTTGATTTTTTAACATCAGAAAGAGTCTATGAGGACATCATGTAGCTTTTAGACCACCTGGGGACCCTCTTATCAGAAAAAAAGTTCAAAAGGTCCCATATGGACCACTGTCTGGAGGACCTGACTTGACTTTTTAACATCCGAAAGAGTCTATGAGGACATCATGTAGCTTTTAGACCTTCTGGGGACCCTCTGAGGAGAAAAAAAGTTCAAAAGGTCCCATATGGACCACTGTCTGTAGGACCTGACTTGACTTTTTAACATCCAAAAGAGTCTATTAGGACATCATGTAGCTTTTAGACCTTCTTGGGAACCTCTTATCAGAAAAAAAGTTCAAAAGGTCCCATATGGACCACTGTTTGGAGGTCCTGACTTGACTTTTTAACATCAGAAAGAGTCTATGAGGACATCATGTAGCTTTTAGACCTTCTGGGGACCCTCTGAGTAGAAAAAAAGTTCAAAAGGTCCCATATGGACCACTGTCTGGATGACCTGACTTGACTTTTTAACACCAGAAAGAGTCTATGAGGACATCATGTAGCTTTCAGACCTTCTCTGGACCCTCTGAGCAGAAACAAAGATCAAAAGGTCCCATATGGACCACTGTCTGGAGGACCTGACTTGACTTTTTAACATCAGAAAGAGTCTATGAGGACATCATGTAGCTTTTAGACCTTCTGGAGACCCTCTTATCAGAAAAAAAGTTCAAAAGGTCCCATATGGACCACTGTCTGGAGGTCCTGACTTGACTTTTTAACATCAGAAAGAGTCTATGAGGACATCATGTAGCTTTTAGACCTTCTGGGGACCCTCTTTTCAGAAAAAAAGTTCAAAAGGTCCCATATGGACCACTGTCTGGAGGTCCTGACTTGACTTTTTAACATCCGAAAGAGTCTATGAGGACATCATGTAGCTTTTAGACCTTCTGGGGACCCTCTGAGGAGAAAAAAAGTTCAAAACGTCCCATATGGACCACTGTCTGGAGGACCTGACTTGACTTTTTAACATCCAAAAGAGTCTATTAGGACATCATGTAGCTTTTAGACCTTCTGGGGAACCTCTTATCAGAAAAAAAGTTCAAAAGGTCCCATATGGACCACTGTTTGGAGGTCCTGACTTGACTTTTTAACATCAGAAAGAGTCTATGAGGACATCATGTAGCTTTTAGACCTTCTGGGGACCCTCTGAGTAGAAAAAAAGTTCAAAAGGTCCCATATGGACCACTGTCTGGAGGACCTGACTTGACTTTTTAACACCAGAAAGAGTCTATGAGGACATCAGGTAGCTTATAGACCTTCTGGGGACCCTCTGAGCAGAAAAAAAGTTCAAAAGGTCCCATATGGACCACTGTCTGGAGGACCTGACTTGATTTTTTAACATCAGAAAGAGTCTATGAGGACATCATGTAGCTTTTAGACCACCTGGGGACCCTCTTATCAGAAAAAAAGTTCAAAAGGTCCCATATGGACCACTGTCTGGAGGACCTGACTTGACTTTTTAACATCCGAAAGAGTCTATGAGGACATCATGTAGCTTTTAGACCTTCTGGGGACCCTCTGAGGAGAAAAAAAGTTCAAAAGGTCCCATATGGACCACTGTCTGTAGGACCTGACTTGACTTTTTAACATCCAAAAGAGTCTATTAGGACATCATGTAGCTTTTAGACCTTCTTGGGAACCTCTTATCAGAAAAAAAGTTCAAAAGGTCCCATATGGACCACTGTTTGGAGGTCCTGACTTGACTTTTTAACATCAGAAAGAGTCTATGAGGACATCATGTAGCTTTTAGACCTTCTGGGGACCCTCTGAGCAAAAAAAAAGTTCAAAAGGTCCCATATGGACCACTGTCTGGAGGACCTGACTTGACTTTTTAACACCAGAAAGAGTCTATGAGGACATCATGTAGCTTATAGACCTTCTGGGGACCCTCTGAGCAGAAAAAAAGTTCAAAAGGTCCCATATGGACCACTCTCTGGAGGACCTGACTTGATTTTTTAACATCAGAAAGAGTCTATGAGGACATCATGTAGCTTTTAGACCTTCTGGGGACCCTCTTATCAGAAAAAAAGTTCAAAAGGTCCCATATGGACCACTGTCTGGAGGACCTGACTTGACTTTTTAACATCAGAAAGAGTCTATGAGGACATCAGGTAGCTTTTAGACCTTCCGGGGACCCTCTTTTCAGAAAAAAAGTTCAAAAGGTCCCATATGGACCACTGTCTGGAGGTCCTGACTTGACTTTTTAACATCCGAAAGAGTCTATGAGGACATCATGTAGCTTTTAGACCTTCTGGGGACCCTCTGAGGAGAAAAAAAGTTCAAAAGGTCCCATATGGACCACTGTCTGGAGGACCTGACTTGACTTTTTAACATCCAAAAGAGTCTATTAGGACATCATGTAGCTTTTAGACCTTCTGGGGAACCTCTTATCAGAAAAAAAGTTCAAAAGGTCCCATATGGACCACTGTTTGGAGGTCCTGACTTGACTTTTTAACATCAGAAAGAGTCTATGAGGACATCATGTAGCTTTTAGACCTTCTGGGGACCCTCTGAGTAGAAAAAAAGTTCAAAAGGTCCCATATGGACCACTGTCTGGAGGACCTGACTTGACTTTTTAACACCAGAAAGAGTCTATGAGGACATCAGGTAGCTTATAGACCTTCTGGGGACCCTCTGAGCAGAAAAAAAGTTCAAAAGGTCCCATATGGACCACTGTCTGGAGGACCTGACTTGATTTTTTAACATCAGAAAGAGTCTATGAGGACATCATGTAGCTTTTAGACCACCTGGGGACCCTCTTATCAGAAAAAAAGTTCAAAAGGTCCCATATGGACCACTGTCTGGAGGACCTGACTTGACTTTTTAACATCCGAAAGAGTCTATGAGGACATCATGTAGCTTTTAGACCTTCTGGGGACCCTCTGAGGAGAAAAAAAGTTCAAAAGGTCCCATATGGACCACTGTCTGTAGGACCTGACTTGACTTTTTAACATCCAAAAGAGTCTATTAGGACATCATGTAGCTTTTAGACCTTCTTGGGAACCTCTTATCAGAAAAAAAGTTCAAAAGGTCCCATATGGACCACTGTTTGGAGGTCCTGACTTGACTTTTTAACATCAGAAAGAGTCTATGAGGACATCATGTAGCTTTTAGACCTTCTGGGGACCCTCTGAGCAAAAAAAAAGTTCAAAAGGTCCCATATGGACCACTGTCTGGAGGACCTGACTTGACTTTTTAACACCAGAAAGAGTCTATGAGGACATCATGTAGCTTATAGACCTTCTGGGGACCCTCTGAGCAGAAAAAAAGTTCAAAAGGTCCCATATGGACCACTCTCTGGAGGACCTGACTTGATTTTTTAACATCAGAAAGAGTCTATGAGGACATCATGTAGCTTTTAGACCTTCTGGGGACCCTCTTATCAGAAAAAAAGTTCAAAAGGTCCCATATGGACCACTGTCTGGAGGACCTGACTTGACTTTTTAACATCAGAAAGAGTCTATGAGGACATCAGGTAGCTTTTAGACCTTCCGGGGACCCTCTGAGGAGACAAAAAGTTCAAAAGGTCCCATGTGGACCACTATCTGGAGGTCCTGACTTGACTTTTTAACATCAGAAAGAGTCTATGAGGACATCATGTAGCTTTTAGACCTTCTGGGGACCCTCTTTTCAGAAAAAAAGTTCAAAAGGTCCCATATGGACCACTGTCTGGAGGTCCTGACTTGACTTTTTAACATCCGAAAGAGTCTATGAGGACATCATGTAGCTTTTAGACCTTCTGGGGACCCTCTGAGGAGAAAAAAAGTTCAAAAGGTCCCATATGGACCACTGTCTGGAGGACCTGACTTGACTTTTTAACATCCAAAAGAGTCTATTAGGACATCATGTAGCTTTTAGACCTTCTGGGGAACCTCTTATCAGAAAAAAAGTTCAAAAGGTCCCATATGGACCACTGTTTGGAGGTCCTGACTTGACTTTTTAACATCAGAAAGAGTCTATGAGGACATCATGTAGCTTTTAGACCTTCTGGGGACCCTCTGAGTAGAAAAAAAGTTCAAAAGGTCCCATATGGACCACTGTCTGGAGGACCTGACTTGACTTTTTAACACCAGAAAGAGTCTATGAGGACATCAGGTAGCTTATAGACCTTCTGGGGACCCTCTGAGCAGAAAAAAAGTTCAAAAGGTCCCATATGGACCACTGTCTGGAGGACCTGACTTGATTTTTTAACATCAGAAAGAGTCTATGAGGACATCATGTAGCTTTTAGACCACCTGGGGACCCTCTTATCAGAAAAAAAGTTCAAAAGGTCCCATATGGACCACTGTCTGGAGGACCTGACTTGACTTTTTAACATCCGAAAGAGTCTATGAGGACATCATGTAGCTTTTAGACCTTCTGGGGACCCTCTGAGGAGAAAAAAAGTTCAAAAGGTCCCATATGGACCACTGTCTGTAGGACCTGACTTGACTTTTTAACATCCAAAAGAGTCTATTAGGACATCATGTAGCTTTTAGACCTTCTTGGGAACCTCTTATCAGAAAAAAAGTTCAAAAGGTCCCATATGGACCACTGTTTGGAGGTCCTGACTTGACTTTTTAACATCAGAAAGAGTCTATGAGGACATCATGTAGCTTTTAGACCTTCTGGGGACCCTCTGAGCAAAAAAAAAGTTCAAAAGGTCCCATATGGACCACTGTCTGGAGGACCTGACTTGACTTTTTAACACCAGAAAGAGTCTATGAGGACATCATGTAGCTTATAGACCTTCTGGGGACCCTCTGAGCAGAAAAAAAGTTCAAAAGGTCCCATATGGACCACTCTCTGGAGGACCTGACTTGATTTTTTAAGATCAGAAAGAGTCTATGAGGACATCATGTAGCTTTTAGACCTTCTGGGGACCCTCTTATCAGAAAAAAAGTTCAAAAGGTCCCATATGGACCACTGTCTGGAGGACCTGACTTGACTTTTTAACATCAGAAAGAGTCTATGAGGACATCAGGTAGCTTTTAGAGGAGACAAAAAGTTCAAAAGGTCCCATGTGGACCACTATCTGGAGGTCCTGACTTGACTTTTTAACATCAGAAAGAGTCTATGAGGACATCATGTAGCTTTTAGACCTTCTGGGGACCCTCTGAGCAGAAAAAAAAGTTCAAAAGGTCCCATATGGACCACTGTCTGGAGGTCCTGACTTGACTTTTTAACATCAAAAAAGAGTCTATGAGGACATCATGTAGCTTTTAGACCTTCTGGGGACCCTCTTATCAGAAAAAAAGTTCAAAAGGTCCCATATGGACCACTGTCTGGAGGTCCTGACTTGACTTTTTAACATCAGAAAGAGTCTATGAGGACATCATGTAGCTTTTAGACCTTCTGGGGACCCTCTGAGGAGAAAAAAAGTTCAAAAGGTCCCATATGGACCACTGTCTGGAGGACCTGACTTGACTTTTTAACATCAGAAAGAGTCCATGAGGACATCATGTAGATTTTAGACCTTCTGGGGACCCTCTGTGCAGAAAAAAAGTTCAAAATGTCCCATATGGACCACTGTCTGGAGGACCTGACTTGACTTTTTAACATCAGAAAGAGTCAATGAGGACATCAGGTAGCTTTTAGACCTTCTGGGGACCCTCTGAGGAGAAAAAAAGTTCAAAAAGTCCCATATGGACCACTGTCTGGAGGTCCTGACTTGACTTTTTAACATCAGAAAGAGTCCATGAGGACATCATGTAGCTTTTAGACCTTCTGGGGACCCTCTGAGCAGAAAAAAAGTTCAAAAGGTCCCATATGGACCACTGTCTGGAGGACCTGACTTGACTTTTTAACATGAGAAAGAGTCTATGAGGACATCATGTAGCTTTTAGACCTTCTGGGGACCCTCTGAGCAGAAAAAAAGTTCAAAAGGTCCCAGTCTGGCGGACTTGACTTGACTTTTTAACATCAGAAAGTTTTTTTGAGGACATCATGTAGCTTTTAGACCTTCTGGGGACCCTCTGAGCAGAAAAAAAGTTCAAAAGGTCCCATATGGACTACTGTATTTGTACTTAGGGACCCTCAGAGGAAAAAAAAATTAAAAGGTCCCATATTGACCACTGTCTGGAGGTCCTGACTTGACTTTTTAACACCAGAAAGAGTCTATGAGGACATCATGTAGCTTTTAAACCTTCTGGGGACCCTCTGAGCAGAAAAAAAGTTCAAAAGGTCCGAGTCTGGCGGACTTGACTTGACTTTTTAACATCAGAAAGTTTCTATAAGGACATCATCTAGCTTTTAGACCTTCTCTGGACGCTCTGAGCAGAAAAAAAGTTCAAAAGGTCCCATATGGACCACTGTCTGGAGGACCTGACTTTACTTTTTAACATCAGAAAGATTCTATGAGGACATCATGTAGCTTTCAGACCTTCTCTGGACCCTCTGAGCAGAAACAAAGATCAAAAGGTCCCATATGGACCACTGTCTGGAGGACCTGACTTGACTTTTTAACATCAGAAAGAGTCTATGAGGACATCATGTAGCTTTTAGACCTTCTGGAGACCCTCTTATCAGAAAAAAAGTTCAAAAGGTCCCATATGGACCACTGTCTGGAGGTCCTGACTTGACTTTTTAACATCAGAAAGAGTCTATGAGGACATCATGTAGCTTTTAGACCTTCTGGGGACCCTCTTTTCAGAAAAAAAGTTCAAAAGGTCCCATATGGACCACTGTCTGGAGGTCCTGACTTGACTTTTTAACATCCGAAAGAGTCTATGAGGACATCATGTAGCTTTTAGACCTTCTGGGGACCCTCTGAGGAGAAAAAAAGTTCAAAACGTCCCATATGGACCACTGTCTGGAGGACCTGACTTGACTTTTTAACATCCAAAAGAGTCTATTAGGACATCATGTAGCTTTTAGACCTTCTGGGGAACCTCTTATCAGAAAAAAAGTTCAAAAGGTCCCATATGGACCACTGTTTGGAGGTCCTGACTTGACTTTTTAACATCAGAAAGAGTCTATGAGGACATCATGTAGCTTTTAGACCTTCTGGGGACCCTCTGAGTAGAAAAAAAGTTCAAAAGGTCCCATATGGACCACTGTCTGGAGGACCTGACTTGACTTTTTAACACCAGAAAGAGTCTATGAGGACATCAGGTAGCTTATAGACCTTCTGGGGACCCTCTGAGCAGAAAAAAAGTTCAAAAGGTCCCATATGGACCACTGTCTGGAGGACCTGACTTGATTTTTTAACATCAGAAAGAGTCTATGAGGACATCATGTAGCTTTTAGACCACCTGGGGACCCTCTTATCAGAAAAAAAGTTCAAAAGGTCCCATATGGACCACTGTCTGGAGGACCTGACTTGACTTTTTAACATCCGAAAGAGTCTATGAGGACATCATGTAGCTTTTAGACCTTCTGGGGACCCTCTGAGGAGAAAAAAAGTTCAAAAGGTCCCATATGGACCACTGTCTGTAGGACCTGACTTGACTTTTTAACATCCAAAAGAGTCTATTAGGACATCATGTAGCTTTTAGACCTTCTTGGGAACCTCTTATCAGAAAAAAAGTTCAAAAGGTCCCATATGGACCACTGTTTGGAGGTCCTGACTTGACTTTTTAACATCAGAAAGAGTCTATGAGGACATCATGTAGCTTTTAGACCTTCTGGGGACCCTCTGAGCAAAAAAAAAGTTCAAAAGGTCCCATATGGACCACTGTCTGGAGGACCTGACTTGACTTTTTAACACCAGAAAGAGTCTATGAGGACATCATGTAGCTTATAGACCTTCTGGGGACCCTCTGAGCAGAAAAAAAGTTCAAAAGGTCCCATATGGACCACTCTCTGGAGGACCTGACTTGATTTTTTAACATCAGAAAGAGTCTATGAGGACATCATGTAGCTTTTAGACCTTCTGGGGACCCTCTTATCAGAAAAAAAGTTCAAAAGGTCCCTTATGGACCACTGTCTGGAGGACCTGACTTGACTTTTTAACATCAGAAAGAGTCTATGAGGACATCAGGTAGCTTTTAGACCTTCCGGGGACCCTCTTTTCAGAAAAAAAGTTCAAAAGGTCCCATATGGACCACTGTCTGGAGGTCCTGACTTGACTTTTTAACATCCGAAAGAGTCTATGAGGACATCATGTAGCTTTTAGACCTTCTGGGGACCCTCTGAGGAGAAAAAAAGTTCAAAAGGTCCCATATGGACCACTGTCTGGAGGACCTGACTTGACTTTTTAACATCCAAAAGAGTCTATTAGGACATCATGTAGCTTTTAGACCTTCTGGGGAACCTCTTATCAGAAAAAAAGTTCAAAAGGTCCCATATGGACCACTGTTTGGAGGTCCTGACTTGACTTTTTAACATCAGAAAGAGTCTATGAGGACATCATGTAGCTTTTAGACCTTCTGGGGACCCTCTGAGTAGAAAAAAAGTTCAAAAGGTCCCATATGGACCACTGTCTGGAGGACCTGACTTGACTTTTTAACACCAGAAAGAGTCTATGAGGACATCAGGTAGCTTATAGACCTTCTGGGGACCCTCTGAGCAGAAAAAAAGTTCAAAAGGTCCCATATGGACCACTGTCTGGAGGACCTGACTTGATTTTTTAACATCAGAAAGAGTCTATGAGGACATCATGTAGCTTTTAGACCACCTGGGGACCCTCTTATCAGAAAAAAAGTTCAAAAGGTCCCATATGGACCACTGTCTGGAGGACCTGACTTGACTTTTTAACATCCGAAAGAGTCTATGAGGACATCATGTAGCTTTTAGACCTTCTGGGGACCCTCTGAGGAGAAAAAAAGTTCAAAAGGTCCCATATGGACCACTGTCTGTAGGACCTGACTTGACTTTTTAACATCCAAAAGAGTCTATTAGGACATCATGTAGCTTTTAGACCTTCTTGGGAACCTCTTATCAGAAAAAAAGTTCAAAAGGTCCCATATGGACCACTGTTTGGAGGTCCTGACTTGACTTTTTAACATCAGAAAGAGTCTATGAGGACATCATGTAGCTTTTAGACCTTCTGGGGACCCTCTGAGCAAAAAAAAAGTTCAAAAGGTCCCATATGGACCACTGTCTGGAGGACCTGACTTGACTTTTTAACACCAGAAAGAGTCTATGAGGACATCATGTAGCTTATAGACCTTCTGGGGACCCTCTGAGCAGAAAAAAAGTTCAAAAGGTCCCATATGGACCACTCTCTGGAGGACCTGACTTGATTTTTTAACATCAGAAAGAGTCTATGAGGACATCATGTAGCTTTTAGACCTTCTGGGGACCCTCTTATCAGAAAAAAAGTTCAAAAGGTCCCATATGGACCACTGTCTGGAGGACCTGACTTGACTTTTTAACATCAGAAAGAGTCTATGAGGACATCAGGTAGCTTTTAGACCTTCCGGGGACCCTCTGAGGAGACAAAAAGTTCAAAAGGTCCCATGTGGACCACTATCTGGAGGTCCTGACTTGACTTTTTAACATCAGAAAGAGTCTATGAGGACATCATGTAGCTTTTAGACCTTCTGGGGACCCTCTGAGCAGAAAAAAAAGTTCAAAAGGTCCCATATGGACCACTGTCTGGAGGTCCTGACTTGACTTTTTAACATCAGAAAGAGTCTATGAGGACATCATGTAGCTTTTAAACCTTCTGGGGACCCTCTGAGCAGAAAAAAAGTTCAAAATGTCCCATATGGACAACTGTCTGGAGGACCTGACTTGACTTTTTAACATCAGAAAGTTTCTATAAGGACATCATGTAGCTTTTAGACCTTCTCTGGACGCTCTGAGCAGAAAAAAAGTTCAAAAGGTCCCATATGGACCACTGTCTGGAGGACCTGACTTTACTTTTTAACATCAGAAAGATTCTATGAGGACATCATGTAGCTTTTAGACCTTCTGGGGACCCTCTTATCGGAAAAAAGTTCAAAAGGTCCCATATGGACCACTGTCTGGAGGACCTGACTTTACTTTTTAACATCAGAAAGATTCTATGAGGACATCATGTAGCTTTTAGACCTTCTGGGGACCCTCTTATCGGAAAAAAGTTCAAAAGGTCCCATATGGACCACTGTCTGGAGGACCTGACGACTTTTTAACATCAGAAAGAGTCTATGAGGACATCATGTAGCTTTTAGACCTTCTGGGAACCCTGTTATCAGAAAAAAAGTTCAAAAGGTCCAATATGGACCACTGTCTGGAGGACCTGACTTGACTTTTTAACATCAGAAAGAGTCTATGAGGACATCATGTAGATTTAAGACCTTCTGGGGACCCTCTGAGGAGAAAGAAAGTTCAAATAGTCCCATATGGACTACTGTCTGGAGGGCCTGACTTGACTTTTTAACATCAGAAAGAGTCTATGAGGACATCATTTAGCTTTTAGACCTTCTGGGGACCCTCTGTGCAGAAAAAAAGTTCAAAAGGTACCATATGGACCACTGTCTGGAGGACCTGACTTGACTTTTTAACATCAGAAAGAGTCTATGAGGACATCATGTAGCTTTTAGACCTTCTGGGGACCCTCTTATCAGAAAAAAAGTTCAAAAGGTCCCATATGGACCACTGTCTGGAGGTCCTGACTTGACTTTTTAACATCAGAAAGAGTCTATGAGGACATCATGTAGCTTTTAGACCTTCTGGGGACCCTCTGAGGAGAAAAAAAGTTCAAAAGGTCCCATATGGAAGACTGTCTGGAGGACCTGACTTGACTTTTTAACATCAGAAAGAGTCCATGAGGACATCAGGTAGCTTTTAGACCTTCTGGGGACCCTCTGAGCAGAAAAAAAGTTCAAAATGTACCATATGGACCACTGTCTGGAGGTCCTGACTTGACTTTTTAACATCAGAAAGAGTCTATGAGGACATCATGTAGCTTTTAGACCTTCTGGGGACCCTCTGAGGAAAAAAAAAGTTAAAAAGGTCCCATATGGACCACTGTCTGGAGGACCTGACTTGACTTTTTAACATCAGAAAGAGTCTATGAGGACATCATGTAGCTTTTAGACCTTCTGGGGACCCTCTTATCAGAAAAAAAGTTCAAAAGGTCCCATATGGACCACTGTCTGGAGGACCTGACTTGACTTTTTAACATGAGAAAGAGTCTATGAGGACATCATGTAGCTTTTAGACCTTCTGGGGACCCTCTGAGCAGAAAAAAAGTTCAAAAGGTCCCAGTCTGGCGGACTTGACTTGACTTTTTAACATCAGAAAGTTTTTTTGAGGACATCATGTAGCTTTTAGACCTTCTGGGGACCCTCTGAGCAGAAAAAAAGTTCAAAAGGTCCCATATGGACTACTGTATTTGTACTTAGGGACCCTCAGAGGAAAAAAAAGTTCAAAAGGTCCCATATTGACCACTGTCTGGAGGTCCTGACTTGACTTTTTAACATCAGAAAGAGTCTATGAGGACATCATGTAGCTTTTAAACCTTCTGGGGACCCTCTGAGCAGAAAAAAAGTTCAAAAGGTCCCAGTCTGGCGGACTTGACTTGACTTTTTAACATCAGAAAGTTTCTATAAGGACATCATGTAGCTTTTAGACCTTCTCTGGACGCTCTGAGCAGAAAAAAAGTTCAAAAGGTCCAATATGGACCACTGTCTGGAGGACCTGACTTTACTTTTTAACATCAGAAAGATTCTATGAGGACATCATGTAGCTTTTAGACCTTCTGGGGACCCTCTTATCGGAAAAAAGTTCAAAAGGTCCCATATGGACCACTGTCTGGAGGACCTGACTTTACTTTTTAACATCAGAAAGATTCTATGAGGACATCATGTAGCTTTTAGACCTTCTGGGGACCCTCTTATCGGAAAAAAGTTCAAAAGGTCCCATATGGACCACTGTCTGGAGGACCTGACGACTTTTTAACATCAGAAAGAGTCTATGAGGACATCATGTAGCTTTTAGACCTTCTGGGAACCCTCTTATCAGAAAAAAAGTTCAAAAGGTCCAATATGGACCACTGTCTGGAGGACCTGACTTGACTTTTTAACATCAGAAAGAGTCTATGAGGACATCATGTAGATTTAAGACCTTCTGGGGACCCTCTGAGGAGAAAGAAAGTTCAAATAGTCCCATATGGACTACTGTCTGGAGGGCCTGACTTGACTTTTTAACATCAGAAAGAGTCTATGAGGACATCATTTAGCTTTTAGACCTTCTGGGGACCCTCTGTGCAGAAAAAAAGTTCAAAAGGTACCATATGGACCACTGTCTGGAGGACCTGACTTGACTTTTTAACATCAGAAAGAGTCTATGAGGACATCATGTAGCTTTTAGACCTTCTGGGGACCCTCTTATCAGAAAAAAAGTTCAAAAGGTCCCATATGGACCACTGTCTGGAGGTCCTGACTTGACCTTTTAACATCAGAAAGAGTCTATGAGGACATCATGTAGCTTTTAGACCTTCTGGGGACCCTCTGAGGAGAAAAAAAGTTCAAAAGGTCCCATATGGATCACTGTGTGGAGGACCTGACTTGACTTTTTAACATCAGAAAGAGTCCATGAGGACATCAGGTAGCTTTTAGACCTTCTGGGGACCCTCTGAGCAGAAAAAAAGTTCAAAATGTCCCATATGGACCACTGTCTGGAGGACCTGACTTTACTTTTTAACATCAGAAAGAGTCTATGAGGACATCATGTAGCTTTTAAACCTTCTGGGGACCCTCTGAGCAGAAAAAAAGTTCAAAAGGTCCCAGTCTGGCGGACTTGACTTGACTTTTTAACATCAGAAAGTTTCTATAAGGACATCATGTAGCTTTTAGACCTTCTCTGGACGCTCTGAGCAGAAAAAAAGTTCAAAAGGTCCCATATGGACCACTGTCTGGAGGACCTGACTTTACTTTTTAACATCAGAAAGATTCTATGAGGACATCATGTAGCTTTTAGACCTTTTGGGGACCCTCTTATCGGAAAAAAGTTCAAAAGGTCCCATATGGACCACTGTCTGGAGGACCTGACTTTACTTTTTAACATCAGAAAGATTCTATGAGGACATCATGTAGCTTTTAGACCTTCTGGGGACCCTCTTATCGGAAAAAAGTTCAAAAGGTCCCATATGGACCACTGTCTGGAGGACCTGACGACTTTTTAACATCAGAAAGAGTCTATGAGGACATCATGTAGCTTTTAGACCTTCTGGGAACCCTCTTATCAGAAAAAAAGTTCAAAAGGTCCAATATGGACCACTGTCTGGAGGACCTGACTTGACTTTTTAACATCAGAAAGAGTCTATGAGGACATCATGTAGCTTTAAGACCTTCTGGGGACCCTCTGAGGAGAAAGAAAGTTCAAATAGTCCCATATGGACTACTGTCTGGAGGGCCTGACTTGACTTTTTAACATCAGAAAGAGTCTATGAGGACATCATTTAGCTTTTAGACCTTCTGGGGACCCTCTGAGCAGAAAAAAAGTTCAAAAGGTACCATATGGACCACTGTCTGGAGGTCCTGACTTGACTTTTTAACATCAGAAAGAGTCTATGAGGACATCATGTAGCTTTTAGACCTTCTGGGGACCCTCTTATCGGAAAAAAGTTCAAAAGGTCCCATATGGCCCACTGTCTGGAGGACCTGACGACTTTTTAACATCAGAAAGATTCTATGAGGACATCATGTAGCTTTTAGACCTTCTGGGGACCCTCTTATCGGAAAAAAGTTCAAAAGGTCCCATATGGACCACTGTCTGGAGGACCTGACGACTTTTTAACATCAGAAAGAGTCTATGAGGACATCATGTAGCTTTTAGACCTTCTGGGAACCCTCTTATCAGAAAAAAACTTCAAAAGGTCCAATATGGACCACTGTCTGGAGGACCTGACTTGACTTTTTAACATCAGAAAGAGTCTATTAGGACATCATGTAGCTTTAAGACCTTCTGGGGACCCTCTGAGGAGAAAGAAAGTTCAAATAGTCCCATATGGACTACTGTCTGGAGGGCCTGACTTGACTTTTTAACATCAGAAAGAGTCTATGAGGACATCATTTAGCTTTTAGACCTTCTGGGGACCCTCTGAGTAGAAAAAAAGTTCAAAAGGTCCCATATGGACCACTGTCTGGAGGTCCTGACTTGACTTTTTAACATCAGAAAGAGTCTATGAGGACATCATGTAGCTTTTAGACCTTCTGGAGACCCTCTTATCAGAAAAAAGTTCAAAAGGTCCCATATGGACCACTGTCTGGAGGTCCTGACTTGACTTTTTAACATCAGAAAGAGTCTATGAGGACATCATGTAGCTTTTAGACCTTCTGGGGACCCTCTGAGGAAAAAAAAAGTTAAAAAGGTCCCATATGGACCACTGTCTGGAGGACCTGACTTGACTTTTTAACATCAGAAAGAGTCCATGAGAACATCAGGTAGCTTTTAGACCTTCTGGGGACCCTCTGAGCAGAAAAAAAGTTCAAAATGTCCCATATGGACCACTGTCTGGAGGACCTGACTTGACTTTTTAACATCAGAAAGAGTCTATGAGGACATCATGTAGCTTTTAAACCTTCTGGGGACCCTCTGAGCAGAAAAAAAGTTCAAAAGGTCCCAGTCTGGCGGACTTGACTTGACTTTTTAACATCAGAAAGTTTCTATAAGGACATCATGTAGCTTTTAGACCTTCTCTGGACGCTCTGAGCAGAAAAAAAGTTCAAAAGGTCCCATATGGACCACTGTCTGGAGGACCTGACTTTACTTTTTAACATCAGAAAGATTCTATGAGGACATCATGTAGCTTTTAGACCTTCTGGGGACCCTCTTATCGGAAAAAAGTTCAAAAGGTCCCATATGGACCACTGTCTGGAGGACCTGACTTTAATTTTTAACATCAGAAAGATTCTATGAGGACATCATGTAGCTTTTAGACCTTCTGGGGACCCTCTTATCGGAAAAAAGTTCAAAAGGTCCCATATGGACCACTGTCTGGAGGACCTGACGACTTTTTAACATCAGAAAGAGTCTATGAGGACATCATGTAGCTTTTAGACCTTCTGGGAACCCTCTTATCAGAAAAAAAGTTCAAAAGGTCCAATATGGACCACTGTCTGGAGGACCTGACTTGACTTTTTAATATCAGAAAGAGTCTATGAGGACATCATGTAGCTTTAAGACCTTCTGGGGACCCTCTGAGGAGAAAGAAAGTTCAAATAGTCCCATATGGACTACTGTCTGGAGGGCCTGACTTGACTTTTTAACATCAGAAAGAGTCTATGAGGACATCATTTAGCTTTTAGACCTTCTGGGGACCCTCTGAGCAGAAAAAAAGTTCAAAAGGTACCATATGGACCACTGTCTGGAGGTCCTGACTTGACTTTTTAACATCAGAAAGAGTCTATGAGGACATCATGTAGCTTTTAGACCTTCTGGGGACCCTCTGAGGAAAAAAAAAGTTAAAAAGGTCCCATATGGACCACTGTCTGGAGGACCTGACTTGACTTTTTAACATCAGAAAGAGTCTATGAGGACATCATGTAGCTTTTAGACCTTCTGGGGACCCTCTTATCAGAAAAAAAGTTCAAAAGGTCCCATATGGACCACTGTCTGGAGGACCTGACTTGACTTTTTAACATGAGAAAGAGTCTATGAGGACATCATGTAGCTTTTAGACCTTCTGGGGACCCTCTGAGCAGAAAAAAAGTTCAAAAGGTCCCAGTCTGGCGGACTTGACTTGACTTTTTAACATGAGAAAGTTTTTTTGAGGACATCATGTAGCTTTTAGACCTTCTGGGGACCCTCTGAGCAGAAAAAAAGTTCAAAACGTCCCATATGGACTACTGTATTTGTACTTAGGGACCCTCAGAGGAAAAAAAAGTTCAAAAGGTCCCATATTGACCACTGTCTGGAGGTCCTGACTTGACTTTTTAACATCAGAAAGAGTCTAAGAGGACATCATGTAGCTTTTAGACCTTCTGGAGACCCTCTTATAAAAAAAAAAGTTCAAAAGGTCCCATTTGGACCACTGTCTGGAGGTCCTGACTTGACTTTTTAACATCAGAAAGAGTCTATGAGGACATCATGTAGCTTTTGGACCTTCTGGGGACCCTCTGAGGAAAAAAAAAGTTAAAAAGGTCCCATATGGACCACTGTCTGGAGGACCTGACTTGACTTTTTAACATCAGAAAGAGTCTATGAGGACATCATGTAGCTTTTAGACCTTCTGGGGACCCTCTTATCAGAAAAAAAGTTCAAAAGGTCCCATATGGACCACTGTCTGGAGGACCTGACTTGACTTTTTAACATGAGAAAGAGTCTATGAGGACATCATGTAGCTTTTAGACCTTCTGGGGACCCTCTGAGCAGAAAAAAAGTTCAAAAGGTCCCAGTCTGGCGGACTTGACTTGACTTTTTAACATCAGAAAGTTTTTTTGAGGATATCATGTAGCTTTTAGACCTTCTGGGGACCCTCTGAGCAGAAAAAAAGTTCAAAAGGTCCCATATGGACTACTGTATTTGTACTTAGGGACCCTCAGAGGAAAAAAAAGTTCAAAAGGTCCCATATTGACCACTGTCTGGAGGTCCTGACTTTACTTTTTAACATCAGAAAGAGTCTATGAGGACATCATGTAGCTTTTAAACCTTCTGGGGACCCTCTGAGCAGAAAAAAAGTTCAAAAGGTCCCAGTCTGGCGGACTTGACTTGACTTTTTAACATCAGAAAGTTTCTATAAGGACATCATGTAGCTTTTAGACCTTCTCTGGACGCTCTGAGCAGAAAAAAAGTTCAAAAGGTCCCATATAGACCACTGTCTGGAGGACCTGACGACTTTTTAACATCAGAAAGAGTCTATGAGGACATCATGTAGCTTTTAGACCTTCTGGGAACCCTCTTATCAGAAAAAAAGTTCAAAAGGTCCAATATGGACCACTGTCTGGAGGACCTGACTTGACTTTTTAACATCAGAAAGAGTCTATGAGGACATCATGTAGATTTAAGACCTTCTGGGGACCCTCTGAGGAGAAAGAAAGTTCAAATAGTCCCATATGGGCTACTGTCAGGAGGGCCTGACTTGACTTTTTAACATCAGAAAGAGTCTATGAGGACATCATTTAGCTTTTAGACCTTCTGGGGACCCTCTGTGCAGAAAAAAAGTTCAAAAGGTACCATATGGACCACTGTCTGGAGGACCTGACTTGACTTTTTAACATCAGAATGAGTCTATGAAGACATCATGTAGCTTTTAGACCTTCTGGGGACCCTCTTATCAGAAAAAAAGTTCAAAAGGTCCCATATGGACCACTGTCTGGAGGTCCTGACTTGACTTTTTAACATCAGAAAGAGTCTATGAGGACATCATGTAGCTTTTAGACCTTCTGGGGACCCTCTGAGGAGAAAAAAAGTTCAATGGGTCCCATATGGACCACTGTCTGGAGGACCTGACTTGACTTTTTAACATCAGAAAGAGTCCATGAGGACATCAGGTAGCTTTTAGACCTTCTGGGGACCCTCTGAGCAGAAAAAAAGTTCAAAATGTCCCATATGGACCACTGTCTGGAGGACCTGACTTGACTTTTTAACATCAGAAAGAGTCTACGAGGACATCATGTAGCTTTTAAACCTTCTGGGGACCCTCTGAGCAGAAAAAAAGTTCAAAAGGTCCCAGTCTGGCGGACTTGACTTGACTTTTTAACATCAGAAAGTTTCTATAAGGACATCATGTAGCTTTTAGACCTTCTCTGGACGCTCTGAGCAGAAAAAAAGTTCAAAAGGTCCCATATGGACCACTGTCTGGAGGACCTGACTTTACTTTTTAACATCAGAAAGATTCTATGAGGACATCATGTAGCTTTTAGACCTTCTGGGGACCCTCCTATCGGAAAAAAGTTCAAAAGGTCCCATATGGACCACTGTCTGGAGGACCTGACGACTTTTTAACATCAGAAAGAGTCTATGAGGACATCATGTAGCTTTTAGACCTTCTGGGAACCCTCTTATCAGAAAAAAAGTTCAAAAGGTCCAATATGGACCACTGTCTGGAGGACCTGACTTGACTTTTTAACATCAGAAAGAGTCTATGAGGACATCATGTAGCTTTAAGACCTTCTGGGGACCCTCTTATAAAAAAAAAAGTTCAAAAGGTCCCATTTGGACCACTGTCTGGAGGTCCTGACTTGACTTTTTAACATCAGAAAGAGTCTATGAGGACATCATGTAGCTTTTGGACCTTCTGGGGACCCTCTGAGGAAAAAAAAAGTTAAAAAGGTCCCATATGGACCACTGTCTGGAGGACCTGACTTGACTTTTTAACATCAGAAAGAGTCTATGAGGACATCATGTAGCTTTTAGACCTTCTGGGGACCCTCTTATCAGAAAAAAAGTTCAAAAGGTCCCATATGGACCACTGTCTGGAGGACCTGACTTGACTTTTTAACATGAGAAAGAGTCTATGAGGACATCATGTAGCTTTTAGACCTTCTGGGGACCCTCTGAGCAGAAAAAAAGTTCAAAAGGTCCCAGTCTGGCGGACTTGACTTGACTTTTTAACATCAGAAAGTTTTTTTGAGGATATCATGTAGCTTTTAGACCTTCTGGGGACCCTCTGAGCAGAAAAAAAGTTCAAAAGGTCCCATATGGACTACTGTATTTGTACTTAGGGACCCTCAGAGGAAAAAAAAGTTCAAAAGGTCCCATATTGACCACTGTCTGGAGGTCCTGACTTTACTTTTTAACATCAGAAAGAGTCTATGAGGACATCATGTAGCTTTTAAACCTTCTGGGGACCCTCTGAGCAGAAAAAAAGTTCAAAAGGTCCCAGTCTGGCGGACTTGACTTGACTTTTTAACATCAGAAAGTTTCTATAAGGACATCATGTAGCTTTTAGACCTTCTCTGGACGCTCTGAGCAGAAAAAAAGTTCAAAAGGTCCCATATAGACCACTGTCTGGAGGACCTGACGACTTTTTAACATCAGAAAGAGTCTATGAGGACATCATGTAGCTTTTAGACCTTCTGGGAACCCTCTTATCAGAAAAAAAGTTCAAAAGGTCCAATATGGACCACTGTCTGGAGGACCTGACTTGACTTTTTAACATCAGAAAGAGTCTATGAGGACATCATGTAGATTTAAGACCTTCTGGGGACCCTCTGAGGAGAAAGAAAGTTCAAATAGTCCCATATGGGCTACTGTCAGGAGGGCCTGACTTGACTTTTTAACATCAGAAAGAGTCTATGAGGACATCATTTAGCTTTTAGACCTTCTGGGGACCCTCTGTGCAGAAAAAAAGTTCAAAAGGTACCATATGGACCACTGTCTGGAGGACCTGACTTGACTTTTTAACATCAGAATGAGTCTATGAAGACATCATGTAGCTTTTAGACCTTCTGGGGACCCTCTTATCAGAAAAAAAGTTCAAAAGGTCCCATATGGACCACTGTCTGGAGGTCCTGACTTGACTTTTTAACATCAGAAAGAGTCTATGAGGACATCATGTAGCTTTTAGACCTTCTGGGGACCCTCTGAGGAGAAAAAAAGTTCAATGGGTCCCATATGGACCACTGTCTGGAGGACCTGACTTGACTTTTTAACATCAGAAAGAGTCCATGAGGACATCAGGTAGCTTTTAGACCTTCTGGGGACCCTCTGAGCAGAAAAAAAGTTCAAAATGTCCCATATGGACCACTGTCTGGAGGACCTGACTTGACTTTTTAACATCAGAAAGAGTCTACGAGGACATCATGTAGCTTTTAAACCTTCTGGGGACCCTCTGAGCAGAAAAAAAGTTCAAAAGGTCCCAGTCTGGCGGACTTGACTTGACTTTTTAACATCAGAAAGTTTCTATAAGGACATCATGTAGCTTTTAGACCTTCTCTGGACGCTCTGAGCAGAAAAAAAGTTCAAAAGGTCCCATATGGACCACTGTCTGGAGGACCTGACTTTACTTTTTAACATCAGAAAGATTCTATGAGGACATCATGTAGCTTTTAGACCTTCTGGGGACCCTCCTATCGGAAAAAAGTTCAAAAGGTCCCATATGGACCACTGTCTGGAGGACCTGACGACTTTTTAACATCAGAAAGAGTCTATGAGGACATCATGTAGCTTTTAGACCTTCTGGGAACCCTCTTATCAGAAAAAAAGTTCAAAAGGTCCAATATGGACCACTGTCTGGAGGACCTGACTTGACTTTTTAACATCAGAAAGAGTCTATGAGGACATCATGTAGCTTTAAGACCTTCTGGGGACCCTCTGAGGAGAAAGAAAGTTCAAATAGTCCCATATGGACTACTGTCTGGAGGGCCTGACTTGACTTTTTAACATCAGAAAGAGTCTATGAGGACATCATTTAGCTTTTAGACCTTCTGGGGACCCTCTGAGCAGAAAAAAAGTTCAAAAGGTACCATATGGACCACTGTCTGGAGGTCCTGACTTGACTTTTTAACATCAGAAAGAGTCTATGAGGACATCATGTAGCTTTTAGACCTTCTGGGGACCCTCTGAGGAAAAAAAAAGTTAAAAAGGTCTCATATGGACCACTGTCTGGAGGACCTGACTTGACTTTTTAACATCAGAAAGAGTCTATGAGGACATCATGTAGCTTTTAGACCTTCTGGGGACCCTCTGAGCAGAAAAAAAGTTCAAAAGGTCCCAGTCTGGCGGACTTGACTTGACTTTTTAACATGAGAAAGTTTTTTTGAGGACATCATGTAGCTTTTAGACCTTCTGGGGACCCTCTGAGCAGAAAAAAAGTTCAAAAGGTCCCATATGGACTACTGTATTTGTACTTAGGGACCCTCAGAGGAAAAAAAAGTTCAAAAGGTCCCATATTGACCACTGTCTGGAGGTCCTGACTTGACTTTTTAACATCAGAAAGAGTCTATGAGGACATCATGTAGCTTTTAAACCTTCTGGGGACCCTCTGAGCAGAAAAAAAGTTCAAAAGGTCCCAGTCTGGCGGACTTGACTTGACTTTTTAACATCAGAAAGTTTCTATAAGGACATCATGTAGCTTTTAGACCTTCTCTGGACGCTCTGAGCAGAAAAAAAGTTCAAAAGGTCCAATATGGACCACTGTCTGGAGGACCTGACTTTACTTTTTAACATCAGAAAGATTCTATGAGGACATCATGTAGCTTTTAGACCTTCTGGGGACCCTCTTATCGGAAAAAAGTTCAAAAGGTCCCATATGGACCACTGTCTGGAGGACCTGACTTTACTTTTTAACATCAGAAAGATTCTATGAGGACATCATGTAGCTTTTAGACCTTCTGGGGACCCTCTTATCGGAAAAAAGTTCAAAAGGTCCCATATGGACCACTGTCTGGAGGACCTGACGACTTTTTAACATCAGAAAGAGTCTATGAGGACATCATGTAGCTTTTAGACCTTCTGGGAACCCTCTTATCAGAAAAAAAGTTCAAAAGGTCCAATATGGACCACTGTCTGGAGGACCTGACTTGACTTTTTAACATCAGAAAGAGTCTATGAGGACATCATGTAGATTTAAGACCTTCTGGGGACCCTCTGAGGAGAAAGAAAGTTCAAATAGTCCCATATGGACTACTGTCTGGAGGGCCTGACTTGACTTTTTAACATCAGAAAGAGTCTATGAGGACATCATTTAGCTTTTAGACCTTCTGGGGACCCTCTGTGCAGAAAAAAAGTTCAAAAGGTACCATATGGACCACTGTCTGGAGGACCTGACTTGACTTTTTAACATCAGAAAGAGTCTATGAGGACATCATGTAGCTTTTAGACCTTCTGGGGACCCTCTTATCAGAAAAAAAGTTCAAAAGGTCCCATATGGACCACTGTCTGGAGGTCCTGACTTGACTTTTTAACATCAGAAAGAGTCTATGAGGACATCATGTAGCTTTTAGACCTTCTGGGGACCCTCTGAGGAGAAAAAAAGTTCAAAAGGTCCCATATGGATCACTGTCTGGAGGACCTGACTTGACTTTTTAACATCAGAAAGAGTCCATGAGGACATCAGGTAGCTTTTAGACCTTCTGGGGACCCTCTGAGCAGAAAAAAAGTTCAAAATGTCCCATATGGACCACTGTCTGGAGGACCTGACTTTACTTTTTAACATCAGAAAGAGTCTATGAGGACATCATGTAGCTTTTAAACCTTCTGGGGACCCTCTGAGCAGAAAAAAAGTTCAAAAGGTCCCAGTCTGGCGGACTTGACTTGACTTTTTAACATCAGAAAGTTTCTATAAGGACATCATGTAGCTTTTAGACCTTCTCTGGACGCTCTGAGCAGAAAAAAAGTTCAAAAGGTCCCATATGGACCACTGTCTGGAGGACCTGACTTTACTTTTTAACATCAGAAAGATTCTATGAGGACATCATGTAGCTTTTAGACCTTTTGGGGACCCTCTTATCGGAAAAAAGTTCAAAAGGTCCCATATGGACCACTGTCTGGAGGACCTGACTTTACTTTTTAACATCAGAAAGATTCTATGAGGACATCATGTAGCTTTTAGACCTTCTGGGGACCCTCTTATCGGAAAAAAGTTCAAAAGGTCCCATATGGACCACTGTCTGGAGGACCTGACGACTTTTTAACATCAGAAAGAGTCTATGAGGACATCATGTAGCTTTTAGACCTTCTGGGAACCCTCTTATCAGAAAAAAAGTTCAAAAGGTCCAATATGGACCACTGTCTGGAGGACCTGACTTGACTTTTTAACATCAGAAAGAGTCTATGAGGACATCATGTAGCTTTAAGACCTTCTGGGGACCCTCTGAGGAGAAAGAAAGTTCAAATAGTCCCATATGGACTACTGTCTGGAGGGCCTGACTTGACTTTTTAACATCAGAAAGAGTCTATGAGGACATCATTTAGCTTTTAGACCTTCTGGGGACCCTCTGAGCAGAAAAAAAGTTCAAAAGGTACCATATGGACCACTGTCTGGAGGTCCTGACTTGACTTTTTAACATCAGAAAGAGTCTATGAGGACATCATGTAGCTTTTAGACCTTCTGGGGACCCTCTTATCGGAAAAAAGTTCAAAAGGTCCCATATGGACCACTGTCTGGAGGACCTGACGACTTTTTAACATCAGAAAGATTCTATGAGGACATCATGTAGCTTTTAGACCTTCTGGGGACCCTCTTATCGGAAAAAAGTTCAAAAGGTCCCATATGGACCACTGTCTGGAGGACCTGACGACTTTTTAACATCAGAAAGAGTCTATGAGGACATCATGTAGCTTTTAGACCTTCTGGGAACCCTCTTATCAGAAAAAAACTTCAAAAGGTCCAATATGGACCACTGTCTGGAGGACCTGACTTGACTTTTTAACATCAGAAAGAGTCTATGAGGACATCATGTAGCTTTAAGACCTTCTGGGGACCCTCTGAGGAGAAAGAAAGTTCAAATAGTCCCATATGGACTACTGTCTGGAGGGCCTGACTTGACTTTTTAACATCAGAAAGAGTCTATGAGGACATCATTTAGCTTTTAGACCTTCTGGGGACCCTCTGAGTAGAAAAAAAGTTCAAAAGGTCCCATATGGACCACTGTCTGGAGGTCCTGACTTGACTTTTTAACATCAGAAAGAGTCTATGAGGACATCATGTAGCTTTTAGACCTTCTGGAGACCCTCTTATCAGAAAAAAGTTCAAAAGGTCCCATATGGACCACTGTCTGGAGGTCCTGACTTGACTTTTTAACATCAGAAAGAGTCTATGAGGACATCATGTAGCTTTTAGACCTTCTGGGGACCCTCTGAGGAAAAAAAAAGTTAAAAAGGTCCCATATGGACCACTGTCTGGAGGACCTGACTTGACTTTTTAACATCAGAAAGAGTCCATGAGGACATCAGGTAGCTTTTAGACCTTCTGGGGACCCTCTGAGCAGAAAAAAAGTTCAAAATGTCCCATATGGACCACTGTCTGGAGGACCTGACTTGACTTTTTAACATCAGAAAGAGTCTATGAGGACATCATGTAGCTTTTAAACCTTCTGGGGACCCTCTGAGCAGAAAAAAAGTTCAAAAGGTCCCAGTCTGGCGGACTTGACTTGACTTTTTAACATCAGAAAGTTTCTATAAGGACATCATGTAGCTTTTAGACCTTCTCTGGACGCTCTGAGCAGAAAAAAAGTTCAAAAGGTCCCATATGGACCACTGTCTGGAGGACCTGACTTTACTTTTTAACATCAGAAAGATTCTATGAGGACATCATGTAGCTTTTAGACCTTCTGGGGACCCTCTTATCGGAAAAAAGTTCAAAAGGTCCCATATGGACCACTGTCTGGAGGACCTGACTTTAATTTTTAACATCAGAAAGATTCTATGAGGACATCATGTAGCTTTTAGACCTTCTGGGGACCCTCTTATCGGAAAAAAGTTCAAAAGGTCCCATATGGACCACTGTCTGGAGGACCTGACGACTTTTTAACATCAGAAAGAGTCTATGAGGACATCATGTAGCTTTTAGACCTTCTGGGAACCCTCTTATCAGAAAAAAAGTTCAAAAGGTCCAATATGGACCACTGTCTGGAGGACCTGACTTGACTTTTTAATATCAGAAAGAGTCTATGAGGACATCATGTAGCTTTAAGACCTTCTGGGGACCCTCTGAGGAGAAAGAAAGTTCAAATAGTCCCATATGGACTACTGTCTGGAGGGCCTGACTTGACTTTTTAACATCAGAAAGAGTCTATGAGGACATCATTTAGCTTTTAGACCTTCTGGGGACCCTCTGAGCAGAAAAAAAGTTCAAAAGGTACCATATGGACCACTGTCTGGAGGTCCTGACTTGACTTTTTAACATCAGAAAGAGTCTATGAGGACATCATGTAGCTTTTAGACCTTCTGGGGACCCTCTGAGGAAAAAAAAAGTTAAAAAGGTCCCATATGGACCACTGTCTGGAGGACCTGACTTGACTTTTTAACATCAGAAAGAGTCTATGAGGACATCATGTAGCTTTTAGACCTTCTGGGGACCCTCTTATCAGAAAAAAAGTTCAAAAGGTCCCATATGGACCACTGTCTGGAGGACCTGACTTGACTTTTTAACATGAGAAAGAGTCTATGAGGACATCATGTAGCTTTTAGACCTTCTGGGGACCCTCTGAGCAGAAAAAAAGTTCAAAAGGTCCCAGTCTGGCGGACTTGACTTGACTTTTTAACATGAGAAAGTTTTTTTGAGGACATCATGTAGCTTTTAGACCTTCTGGGGACCCTCTGAGCAGAAAAAAAGTTCAAAACGTCCCATATGGACTACTGTATTTGTACTTAGGGACCCTCAGAGGAAAAAAAAGTTCAAAAGGTCCCATATTGACCACTGTCTGGAGGTCCTGACTTGACTTTTTAACATCAGAAAGAGTCTATGAGGACATCATGTAGCTTTTAAACCTTCTGGGGACCCTCTGAGCAGAAAAAAAGTTCAAAAGGTCCCAGTCTGGCGGACTTGACTTGACTTTTTAACATCAGAAAGTTTCTATAAGGACATCAGGTAGCTTTTAGACCTTCTCTGGACGCTCTGAGCAGAAAAAAAGTTCAAAAGGTCCAATATGGACCACTGTCTGGAGGACCTGACTTTACTTTTTAAAATCAGAAAGATTCTATGAGGACATCATGTAGCTTTTAGACCTTCTGGGGACCCTCTTATCGGAAAAAAGTTCAAAAGGTCCCATATGGACCACTGTCTGGAGGACCTGACTTTACTTTTTAACATCAGAAAGATTCTATGAGGACATCATGTAGCTTTTAGACCTTCTGGGGACCCTCTTATCGGAAAAAAGTTCAAAAGGTCCCATATGGACCACTGTCTGGAGGACCTGACGACTTTTTAACATCAGAAAGAGTCTATGAGGACATCATGTAGCTTTTAGACCTTCTGGGAACCCTCTTATCAGAAAAAAAGTTCAAAAGGTCCAATATGGACCACTGTCTGGAGGACCTGACTTGACTTTTTAACATCAGAAAGAGTCTATGAGGACATCATGTAGCTTTAAGACCTTCTGGGGACCCTCTGAGGAGAAAGAAAGTTCAAATAGTCCCATATGGACTACTGTCTGGAGGGCCTGACTTGACTTTTTAACATCAGAAAGAGTCTATGAGGACATCATTTAGCTTTTAGACCTTCTGGGGACCCTCTGAGCAGAAAAAAAAGTTCAAAAGGTACCATATGGACCACTGTCTGGAGGACCTGACTTGACTTTTTAACATCAGAAAGAGTCTATGAGGATATCATGTAGCTTTTAGACCTTCTGGGGACCCTCTGAGTAGAAAAAAAGTTCAAAAGGTCCCATATGGACCACTGTCTGGAGGTCCTGACTTGACTTTTTAACATCAGAAAGAGTCTATGAGGACATCATGTAGCTTTTAGACCTTCTGGGGACCCTCTTATCGGAAAAAAGTTCAAAAGGTCCCATATGGACCACTGTCTGGAGGACCTGACTTGACTTTTTAACATCAGAAAGATTCTATGAGGACATCATGTAGATTTAGACCTTCTGGGGACCCTCTTATCGGAAAAAAGTTCAAAAGGTCCCATATGGACCACTGTCTGGAGGACCTGACGACTTTTTAACATCAGAAAGAGTCTATGAGGACATCATGTAGCTTTTAGACCTTCTGGGAACCCTCTTATCAGAAAAAAAGTTCAAAAGGTCCAATATGGACCACAGTCTGGAGGACCTGACTTGACTTTTTAACATCAGAAAGAATCTATGAGGACATCATGTAGCTTTAGGACCTTCTGGGGACCCTCTGAGGAGAAAGAAAGTTCAAATAGTCCCATATGGACTACTGTCTGGAGGGCCTGACTTGACTTTTTAACATCAGAAAGAGTCTATGAGGACATAATTTAGCTTTTAGACCTTCTGGGGACCCTCTGAGCAGAAAAAAAAAGTTCAAAAGGTACCATATGGACCACTGTCTGGAGGATCTGACTTGACTTTTTAACATCAGAAAGAGTCTATGAGGACATCATGTAGCTTTTAGACCTTCTGGGGACCCTCTGAGTAGAAAAAAAGTTCAAAAGGTCCCATATGGACCACTGTCTGGAGGTCCTGACTTGACTTTTTAACATCAGAAAGAGTCTATGAGGACATCATGTAGCTTTTAGACCTTCTGGAGACCCTCTTATCAGAAAAAAAGTTCAAAAGGTCCCATATGGACCACTGTCTGGAGGTCCTGACTTGACTTTTTAACATCAGAAAGAGTCTATGAGGAGATCATGTAGCTTTTAGACCTTCTGGGGACCCTCTGAGGAAAAAAAAAGTTAAAAAGGTCCCATATGGACCACTGTCTGGAGGACCTGACTTGACTTTTTAACATTAGAAAGAGTCTATGAGGACATCAGGTAGCTTATAGACCTTCTGGGGACCCTCTGAGCAGAAAAAAAGTTCAAAAGGTCCCATATGGACCACTGTCTGGAGGACCTGACTTGACTTTTTAACATCAAAAAGAGTCTATGAGGACATTATGTAGCTTTTAGACCTTCTGGGGACCCTCTTATCAGAAAAAAAGTTCAAAAGGTCCCATATGGACCACTGTCTGGAGGACCTGACTTGACTTTTTAACATCAGAAAGAGTCTATGAGGACATCAGGTAGCTTTTAGACCTTCCGGGGACCCTCTGAGGAGACAAAAAGTTCAAAAGGTCCCATGTGGACCACTGTCTGGAGGTCCTAACTTGACTTTTTAACATCAGAAAGAGTCTATGAGGACATCATGTAGCTTTTAGACCTTCTGGGGACCCTCTGAGCAGAAAAAAAGTTCAAAAGGTCCCATATGGACCACTGTCTGGAGGTCCTGACTTGACTTTTTAACATCAGAAAGAGTCTATGAGGACATCATGTAGCTTTTAGACCTTCTGAGGACCCTCTTTTCAGAAAAAAAGTTCAAAAGGTCCCATATGGACCACTGTCTGGAGGTCCTGACTTGACTTTTTAACATCAGAAAGAGTCTATGAGGACATCATGTAACTTTTAGACCTTCTGGGGACCCTCTTATCAGAAAAAAAGTTCAAAATGTCCCATATGGACCACTGTCTGGAGGTCCTGACTTGACTTTTTAACATCAGAAAGAGTCTATGAGGAGATCATGTAGCTTTTAGACCTTCTGGGGACCCTCTGAGGAAAAAAAAAGTTAAAAAGGTCCCATATGGACCACTGTCTGGAGGACCTGACTTGACTTTTTAACATTAGAAAAAGTCTATGAGGACATCAGGTAGCTTATAGACCTTCTGGGGACCCTCTGAGCAGAAAAAAAGTTCAAAAGGTCCCATATGGACCACTGTCTGGAGGACCTGACTTGACTTTTTAACATCAGAAAGAGTCTATGAGGACATCATGTAGCTTTTAGACCTTCTGGGGACCCTCTTATCAGAAAAAAAGTTCAAAAGGTCCCATATGGACCACTGTCTGGAGGACCTGACTTGACTTTTTAACATCAGAAAGAGTCTATGAGGACATCAGGTAGCTTTTAGACCTTCCGGGGACCCTCTGAGGAGACAAAAAGTTCAAAAGGTCCCATGTGGACCACTGTCTGGAGGTCCTAACTTGACTTTTTAACATCAGAAAGAGTCTATGAGGACATCATGTAGCTTTTAGACCTTCTGGGGACCCTCTTAGCAGAAAAAAAGTTCAAAAGGTCCCATATGGACCACTGTCTGGAGGTCCTGACTTGACTTTTTAACATCAGAAAGAGTCTATGAGGACATCATGTAGCTTTTAGACCTTCTGAGGACCCTCTTTTCAGAAAAAAAGTTCAAAAGGTCCCATATGGACCACTGTCTGGAGGACCTGACTTGACTTTTTAACATCCAAAAGAGTCTATTAGGACATCATGTAGCTTTTAGACCTTCTGGGGACCCTCTTATCAGAAAAAAAGTTCAAAAGGTCCCATATGGACCACTGTCTGGAGGTCCTGACCAGTGTTAATTTTGACAGCAAATTTTGATTTAGTTTTAGTCTTAGTCTTTTGACTAAAATGCCATTTAGTTTTAGTCATATTTTAGTCATCTAAATTATTTTAGTTTTAGTCTAGTTTTAGTCGACGAAATACTATAAGATTTTAGTAGACTAAATCTACAGTAGATTTAGTCGACTAAAATATTATGGGTTTAGTTAAATTGTAATGCATTAATTAAGAATTCCTCTAAAATGTCCAAACCCATATACTCCCGGAGAAAACATTTATTAACCTATTAATATGAATGATTTTTAGGTTTGAACATGCAATACAGATACAGATTTAACTATTGTGACTTAAAAAATATCTTAAAATTAAATAAAACCACTTTTCCTAAAGTAAAACACAGTCTTCTTTTCAATGAATGATATATGCATTCTTTATAACTACTTGCATACATCATTATTTATTCTTTCAAGCAGACATATTTATTTGTATGAATTAAATATAATTAATCCTTATTAAAGCTATTAACAAACAGTGAATGCTTTTCTTTTGTTGCTTGAATATTAAGGACACAGACCGTATTAGGTTTATTGCCACTGTCACTTTAAGACATCAGATCATGTCCAATGACATGCGGATACAATTGCACTGATACACATCCGATACACTCACAACTGTTTAAGACATAACCAACATAGATTACATGAATACTCTCCAAAACGGACATTTAGACATAATGCTGTGTGTATTTGTCCATTCAGACACGAAAGAGAGCTCAATTCAGTCCTCGCGCGCTGTATAGGTGTCTATTGTGCATGGCTGCACGCTTCAGGTCGGGTGTGTGCCGTACGGAATAGAGCTCTTTTTTTTTTTTAGCTCTTATTCAGATCTATATGTCATTATGTCTGCTCTACTCATTCTCCCAGATGTTTAAATTTTTTTAAAGTTTTGAGACCGCTGCGTAGATCAGCACGTTACAGTACAAATGTGCGCATCTATCACACACGCAGGACATCAATTCTGACTGGATCGCTTCCCAGATCGTCACTATCTAACATTTTCGTCTAGTTTTTATTCGTTGACGAAAATGTCAATAGATTTTCGTCATAGTTTTTGTCATTCAGAACTAGGTTTTATTTAGTTATCGTCTCGTTTTCGTCTGTGAAAAAATGTCGTTGACGAATAATTTTCGTCATTATTTTCGTCAACGAAATTAACACTGGTCCTGACTTGACTTTTTAACATCAGAAAGGGTCTATGAGGACATCATGTAGCTTTTAGACCTTCTGGGGACCCTCTGAGCAAAAAAAAAGTTCAAAAGGTCCCATATGGACCACTGTCTGGAGGACCTGACTTGACTTTTTAACATCAGA
Organism: Gila orcuttii; assembly: GCA_026230005.1. Classification (NCBI taxonomy): domain Eukaryota; kingdom Metazoa; phylum Chordata; class Actinopteri; order Cypriniformes; family Leuciscidae; genus Gila; species Gila orcuttii. Next base: position 12,504,054 of record JAPDVR010000014.1, read on the forward strand.
AAGAGTCTATGAGGACATCAGGTAGCTTATAGATCTTCTGGGGACCCTCTGAGCAGAAAAAAAGTTCAAAAGGTCCCATATGGACCACTGTCTGGAGGACCTGACTTGACTTTTTAACATCAGAAAGAGTCTATGAGGACATCATGTAGCTTTTAGACCTTCTGGGGACCCTCTTATCAGAAAAAAAGTTCAAAAGGTCCCATATGGACCACTGTCTGGAGGACCTGACTTGACTTTTTAACATCAGAAAGAGTCTATGAGGACATCAGGTAGCTTTTAGACCTTCCGGGGACCCTCTGAGGAGACAAAAAGTTCAAAAGGTCCCATGTGGACCACTGTCTGGAGGTCCTAAATTGACTTTTTAACATCAGAAAGAGTCTATGAGGACATCATGTAGCTTTTAGACCTCCTGGGGACCCTCTGAGCAGAAAAAAAGTTCAAAAGGTCCCATATGGACCACTGTCTGGAGGTCCTGACTTGACTTTTTAACATCAGAAAGAGTCTATGAGGACATCATGTAGCTTTTAGACCTTCTGGGGACCCTCTTATCAGAAAAAAAGTTCAAAAGGTCCCATATGGACCACTGTCTGGAGGTCCTGACTTGACTTTTTAACATCAGAAAGAGTCTATGAGGACATCATGTAGCTTTTAGACCTTCTGGGGACCCTCTGAGGAGAAAAAAAGTTCAAAAGGTCCCATATGGACCACTGTCTGGAGGACCTGACTTGACTTTTTAACATCCAAAAGAGTCTATTAGGACATCATGTAGCTTTTAGACCTTCTGGGCACCCTCTTATCAGAAAAAAAGTTCAAAAGGTCCCATATGGACCACTGTTTGGAGGTCCTGACTTGACTTTTTAACATCAGAAAGAGTCTATGAGGACATCATGTAGCTTTTAGACCTTCTGGGGACCCTCTGAGCAAAAAAAAAGTTCAAAAGGTCCCATATGGACCACTGTCTGGAGGACCTGACTTGACTTTTTAACATCAGAAAGAGTCTATGAGGACATCATGTAGCTTTTAGACCTTCTGGGGACCTTCTTATCAGAAAAAAAGTTCAAAAGGTCCCATATGGACCAATGTCTGGAGGACCTGACTTGACTTTTTAACCCTCTGGGGACCAAGGTGTTTTTGGGGCCTTTGGGATGTTTTGACATGCTCTGACATTTGTGCTTTTTTAAGTTATTTATAAACATGTTAATGACATAGGTGTAAATTCACTCTATATAGCACAAACGGGGCTACCATAATATGAGAGCAACATTTATGTACATGTTTGTATTTTTAAGAGAATAATGTTTATGCGTGGTTATTGAAAAAAATAAAAATTAAAGTTGCTGAAATAAAACCACAAAACACATACTAAATATGTGTCCACAAGACTTTTGACTAATGGATGTTGTCGCTTCGAGTTCTGGCTTCAAAATGATGTGAAAATCATCCTGCCTGAACGTTCACATAAAACAATAACATTAATTTATACTTTGTATGACAGTTTTGTCACGGGGACACACAGGAAAATAGGTAGATCCAAATGCTGTATGGCAGTAGGTGTTTATTAAACCATAATCCATCTCGTAGTCATCCAGGCAAGGTTCAAAGTCCATGTTAGCAATCCAAATACAAATAAACAAAACAAGAAACAGGCAAGGAACACAGAACTGTGTGGTGACCATATACAACGACTCCGTACACATACTAACACAGACAGGGACGGACAGAGTCCTACTGTCACGAACACACACAGGAGAGAGAGAGATCCAATTGCAGTAGTTTTTATTTAAAGGGCAATCCAAACTCGTAGTCATCCAGGCAGGAGTCAAAATCCAATAAGGCAATCCAACACAAGAACCGAAACAAGAAACAGGCAAGAACAGGCATCCAAAGTGTGGTGACATTAAACAAGGACTCCGTGACACACACTGAAACAGACAGGGTTATATACACATATCTAACAAGACTAACACAGAACAGCTGGGAACAATGATTACGGGGAACAGCTGAGTGCAATGAACTGATGAGTGACAGTGACAGACAGAATGCTGGGAATTGAAGTCAAATGTGAAGGACACCGTGAGAACGAGGACCTCTAGTGATAGACAAGGGAACACAACCAGACACTGTGACATAACCCCCCCCCTCTACGGAGCGGCTACCAGACGCTCCACAACAACATTAAAACACGAAGAGTTCAGGAGGGAGGTGGAACGGTGGAGGATCAGGGGGAGGGATGGTGGGCCAGGTCCGTGAAGGGAGACAGGAAACAAGGGGTGAGGGCTTAACCGGGAACCAGGGCAAAACAGAAAGTCTATCGGGCATCCAGGGCGAAACACAGAGTCCCTCGGGCGGCCAGGGCGGTGAAGACCCCTCGGGCGGCCAGGGCGGTGAAGACCCCTCGGGCGGCCAGGGCGGTGAAGACCCCTCGGGCGGCCAGGGCGGAGCAGACCCCTCGGGCGGCCAGGGCGGAGCAGACCCCTCGGGCGGCCAGGGCGGAGCAGACCCCTCGGGCAGCCAGGGCAGTGACTCAGGCGCCCGGCACTCAGGCGCCCATGACTCAGGCGCAGGAACAGCAGACACCGGCTCAGGAACAGCAGACACCGGCTCAGGTACAGCAGACACCGGCTCAGGTACAGCAGACACCGGCTCAGGTACAGCAGACACCGGCTCAGGTACAGCAGACACCGGCTCAGGTACAGCAGACACCGGCTCAGGTACAGCAGACACAAGAACTGTAACAGTCACAAGAACAGACACAAACACAGAAACAAACACTGGTTCTGGCGCTGGAACAGGCACTGGCTCTGGAACAGACATTGGCTCCAGCTCTGGAAAGGGCATTGGCTCTGCCTCCGGCTCTGGAACGGGCATTGGCTCTGCCTCCGGCTCTGGAACGGACATTGGCTCTGCCTCCGGCTCTGGAACAGCAGACACTGGCTCTGCCTCCGGCTCTGGAACAGCAGACACTGGCTCTGCCTCCGGCTCTGGAACAGCAGACACTGGCTCTGCCTCCGGCTCTGGAACAGCAGACACTGGCTCTGCCTCCGGCTCTGGAACAGCAGACACTGGCTCTGCCTCCGGCTCTGGAACAGCAGACACTGGCTCTGCCTCCGGCTCTGGAACAGCAGACACTGGCTCTGCCTCCGGCTCTGGAACAGCAGACACTGGCTCTGCCTCCGGCTCTGGAACAGCAGACACTGGCTCTGCCTCCGGCTCTGGAACAGCAGACACTGGCTCTGCCTCCGGCTCTGGAACAGCAGACACTGGCTCTGCCTCCGGCTCTGGAACAGCAGACACTGGCTCTGCCTCCGGCTCTGGAACAGCAGACACTGGCTCTGCCTCCGGCTCTGGAACAGCAGACACTGGCTCTGCCTCCGGCTCTGGAACAGCAGACACTGGCTCTGCCTCCGGCTCTGGAACAGCAGACACTGGCTCTGCCTCCGGCTCTGGAACAGCAGACACTGGCTCTGCCTCCGGCTCTGGAACAGCAGACACTGGCTCTGCCTCCGGCTCTGGAACAGCAGACACTGGCTCTGCCTCCGGCTCTGGAACAGCAGACACTGGCTCTGCCTCCGGCTCTGGAACAGCAGACACTGGCTCTGCCTCCGGCTCTGGAACGGGCATTGGCTCTGCCTGCGGCTCTGGAACGGGCACTGGCTCTGCCTCCGGCTCTGGAACAGCAGACACTGGCTCCGGCTCTGGGACAGGAGACACGGGCATGTCCAGGATCCGAGCTAGACGCTCCAGATTGTGCAGGTCCATGAAGGCAGACGGCACTGGCTCTGCCTCCGGCTCTGGAACGGGTACTGGCTCTGCCTCCGTCTCTGGAACAGGCATTGGCTCTGCCTCCGGCTCTGGAACAGGCATTGGCTCTGCCTCCGGCTCTGGAACAGGAGGCACTGGCTCCGGCTCTGGGACAGCAGACACGGGCATGTCCAGGATCCGAGCCAGACGCTCCAGATAGTCCATGTCCATGAAGGCAGACGGAACGTGAACAGTCTCTGACTGGGCAGACGTGACGTGAAAAGTCTCTCGCTGGGCAGACGTGACGTGAACAGTCTCTCGCTGGGCAGACGTGACGTGAACAGTCTCTCGCTGGGCAGACGTGACGTGAACAGTCTCTCGCTGGGCAGACGTGACGTGAACAGTCTCTCGCTGGGCAGACGTGACGTGAACAGTCTCTCGCTGGGCAGACGTGACGTGAACAGTCTCTCGCTGGGCAGACGTGACGTGAACAGTCTCTCGCTGGGCAGACGTGACGTGAACAGTCTCTCGCTGGGCAGACGCGACGTGAACAGTCTCTCGCTGGGCAGACGCGACGTGAACAGTCTCTCGCTGGGCAGACGCGACGTGAACAGTCTCTCGCTGGGCAGACGCGACGTGAACAGTCTCTGACTGGGCAGACGGGCTGTGTCTCCTCCTTCTCCTTGTCCGCGAGCAACTGGGTGCTGTTCTCTCCCCGGAATTAACCGGGAGCGCAGCATTCTCATCCCTGATACGAGCACACAAAGCATAACACTCATCTAATGTCATGCGTGGCTCCTCCTCCTCAGCTTGATTCCCATTCCGCTGTCTCCTCTCCCTTTTCGTGATTGAGGAAAAATCACGAAAATTCATACCGCTGGATCTATAAGGTGACGGAGTCGTTCTGTCACGGGGACACACAGGAAAATAGGTAGATCCAAATGCAGTATGGCAGTAGGTGTTTATTAAAGCATAATCCATCTCGTAGTCATCCAGGCAAGGTTCAAAGTCCATGTTAGCAATCCAAATACAAATAAACAAAACAAGAAACAGGCAAGGAACACAGAACTCAGAAGTGTGGTGACCATATACAACGACTCCGTACACATACTAACACAGACAGGGAATATATACACATATCTAACAAGACTAACACAGAACAGCTGGGAACAATGATTACGGGGAACAGCTGAGTGCAATGAACTGATGAGTGACAGTGACCGACAGAATGCTGGGAATTGAAGTCAAATGTGAAGGACACCATGAGAACGAGGACCTCTAGTGATAGACAAGGGAACACAACCAGACACTGTGACAAGTTTTTTGGTCAGAAGAGGTTTATGCATGGGAGTGGTAATGGCCTATCAATATTAATGAGATTCAGACCAGGGGTGTGACAGACACTCTCCCAATGGCTAATGGCCCATCAAGTGAAGCAGCCTGAACACAGAATGAGAGGAGATTCAAAGGTTTTCAATCTGTTTTATTGTAATTCCTCTCTATGTGGAGAAACTAAATGTTCTAAATTTGCTCTAAGCAAATCAAATGTGAGTAAAATAAATAAATAATCAGTCGGCTATAAACAAAGCAATTGTGAGCGATAAATAAACAAAACTAAAGGCAGGTATCTCACAGTAATATCTTATGCCCCGTTGATGCGGGCTCTAAGCAAATCAAATGTGAGTAAAATAAACAAAATTAAAGGCAGGTATTTGCGGCCCTTTGCAATTGCACCAGCAGCCTGAGCATTGGTGTTGTGGCACAGAGTTGACACTGCATTCTCAGAAAAAAACATTTTGAAGAGACTCTGGGGAGTGTGTGTGTCAGCAGGTCTCAGTTGTGGTCCAGGTTCCTGTGCAGGCAGGAATCTCAGAGTCTGTGGAACCAGATCAATGTCAGTCTCTGTTTTCCATGACAGAGTGGGCTGCTCGTTGCTTGTTTGAATGTTTTTCTTGGCCCTCTTTGCAACAGGTGTCTGATGATCACCATCATCTTTATAGCTGTAAAACAAACAAACAACTGTGAGCATGTTTATTACACAAAAAACTGTATTTCAATCACTAAAAGTAATATTGCCCAGACAAAACCGGAATATGTAAACAGAATTATACTAATATCTGAAGTACAGTGTACTTACTTGTCATTTTCAATTGTTCTCAAAACTGAACGACACCGGTTGCATGCCCTCCTCCCAGTGTGAGTTGCAGGTGAAGGTGAGAGTGATGCTACCACATTCCTATAAAAATAATAATATTAATAAAGGTTTAACAAAGTACTATGCCAGCACATGCATAACTGATGGACAATCAGCATGTTGATAAAATAACAAAAAACAAGCTTTTATATTAACATTACCAATCACTAATTGTAATATTGTGCATGCATAACAACAACAACACAATTTTTGCAAAGCCACACAGGCACATATGCATATTGTATCGTCACTAAGTATATAAACAAAATTGAACTAACATCTGTAAAATTGTGGGTATATGTACTTACTCTTTCTGATTTCCATCTGTGTTGTTGCGTGCCCTCCTAGTGCGAGTTCCAGTTGATGGTGAGAGTGAGCAAGCTACATTCCTTTCAAAAAAAGTTGAAAACTATTATTATCATAATTTACAGAGTAGGCCTACTATTCCAGCACATGCATAACTGATAGGCATTAGCATGCTGATAAATAAAACATATGTAACATTATCAACCAACCTCCAAATATAAATAAATATATTATCACTAAGTAGCCTATATAAACAAAATTGAACTAACATCTGTAAAATAGTGGGTAAATATCTACTTACTCTTTCTGATTTTCGACTGTGTTGCGCGCCCTTCGAGTGGCAGGTGAAGGTAGTGATGCTGCAACTACATTCCTTTAAAAAAAGTTGAAAACTATTATTACATAAATATTTCAAAGTATAGTACCATTGGCCTATAGTATGAATAACTGATGTGAAAAATGGTAGACGCATGCTGTATATGCGTGTCAATGTGCCATTACCAGAGATAGCACTAACATTAACACATTTGCGCACTTCATCAACCGGGCATATTTACACATTTCAGATAATTTACAACAGATATTTGCGAGGCAATGCAAGCACACGCTTAGTTGATGATAATGAGGCAGCATAAACACTATAGCCTAGTCAAAATATAATCTAAACATAGATAATATTTTATAAATATCATTTTACATATCATACAGCATTTAGCTTATAGGCTAGACAATTTAAATGTAAGTAAAACCTGCCTATTAAGACATATTTTAAATTTCAATACTCTGAATAGGCTACTGGATGGCAAGTCTGGAAATAGTCCAACCAGTAAAATATGTACATGTTTATATAAAATAGCTTGTCAACTAATGTAAGTTAAACTAAAAGACTTACTCATCCGAAATTGTATCCATTGCTGGATCAAGTCACTCTTCAAAATACAAACGTTCATCGTCAGAGTCCCGCTCTTCTTCTGAGGAAAATGTGAACTCTTCGTCACTGTCCAGGACGAGCTGAAGAGCTTCCGCACCGGTGTAGCGTGCCATCATCCAAACGCGCAGGAAAGTGAGTGAATCTTATTATGAAACTTGTTGCTTTTAAGGCATTTGCCTGGGGGCGTTTATCTATTTTGCATATGGCCTCCACACATTATCTTGTGAATAGCGCGCTCTGCGAGTGGGTGTGAACAAATTAACGATAATGAGCTGAGACAGGAGAAACTGTACTTCTCTTTAGTTTCATACAGTTTACATTGCATGAGAATATTTTTTTTAAATGTGAATTGTTTTATTTAAAAGTAGAAATTTAAAGCGTTCTTTAGACGTATGTTTCATGTTTGTGTGATAAGTATTGGCTGAGTTTCCGTTAATTTTCCAGACATGTTTCAGAAAGATTTTTGCGGAGACAGAGTGAGCTGAAAGCGCACCCTGTTTATTTTATTTGTTTAAAAAAAAAACACACGGTTTTGATGTTAATGTGAGTGTACACAAAAAAAGAAGACCCTCTATAGTTTATAATCATGTATTGATTTTATTTATATGACCATAAATGACTGAGTATTTTAAGTCTATGTTGCTGCTATGTGAAAAAAACCCAGCAAAGCGCGCAGGCGTGTTCTTGGTCCCCAGAGGGTTAACATCATGACTTGACTTTTTGACATCAGAAAGAGTCTATGAGGACATCATGTAGCTTTTAGACCTTCTGGGGACCCTCTTATCAGAAAAAAAGGTCAAAAGGTCCCATATGGACCACTGTCTGGAGGACCTGACTTGACTTTTTAACATCAGAAAGAGTCTATGAGGACATCATGTAGCTTTTAGACCTTCTGGGAACCCTCTGAGGAGAAAAAAGTTCAAAAGGTCCCATATCGACCACTGTCTGGAGGTCCTGACTTGACTTTTTAACATCAGAAAGAGTCTATGAGGACATCATGTAGCTTTTAGACCTTCTGGGGACCCTCTGAGCAGAAAAAAAGTTCAAAAGGTCCCATATGGACCAATATCTGGAGGACCTGACTTGACTTTTTAACATCAGAAAGAGTCTATGAGGACATCATGTAGCTTTTAGACCTTCTGGGGACCCTCTTATCAGAAAAAAAGTTCAAAAGATCCCATATGGACCACTGTCTGGAGGACCTGACTTGACTTTTTAACATCAGAAAGAGTCTATGAGGACATCATGTAGCTTTTAGACCTTCTGGGGACCCTCTGAGGAGAAAAAAAGTTCAAAATGTCCCATATGGACCACTGACTGGATGTCCTGAATTGACTTTTTAACATCAGAAAGAGTCTATGAGGACATCATGTAGCTTTCAGACCTTCTGGGGACCCTCTGAGCAGAAAAAAAGTTCAAAAGGTCCCATATGGACCATTGTCTGGAGGTCCTGACTTTACTTTTTAACATCAGAAAGAGTCTATGAGGACATAATGTAGCTTTTAGACCTTCTGGGGACCCTCTGAGGAGAAAAAAAGATCAAAAGGTCCCAAATGGACCACTGTCTGGAGGTCCTGATTTGACTTTTTAACATCAGAAAGAGTCTATGAGGACATCATGTAGCTTGTAGACCTTCTGGGGACCCTCTGAGGAGAAAAAAAGTTCAAAAGGTCCCATATGGACCACTGTCTGGAGGACCTGACTTGACTTTTTGACTACAGAAAGAGTCTATGAGGACATCATGTAGCTTTTAGACCTTCTGGGGACCCTCTGAGCAGAAAAAAAGTTCAAAAGGTCCCATATGGACCACTGTCTGGAGGTCCTGACTTGACTTTGTAACATCAGAAAGAGTCTATGAGGACATCATGTAGCTTTTAGACCTTCTGGGGACCCTCTGAGCAGAAAAAAAAGTTCAAAAGGTCCCATATGGACTAGTGTCTGGAGGACCTGACTTGCCTATTTAACATCAGAAATAGTCTATGAGGACATCATGTAGCTTTTAGACCTTCTGGGCACCCTCTGAGGAGAAAAAAAGTTCAAAAAGGTCCCATATGGACCACTGCCTGGAGGACCTGACTTGACTTTTTAACATCAGAAAGACTCTATGAGGACATCATGTAGCTTTTAGACCTTCTGGGGACCCTCTGAGCAGAAAAAAAGTTCAAAAGGTCCCATATGGACCAATATCTGGAGGACCTGACTTGACTTTTTAACATCAGAAAGAGTCTATGAGGACATCATGTAGCTTTTAGACCTTCTGGGGACCCTCTTATCAGAAAAAAAGTTCAAAAGATCCCATATGGACCACTGTCTGGAGGACCTGACTTGACTTTTTAACATCAGAAAGAGTCTATGAGGACATCATGTAGCTTTTAGACCTTCTGGGGACCCTCTGAGGAGAAAAAAAGTTCAAAATGTCCCATATGGACCACTGACTGGAGGTCCTGAATTGACTTTTTAACATCAGAAAGAGTCTATGAGGACATCATGTAGCTTTCAGACCTTCTGGGGACCCTCTGAGCAGAAAAAAAGTTCAAAAGGTCCCATATGGACCATTGTCTGGAGGTCCTGACTTTACTTTTTAACATCAGAAAGAGTCTATGAGGACATAATGTAGCTTTTAGACCTTCTGGGGACCGTCTGAGGTGAAAAAAAGATCAAAAGGTTCCAAATGGACCACTGTCTGGAGGTCCTGACTTTACTTTTTAACATCAGAAAGAGTCTATGAGGACATCATGTAGCTTTTAGACCTTCTGGGTACCCTCTGAGAAGAAAAAAAGTTCAAAAGGTCCCATATGGACCACTGTCTGGAGGACCTGACTTGACTTTTTAACATCAGAAAGAGTCTATGAGGACATCATGTAGCTTTTAGACCTTCTGGGGACCCTCTTATCAGAAAAAAAGTTCAAAAGATCCCATATTGACCACTGTCTGGAGGACCTGACTTGACTTTTTAACATCAGAAAGAGTCTATGAGGACATCATGTAGCTTTTAGACCTTCTGGGGACCCTCTGAGGAGAAAAAAAGTTCAAAATGTCCCATATGGACCACTGACTGGAGGTCCTGAATTGACTTTTTAACATCAGAAAGAGTCTATGAGGACATCATGTAGCTTTCAGACCTTCTGGGGACCCTCTGAGCAGAAAAAAAGTTCAAAAGGTCCCATATGGACCATTGTCTGGAGGTCCTGACTTTACTTTTTAACATCAGAAAGAGTCTATGAGGACATAATGTAGCTTTTAGACCTTCTGGGGACCGTCTGAGGTGAAAAAAAAGATCAAAAGGTTCCAAATGGACCACTGTCTGGAGGTCCTGACTTTACTTTTTAACATCAGAAAGAGTCTATGAGGACATCATGTAGCTTTTAGACCTTCTGGGTACCCTCTGAGAAGAAAAAAAGTTCAAAAGGTCCCATATGGACCACTGTCTGGAGGACCTGACTTGACTTTTTAACATCAGAAAGAGTCTATGAGGACATCATGTAGCTTTTAGACCTTCTGGGTACCCTCTGAGAAGAAAAAAAGTTCAAAAGGTCCCATATGGACCACTGTCTGGAGGACCTGACTTCACTTTTTAACATCAGAAAGAGTCTATGTGGACATCAGGTAGCTTTTAGACCTTCTGGGGACCCTCTGAGCAGAAAAAAAATTCAAAAGGTCCCATATGGACCACTGTCTGGAGGTCCTGATTTGACTTTTTAACATCAGAAAGAGTCTATGAGGACATCATGTAGCTTTTAGACCTTCTGGGGACCCTCTGAGGAGAAAAAAAGTTCAAAAGGTCCCATATGGACCACTGTCTGGAGGACCTGACTTGACTTTTTGACATCAGAAAGAGTCTATGAGGACATCATGTAGCTTTTAGACCTTCTGGGGACCCTCTGAGCAGAAAAAAAGTTCAAAAGGTCCCATATGGACCACTGTCTGGAGGTCCTGACTTGACTTTGTAACATCAGAAAGAGTCTATGAGGACATCATGTAGCTTTTAGACCTTCTGGGGACCCTCTGAGCAGAAAAAAAGTTCAAAAGGTCCCATATGGACTAGTGTCTGGAGGACCTGACTTGCCTATTTATCATCAGAAATAGTCTATGAGGACATCATGTAGCTTTTAGACCTTCTGGGCACCCTCTGAGGAGAAAAAAAGTTCAAAAGGTCCCATATGGACCACTGCCTGGAGGACCTGACTTGACTTTTTAACATCAGAAAGAGTCTATGAGGACATCATGTAGCTTTAAACCTTCTGGGGACCCCCTGAGGAGAAAAAAAGTTAAAAAACTCTCATATAGATTACTGTATGGCGGACTTGACTTGACTTTTTAACATCAGAAAGTTTCTCGAAGGACATCATGTAGCTTTTAGACCTTCTCTGGACCCTCTGAGCAGAAAAAAAGTTCAAAAGGTCCCATATGGACTACTGTATGGCGGACTTGACTTGACCTTTTAACATCAGAAAGAGTCAATAAGGACATCATGTAGCTTTTAGACCATCTGGAGACCCTCTGAGGAGAAAAAAAGTTAAAAAACTCGTTTTGAAAAATTGAATAGAAATAAAGTTTATATTTATGAATGTAAGCATGTGTAGCCTACTCATTTCACATGAAAAGAAAGAGACAGAAAGGAGAGAAGCTAACATCAGTGAACGTACATCAATACTGACTAAATTAGCAGGGCAATAGCAATGATTAAAATCATGTCGGTTTAAGAGTACGACATAGGCTACCTTAAAAAATGTTTTTAGTTTTATTATGAAAAAAACGGAATGAGTTTTATTTCTTGAATGCATTGCAATCAACAAAGTGCATATTACTTTCAAAAGTTATTCTTCCATGCAAAACGCTTGTGCAATGTAATGAAACGCATTAGTGCTTGAATGCATTTTAATGCAACAGAGTGCATATTACTTTTAAATGTTAATCTTCCATGCAAAACGCTGTTGCAATGTAATGAAACGCATTAGTTCTTGAATGCATTGCAATTCAACAAAGTGCATCTTACTTTTAAATGTTATTCTTCCATGCAAAACTCTTGTGCAATGTAACAGCACACTGTTGCAATGTAATGAAACGCATTAGTTCTTAAATGCATTGCAATGCAACAGAGTGTGTTGTGGCTAATTGATGGTCTCTGGTTCTGGTCTGCAGTTTTCAAAGTCTTCTAGAAATAAGTCTTCAAAAAGCTTTCAGAGTCAAAGTTCCAGGTCTCAGAAGAAGTAACTTTATTGAGCAATTCAACAAAGTGAGATGTTCAGCTGAGTCATCTGATCTTACAGTGGCAAATACATAGGTCTTATACCATTTTCTTATCGCCAGTGTCCAATTGGCGTTGGTACCGTTATCTCTTACACCTTGCTCCTCCTCGGTATCACGCCACAATTAAGATCACATGCTCGGAGGCCTTATTTCTATTGGTAGCGAAATATCACATGTATAGTTTTTTTAAAAAATTACATCATACATGTTTTTTAGTACTTTCCTGTACCTTCCACCAACGTCATCTATGCATTACATGGGTTTTTAGGTACTTTTCCATCTCTACATTTGCCCTATGGCCTACTTTTTCTTAACATTACAGCATCCAGACTTTCAGCATCAGCTAGAGGAGGGGCAGGGAGATTCTCCAACACATCCCCCCTTTGGGACTAACTATAGTCCCACCTTCACATCTTTCTTACCCAGAATGTATCTCCATGAGCAGGCCTCTCATCTTCTATCTAATCAATATGGTCAATTTAGACCATCCATCCATTCTACCAACAGACCTGTTATCACAAAGGTACACTCTGGAGGAGAGTGAGACCAAACATCTCCATCCCCACTTGACTAGAGAGGAGTAAAAGATCTCACCCTCCTGTCCAATCATCATTCTTATTAGGGATAGAGCAGCTTCAAATATCCAGTGTACTCATCATACAGTGTATAGACTTGAAGTCAAGATCTGTCCAACGATGCCAGAGGAACTGCGCAGGCGCTTCCGGTGGCCTGGAGTGCTATCTGGGTTGCTCCATCGCTGCCAGAGGTGCCCTGGCAATGCCTAGGGCGCTATCTGGTGTTGGAGCAGACAGCGGGTTTTTAAACCACCAGTTGAGTCTGCCCTTTGTTGAATCAACAGTAGACGACCGCGCTTGCAAATAATTTCTCTTTTGCTCCTTATATACATATGTTCCAGTAGTCTAAATGCACATAATGTCAAGGCTTCTAGGTTTGTTACAGTGATATAAAATATAAAAGTGAAAAGTGACTTAGAAATAAAAACATTCTCATCTATTTCTTCAGACTGTACTGTATTGCCTCATATCATGGGCAATCACCTGTTTAAAACCTTTTATCTTCTCTCCCAGACTTACATTCAAATTTGTGACAGTAGTGTGATTATACAGCATGCTTCAATATGATTATATTATGATTACAAGTATAGAATATGCAGGATGGGGGTCCCTTAAAAAATAAATGCATAACTGCCCTTTTTACTAACTCCCTACTCTACCCATGCATGGGGACCCTCTGAGCAGAAAAAAAAGTTCAAAAGGTCCCATATGGACCACTGTCTGGAGGACATGACTTGACTTTTTAACATCAGAAAGAGTCTATGAGGACATCATGTAGCTTTTAGACCTTCTGGGGACCCTCTGAGCAGAAAAAAAGTTCAAAAGGTCCCATATGGACTACTGTCTGGAGGACCTGACTTGACTTTTTAACATCAGAAAGAGTCTATGAGGACATCATGTAGCTTTTAGACCTTCTGGGGACCCTCTTATCAGAAAAAAAGTTCAAAAGGTCCCATATGGAACACTGTCTGGAGGACCTGACTTGACTTTTTAACATCAGAAAGAGTCTATGAGGACATTATGTAGCTTTTAGACCTTCTGGGGACCGTCTGAGGGGGAAAAAAGTAATAAAAAAACTCCCATATGGATTACTGTATGGCGGACTTGACTTGACTTTTTAACATCAAAAAGTTTCTCTAAGGACATCATGCAGCTTTTAGACCTTCTCTGGACCCTCTGAGCAGAAAAAAAGTTCAAAAGGTCCCATATGGACTACTGTATGGCGGACTTTACTTGACTTTTTAACATCAGAAAGAGTCTATGAGGACATCATGTAGCTTTTAGATCTTCTAGGGACCCTCTGAGCACAAAAAAAGTTCAAAAGGTCCCATATGGACTACTGTCTGGAGGACCTGACTTGGCTTTTTAATATCAGAAAGAGTCTATGAGGACATCATGTAGCTTTTAGACCTTCTGGGGACCCTCTGAGCAGAAAAAAAGTTCAAAAGGTCCCATATGGATTACTGTATGGCGGACTTGACTTGACTTTTTAACATCAAAAAGTTTCTCTAAGGACATCATGTAGCTTTTAGACCTTCTCTGGACCCTCTGAGCAGAAAAAAAGTTGAAAAGGTCCCATATGGACCACTGTCTGGAGGACCTGACTTGACTTTTTAACATCAGAAAGAGTCTATGAGGACATCATGTAGCTTTTAGACCTTCTGGGGACCCTCTGAGCAGAAACAAAGTTCAAAAGGTCCCATATGGACCACTGTCTGGAGGTCCTGACTTGACTTTTTAACATCAAAAAGAGTCTATGACTTGACTCCGTTGTGCAGTTTCAGTATGTAGCACCATATAAAATTCTGGCCAAAAACATAACACTCTTTCTTGGTGACATAATTTATTTACAGGTTTTTTTTTTTAATTGTGTGTGTAGAGATTATTTCTGCTGTGTAGTACCTTTTGTAATTTGTCATTTTAAAAAAAAAAATTGTTATACTTAGGCACTATTATTTACTCTGTGAACTAACATCAACAAAATCATGTAGCTTTTAGACCTTCTGGGGACCCTCTGAGGAGAAAACGAGTTCAAAAGGTCCCATATGGACCACTGTCTGGAGGTCCTGACTTGACTTTTTAACATCAGAAAGAGTCTATGATGACATCATGTAGCTTTTAGACCTTCTGGGGACCTTCTGAGCAGAAAAAAAGTTCAAAAGGTCCCAGTCTGGCGGACTTGACTTGACTTTTTAACATCAGAAAGTTTCTATAAGGACATCATGTAGCTTTCAGACCTTCTCTGGACCCTCTGAGCAGAAACAAAGATCAAAAGGTCCCATATGGACTACTGTATGGCGGACTTGACTTGACCTTTTAACATCAGAAAGAGTCAATAAGGACATCATGTAGCTTTTAGACCATCTGGGGGCCCTCTGAGCAGAAAGAAAGTTCAAAAACTCCCATATGGATTACTGTATGGCGGACTTGACTTGACTTTTTAACATCAGAAAGTTTCTCTAAGGGCATCATGTAGCTTTTAGACCTTCTTTGGACCCTCTGAGCAGAAAAAAAGTTCAAAAGGTCCCATATGGACCACTGTCTGGAGGACCTGACTTGACTTTTTAACATCAGAAAGAGTCTATGAGGACTTCATGTAGCTTTTAGACCTTCTGTGGACCCTCTGAGCAGAAAAAAAGTTCAAAAGGTACCATATGGACCACTGTCTGGAGGTCCTGACTTGACTTTTTAACATCAGAAAGAGTCTATGAGGACATCATGTAGCCTTTAGACCTTCTGGGGACCCTCTGAGGAGAAAAAAAGTTCAAAAGGTCCCATATGGACCACTGTCTGGAGGTCCTGATTTGATTTTTTAACATCAGAAATAGTCTATGAGGACATCATGTAGCTTTTAGACCTTCTGGGCACCCTCTGAGGAGAAAAAAAGTTCAACAGGTCCCATATGGACCACTGACTGGAGGACCTGACTTGACTTTTTAACATCAGAAAGAGTCTATGAGGATATCATGTAGCTTTTAGACCTTCTGGGGACCCCCTGAGGAGAAAAAAAGTTCAAAAAGTCCCATATGGACCACTGTCTGGAGGACCTAACTTGACTTTTTAACATCAGAAAGAGTCTATGAGGAGATCATGTAGCTTTTAGACCTTTTATACTTCAAGATGGCGTAGCAGACGGCTGCCTCGGTGTGGAGCTCTCCAGCTATTGTGTTGTTTTTGTTCGTTTGTTCTGCGTTTAGTCATTCTTTTCCTATCAGTTTCACCAAAGATGAACTACTGGACAGTAGGAAACACACACCAGAAACCTTTTCTACAGTTATTGATTATTCGGACGTTTTGCTGGACATTCTCGTCGGAGGGGCAGCGGTGTTGTTCAAACGCGCGGTCAGACGCAAACGCGGGAAGCGAGCCGGCGCGCTGGTTAAACTCCGCGAGCGCGGCCTGCGCACTGCACTCCCCAGTATTCATCTCGCGAATCTCCGATCCCTTCCTAACAAAACGGATGAACTTCTTCTCCTCACCCGCACTAACAAGGATTTTTTAAACTCTGCTGCTCTGTGCTTCACTGAAACCTGGCTGAGTGAAGCCATACCGGACAACGCAATACATCTGCCGGGCTTCCAGCTGTTCCGAGCGGATCGCATCGCAGTGCTAACGGGGAAAACAAGAGGTGGTGGATTGTGTTTCTACATTAACGAAAGTTGGTGTTCAGATATAACAACACTGAAGAAGATGTGCTCTCCTAATTTAGAGGCACATTTCATAAACTGTAAACCCTTCTACTCGCCTCGGGAATTTTCCTCTTTCATTCTCGTGAATGTTTACATCCCTCCAGACGCGTGCGTGAGCGCGGCGCTACAACAGCTGGCTGAACAAATAGCGGAAACGGAACAAAGGTACCCAGACTCTCTTTTAATCATTCTTGGGGATTTTAACAAAGCAAATCTTTCCCGTGAACTACCAAAATATAGACAGCACGTTACATATCCCACCAGAGACAGTAATATACTGGACCACTGTTACACCACAATAAAAGATGCGTATCACTCCGTTTCACGAGCAGCTTTGGGGCTCTCTGATCACTGTTTGGTTCATCTTATACCGACCTACAGGCAGAAACTGAAATCAGCTAAACCTGTAATAAGGACTGTAAAAAGATGGACTAATGAAGCAGAGCAGAATCTACAGGCCTGCTTTGATTGCACTGATTGGACTGTTTTTGAAGCTGCTACCAATGATCTGGATGAGCTCACAGATACTGTAACATCATATATAAGTTTCTGTGAGGATACATGCATTCCTACCAGGACATTCTTATCATTTACTAATGATAAACCATGGTTTACTGGGAAACTCAAACACCTTTGTCATGCCAAAGAGGATGCTTACAGAAGTGGGGATAAAATCTTGTATAACCAGGCCAGAAACAGATTGACAAAGGAGATCAGAGTTGCTAAAAGGAACTACTCTGAAAAACTGAAAAAACAGTTTTCATCCAACGACCCATCATCAGTCTGGAATGGCCTGAGGAACATCACCAACGACAAGTCACCATCCCCCCGATCTGTGGACAATCAACACCTGGCTGACAATTTAAATTCATTTTACTGCAGGTTTGAAAAGCCCTCATTCACACCACACACCCGGTCTGATCTGCACTTCACACATTCACCATCACCTCCTGCATTCCCATTACTCCCCCCTCCTGCCATCCTACCTGAGCTTAAGGTCTGTGTGGAGGACGTGAGAAGAGTCTTCAAAAAACAGAAGACTAGGAAAGACTCAGGCCCAGACGGCATCTCATCTGCTTGTTTAAAAGCCTGCGCTGACCAACTGGCCCCGGTCTTCACGCAGATCTTCAATAGATCATTGGAGCATGATCTGTCGTCTGTGGTCATGAAGTCGTTTGAAAGACTGGTGTTGGCCCACCTGAAGGACATCACTGGACCCCTGCTGGATCTACAGAGCAAACAGGTCTGTGGATGATGCAGTCAACATGGGACTGCATTATATCCTGCAACATCTCGACAGACCTGGGACTTATGCAAGGATCCTCTTTGTGGACTTCAGTTTGGCCTTCAATACCATCATACCTGACCTTCTCACAGCCAAACTGACCCAGCTCTCCATACCATCCTCGATCTGTCAGTGGATCTCCAGCTTCCTGACGGACCGGCAGCAGCGAGTGAGACTGGGGAAACACACATCCAGGACTCTCACCACCAGCACTGGCGCCCCTCAAGGGTGCGTTCTCTCCCCACTGCTCTTCTCCCTGTACACTAATGACTGCATTTCTAAAGACCCCTCTGTCAAGCTCCTGAAATTTGCAGATGACACCACTGTCATCGGTCTCATCCGGAACGGTGACGAGTCTGCTTACAGACTGGAGGTTGAACAGCTGGCTGTCTGGTGCAGTTATAACAACCTTGAGCTGAACACGCTCAAAACAGTGGAGATGATCGTGGACTTCAGGAGGAACAGCCCAGCACTCCCCCCACTCACCATCATGAACAGCACTGTGGAAGCAGTGGAGTCATTCAGGTTCCTGGGCACTTCCATCTCTCAGGACCTGAAGTGGGACAATCACATTGACTCCACTGTGAAAAAGGCCCAGCAGAGACTGTACTTCCTTCGCCAGCTGAAGAAGTTCAACTTGCCACAGGAGCTGCTGATTCAGTTCTACTCAGCCGTCATTGAGTCTGTCTTATGCACATCCATCACTGTCTGGTTTGGTTCAGCTACCAAATCAGACATCAGGAGACTACAACGGACAGTCCGGACTGCGGAGAGGATCATTGGTGCCCCCCTACCAACCCCTGAGTGAGGAAGAGAGCAGGTAAAATCATCACAGACTCCACTCACCCTGGACACCACCTGTTTGAACTGTTACAGTCAAGACGGCGACTCAGATCACTGGCCACAAGAACATCTCGGCACAGGAACAGTTTCTTCCCACAGGCCATTTCCCTCCTGAACAGTTAACACTCCTCCCAAGGCATATGCCTTAAGTGCAATACTCCCACTGTTTAGTGCAATATCCAACAACTCAGGTGATACTTATATGTAGATTTATTTATTTATAATATTCAAAACACTGTAAATATGTTCATAATCTGTAAATCTGGAAATGTCTATTCTGACTAAACCCAACTGTGATACTTTTATTCCCATATATTTATATTTGTATATTTTTATTCTTTATTCTTATAATTTGTAGTATTATGTTTCTTGTTGTATTTGTATTTGTATACTGTTAATCATGCCAGAGTGGTCTGGGATTCCACTGCAAAGCCTAAAGGTATCTTAGGAGGTCATTTAAATATTAGAAGCCTACTTCCCAAGCAAGATGAGATCAGAACATTGTTGTCTGAGTCCAACATCGATTTTCTATGTATTAGTGAAACTTGGCTGCATGATAAAATTCTAACTAACATAATTGATGTTCAGGGGTATACATGTTTTAGAAGGGACCGAACTGTGGGAAGGGGTGGGGGTGTACTGATATATATTAAGGACACATTTAATGCAAAGCAAGTGTATACAACTGTTGATATGTCAACTGAATGTTTATGCGTTAATGTAACATTGTCACAAAGTATGCAATTTCATATTTTAGTGGTATATAATCCTCCCTCGGCACGTAACACAACTCTTTGTGAAAACTTGGATGCAATGTTTAAACATTTTAAGCACAAGAACGAGGTGCTTGTCTTCAGTGATTTTAATATAAATTGGACAGACAAACACTGCAGAAAAAAACTGAAAAATCTTGCATCCAAACATGATTTTATTCAAATGATTGAAACCCCTACATGTATTACCAGGAAGACTCAAACACTGATAGATTTAGTCTTCGCTAATAAACCCGATAGAATCACAAAAACATATAATTTAGTCACTGGTCTATCTGATCATAATATGATTTTAATTGCAAGAAAACTGACAAAGAAAAGAATGACTAGATTTTTTAATTCAAATAGGAACTTATTTAAACTTGAAATCCCTCGTAAAAAGCAGACTGAATTTGAAAATGAATTAAAGAGTGTTAACTGGGATGAGCTTCAACAATATGATCAAATAAACGATTACTGCGATAAACTTATGTCCACTATTGAGAGCATTGTTGATAAATATATTAAAAACCAGAAGAAATCCCAGAGAAAATTCCAGCTACCATGGATAAACGATAACATTCGAAAACTGATGAAAAGAAGAGACCTGGCCTTGAAAACTTTTATTAAGACCCGAAGGGACATTGATCTGAAACTATTTAAAGGTTTGCGTAACCAAGTTGTAAAAGAACTTAGAATATCTAAATCAAATCACTATATTCAAGCTCTAACAGAGGTTAAAGGGAACGGCAAATTAATGTGGAAACAATTAAATAGCCTACTAAATCCAAAGGGTAACGTCACCAAAACAAAATATGACCTTAAAATGGGTGAATACACCATCACAGATAACACACAAGTTGCTAATGAATTTAATACTTTTTTTATACAATCAGTTAACAACCTAACATCAAGTTCCCTTTCGAGGGAACTCGAACTGCGTCAGTGACGACACTAGGGGAACGCCCTTCAGCGTAGCGCGTCTGAATTTATGAATGAAACCGAATCCAATCCTATTGACGTTGCGTGATGACGTAGCGTGTGACGGCATAAGCGGATGTATACAAAAGCACGCCGGCACACAGAAATGTCAGCTTTTTGCTATTCAGCAAGCGCTCTGTGTATGTGTGAACAAGTCTGTCCTATTTGGTGTTGTATGTCCTGTTAAAGTATTTTGCAATAAGATTCTGTGGCTGGGATCTCGCGTTTGCCGAGGCAGCGCGTAGGTTTAAGGTTTGCCTTGCAGTTGCAATACAGAATCTAGTAGCTCGGATCTCGCGTTTGCCGAGGCAGCGCTTAGATTACGAGTGTATTTTGCAATAAGATTCTGTGGCTGGAATCTCGCGTTTGCCAAGGCAGCGCGTAGGTTTAAGGTTTGCCTTGCAGTTGCAATACAGAATCTAGTAGCTCGGATCTCGCGTTTCCCGAGGCAGCGCTTAGATTACGAGTGTATTTTGCAATAAGATTCTGTGGCTGGAATCTCGTGTTTGCCGAGGCAGCGCGTAGGTTTAAGGTTTGCCTTGCAGTTGCAATACAGAATCTAGTAGCTCGGATCTCGCGTTTGCCGAGGCAGCGCTTAGATTACGAGCGTATTTTGCACTAAGATTCTGTGGCTGGAATCTCGCGTTTGCCGAGGCAGCGCGTAGGTTTAAGGTTGCCTTGCAGTTGCAATACAGAATCTAGTAGCTCGGATCTCGCGTTTGCCGAGGCAGCGCTTAGATTACGAGCGTATTTTGCACTAAGATTCTGTGGCTGGAATCTCGCGTTTGCCGAGGCAGCGCGTAGGTTTAAGGTTGCCTTGCAGTTGCAATACAGAATCTACTAGCTCGGATCTCGTGTTTGCCGAGGCAGCATGTAGGTTACGAGTCTACTTTTCAGTTTGCTGTGTGAGTACGAGGCATGAACAGTCAGCTCCTGAGGGTGCTGGCTGTGTTTATTGAGAAATAACTCGCCGCACACGTGCGTTTCGGGTATCTCAGCCTCGCGCCTGTTGACTTTCTTCTCGAGAGATGAAAGCCAAATATATTGTGTACTACTCGAATCTCGCGTTTGTTAAGGCAACGCGTTACGGGTCTGCAATAAAAGGGGGACACACGCGATCTGATAAATAATACTGTTTAGGTGCGAGGCATTCACAGTCAGCTCCTGAGGGTGCTGGCTGTGTTCATTGAGAAATATCTTGACGCGTACAGCCGTGCGCTGTCAGGTGTTTCAGTCTCGCGCCTGTTGACTTTCTTCTCCAGGGATGAAAGCCAAATTATAACGGCTCGAATCTCGCGTTTGCCGAGGCAGCGTGTAGGTTACGAGATCGTATAATTAAATATAAAACAGTATTCCAGTGTTATGGCTGCATTTAATTCCGAGGAGTTAAAGTAATTAAAAATTTGTATCTGACTTAGAACTTGGTTAGATATTTTAATTCAGCCTACCATCTGAAGGAGAGTATCGCTTCTAGAGGTCCCCCTCAAAAAAAAAAAAAAAAAAAAGCTGAGCTTGGGACTGTAGGCGGCGCTCTCGCCCAAAGCCTTTCAGGACAGGAAGGCGTCGGGAGAAAGGTCCTAACTTGTGTGAGACCTTGAAGGGCTGTCCCCCCCCGAAAGAGAGCGATCAAGATCCCCTCTCTCACCGGGCCCTCAGGAAACTGGTGTCAGCATCCCGCCGCTAGTTGCGGTTCGGGACACATCAGTTTCCAGCGAATGCACGCTGCTCTGTCTGCCCCAAGAGCTTGCGGCCAGGCAGCGCTGGCGTCTGCACACCGAGAGTCGTTTTCGATTATTCCCTGCCAGTCTTCCACTTCAGGGTTTCGTGAAGGGCTCTCACACTTGACACCAGCCCTGAGGGGCTGGTTCCCTTGCTGAATTTTGTGGATATTTCCCCATGGGTCCTGCGCACTGTTGAAATTGGATACAGGCTGCAGTTCCGGGTCCGCCCACCGAGGTAAGTATCAACGGGGTGGATTGGACTGCAGTAGACCCACAGCAGGGTCAAGTGTTACAACAGGAAGTTCACTCGCTGCTGGAAAAGGGGGCCATAGAGCGTGTTCCCCCACCAGTCAGGGAGTCCGGGTTCTACAGCCGGTACTTCATAGTTCCAGAGAAGGATGGAGGGTTGCGTCCAATTTTAGATCTGAGGCATCTGAATCGGTCTCTGAGGAGATTCAGGTTCAAGATGCTCACTATTCCCATCATCGTGAGTCAAATTCAATCCGAAGATTGGTTTGTCACGATAGATCTAAAAGATGTGGAATAGATCTACTTCCACATCTCCATCCTTCCATCTCACAGGAAGTTCCTGAGGTTTGCTTTCGGGGGCGAAGCTTACCAATATCGGGTTCTTCCGTTCGGCCTAGCACTCTCCCCTCGCACTTTTACCAAGTGTATGGATGCAGCTCTAGCACCCCTGAGGCTCGAGGGCATCAGGGTGCTCAATTACATTGACGACTGGTTAATATTGGCCCAGTCGCGAGAGCTGGCGATTCGGCATCGAGATGTCGTCCTCGCCCGAAACCAGAGCCTGGGGTTGGGACTCAACACGAAGAAGAGCGTGTTGACACCAGCCCAGAGAACCATGTTCCTGGGAGTGGTGTGGGACTCGGTTGCGAGCACAGTTGTCTCCTGCTCGGATCGAGTCTATCCTGACCACAGGATAAAGCTAGGCCAGGCCGTCACTGTCAAACACTTTCAGAGAGTGTTGGGTCTCATGGCAGCAGCGTCCAGCGTGATACCTTCTGGCCTGCTACACATGAGAGCTTTACAGTGGTGGTTGAGAACCAAGGGGTTTTCCCCGAGGGGAAATCCATTCCGCTTGATAAGGGTTACGCGCAGATGCCTTCGTTCCCTATCAGTTTGGAAGAAGCCTTGGTTCCTGTCCCAGGGTCCCAAATTGGGAGCGTTATGTCGCCGAGTATCTATTTCGACAGACGCCTCCCTCACGGGCTGGGGCGCGGTCATGGACTGCCGCTTTACGAGAGGTCTCTGGCAGGACCATCATTCCTCTTGGCACATAATTGCCTGGAAATGTTGGCGGTGTTCCGGGCTCTGAGGAGCTTCCTGCCAGACCTCCATGGTGGCCATGTCCTCGTGAGAACCAACATGTCGGTGGTGTCTTATTTGAACCGCCAGGGGGGTCTGAGGTCGCGCCCTCTGTGCAGACTGGCGCATCAGATCCTCCTGTGGTCCCAGCGGAGATTGTCGTCTCTCAGGGCGATGTATGTCCCGGGGGACCAGAATCAGGGAGCAGACGTACTGTTGAGGCAGGGGCTGAGGCCCGGGGAATGGAGACTCCACCCCGAGACGGTGGAGTTGATATGCAAGAGGTTCGGCCCAGTGGACGTGGACCTTTTTGCGTCTCGAGAGACGACACACTGTCCACTGTGGTTTTCCCTCACGCATCCAGCCCCGCTGGGGTTGGATGCCATCGTGCGGACATGGCCGAGGCTACGTCTGTACGCTTTTCCCCCGATCGCTCTGCTCCCAGCAGTTCTGGAAAGGGTCCGTCGAGACGGGGTCAGTCTACTCTTAGTAGCCCCATTGTGGCTGGCCCGAGTATGGGTCTCGGACATCATTTCACTCCTGGCAGGCCCGCCATGGCAGATCCCTCTGAGGAGGGACTTGCTGTCCCAGGCGGAAGGCTTAATTCTCCACCCTCGACCCCGAGCTGTGGAAACTGTGGGTCTGGCCCCTGAGGGGGTACAGTACCTAGAAGCCGGCCTGTCAGCTGGAGTGATCGAAACCATACTAACTTCCAGAGCTCCCTCCACGAGGAAGTTATACGGCCTTAAGTGGAATGTATTTTCCATTTGGTGCAGAGAGCGTGATTTGGACCCAGTTAACTGCCCAGTGGCTTCAGTACTGGAGTTTCTCCAAAACCGCTTTTCTGCCGGGCTTACCCCGTCCACACTCAAGGTTTATGTGGCTGCCATTGCGGCTTTCCACGCTCCCCTGAGTGATGGTCCTCTGGGGAGGCATCACCTGGTCGTACGCTTCCTCCGTGGAACCTGGAGGATGAGACCTGCGACTCGCACCAGGGTTCCCTCTTGGGACCTGGCAGTGGTTCTCGAAGGGCTGGCCGAGGCCCCCTTCGAACCATTGGAGTCGGCCGAGGCCAAGAACCTTTCGTTTAAGGTGGTCTTTTTGTTGGCCATTACTTCTCTGAGGAGGGTAGGAGATCTCCAGGTGCTCTCTATTTCCAATGGGTGCTTGGAGTTTGCTCCAGGCAACATTAAGGCCATCTTACATCCCAGGCCCGGCTATTTGCCCAAGGTGTCATCTAATGTGGCACCGCCTATGGTTCTGCAGGCATTTTATCCTCCACCTCATGTGACGGCGGATGAGGAGAGACTTCATCTGCTCTGCCCTGTCAGAGCACTTCGGTAGAAGTCCTCCTCATGGCGGAAGTTGGACCAGTTGCTGGTGTGTTTTGGGTCGCCCAAGAAGGGGCTTCCCGCCTCTAAGCAGACCATCAGCAACTGGATCGTTCAGACTATTTCCCTGGCCTATCAGGTGCGCAATTTGCCTTCACCTATGGCCGTGAGGGCTCACTCCACCAGAGGCATGACGCCTCTAGAGCCCTCCTTTCAGGAGTTTCTATCCATGACATATGTGAGGCGGCTGGCTGGGCCACTCCGCACACATTCATGAGGTTTTACAGTCTGGACCTTCCCTCTACACCCGGTGCACGAGTGCTTTCGTCCTAAGTTGTGCCTGAAGACAGCTTCACACTAGGATGAGCGGGGTTCGTTGTGGTATAGTGGGTATCTCGTTCCCCTAGTGTCGTCACCGACGCAGTTCGAGTTCCCTCGAAAGGGAACGTCTCGGGTTACGTATGTAACCCTTGTTCCCTGAGAAAGGGAACGAGACACTGCGTCGGTTCGCCACACCTCACCCCGTCTGGAGCACTTGCTTCATAGCAAAAGCTGACATTTCTGTGTGCCGGCGTGCTTTTGTATACATCCGCTTATGCCGTCACACGCTACGTCATCACGCAACGCCAATAGGATTGGATTCGGTTTCATTCATAAATTCAGACGCGCTACGCTGAAGGGCGTTCCCCTAGTGTCGTCACCGACGCAGTGTCTCGTTCCCTTTCTCAGGGAACAAGGGTTACATACGTAACCCGAGACGTTTTCCATGCTGCAATGATATAGGCTTAACAACAGCAGACTTGCCCGAAGATCAAGCTAATTCATTCCAGCTCAGGGAGGTTGGTCAGACAGCTGTTTTGAAAGCTATACAGGACCTAAACACCACCTTCTCTAAAGATATTTTTAATTTAGATACAGCTTTTCTTAAAAAATATAGCAGCATTCTGGTCCAGCCTCTCACCAATATTGTTAATATTTCCATCAGATCTGGGCAATTCCCAGACGGGTGGAAAAATGCTCTAGTAACACAGATTTTCAAATCAGGAGACGACAAAATGACTTGTAATTACAGACCTATCAGTCTTCTTCCAGCTTTGTCGAAAGTTTTAGAAAAGATTGTTTCCGAACAACTCATGCACTACCTTGAGACAAACCAATATCTGAGTCCTCTACAATTTGGATACAGGAACAACCATTCCACAGAATCCGCAATCTGTCTATTAACTGAAAAAATCAAACAATCACTTGACCAGGGAAATGTAGCTGGTGCTGTATTCCTAGATTTAAAAAAAGCATTTGACACAGTAAATCACAACATATTAATTTCAAAATTAAGCAAATTCAATTTATCCAAAAAATCATTATCCTGGTTTGAATCATATCTAAAGGGCCGTGTGTTGTGATTAATGGTGTGAGATCCACTTTTCTTAAAATTAAAACAGGCATTCCTCAGGTCACGGTCTTGGGACCCATACTCTTTAGTTTATATATTAATGACTTGCCGGATGTAGTATGTCCAGATATAGGTCTATTGATGTATGCAGATGACACAGTGGTGTATGCATCTGCTGACACCTGTATTTCTGTGGCTGACAAACTTAATGCTAATTTAGAAAGAATATCATCGTGGCTGGCCTCATCCCGTCTAACTTTAAATATAAAAAAAAAAAAACTCTGTCTGCTTTTCTATTCGAAAATTACCCCCAACAGAACTCTTGAACATAAAAATTAATGGTGAACTTATTGAACAAGTACCTGAAGTGAAGTATCTCGGAATAAATATAGATTATCAGTTGAATTTTAAAAGTCACACTAAGAAAATTTGTAAAACCATTAGGGCCAATTTGAGCTGTTTCATGCTGATAAGAAACTGTCTGACTCTTGACTGTGCTTTTACTTTTTTAAATTCTATGATTCTTTCACATATATCTTATGACATAACCACATGGTCTCAAGCTCATCAGTCATCAATCAAAACTATAGAGTGTCTTTACAACAGGGCCTTGAAAGTTTTGGATAAGAGGAGAATAAGGTACCATCACTGCCAAATTCAAAGTAAATATAAGATTTTGAGTTTTGTTAATTTTATTTCTTTGCACCTGGTTAAACTGGTCTTCAAATGTTTACATGATGCTGCTCCATTACCGCTTTGCAAAATAATAACAAGACAGCAAAGTATTAGACCGACCAGATCTGCTTTTAAAGTCAACTGTAACATCCCTTTCTGTAGAACATCATTTGCTCAGGCTGCTGTTTCAGTGAAAGGGGCAAAATTATGGAATTCTCTGCCAGATCATCTGAAATGTATCCCGACATTAGACATCTTCAAAAAACAAACCAAATTGTGGTTAATTCAAGAACAGTGTTGTTCTCATATCCAGTCTTTCTGACTTTGCCCTTCCTGTATACTTTTTTTATTATTATTTTTAATACTTAATACTCTATTTTGTTCCTATTGTACTATATTTTTAACTTTACTACATTTAACCAAAAAAGCCCTTCTAGGGACAAATGTTGTAAATTAGCTATAGCTAGACACATTATGATACATGCATCAGATTACTGTCAAAGTTTATCTATGTTATTTGTATCTGTCCCTATCTAAATAAACTTAAAAAAAAAAAATATATATATATATATATATATATATATATATATGTCCACTGGAAGCCTCAGCACCAAAACAAATTCCTTGTGTGTGCAAGCACACTGGGCAATAAAGCTCTTTCTGATTCTGATATCGGGCCATTTGAACTTTTTTCTCTGGTCAAAAAGGCTCCTCAGAAGGTTCAAAAGAGCTTTGTATCCTTGTTCTGGGCTCTTTCTGATGTTAAATGTCAAGTCCGCCAGGCAGTGGTCCATATCGGGCCATTTGAACTTTTTTCTCTGGTCAAATAGGCTCCTCAGAAGGTTCAAAAGAGCTTCGTATCCTTCTTATGGGCTCTTTCTGATGTTAAATGTCAAGTCCGCCAGGCAGTGGTCCATATCGGGCCGTTTGAACTTTTTTTTTCAGGTCAAAAAGGCTCCTCAAAAGGTTCAGAAGAGCTTCATATCCTTCTTATGGGCTCTTTCTTATGTTAAAGGTCAAGTCCGCAAGGCAGTGGTCCATATCGGGCAGTTTGAACTTTTTTCTCTGGTCAAAAAGGCTCCTCAGAAGGTTCAAAAGAGCTTTGTATCCTTCTTATGGGCTCCTTCTGAAGTTAAAGGTCAAGTCCGCAAGGCAGTGGTCCATATCGGGCCGTTTGAACTTTTTTTCAGGTCAAAAAGGCTCCTCAGAAGGTTTAGAAGAGCTTCGTATCCTTCTTATGGGCTCCTTCTGAAGTTAAAGGTCAAGTCCGCCAGGCAGTGGTCCATATCGGGCCGTTTGAACTTTTTTTCTCTGGTCAAAAAGGCTCCTCAAAAGGTTCAGAAGAGCTTAGTATATTTCTAATGGGCTCTTTCTGATGTTAAAGGTCAAGTCCGCCATGCAGTGGTCCATATCGGGCCATTTGAACTTTTTTTCTCTGGTCTAAAAGGCTCCTCAGAAGGTTCAAAGGAGCTTGGAATCCTTCTTATGGGCTGTTTCTGATGTTAAAGGTCAAGTCCGCCAGGCAGTGGTCCATATCTGGCCGTTTTAACTTTTTTTCTCTGGTCAAAAAGTCCCCTCAGAAGGTTCAAAAAAGCTACGTATTCTTCATATGGGCTCTTTCTGATGTTAAATTTCAAGTCCACCAGATAGTGGTCCATATCGGGCCGTTTGAACTTTTTTTCTCTGGTCAAAAAGGCTCCACAGCAGGTTCAAAGGAGCTTGGAATCCTTCTTATGGGCTCTTTCTGATGTTAAAGGTCAAGTCCGCCAGGCAGTGGTCCATATCGGGCCGTTTTAACTTTTTTTCTCTGGTCAAAAAGGCTCCACAGCAGGTTCAAAAGAGCTTTGTATCCTTCTTATGGGCCCTTTCTGATGTTAAAGGTCAAATCTGCCAGGCAAGTGGTCTATATCGGGCCGTTTGAACTTTTTTCTCTGGTCAAAAAGGCTCCTCAGAAGGTTCAAAAGAGCTTTGTATCCTTGTTCTGGGCTCTTTCTGATGTTAAATGTCAAGTCCGCCAGGCAGTGGTCAATATCGGGCCATTTGAACTTTATTCTCTGGTCAAATAGGCTCCTCAGAAGGTTCAAAAGAGCTTTGTATCCTTATTATGGGCTCTTTCTGATGTTAAAGGTCAAGACCGCCAGGCAGAGGTCCATATCGGGCCCTTTGAACTTTTTTCTCTGGTCAAAAAGGCTCCTCAGAAGGTTCAAAAGAGCTTTGTATCCTTGTTCTGGGCTCTTTCTGATGTTAAATGTCAAGTCCGCCAGGCAGTGGTCCATATCGGGCCGTTTTAACTTTTTTTCTCTGGTCAAAAAGGCTCCCCAGAAGGTTCAAAGGAGCTTGGAATCCTTCTTATTGGCTCTTTCTGATGTTAAAGGTCAAGTCCGCCAGGCAGTGGTCCATATCGGGCCGTTTTAACTTTTTTTCTCTGGTCAAAAAGGCTCCACAGCAGGTTCAAAAGAGCTTTGTATCCTTCTTATGGGCCCTTTCTGATGTTAAAGGTCAAATCTGCCAGGCAAGTGGTCTATATCGGGCCGTTTGAACTTTTTTCTCTGGTCAAAAAGGCTCCTCAGAAGGTTTAAAAGAGCTTTGTATCCTTGTTCTGGGCTCTTTCTGATGTTAAATGTCAAGTCCGCCAGGCAGTGGTCAATATCGGGCCATTTGAACTTTATTCTCTGGTCAAATAGGCTCCTCAGAAGGTTCAAAAGAGCTTTGTATCCTTATTATGGGCTCTTTCTGATGTTAAAGGTCAAGACCGCCAGGCAGAGGTCCATATCGGGCCGTTTGAACTTTTTTCTCTGGTCAAAAAGGCTCCTCAGAAGGTTCAAAAGAGCTTTGTATCCTTGTTCTGGGCTCTTTCTGATGTTAAATGTCAAGTCCGCCAGGCAGTGGTCCATATCGGGCCGTTTTAACTTTTTTTCTCTAGTCAAAAAGGCTCCCCAGAAGGTTCAAAGGAGCTTGGAATCCTTCTTATTGGCTCTTTCTGATGTTAAAGGTCAAGTCCGCCAGGCAGTGGTCCATATCGGGCAGTTTGAACTTTTTTTCTCTGGTCAAAAAGGCCCCTCAGAAGGTTCAAAAGAGCTTCGTATCCTTCTTATGGGCTCTTTCTGATGTTAAATTTCAAGTCCACCAGATAGTGGTCCATATCGGGTCATTTGAACTTTTTTTTTCAGGTCAAAAAGGCTCCTCAAAAGGTTCAGAAGAGCTTCGTATCCTTCTTATGGGCTCCTTCTGAAGTTAAAGGTCAAGTCCGCCAGGCAGTGGTCCATATCGGGCCGTTTGAACTTTTTTTCTCTGGTCAAAAAGGCTCCACAGCAGGTTCAAAAGAGCTTTGTATCCTTCTTATGGGAACTTTCTGATGTTAAAGGTCAAGACCACCAGGCAGTGGTCCATATCGTGCCGTTTGAACTTTTTTCTCTGGTCAAAAAGGCTCCTCAGAAGGTTCAAAAGAGCTTTGTATCCTTGTTCTGGGCTCTTTCTGATGTTAAATGTCAAGTCCGCCAGGCAGTGGTCCATATCGGGCCGTTTGAACTTTTTTTTTCAGGTCAAAAAGGCTCCTCAAAAGGTTCAAAAGAGCTTCATATCCTTCTTATGGGCTCTTTCTTATGTTAAAGGTCAAGTCCGCAAGGCAGTGGTCCATATCGGGCAGTTTGAACTTTTTTCTCTGGTCAAAAAGGCTCCTCAGAAGGTTCAAAAGAGCTTTGTATCCTTCTTATGGGCTCCTTCTGAAGTTAAAGGTCAAGTCCGCAAAGCAGTGGTCCATATCGGGCCGTTTGAACTTTTTTTCAGGTCAAAAAGGCTCCTCAGAAGGTTTAGAAGAGCTTCGTATCCTTCTTATGGGCTCCTTCTGAAGTTAAAGGTCAAGTTCGCCAGGCAGTGGTCCATATCGGGCCGTTTGAATTTTTTTTTCAGGTCAAAAAGGCTCCTCAGAAGGTTTAGAAGAGCTTCGTATCCTTCTTATGGGCTCCTTCTGAAGTTAAAGGTCAAGTCCGCCAGGCAGTGGTCCATATCGGGCCGTTTGAACTTTTTTTCTCTGGTCAAAAAGGCTCCTCAAAAGGTTCAGAAGAGCTTCGTATCCTTCTAATGGGCTCTTTCTGATGTTAAAGGTCAAGTCCGCCATGCAGTGGTCCATATCGGGCCATTTGAACTTTTTTTCTCTGGTCTAAAAGGCTCCTCAGAAGGTTCAAAGGAGCCTGGAATCCTTCTTATGGGCTGTTTCTGATGTTAAAGGTCAAGTCCGCCAGGCAGTGGTCCATATCTGGCCGTTTGAACTTTTTTTCTCTGGTCAAAAAGGCTCCTCAGAAGGTTCAAAAGAGCTTGGAATCCTTCTTATGGGCTCTTTCTGATGTTAAAGGTCAAGTCCGCCAGGCAGTGGTCCATATCGGGCCGTTTTAAGTTTTTTTCCATGGTCAAAAAGTCCCCTCAGAAGGTTCAAAAAAGCTAAGTATTCTTCTTATGGGCTCTTTCTGATGTTAAATTTCAAGTCCACCAGATAGTGGTCCATATCGGGCCGTTTGAACTTTTTTTCTCTGGTCAAAAAGGCTCCACAGCAGGTTCAAAGGAGCTTGGAATCCTTCTTATGGGCTCTTTCTGATGTTAAAGGTCAAGTCCGCCAGGCAGTGGTCCATATCGGGCCGTTTTAACTTTTTTTCTCTGGTCAAAAAGGCTCCACAGCAGGTTCAAAAGAGCTTTGTATCCTTCTTATGGGCCCTTTCTGATGTTAAAGGTCAAATCTGCCAGGCAAGTGGTCTATATCGGGCCGTTTGAACTTTTTTCTCTGGTCAAAAAGGCTCCTCAGAAGGTTCAAAAGAGCTTTGTATCCTTGTTCTGGGCTCTTTCTGATGTTAAATGTCAAGTCCGCCAGGCAGTGGTCAATATCGGGCCATTTGAACTTTATTCTCTGGTCAAATAGGCTCCTCAGAAGGTTCAAAAGAGCTTTGTATCCTTATTATGGGCTCTTTCTGATGTTAAAGTTCAAGACCGCCAGGCAGAGGTCCATATCGGGCCGTTTGAACTTTTTTCTCTGGTCAAAAAGGCTCCTCAGAAGGTTCAAAAGAGCTTTGTATCCTTGTTCTGGGCTCTTTCTGATGTTAAATGTCAAGTCCGCCAGGCAGTGGTCCATATCGGGCCGTTTTAACTTTTTTTCTCTGGTCAAAAAGGCTCCCCAGAAGGTTCAAAGGAGCTTGGAATCCTTCTTATTGGCTCTTTCTGATGTTAAAGGTCAAGTCCGCCAGGCAGTGGTCCATATCGGGCAGTTTGAACTTTTTTTCTCTGGTCAAAAAGGCCCCTCAGAGGTTCAAAAGAGCTTCGTATCCTTCTTATGGGCTCTTTCTGATGTTAAATTTCAAGTCCACCAGATAGTGGTCCATATCGGGTCATTTGAACTTTTTTTTTTCAGGTCAAAAAGGCTCCTCAAAAGGTTCAGAAGAGCTTCGTATCCTTCTTATGGGCTCCTTCTGAAGTTAAAGGTCAAGTCCGCCAGGCAGTGGTCCATATCGGGCCGTTTGAACTTTTTTTCTCTGGTCAAAAAGGCTCCACAGCAGGTTCAAAAGAGCTTTGTATCCTTCTTATGGGAACTTTCTGATGTTAAAGGTCAAGACCACCAGGCAGTGGTCCATATCGTGCCGTTTGAACTTTTTTCTCTGGTCAAAAAGGCTCCTCAGAAGGTTCAAAAGAGCTTTGTATCCTTGTTCTGGGCTCTTTCTGATGTTAAATGTCAAGTCCGCCAGGCAGTGGTCCATATCGGGCCATTTGAACTTTTTTCTCTGGTCAAATAGGCTCCTCAGAAGGTTCAAAAGAGCTTCGTATCCTTCTTAAGGGCTCTTTCTGATTTTAAATGTCAAGTCCGCCAGGCAGTGGTCCATATCGGGCCGTTTGAACTTTTTTTTCAGGTCAAAAAGGCTCCTCAAAAGGTTCAGAAGAGCTTTGTATCCTTCTTATGGGCTCGCTCTTATGTTAAATGTCAAGTCCGCCAGGCAGTGGTCCATATCGGGCAGTTTTGAACTTTTTTTCTCTGGTCAAAAAGGCTCCTCAGAAGGTTCAAAAGAGCTTTGTATCCTTCTTATGGGCTCTTTCTGATGTTAAAGGTCAAGTCCGCCAGGCAGTGGTCCATATCGGGCCGTTTGAACTTTTTTTCAGGTCAAAAAGGCTCCTCAGAAGGTTCAGAAGAGCTTCGTATCCTTCTTATGGGCTCTTTCTTATGTTAAAGGTCAAGTCCGCCAGGCAGTGGTCCATATCGGGCCGTTTGAACTTTTTTTTCAGGTCAAAAAGGCTCCTGGTTCAGAAGAGCTTCGTATCCTTCTTATGGGCTCTTTCTGATGTTAAAGGTCAAGTCCGCCAGGCAGTGGTCCATATCGGGCCGTTTGAACTTTTTTTCAGGTCAAAAAGGCTCCTCAGAAGGTTCAGAAGAGCTTTGTATCCTTCTTATGGTCTCTTTCTTATGTTAAAGGTCAAGTCCGCCAGGCAGTGGTCCATATCGGGCCGTTTGAACTTTTTTTCAGGTCAAAAAGGATCCTCAAACGGTTCAGAAGAGCTTCGTATCCTTCTTATGGGCTCTTTCTTATGTTAAAGGTCAAGTCCGCCAGGCAGTGGTCCATATCGGGCCGTTTGAACTTTTTTTTCAGGTCAAAAAGGCTCCTCAGAAGGTTCAAAAGAGCTTCGTATCCTTCTTATGGGCTCTTTCTGATGTTAAAGGTCAAGTCCGCCAGGCAGTGGTCCATATCGGGCCGTTTGAACTTTTTTTCTCTGATCAAAAAAGCTCCTTAGAATATTCAAAAGAGCTTCGTATCCTTCTTATGGGCTCTTTCTGATGTTAAAGGTCAAGTCCGCCAGGCAGTGGTCCATATCGGGCCGTTACAGAGCGGTGACTCTCTCGATGCCGTCTTGTAAAAAGATGGCCACCAACAGATTTCGCCTCCGACTCGCATGACACGCGTAAATTTCGCTTCAAACTTTTGTTTTTAACGCGCGTCAATTTTGCTCATGACGCGCGAATGGATTCAAAGTGTACACGCGTATAACTAGATGCGGCAGGCGCGAATTTGACGCTCAATTCGCGTCTGTTGTGAACGTACATTAAGGGCAATTGACTCACCTCCTCCCCTCGCCTCTTCATCAGCTGGTGTGGGAGTGTTATGGGCGGAGTCAGCGTCTGGCTCTGAGCGCACTTCCAGTCTGTCATTTCTGGACAGACTCTTGAGTGATCACACGTGTTTCACTGAGCTCCCAGGAGATTACTTTACACATCTCTAAACTTTGGAGATACTGCACAAAGGGAATCTTTTACACATCTTTAAACTTTGAGCTGGATAATAAGAGTGAAAAAACTGTTAACCCACACTGTTAGACATTTCTGTAATTTGTACAGTTATTTACTATTTATCACCCAGTATAATAATGAAAATTCTCTTTACAGTAAATAACGTTGATTCCCTTTGCATCATGGGAATTTTCTGTGACGTCAAACACCATATACAGATATTTACTGTATTTTTTAAATTTGCTGTATACTACTTGTAAATAATTCATATGTCCACTCAAGTCTTAGACTTCAATGAATAATTTGTATTGTTAAACAAACGTGCAGGTAACATACAGGCAAGTACCAAACTTAACTCTCCCCAACCGATTACGTCTCCCCTCAGGGCAACGCCCCCCGTACTTGCGTAGGGACGTAGCAGAATGCCCTTAAAGGTATAAAGCCAAATTTACATGTGCACATTGTATGACATCTCCCCTTTTAAGTTTTGTTTCTTTCTCTGAGAATACACAAGATACCGAAGATATCCTGACTGTTCCTATAACTGAACATTTGAACGGTACTGCATTGATTAAACAGTAAGGCACTGGTATCCGTAGGCTTACTCATCAAACATCAGCTCTCTTCACAGTGTCAATAAACTTTTCAGTCCACAAAATCAATAAACAATTCCCTTAAGTCCTCTTTCCCCCTCCCCACAGTCCATGGCTCGAAACCTGGCAGATTCAACCTTTCAACTGGTTTACTCAGTCTACCAGACCGGGTATGGAACTGTCCAGTCTGTGTGTCTGGCGGTTTGACACTGGGGGTTGGTGATGCAGCGTCAGCGAAGACTGCAGGGTCAGGCTGCTGTGTGGCAGCTCCCTTGCTGTAGTCCATCTTGAGCTAGAGGGTGTGTGTCTCCAGCCACTGGAAGAACATGCTGCAAGTAACACCGTTTGCGTCTCAAAGTTGCTCCCTGAGGTGTTTCAATAACAGAGGAGCATAGTGTGATGCTGTCTCCAGTGACAACGGCAGGTGAACTCCAGGCCTTCTGATGGTCCAGCTTCATGAGGACAGGATCACCTGGCTTTAAAGAAGGCAAGGGCCTAGCCCCATGGCGCTGATTAAAATAGAATGCTTGTTTCCCCTTTTCCCATGCATCCTTAGTCCTGACCGTTTCCAGATCAGGCCATCGGGGCTGAAGATTTGCCTCCATTGTTGGAAGGGTTGTCTTTATCTTCCGGCCCATGAATAGCTCTGCCGGGCTCACGCCTGTTGTGGTGCAAGGCATTGACCGAAAGCACATGAGGGCGAGCAGAGGGTCTTTCTGCTTCAAGATTCTTTTAGCAGTCTGAACCCCTCTCTCTGCATGTCCGTTCCCTAGGGGGTTGTGTGGACTTGAAGTGATGTGTATTAAGTCGAACTCTTTCGCAAAGTCTTTAAATTCCTGGCATGAAAATTGAGGCCCATTGTCAGACACAACCTCTTCTGTACAGCCAAATCTTGCAAACACTTTCTTCAACTTCAAGATTACCTGCTAGGCAGTGGTTGTTGGCAGGTGAAGTATTTCCAAGAACCGGGAAAAATAGTCTGACACGACAAGGTAAGTGTGTTTTGTTATGATCGCACAGGTCCATAGCAAGTCTCTTCCAAGGCTGGTCAGGAAGGGGGGTAGAGATGAGAGGTTCTTTCCGCTGGCTGGGTTTCATCTCACGGCATACCTGACAGAACTGGACTTTTTGTTGGATTGCTGATGAGATGCTGGGCCACCATACAGAGGCATGGGCTCGATCTCTACACTTTGTCAAACCCTGGTGTCCGTTGTGTATTCGGTTCAGGATGTCTGTTCTCAGCAGCTTACGGCTGCCTCTGATGACGATCCCATTGAATTCAGATAATTCAGCTTTCATGGGAAAATACTCTCTGATTGCTGCTGGGACATGACTAAAGCATGAACAAGAATTGCTGTGCTCTTTACTGAGAGCGCCGGACAAAGTCGGTTAATATTACGTATATGGAAATAAGCAGATCGAATGACACCATTTATGTGTGCTTCAAATGAGAAAGTACTGTCAAGGATGACTCCCAGACTTTTAACTTGTTTAGATACACACACTGCTAAGTTGTCAATATTCACAGATGAACATGTGGATTTCGTTAGATTGTTTTTTGAGCCAACAAGAATAATTTCTGTTTTACTGGTGTTATGTTTAAGAAGATCTGAAGTAAACCATTCTTTAATCTCTGCTAAACAATCTGAGAGGACAGATGGAGGAAAAGTAGAGGTAGGTTTGGAGGACAGGTAAAGTTGGGTGTCGTCGGCATAGCAGTGGCAAAAATATTACCAAGGGGTAAAAGATAAATAATAAATAAAAGAGGACCCAATACTGAGCCCTGCGGGACACCTGTATTGACGTACGAAGGCTATGAACAAAACTGCTTCAACTGTACAAATTAAGTACTGTCCAGCATAATACTGTTTGAGATTGTATCAAATGCTGCACTTAAATCGAGCAGAATTAGTATAGAAAAAAAGTCCGTCACGGTCAGCAACAAGAGTCAGCAGCTAGCAATAAGTCATTAGAGATCTTAACTAGTGCGGTCTCAACACTATGATAAGGACGAAACCAAGATTGAAATTGCTTGCACAGACCATTATGAGAAAGATGACTCTTGACTTGGGCTGCAACAAACCTTTCAAATATTTTAGAAAGAAAAGGGAGATTTGAAATTTCAAAGTTACTTGAATCAGCCCCCGGTTTCTTAAGTAAAGGAGTTGTCACAGCAGTTTTCAATTGAGACGGAACAGTACCAGAAATAAGTGAATGAGTGTATGATATCAGTAATTAAAGAAGATAGAGAAGGTAAGCAGGCTTTAACCAAGTACGTTGGAATAGGATCCAACTGACATGTGGTAAATTTAGATTTATTAATAGTACAGATTACTTCCTCGATGCTTGGATGTTCAAAAGAGGAAAGCGTAGAATTTAGAGGTTGATCAGGGTTGAACTGAACAGGGTTGAACTGACAACTATCTAATTTTGTCACAGACATTTGTTGAATGTTTTCAATTTTCCTTATAAAAAAACACATAAATCTTTGCATAAAGTGTTGCAATCACAGCTGTGAGCGCATGTATGGAAGAAATAAAGTCATGGATGCATGCCAATTATCTTAAACTTAATTAATCAAAAACATAATTTCTACTTGTTGGTATGCTGACAGCCTTGCACAAGTTTAACTGTCAAAATCTGTTCACTGATTCTGATTTACTGGCCCCAGCATCACAGGTGCGAAATTTAGGCGTTTTTTTTATTCACATTTGTATTTTGATGCCCATATCAAATTGGTTTCAAAATCAGCTTTTTTTTCATCTAAAAAATATTGCAAGAATTCAGCCTTCTATATCCCTGCCAGATGCGGAAAAGCTCATTCATGCATTTATCACGTCGAGACTGGATTACTGTAATGCACTATACTCTGGTCTCCCTGATAAATATATTAAGAAACTACAGTATATCCAAAACTCGGCCGCGCGTGTATTAACACACACAACTGTTTAGCAACATATTTCACCTGTTCTTTACGAACTCCACTGGCTTCCAGTAACGGCATGTATCGATTTTAAAATTTTGATTTTAACATATAAAGCTATTCATGGGATAGCACTGGAATACCTTTGTGATCTAGTTGTTCCTTACATCCCAAATCGTCCATTACGCTCGTCTGACTCTTCTACTCTACAGCAGCCCAGATTCAAATTAAAGTCGATGGGTGGTTGCTCCTTTACGGTTAACGCCCCACGGTTGTGGAATAAACTTCCTTTTGCGATTAAAAATTCCCCAACTTTGGACTGCTTTAAGAGGTCTTTAAAGACCCTTCTTTTTAAAAATGCTTATTGTCTTTGAAGTGTATTATGTCTAGGGGTCGACCGATATGTGATTTTCAGGGCCGATGCCGATACCGATTATTACAGATCAAGTAGACCGATAACCGATATTTTGAACCGATATAGCCTATGTCTGGTGTAAAAATGTAAGTTAATGTCAAAATTAAGAATAACAAAGGGTTTTTACAGAACTTTCTTTAAATGATTTTAAACATATCTTTAAATCTGAGAACTGTTAATAATAACATTATTAATAACATTATTAATAATAATAACTATAAAAAAAATTCAGGGAGCACCCAGCAGCATTCTGTAAACATTTTGTAAAACTTAAAGACTATTTTAATGGTAAAATTAAATTTTAGTAATAAAAAGAGCATTTCTAATTAATTGAAATTATCAAACAATTCAATTTATTTACAGTTTAACACAAATTAAATTTTTAGGGCCCTATGAAAAACCGAACTTTTATTTTGACGGGTTGCCGTTGAGATCTTTGAGTTTCTGTGTGTTTATGATATGACCCTATGGATATGACGATAACTTTTCTCAGTTGAAGCATTAAAAAGCTCATGAAGTGACTAAGCGGCTCTGGAGATGATGTTTATGCAATCATGTCCTCATATAATGATGCGGCTGAGGCTGAAAACAGCGCAAGCGTCACGCGTGCTCCTGTGTGTGTGTGTGTGTGGTAATGATCACGCGTCTGCACCATACATTTAGAGACACGCAGGATTCATATTTAAATAACGGTTTGCGGTTTGACATTCGATTTGATTTGTACTGACCTGTTCTTTTATTAATTCATCAAGAAGTTGACAAATTCCGTGACGATCCGCTTTATACAGTAAATTCCGTTTTTATGACTGGATTCCGCGATTCCTTCCGTGTTTTCTGCATCGCGGAAATCACAGGACCCTGTTATATTGAGGTGTTTTGCAACTTCAGTGTAGTAAAGTATTGCTACTTCAGCAAAGTCTGCTGCTGTCTTAACTTTGAGAGACTGATGCGTGATCAGTGAAGCAGCTCCAGTCAGCGAGTGCTCTCGGTGTGAGAGTGCAACACTTTCAGTGCCTCAGCTTTAGCGCTGATTGGCCGGACTCGTGACTCCCAAAAAATCAGATGTGCCGGACA
The DNA here is from genome assembly GCA_026230005.1 of Gila orcuttii. Taxonomy (NCBI): domain Eukaryota; kingdom Metazoa; phylum Chordata; class Actinopteri; order Cypriniformes; family Leuciscidae; genus Gila; species Gila orcuttii. The sequence goes on from JAPDVR010000014.1 coordinate 12,543,310, forward strand.
TTGGTCTAGTCTACAGAGTGGTGAGTTCGGACAGAGGTGCTTGGGTTAGAGCCAAATATAGCGCATTTCAAAATAAAATTATTTTATCGGCAAATCGGTTTTGAAAATGGCCGATACCGATAACCATAAAAATGCTCAATATCGGCTCCGATAATCGGCCAGGCCGATAATCGGTCGACCCCTAATTATGTCTGGTATTATCTTGTATATCGTTGTTTGATTTTCCTGTTTTAATTATTGTTTAATTATTTATTTATTTATTTTATTTTATATTTGTTTACCATACTGTGTAGCGCTTTGGGTTGGAGACCGGCGCATTACAAATAAAATGCATCATCATCATCATCATAAAGGTTTCAGAGATCAACAGAATAAAGATGGGAAGTAAAAGAATCAGGTGGCTTTAAGAAATTATTTACCACAGAAAAAAGGGTTCTTGTGTTCCCTTCACCAGAATTAATCAAACTGGCATAGTAATCGGTTTTAGCTGTAGTAAGGGCTACCTTATAATTTTTCATATGCTCAGAATACAGTTCTTTATGTACCACAAGTCCCGTCCTGACATATAATCGCTCCAGACATCGGCCTTTGACTTGTAACCCTAGAAGTTCTGGAGTAAACTAAGGAGCAGAATGGTTGAGTTGAGAGAAGTCATTACTTTGTTGCCACGTCTCAGTCAGACAGAGAAAGTCAAACTTATGATCCGAGAGCAAATCATACACAACAGGACCTTTGTTTGACAGCAATCGAATATTCCATAATCCAAAAGTAAGATCATTCTTACCGGTTTTTGTGTTGGCTGATCTGGATAGCTTTTCTAGCACGCTGTTGTCCAGGGCCCGTGAATATTTCTTTAAGGGACAAGGATTGGAAGACTAGAAAGTCGGTATTGCTCTTAGAGTATCAGACGTGTAACTTCGTCGGGATCCCCGATGTATGTATTTGAGTCGTGGTTGATATGCGATGTCCCAATGAAATTGTAGAGCAGGATGTGGCTCACATAGGCGAAAGCGCAGTTGAAACAGTTCCTCCGCCGTGTATTGATGAATCAAAATCACAGGGCGAAAGACAGAAGAAATGATAATCCAGACGAATGCGATCCAGGGAGTGAATTTAGTGATCCTCATGTTCCCACACAGAGCTTAGCGGCAAACCGAGCCAACAGTCAGACAGCTCCAGAAACAATGTTTCCGAAATGCCAGGTAGGCAAACTCTAGTTGTTCACTCTAGTTCACTCCGCCAGCCTAGTTCTTTAGTTATAAAGGGAGCCAACCCGAATTAAGTTATAGATGCAGTTTTGTTGCTTCCACACGAGAATGTAGCTGCAACCTCGGAGTCAGGAAACATGTTCTGAAAAAATCTCAGTAATGTTCTCATTCGATGTGTAAGAGTGGTGCTTCGAGATTGTTTTAAGGACCCACATCACCTCTGCCCGCAGAGTTGGTGTCGAGCCACAGTAAGATTGGATGTTCCTTGGCTGTGGTGGCAATGCTTCTAATGTAGCAATTTCTTCATTACTCAGAGGAGTATCAGTAACCGAAGAGTTACTGCACAGAACTGCACAATTGGTGCCTGGCACTGGCGAGCAGTACTACACGCTATGTGTTTGGCACCCTTTATATGGGAGTCCAGGGCCGTAACACCCATCGCCGCCAGCTTAAATGATTTTCGGCACCAACAGCAATAGGCCTCGCGGTCATTACCTGGGACACTGGCTTGACCCAAACGTAATTCGGATTCTGTGGCCACAGCGGATTAAACCGACACTTTCCCATTTCAGATGACAAACTAGGCTGGGCTACGTAGTAGTAGGCTACTATCTTGTTCTGTACCTTACTTGCCTAGTAACCATAGTAACGGTTCCGCATGCTTTCGTGCTTTCTGCTATGACTTTGAGCGCGAGGTGCACTCAATGTTACGCAGCATGAATTTTTAATTAGCCTACATTAGTAACAATTAATTTTGTTACGGTATGAACTTAATCCTAGGAAAGGCAAAAAATATAAGACCTTTGTAACAAAATCCAAGACTGTATACCAAATATACTTTTTTTGAGATTACAAAATTTAAGACTTTTTCAATGCTTTTAAGACCCCGCAGGTACCCTGAATTAAGACTTTATCTGCAGCCAGTACTAACTCTGATAGAAAATTAGCAAATTCTTTGATAAAGTCTGTATGGTGCCGTGGTGACCTGTATACAGTTGCCAGCACAAATCTCAAATGTGATTTATCATTTACACTAGATAGTGTTACATTAAGCACCAACACTTCAAAATAATTATATTTGAAACAAGACTTCTCAGTAATTCTGAAGATATTACTATAAATTACAGCAACACCTCCCCCTTTGTCTTTCAGACAAGGCTCATGTTTATAACAATAATCTTGGGGGGTGGATCTTTATGAGTGAGTCATCGAGTCATTCAGTAACGAAGCAAGTGGCTGTATTTATGGACGGGTCATTGAATCTCACGATTCGTTCAAAGCCACAGATTCGTTCTTGAATCACCGCTGTGTGCTGCAGTTCTGCTGTGGCTTTCGTTGCAAAATAGAGCAATAAGCCTACTGACAATACTGTTTTAAATTTAGTACACCACTTAATGTTACCCTTTTGTTTGTTGAACTGTTGTATAAAATCAATGTCACATTTGAAATCGTGTGGATATTCAGGAAACATTGCTTTTTTGCTCGTATAATATGATCAACATTAAAAACACTGCTGGATATCAGCCTGCATTTTGATCGCAGCGGCTCGTGACAGAAAAAAGACCGACTGTGGAATGACACTTTAATTTAAGTAGAAAAACTCAAATGAAGATCGCTGAACTCCAGTTTACTCATCTGTTTTTTCAGATCATCCGCGCTTCTTCATCAGTGTAGAGAGAGCGCGCGCACGGTTGCCAGATACTATTGTAAAGACGGGGTAGAAAACGTATTACTGAACCAGAAAAGCTTTGACTGGGGGTTTAAATAATTGAAATCTGGCAACCGTAAGCATGAACGCTCGCAAACACAGTCTGACTGTAATGTGTTGTCGTCTCCTTTATTCGACAAAAACAAGAGGTTTTGGTCAAGTGTTTTTTTTTTTTTTTTTTTTACCCATCAGTCTCGTCTTTTTTCGTCAAAGATATTGCATTGTTGATATAGTCACAGTTATCGTTTAATGACATGGGTGTCGTCTCTCATCGTCTTGTCTTAGTCAGGGGAAAAAAGGTCGTCAACGAACATTTTTCGTCATAGTTTTCGTTAACGAAATTAACACTGTGAGGCAGCAACATATGATGGATAGGACCGAACAAAAAAGGCTATTAATAATCGGCGAGACGTGAGAGGACGCTGGCGCTGTTTATTCGCCGCTTCTCTGTCTGCTATTAATTCTGTTTTTTTATTTGTTTTTTTTTTTGTTTGTGTTCACTGTACCTCTACCTCTGGACAGCCCCTCAGCTGGTTCACGAAGCCACTTGGGCACCTAGACCGGACTGTCGCCTCGTCGGTTAGCCGCTGGCTGGATGCCCGTGTTCATCTAATCGTGTGGAGGCTAATTCTAGCCGCATTAGCTGCAAAAGCGGCTAACCCGATTGCCTACCTCTTTCCCATAGGCAGCCTCCATCAGATGCAAGCCGTGACCGAGACTTTCATCTCCTCCTGTCATGCCGTGGATCATTTTGGCACTCACATCAGTCATCCATCTCTGTGTCCTTAGTCCATCGCTAACTGCTATCACAGAGCTCTCAGCCCCTCCGCTCGGCATCATGTTCAAATACTCAACTCTGCAACTGGTCGAACTAATTAACTACTCCATTCCATCCTGCATCCCAGTCATCAAACAGCTTGGACTTCTACGTCGACCCCGTTACATCCACAGAAGCTGTCGCCGCAAGTTTGTTTATTTTCACCACGGACAATCCATTACATCCATCTGGTCACCTGCACGCTCTGTCACACATTTTCCACGTCATCGGAGCGCTTCCCCCGCTGGATCATATAGAGCTGAGCGCACCTCAGGCTGCACAGAAATCCCGGACTGGACTACAGTGCTATTCGCACTTCAAATATACCTATTCTCCAATCATTTGCAAATCCACTCACTGTCCTTCTTCAACTGCATCACCATTCCACACGCACTGCTAACTGGGACAACCACAGATCTTTCCAGCCTGGCCCCATCTCACCCCCCTCTCACCATGCCAACTTTGCCCTCCTCAACACCCGATCGCTTAACAATAAAGCCCCTGCCCTCCATGAACTAATCCTCGACAACACGCTGGATTTTCTTCTACTTACCGAAACCTGGCAACAACCCAATGACTTCTTCTCCCTCAACCAAGCATCCCCCACTGGCTACAATTACATCTGCAAACCCCGCCCCTCCCGCCGTGGAGGTGGCCTCGCTGTTATTTACAATCAGAACTTCCGGATCACTGAACTCACCCTCCCCTCAGTATCATCATTTGAATATCTCGCCTTCAAAGCTCTTTCCTCCATGACAGTTATCCTCATCTACCGGCCACCCAAACCTAATCCCTCCTTCCTCTCTGATTTTACAGAACTCCTCACACTAGCCTCATCTCTCTCTCCACGTCTGCTGCTTCTCGGTGACTTAAACATCCACATAGACTCCCCCACCTGCAAGCTGTCATCAGAATTCACCATTTTACTGGACAACTTTACTCTCACCCAACATGTCACATTCCCCACCCATGAAAAAGGACACATTCTCGACCTGGTCTGCTCCACTAACCAACCAGTGCTCGACCTCCATTCATGCCTCTTTCCCCTCTCTGACCACAAATTGATACGGTTCACCATTCCTTCTCCAACCCCACGCCCCGCCTCCTTAGAGAAATCACCTTCCGCAACCTTAAATCTATTGATCTCCAACATCTCTCTGACCTGCTCTCCACCACTCTCCACCTGGACTCAAACCTCACCTCACCTGATGATCTCACAAACCACCTCAACTCGACATTGTGGACCTCCCTTAACACCCTGGCACCCTGTCCCCTCTGCTTTCAAAACTGCCGCTGTTACCCCAATCCTTAAAAAACCTGGTCTGGATCCCTCTTCCCTCAACAACTACCGCCCAATATCCAACCTCCCCTTTCTGTCTAAAACCCTGGAACGTATAGTCGCCTCACAACTACAAACCCATCTTCAAGCCAATAACCAATTTGAAACTCTCCAATCTGGTTTTCGCCCCCTCCACAGCACAGAAACCGCTCTCCTCAAAGTCCTCAACGTCCTCCTCATCTCCGCTGACACCGGTTCCCTTAACATCCTTATTCTTCTTGACCTGAGTGCAGCCTTCGATACCGTGAGTCATAATATCCTGCTCACCAGACTCAAAGACCTTGGTATCGAAGGTACCGCACTCAGCTGGCTCCGTTCCTACCTTTCCAACAGATCCCACTTCATCTCTCTTCATAACCATACCTCTGCCACAGTCACAGTCCCCCAAGGCGTTCCCCAAGGCTCCGTACTTGTCCCCCTCCTCTTCATCATCTATATCCTCCCCCTTGGCCAGATACTCCGCCACTTCAACCTGAACTTCCATTGTTATGCTGATGACACCCAGATCTACCTCAGCACCAAATCCCCCCCACAATCCTCCTCTCTCCCACATCAATTCCTGTCTGTCAGCTATTAAAACCTGGATGCAACACAACTTCCTCAAACTCAACAGCAATAAAACAGAATTCCTCTTCATTGGCTCCAAATCCACTCTCAGCAAAACCAATAACCCCACTCTCAGCATCGACGGCACCATTGTCTCCCCATCTCCTAAGGCCCGGAATCTCGGCGTGATTCTAGATTCAACCCTCTCCCTTGAGCCTCACATCCGGCATGTCATCAAAACCTCCTTCTTTCAACTCCGCAACGTCGCCAAAATCAGACCCTCACTCACACCCTCTGCTGCTGAAAGACTCATTCACGCCTTCATCTCCTCACGACTGGACTACTGCAACTCAATACTCCTTGGTATCAGCTCGACCTACATAAAAAGACTCCAACTGGTCCAGAACGCAGTCGCTCGACTCATCACCCGCTCCAAATCCTGGCACCACATCACTCCGGTTCTAAAAAAACTACACTGGCTTCCCATTTCCCACCGGATCACATACAAAATTTTAGTCTTTACCTACAAAGCCATTCATCACCTGGCCCCCTCTTACCTCTCTGACCTCCTCTCCCCTTACCAACCCCCACGGTCCCTCAGATCCACCTCAGCCGGTCTCCTCTGCAGCCACAAGTCCAGGCTCTGCAGTTTTGGGGACAGAGCCTTTTCCAGGGCAGCTCCCAGGCTCTGGAACTCCCTTCCCCATGAGATCTGCTCCTCTGAATCCCTTACCATTTTCCAGTCCCGCCTCAAGACCCATCTCTTTACCTCTGCCTATGCGTAGCCCCACTTTTTTTTGTTGTTGTTGTTGTCTCGTTTCGTTTATTTACCTGCCCTGTAAAGCGACTTTGAGTTCGAGAAAAGCGCTATACAAATTCAATTTATTATTATTATTATTAATCTTCCATTGCGCAAAAGTATTATGACAGGATTATGAAAGGCTGCAATACAGAGTCACAGCGCGCAGCGCGTCGAGCCCGCATTGAAAAGTTCAAAGCACAAAGGAAAGACATAATGATGCATAGTGTATTATACAGTATTTATCTATGCAATATTTTATTGAGCCTTTTCTTTTAACAGTTTTAAATTTCAGTTTTTGTGTGCGTGAAGAAGTATTATAGTGCTCTCCAGTATTGTGATCTAACAGACACACGGTAGAAACGAACATGATTAAGGTACAGCAATACAGTCGAGCAAGATAGTCATTTTATGCGAAACCATAGGGCTTTATCTACAGATCAAGTATAATAATATTAAAATTGAATCATCTTGGAGAGAGTTTCATCGTTGACTGTCGTAACCGAACGCGACGCGCTGTTTGAACGCTGAATGGAGAATGACTCGCAGCCGCAGCGGAGGGAAAAGTTTATGTGAACTTGAATTTAATGACTTAAATATTAATTTCTATCTTACATTATACTATAGTATGGCTTCAGAACACTTTATGCTTTATGCTTTTGTGGGGCTTAACAATAACACAGAATAGTAAACGCACAATATCGGATTTGGATCGGCCTCGTCTGACCGATACCCGAAGTAACCCGATCCGGAAAAAATGGCAGTATCGGAGCCGATACTGATACTGAGTATCGGATCAGGACATCCCTAATTTTTTTGTGTATACTCAAAATAAAAACAAAGTGTTGTGCTTTTTGTCAAATAAATAAAAATAAACATGATGCGAGTTTTGCCTTCTCTCTGGTAGTGAAGTCCATTTTGAAACGCGTCTGAAAATGAACTGTAACTCAGCGAATACTTGTCACACAGGAACGAGAGTTTTTTTCTTTATGAAGCTTGAATTATCTTCTTTTAAATGAAATGTAATTTATATAAAAAACAAATATTCTTAGTTTATTTAATCTGTATGAAAAGAGAGAGATGTCAGTATTTTTCTTTTCAGCTAATTATAGCTTATTAAGTGTTAATGTGATGACGCCCACGGAGAGCGCAGATGATTTGAGGCAAGCCATGTGTGGTAAGGTTCAGTGTGTGTGGGTGGAAGGAAGGCAGAAGACAGGGTCGGCGAGACTGGGACTAGTACTTTATTTAACTCAAAATGTAAAAAGAAAACAAAAGTCCCGGCACATTCACCGTAACCTCGGTTACAGCAACGTTCACTGAACACTCTTCCCGCTGAGTCAGCTTTCAGTTCACTTAGACGAACTGCCTTTCCGCTGTACCAGTTCTCAGTTCACTTTAGACTAACACTCTTCCTGCTGTAGCAGCTCACGGTACACTTTAGACGAATGCTCTTCCCGCTGTATCAGCTCTCATTCACGTGTTGTGTACGAGTCCCGAGTCCTTCTCTCTCTCGCTCTCTCGTTCCCGCCGGCTTATATGCGGTCTCTTCACGCCAATTACTGCAATCAGACACAGGTGTTCATCATCTGCACTTGACCTACTTACTCACCGCGCGGCTCCCTCCTTTCTCTCCGGCTACAGACTCAGGCCGGGGAGCCATCCGGCCTGCAGCCCCCCTCCCCCCCAGGTTGCTGGAGCCCCGAACAAGTCGAAAGGAAGGGTGAAAAATTGGTGTAATCCAAACAGCGTTGTGAAAGCTGTTTTTTCTTTGGACATGGGAGACAAGGGGATCTGCCAATATCCCTTTGTTAAGTCCAGTGTCGAATAAAAGCAAGCAGTACCCAGCCGATCAAGCAACTCGTCAACCCTTGGCATTGGATAAGCATCAAATTTCGACATGGCGTTCACCTTTCGATAGTCCACACAGAACCGGATCGAGCCGTCGGGTTTAGGGACTAAAACTATCGAGCTCGCCTAGTCACTGTTCTATTCAAACTCTTCTATTACCCCCAGGTCCAGCATTGCCTCTAATTCGCTCTGAACTACCTTTTTTTTGTGTTCAGGCAAGCGATACGGCCAGCTGCACACAACCACACCCGGCTCTGTCTCAACGTGGTGCTGAATGAGGTCCGGTCCGACCAGGCAGGGGCGAGAACACATCAGCAAAACAGCTTGAAGATTTTTTACAACAGTGAGCTGGGAGGGTGAGAGGTGGTCTCCATCAGGGGCCAGAGTGAGAGATTGGGTTTTTGGGCTCGCTTCTGGACCGAGATCCTCCTCTCCGCTCACTACCGTCGCCAGCATCACTGATTCAGCCTCAGACCATTTTTTGAGGAGGTTGAGTTGATAAATTTGATGTGCCCCGTCCCTATCTGTTCGAACTACCTCATAGTTGAGATCTCCAACTCGCCGTGTGACCTCGAAGGGCCCTTGCCACTTTGCAAGTAATTTAGAACTAGAAGTAGGGAGCAATACAAGCACTTATCTCCCGGTGTAAATTGACGAAGTCTAGTTCCCCTGTTGTACAGGCGACTCTGTCTGTCCTGGGCCTGTAACAAATTCTCCATCGATAGCCGCCCCAAAGTGTGGAGTTTTGTTCTCAGGTCCAGGACATACTGAATTTCGTTTTTGCTAGACAAAGGTCTGTCCTCCCAAGTCTCTCTAAGGACGTCTAACACCCCGCGGGGCTGACGTCCATAAAGAAGCTCGAAGGGGGAAACCCCGTGGAGGCTTGGGGTCCTCGCGTACAGCAAACAAGAGGGGATCTAGCCACTTATCCCAATTTTTGGCATCTTCGTGTACGAACTTCCGAATCATGGTTTTGAACGTGCGATTAACCCTCTGGGGTCTGAGGTGTTTTTGGGGTCCTTGAGACGTTTTGACATGCCCTGACATTTGTGCTTTTTTCAGTTGCTTATAAACATATTAATGGCAAAGTTGTCATTGTACTCTATTTAGTACAAACAGGGCTACCATAATATGTGAGGAACATGTATGTACATGTTTGTATTTTTGAAGGAATATTGTTTATGCATGGTTATTGAAAAAACTTAAACTTAAAGCCTCTGAAATAAGTCCACAAAACGCATACTAAATATGTGTCCACAATACTTTTGACTAATGGATGTTGTCGCCTAGAATTTTTGCTTCAAAATTATCTGAAAATCATCCTGCCTAATCATTCACATAAAACAATACATTGATTTAAATTTTATAAGACAGTTTTTGTTTGGAAAGGCAATATGCGTGAAGGGGTGTTCACACCTGAGAAGACAATGGCCGGACAATGAGCCGTATAATGATCTGCATATTAATGATCCTTTCACACATGGTGTGTCCTGGGTACCAAAAATGCAAGAACAAAAGAAATTATATATATATATATATAATTTTACAATTAGAAATTATAACCAATTACAAATAGGTTACAATTACAACAACAATTACAATTTTAACAATAATTTCAAGTGTATTCTTTCTGTAAAAAGTATACATTTTATCATACGCATTTAAAAAGGTAAGGATTCATTAGTTTAAATATTGGAACAAACACTATAATTACATCTTAGTTGATAATTCAATATACCTACTTTATTTTTGACAAAAATCATACTATAGTATATTTAACATATGAGCAGAAATCGGCAAACAGAAACTTACCTATTTAATGTGGCGGTAGTCTTTTTTTTACAGTCAAAACTTTATAATCTATCCAAAACTAATCAACGAAATCTTGTCTTAACATTAATATTTAGTCTGTAACATATCGTGTTTATGATATATTGGCATATACATGTTCATTTGCGGTTTGTTGCTTATACAGACATTTTATTTCAACATATTTCAGTCTATTTTTACTCATCTCAGTAGGCTATAGCAATATAGTTTGGACGTGTTCATGTAAAAATAACATGTTTACTAATGTAGGTGCGAGAGTGAATGAATGACACAGACACGCGCTGTATAACTGTAGTAAAAAACAGCGCGCGCGCCTGTGCTGTTCAGTCATCATTCACACACGGACACGCAATTCATATTTAAACAGTCTTTTTGTGGTTTACAGACACTATTCAATATCGCGATTAGAACAAAGCACTTAAAAATAAATGACTTACTACATCAGCTGGATCCGTTGCTCCTCGAAATGAAACTACCAGCACTTCTGGTACATTTTACAAGATTATTAGATAGTATTATTCCTCACAGCGTAGCAACGAGGTAAAGTGCAAGATTCTTTTTAAACATGATGTGTTTTATAATCCAGCTGAGTGGGCGTTAGCATGTTTGCATGGCTTGCCTCAGATCATTTGCGTTTGAATAGCGCGCTCTCCGTGGGCGTGTCAAATTAAAAGATAATGAGATTAAATGAGAATGACTGACATCTCTCTCTTTTCATATAGATTACATAAACAGAATATTTGTTTTTGTTATGAATTAGATCATTTAAAAGTACCAACTTAAATGATTATAAAGATATATTGATCATGCCTGAGTGAATAGTAGTCGCTGAGTTTTGTTTAAGTTTAGAGTAGGGATGGGACGGTATGAAAATTTCATATCACGATTATATTGACCAAATTTATCGTGATTATCTTGTAAATCGCACTTTTAAAAGCAAGATTCTGTGGCATTTCCTTCCTTATAATGACCGTCGTCAATAGCAACGCATTATACAGCGCACATCCATGTATCACAACGGACACGCGCTCTCATTTCATTCAAATACAACTTGCCGTCTTGCTTCTTCGTTTTTGATTGTATTGAAAATGAAATCATTGTTAATTTGTTTACAGAGTTTGATAATATTGTTGTGATCATCTTGCCTGGTCGAGTTTTGTACGCTGTACAAAATAGATTTAACATGTAAGATTTAAAACATTAATCTCAATTCAATATGTCCCCGTAATTATGTGGTAAAACAAAAAATCGGTGTAATAAGTGTACAATAAATATACATTATTATATCTTAAATGTCACTCTTAATAGTCTAGTCTTGTTTGAACTTCATTCATTCATTCATTCATTCGTCTTTGGCTCAAAGCAGCTTGCTGCGAACTTTTCTTTGTGGAAACTTCACGTTCATTTCAAGTGAGTGAGATAAAATATTTCAACTCAAAACAAAATTTTGTGCCCAAATATTTCCCAGACGGAGTTTTGTTATTGAGGTCAAAGTTATAACTTGACTTGCGTTCATTACAAGTGGATGATGGTCACACAAGACGACTCGGCAGATTTGAAGTGTTTCCCACTATTGCAGCGACTTTTTTGTGCATTTTCTGCAGACAGGGTGACCATCCTCGATTAAGTTTCCCTCAGGACTTTTGTAAAAGCCAAAATATGACCACACCTCAGATTTGGTCCTCTTAAAAGGCTGAAAAATCTCCCGAGCACGGTCACTGCCTTGCGCCATTCCTTCTCGAATAAAAAAACATTGCGCCGTGCGCTGCGCGCCTGCGTCAGGCTGTTGCTGGTTGGATAGGATTTATAGTGAGTTATTAAAATCGCGATAATCAAACACGGTTTTAATGATAATTAAATTTTAAACGATAATACTAACCGTCAGTACATTTTATCGTGGTTTATAGTGAAACAAGTAATCGTCCCATCCCTAGTTTAGAGACGTGCTCAAAAAAAAAAAGCTCACTGTGACGTAGAGCTAGAAAGAACACCCTGTTTATTTTCTTTATTTTACAAAAGCACAATGTTTTATTTAGATTGTAATTGGACACATAAAAAAGTAGACATTTAACAGTTTATTTTTTCATATTTCTTAAGTCTGTATGACCAAAAATGACAGAGTATTTTAGGTCTATTTTGCTGCTATGTGAAAAAAATCGAGCAAAACATGGCGGCGCGTTTGCAGACCACAGAGGGTTAAATCATTCCACCAGACCGTCTGTCTGTGGGTGGTAGACGCGGGTGCGAATCGATTTAATGCCCAACAATTCGTAAAGTTCGCGAATAGTTCGTGACTTAAACGCCGTGCCTTGATCGGTGAGAATCTCTTTCGGGATTCTCACCCGGGAGATTAATTTAAACAGTGCGCTCGCATCGCTCTTGGCGGAAATACTGTGGAGCGGCACTGCTTCAGGGTACCGAGTTGCATAATGCTCCAGGACTAAAGTAAAGCGGTGCCCATGTGCTGACCGTTCTAATGGCCCGATGAGGTCCATGCAAATTCGTTCGAAGGGGAACTGCATTAACCCTCTGGGGTCCAAGGTGTTTTTGGGGTCCTTGAGATGTTTTGACATGCCCTGACATTAGTGCTTTTTTCAGTTTTTCAAAAGCACAATGTTTTATTTCGATTGTAAGTGGACACATAATAAAATAGACATTCAACAGTTTATTTTTTTATATTTCTTAAGTCTGAATGACCAAAAATGACAGAGTATTTAAGTCTATTTTCCTGCTATGTGAAAAAAATCTAGCAAAATGCGCCGGCGCGTTTCTGGACCCCAGAGGGTTAAGGGAAGAGGGCACAAAGGTGCTTTTGGGTTGGCCGGTAGATTCACCAACTGACATTCACGACAAGACGTGCACCACTTGCGCACGTTCTGGTGAATGCCCGGCCAGAAGAACCGGGCCATGAGACGATTTAGTGTAGCCGTTTGTCCTAAATACCCGGCCATGGGATTACAGTGAGCCGCCTGGAAAAGCATTTCCCGGCGGCTTTTGGGTACCAACAACTGAGTTGTATCCTGTTTTGACAAGGCGTCTTGGGTCACCACCGATACAACTTATCTTTTAAAATAGCAAAATAGGGATAGGAGAGCGGTTGGTCTGGGTCAAGCGGCTGGCCGTCGATAGAGCGGACCTGGTCAAAAGCATGTTTCAGCGTTTCGTCCTGTGACTGCTCCAGAGGAAAATCATCGCACTCTGTGAGGATGGTTCTCTCCAGAGCACTCCGTTCCCCTGCAATAGTACCCAGTGGTCCCGGCTCAGCCTCTCCCACCTGAACAACCGCTGTCATTCCCTTATCTTTTTTTGCCCAAGAGGCATCCGCACACAAAGACCCCAATAATTTACTAAAGGCAGGCCAATTAGTCCCAAGAATTAGTGGATGCCGGAGGTGTGTGTTAACTGCCACCTCTACACTATGTTTTTGTCCCCTAAATTGAATTTCCACGGGCAATATTGGATAACTCACCACCACCCCGTGCACACACCGTACCTTAACCATGCGGCTATTATCCAATGCCCCAGGCTGAATCAGGCTTTGATGAATGGAGGTTTGGTTACAGCCTGAATCCACCAAAGCCTGATAAGTACCCCCCTTGATACTCACTGGTATCTGGTACAGGCCAGCTTGATCAGTGGCAGGAAGCGGGTCAAGGAATTTCCGTAGGAAGAGCGGGGGTGCAGGTGGTAAGGTGGAGTGTTCGATAGTCGAAGCCGCAGTCGGGCGGGGCCCTAGGCGCTGGAACAGGCTCCGTCGAGGGCCCCGTTCTCCACCTCGGCGCCGGCCGGGGCATAAGCCCCCCATGAGACCTGGGAAGGGGGACAGGTTTAGAGAGGGGACTAGGGAAAGAGGAGGAAGAGAGAGAGAGAGAAGCCGATGGCAGGGGTTCGCCGACCCCTGGGCACGTCACCATCTGGTCCTCCACCAGTTGGATGGCCTGGTTCAGCGACGTCGGGCGGTGGCACTGGACCCATTGCGCGGTCTTCTTTGGGAGCCACGCCACGAACTGCTCCAGCACCACCTTCTCGATGACTCCCTCGACGTCGCTTCCTTTGGCCATCAGCCATTTGGGGCAGGAGTCACGGAGCTGTTGTGCCATCACGAAGATTCTGGACTGGCAGCTGGTGTGCGCCCACCTGCGCTTCTCCCGACAGCAGGGGAATGAGCCGCATTGGCCAGTCCTTAGGGGGCTATCCCCGGGCCTCGGCGGACCTCTCAAATAGATCCAGGAAGGCCTCCGGATCATCCTGGGGGCCCATCTTGTTGAGAGGTAGGGGCGGGGCCAAGGCCGTAGCTGGAGAGGGGATGAATCTCCCGGTCTATCCAGCTCTGTAACAGCTCGCGGTCTTCCTGCTGGGCTCGGAGGAGCGTCTCGAAACGCTGGTCTTGCTCCTCCTTAATGGCCAGCAGGGCTTGATGTTGCTGCTGGTGAAGACCGGCGAGCGACTGGATGATGTCCGCAAATGGCTTACCTGGCGGAGACTGCATGGCAGCGGTGATCTTCTTCCTTCCCGGGTTTCGGCACCAGTGTGGTAAGGTTCAGTGTGTGTGGGTGGAAGGAAGAAGACAGGGTCGGCGAGACTGGGACTCGTACTTTATTTAAAGGGGACAAAATAGAGTGAGAAAACAAGAACATATATATAAAAGTAAATAAATAACACTGTTCATGACAAGTGGTCATTCCAGATCATCACAGAGATAAGGTACCTTGAAAAATCGCTAGAGCGATTGATTAAACTAGAGACTGTGGTCTTTAGCCGCCTTGTTAGGACCCTTTCACACCTATCTTGTTTGGTCCGGATTTTCTGACTTTTCAGTTTGATCTGAATCAAAATTACAAGTGTGAAACCTCCCCCGGACCACAAAACCAAACTGACGAAATTTGGTTAGACGAAAAGAGGTAGTCTTGGTCCGGATTAAACTGAACAAAGGTTTGGTTCATTTCTAGTGTGAAAGCATTTTCTGTATGGTTCGGAATTTCAGACCATTTACAGGAAGTTCCGGTGGTTCTCGCAGGATTGCTTGCAGTCTTCTCCTCCTTTCCTGCCGGCGACGTTTGCACAACAAGGACGTTAATTTGGCGAATTTGAACTAGCCTCGAGTATAGTTGGTGCTGCAGGTAGTAATGCCGTAATAATAACAGTATAACGATATGCGTCTGTTCATTCATTCTTGTCAAAGTTTATTTTTTTCATTTTTCCAAAATTACCCGCCAAATTGACACCACAATCGCATCAGACGCACGTCCGTTTACAAACCAATCAATGTCAAGATGCAGCCCACATAGATGATGATGACAGAACGCAAGTATGTCATGTAACAGGGTTTATGCAGGAATCATAGAGATGAATTTACTACCTTTTACTACCTTTTTTACTACCTCCACAATATTTTTTACTACCAACACGACATCAAGCAGCAGCCCTTTTTTGGGGGGTGTGGGAGGGGTATGCAAAGCACCACTTACTACTTACTATAAGGTATGGTGTGACACTGTCACACACATCCTACATATTAGGTACACTAATGTTTAATTGTGATCATTACAAAAAAAAAACATAATTGACAATGACAATATTAGTGTCGAGTTGAGTTTCAGTTGTCCTTATCTTAACCCTAGCCCTTGAGTTATCCTAACCATTACGTTAGCCCTTAGCCCTAATAAGGTGAATAATAACCTTGGCACTTCTTAAAAACAAACGACACTTAACGACAATAAACATTAATAAAGATTAATAATAAAGTTTGTCACATCACACACACTTACCCACAAACACACATTCTCACACACGCAGACTTAAGCAGTGAAATTACTATCCCAAAACAGCAATTTATTTAATCACATCTTTAAATGTGCTTCAACTATGGCACTGGTTTGCTGCTGAGGTGCTGCAACGACAGCTGACCTTAAGTTGGCATGATTTGCCGCGATCTGTGTAGTGCTGCTAGCATCGCAAAACAACGAAATAGGGAGCTGCTCCCCCCTCACGCGAACCCGTTAAATATTTTCGATTAGGGATGCACCGATACCACTTTTTGCAGAACGAGACCGATACCAATACTTTCATTTTTGGTACTCGCCGATATCGATACCGTAACCGATCCCTGAATTTTCACTGCATTTGTAATTTTAAAATGTATTAGTAGATAAACCAAAAGAATATAAATCATATTAGTTGGCTTAATTTGTTCATCAAATATATATTCAGATATTTTCATGCTTAATTAATCCTGCTAAAAAGCATGCTTCTGTTTCTGTCACTGTTCATTCTATTGCTCTATCATATTTTATCTTCATTGAATAGCACAGCACATGTTTAGAGCAGCTCCAGAAGGGTCAGTGCTGAGGATTGGGTCAGTGGTACAAATGTTTAGACACCAGTGAAATAACAATTATTTAATCCAATTTTGATACTACAACAAAAACTACCAGTCCGATTAATGTGAATTTAAAACATTATTAAAAGCAGTCAGTAACAAAATAAGAACAAATAATCGAATTACAAATAGGACAAATAAATACAATAGATCAAAGAAAAGCTACAAATGAAATAAACTGTTTTTAGAGTTTTTCGGGTAGATTGGTAAATACATTTGAATAAAGTAATCAAATGTAAAAAATTTGCATATTCATTACTGTATAGCTAAATAAAATAGATGGATATTTTTGTAAAGTTGAAAAGGGTAGACTATTTGTCCTTTGTTTGATTAACATTAAAACACAGTAGCAGGTTTATTAAATTGCTGCCCCTTTAAGACAGAAGGCACGGGCCCCATTCGAACATGGCTACGTTCACTTGAGATATAACTGACTTTTGTTTACTAGGATACTCGTCAAGACGGGCGTTTTTAAATTATTTTGTGACGTGAAAGACAATTTAATTGAGTATTCACGCGCTGAGACGCTGGTTTGCGGGGCGCGCGCTTTGGATGTTTGCGTTCATGGAACTTCTTGATATGCACACGTCCAGTAATAATGTAGGGAACCACTCGTTATACATAAATCAGGTAACGTACTCGGTTACTAACGTAACCTCGGTTCTCTCTAGAGAGGGAACGAGTACTGCGTAATAGCTTACGCTAGGGGAAAAACTCTTTTCCGCGAGATATTGAAGCCAAAAATTATCCTTAATTTTTTATTAATGTAAAACGCTTTGCAGCAGCAAGCAAACATAGGCGAAACAGCTCGCGCGCCTATTGGTTGCTCTGCAGCAAATGCAGCAGCCTATCGAGAGAGACTCTGCGTGACGTAATGACCAATGGGGGCAATTCGCGCCCATATCGTCACGTCCCGCCAGAAGGGGCGTGGTCTCGCCCTATAAATATGCTCGTTAGGCTGATACAAGCTGGTTTTTATCGCTGAAGCGAACCAGAGCGTATTCCACGCACGGCAAGATACGCAGTACTCGTTCCCTCTCTAGAGAGAACCGAGGTTACGTTAGTAACCGAGTACGTTCTCTTACGAGAGTATCTCTCGTACTGCGTAATAGCTTACGCTAGGGGAACACAATGCAACACGCCGTGCGTACAGGGATCCAACACCAAAGTCCCAGGGGCCGAAGCCCAGGGCTCATGTAGTGCATAATCACCATAAACTTACATAGAGTAGAGGAAGAGAGGCTGGAAGCGTCATTCCCTATAAAAAAGCACCCAGCGGGGCTATTATATGACAATCGAACGCGCAGCCAGGGTGAAAGCATTCAGCCTGATCTGGGTGGCCATACGTGAGTCAATACTCATGGGGCTGCAGTAAACTCAGCATCTGGGCCGCACAGCGGGGCAGATAGCACTGAATTTAGACCGCCAAAAGCTTAGCTTGTAAGGCGGGTACCTCCAGGTTATAGTATTTTATAAATGTAGACGGCGAGGCCCAGCCCGCGGCCGTACAGATATCTTGCAGGGAAACCCCGCTAGACCATGCCCACGAAGAGGCCACGCCTCTCGTGGAGTGCGCCCTGACACCCAAGGGGCACTGTAAGCCCTTCGCAGAGTAAGCGAGCGCAATGGCATCCACTATCCATCTGGATAGGCTCTGTTTTGAGGCGGCGAGTCCCTTGGAACGCCCGCCGAACAAAACAAAAAGCTGCTCCGTCTGTCTGAAAACAGACGAGCGTGACACATAAGCTCTTAATGCCCTGACGGGGCAAAGGAGACTTGCATCCTCCTCCTCACTGAGAACCGGAAGGGCAGACAGGGAAATTACCTGGGCCCTGAACGGCGTATTGAGGGATTTCGGGACATACCCGTGCTTTGGTTTGAGAATGACCTTCGAGTCATTAGGCCCAAACTCCATACACGACGCGCTCACTGAAAGCGCCTGTAAGTCCCCTATGCGCTTCACTGAAGCGAGAGCCATGAGAAACACTGTCTTGAACGACAGGTGTTTCATGTCCACCAGCTGGATTGGCTCGAACGGGGCGCCTTTCATGGCCTCCAGGACCGTGGAAAGGTCCCACGTCGGGACTGAAGGGGGCCTTGGAGGGTTCAGCCTCCGAGCTCCCCTAAGGAAACGCACGACTAAGTCGTTTTTCCCCAGCGACTGGCCAGACACCAGTTTTGCAAACGTTGCTATGGCCGCCACATATACTTTAAGCGTGGATGGGGTCCTGCCCTTATCCAGTAGCTCTTGAAGGAAGGAAAGCACTTCCGAAACCCCGCACTCCACAGGTGAAAGGCTCTGGGCCTGACACCATGCAGAGAAAACAGACCATTTCGAGGAGTAGAGCCGCCTGGTAGACGGAGCTCTAGCCTGCGCGGTCGTGTTTAACACTCCCTCTGGGAGGCTAGCGGGTACCCGTTGATGGCCCATGCGTGCAGGGACCATAACTCCGGCGAGGGTGCCAAATCGAGCCCTCCGCCTGAGAGAGGAGGTCTCTCCTCAATGGTACAGGCCATGGGGCAGTGCTGGCCAGCTGCATCAGGGCAGGGAACCACGTCTGGTTCGTCCAGAGCGGGGCTACAAGCAGCACTGGGCATCCGTTCTCCCTGATTCGTTCCAACACCTGAGGCAGGAGCGAGACAGGAGGAAAAGCATATAGGGGGCAGCGGGGCCAAACATGAGCCAGCGCGTCCTTGCTTTTCGAGAAAAACTCCGGGCAATGAGCGTTTTCGTGGGACGCGAATAGGTCCACCTGAGCTCTGCCGAACGTTTTCCACAGCAGCTGGACCGTCTGCGGGTGCAGCGACCATTCCCCTGCTGGAACATTGTTCCTGGACAGTCTGTCTGGTCCCACATTCAGGTGACCAGGCACGTGCGCTGCTCTCAGTGAGAGCAGGTTGTGCTGAGCCCAAACCAGGAGGCGTTCCGTCAACCTGTAAAGGTTTCGTGACCTGACGCCACCCTGGCGATTTATGTATGCCACTACCGACATGTTGTCCGACCGGACCAAGACGTGGTGGCCTGTTATCTGGGGACAAAAACGCCGTAGCGCTTTGTCGACTGCTATCATCTCCAAGCAGTTTATGTGAAGGAGCTTTTCCCGTTCTGACCACAGGCCAGCTAGCGGTCTGCCCCCGAGCAGCGCTCCCCACCCCGAGGTGGAGGCGTCCGTAGACACCACCTTTACACTCGAAGCGGTCCCCAGGCTCACACCTGACTGATACCAGTCGGTTTTTCTCCAAGGTTCCAGAGCTGACACACACTGAAGGTTGACCCTGAGGCGAAACAGACCCGCTGTCCATGCCCTGGGTGGAACCCGCGCTTTCAGCCACATCTGCAGTGGGCGCATGCGGAGCAGGCCCAACTGGAGTACAGAGGCTGCTGAGGCCATCAGCCCCAGCATTTTCTGAAACCTTTTGAGCGGGACTATCGCGCCGTGGCGGAAGGATTTCACGCCGCGCTGAATATTTAGTACGCGCTCTGGTGACAGGCGTGCTGTCATGGACAGCGAGTCCAACACGGTTCCCAGAAAGGAAATTTTCTGACTGGGAGACAGTGAGCTCTTCGCCCAATTGACTGTGAGGCCCAGCTTCTCGAGGTGCTTGAGTAATGCGGCCCTGTGTTCTATGAGCTCCGATCGCGATCGAGCTAGAATCAGCCAATCGTCCAAGTAGTTCAGGACTCGCATGCCCTGAAGTCTCAGGGGTGCGAGCGCCGCGTCCATGCACTTCGTAAATGTACGAGGTGCTAGGGACAGGCCGAACGGCAGGACTGTGTATTGATATGCCTGGCCCTCGAAGGCAAATCTCAAGAATCGCCTGTGATGGGACGCTATTTGTATTTGGAAATAGGCGTATTTCAGATCTATCGACACAAACCAGTCCCCGTAGCGCACCTGCGCGAGGATTTTCCTGGTCGTAAGCATTCTGAACTGGCGTTTCACAAGCACTCTGTTCAGCTGTCGCAGATCTAAAATGGGTCTGAGACCCCCATCCTTTTTCGGTACCAGAAAATATCTGCTGTATAGGCCCCCTTCGCTCTGAGCCTGAGATAAAGGTTCTATAGCCCCTTTGCTCAGTAGTTTCGCTATTTCGGCACGAAGTAGATGAGATACTTCGTTTTTCACCGTAGTTTCGACGCGCGCCGTATAACGGCGCGGGCGTCGTGCGAATTGTAGCGAGTAGCCTCTCTTTATAGTGTTCAGCACCCATTCTGATACCCCGGGAAGCTTTGACCACGCATCTGCGTGAATAGCTAGAGGCAGAATGAAATCCGGGCTCTGGCCGCGACAAAACGGCAGCTCGAGAGCCCGTGCATACTGGGAACACAACACCGTGTTTACAGCGTTCGAGGCGGGGGGCGCGCTGATCACAGCGGGCGACCTGGCCACGCTCAGCTTCTTTATGGCAGATTGTGCAGAAAAAGTGAGCGGGGAAGATCCCGTGGGAATCGGCGTGTCTGTGAGAAAATGTGGGCGCGGGGCTGCGGGCACATTTAATACACTGAAAACACTGTCGTTCATGGCCGACTGAATGTGTGTTGGTTTCGTTTTTACAGAAACCATGGGACACGCAGCATGTAGTGTGAGCGGGCATGGTGACATGGGCGCTTGCACTACATTGTTTGCACAATCGACCGGAGTCGATTTTATTTGTGCTAGCCCTGCACCGTGGCGGGCTGTGTTTGTGTGTGGGAATGGGCACTGGGTGGGGATTCTTACAACACTCATAACACCTTCGGCCGTGGCCGGAACACCAGAAAATGCACTCTTTATTGGATTTATCTGGGTAGCCGTAAGAACGGCTTTTGTGAACAGGCAAACGGGCTGTGACACCGGCTGACTCTCTGCGAAATACACTGGGACAGTCGCGATGTTTGGAACTGACCGAGCGAGAAGTTTCAGTGAAAATCCGGCCGCAGCGGGATTTGAACACCGTCGTTTTCCTAGAATGGCTAGGAAGATTTTGAGGCCTCGGACTTGATCTCAATCCTCGGCCGGGGCCCGCGCTGAGGGGGGCGGCGTCCAGCAGAGCGAGAGCGCGGTCTTTGGTCTCGGGCGTGGCGGCGCTGTGAAGCGGCGGCGGCGGGCGGTGCAGGCTGCGGCTGAGAGCTGCGAGCAGGCGGCGGTTTAGAGCGACCTGCAGCGGAGCTCGAGCGCTTCGGAAGGAAGAGCTTCATGGCCTGCGAAGTTTTTTGTACCTCCATGAATCTGTCCGCGAAGTCTGTGACGGCAGATCCGAAAAGGCCCGCTTGGGAAATGGGCGCGTCGAGGAACACAGAGCGCTCGGCTTCCGTCATCTCGGACAGCGTCAACCATAAGTGTCTCTCAGCCACGGTGAGAGAGGCCATGTTTCGTCCTATGGCCTGTGCAGCGGCTTTAGTAGCGCGAAGAGCGAGGTCTGTAGCGCTTCTCAGGTCCGCCACGCAGATCGCTCCGGGTCCTTCCTCGTCCAGTTTAAGGAGAAGGTCGGCCTGGAAAATCTGCAGGATAGCCATGGTGTGCAGCGCTGAAACTGCTTGCCCGGCGGCGGTGTAAGCGCGACCGTGCATGGATGACGTCACTCGGCAGGCTTTAGAATGAAGCGTCGTGTGCGCGCGCCGTCCAGCGGAGGGCGGGCAGAGATGAGACGCTACAGCTGGTTCCACAGGAGGAACAGAAAGGTATCCTCTTTCCTTCGCGCCATCCACAGAGGAGAAGGCAGCAGAAGCAGAGGTACGCAGCCTGGCAGAGAAGGGGGCGTTCCACGATTTCGTCACTTCCTCGTGAAGTTCCGGGAGGAAGGGCGCGGGCCACGATTTCGTCGGAGCCTCGTCATTTCCGAGAAAGCGTCCGTCCATTCTGTTGCGCGGCGGCTGCGCGGGCGCCTCCCAATCGAGGCCGATGCTTTCAACGGCCTGAGAGAGCAGACGCATCAGCTCAGTCTCAATGCCGGCTCTCTTACCAGTGGTCTGGCGGGAAACGCTAGCGGAGGGGAGATCCACAGAGCTCGCCCAATCCTCACTATCGGACGCCAGAAGAGAACACGCCTCGGATGGTTCGTCAAGCTCGTGGATGGACGCGGCGGCAGGCAGCGGCCGTTGTCCGTCAGTGATCGACTCGAGCGAAGCTGGCGGGCGAACCGGCGAGCTTTGGCGGGCTGGAGAAAGCTCGGGAGCGCGCTGGGCGCGGCGCTTCTTGCGGCGCGGCACCACGGCGGGCTGCGGTGAAGGCTCGGAGAATGATGCCAGGCGCGTCCTCAGAGTCACCATGGACAAAAGCTCGCAATGAGGGCATCAGCCGTCAGCGAGCGCGATAGCCGCGTGATCCTCACCCAGGCAGGAAACACAGATGACGTGTCGGTCTCCATCGCTGAGCGGGGCGCGGCACGAGCCACAGGAAGGCATCTTTAAAAAGACGCTGCTCTTTTGAGAGAGAAGTGTAAGTCGCGTCAAGTAAGCGAACAAACACTTCTCAACAGAGAAATACACAGAGTGTTGAAAAGGATATATAACGCCGGAAAGCGCAGCAGGTACGGCAGTTGAAGGCGGCGAGGCCAGCGACTCCAGAGCTCGTCCCGCTGAAAAGCTTGCTTCGACGGCGCGGCTTCTCACTCCGGATCCAGCGATGCGTGTGCTTCGCTGAAGAGGTAAAAATCAGCTTGTATCAGCCTAACGAGCATATTTATAGGGCGAGACCACGCCCCTTCTGGCGGGACGTGACGATATGGGCGCGAATTGCCCCCATTGGTCATTACGTCACGCAGAGTCTCTCTCGATAGGCTGCTGCATTTGCTGCAGAGCAACCAATAGGCGCGCGAGCTGTTTCGCCTATGTTTGCTTGCTGCTGCAAAGCGTTTTACATTAATAAAAAATTAAGGATAATTTTTGGCTTCAATATCTCGCGGAAAATAGTTTTTCCCCTAGCGTAAGCTATTACGCAGTACGAGAGATACTCTCGTAAGAGAACAGGTCATGTTTTACTTTACTTACATATACGATTTAGTTTTAATCCAAATAACACGTGCTGAGTGAACAATCAGGAGCATTCAACAGAAGTGCGCCCGCGCGCTCTCTCTCTCTCTCGTCAGTTAACGATAATAATAAGCTAGATGACTCGTTTTAATTTTCTTTGCCATTGACATCCGATTGAACTATAAACTTTCCACTGATGTCTGTTTGAAAGGATGTGCTCGACCAGCTCGCGCATCTGTGCCGCTGCGCGCTCAATCCACTGCGCGTTTCCAGTGCTCGCGCACCACAGCTAAGTTGTGTTACTATATTGCGTTTAATATTCCACTAATAAGACATATTTACTTCATAGACAGCCTTATTTTTTGGGGAAAAAATGGAATCTCGTATATTGTCAATATTGAAAACCATATAGACCCAGTTAGACGGGGCTTCGAAAATTCACTACCTCGTCAAATGACGTTTACTACTTTTTACTACTTTTTACTGGCCTTAATTTGGCATAATTTAATTTACTACCTTTTACAACCCCGCGGAAACCCTGTGTAAAGTTCTTTAGTGCGCTCGCATAATTGCAATGTGAAACCAAACCAAAACTTACCGAATGTATAAAATGTATCAAAACATGAACTTTGGTCCGGACCTTGGTGCGGACTTTCAGGTGTGAAAACGCCCTTACAGAGCCCGCTTCCCATGTGGACGGGCCCGGGTTCATGTCCTGCTTAGAGCAGGCGGTTCAAGATGGAGAGGCTTCACAAGTCTCCTCTCTTTCTTTTCTGATCCACAATATTTAATTAAAATTGTGAAATAATTAAGCTTTATACATTATTTTTGTCATGCAAGTTATAATTTGTAAATTAAATAAAAAATAAATGATTCTGTACATTGATGTAAATTAATTTGTAAATTAAACAAAATAAGTTGTTCTTTACATTTTTACTTACAGTACTTTTGACATCTATTTACAAGATAAGTTAAGTAAATGATCAGAAAGACAAAAGCCTAAATTATCAGTACATAAAACAGATTGGAAGAAAACATTTTTCTGTACACTTGAGCTCAGCAGGGAGATCCCGCTGCTGGACCTGGATGGGCAGAATATATTAACAAATTGTTGCTAACTGCGTCCTGGAAGTACAATGAGACGGTCTGTTCTTGTCGCCTAGCACCTGTGACAGCTGCCGTTGATGAGTGTCAGTAACGTCTGTGCTGGACTTTTTAAAGTTTTATTCAACTGCTTAAAAACAAAACAGGGTTGAAAACCCTAAAAATGACCACGTGGTCCGTTTATGTACATAATAAAGAGAAGAACTATATAAAATCGCATGTTGGTACCATTTAAGTCAACATTTGAACCTTTATTGTATTTTTTCATTTGTGCCATTAGATAATTTGAGTAAATTGAAACCCAACGTGTAAAAATGTAATCTGGCAATTTCTCCAAAAAAAATTCTGGGGTAGCATAGTCTCAGCCTCAGACGTCACGCCCACGGACTGTTGGCTGAACGTCTGATGCATATGGCACACTTTTCTGGTAACACTTCAGGAGTTCCAAAGTCGGGATCTGATTGGTTGAATTCTAAAGGATATCTGCGAGATGTGTGTGTCGCGTTCTTTATCGGTCCGCCTGTAAACAAATGCCATGACGCCAAAACCCCTCATGGAAGAAGAAAGCCGTTGTGTTTACAACTGTGAAAATGAGCGCTTACCAGGATCAACTAAACTCTGGATTTTTAAAAGTATGTGAAGTTCGCGGCACCATTGTTGCAGTAAACTTGCACAAAGTTCTTGAATGAACCATTTATTAGATGCACGCCATTCTGTTATTGTAGGGACATCAACATTATATTGTCACGCCCTAAACATGACGTGGAACAAAACTAACTTTGATTGGTTGCGTTACATGTCAGTCAAACGTCCTCTTGGGTGGTCCTTGGCCAAGAAAACCTGCGATCGAGTCCTGACTAGGGATGGGTATTACTGAAACCCGGTATTAAACGGGCCCCGGGGCTGAACTTTGAAATACCGCTGTACTGATAAGCTCGGACGTTATCGGTTCTGCTGTCGGTACTGGAGAAATTAAGAAAATACACATACTATTTATTATTGGTATAAAGACGTTATTTAAAGGGGTGGTAAAACACGATTTCACTTTTCTAACTTTAGCTAGTGTGAAATGTTGCTGTTTGAGCATAAACAACATCTGCAAAGTTACAATGCTCAAAGTCCAAAGCAAAGGGAGATATTTGCTTTTAAAGAAAAGGACTACAACAAACGGCTGGTAGGGACTACACGACATTCCTCCTGGGTTAGTGACATAAGCAACCCTAAAATGTACATAAACCCCGCCCCCTATGGCGTTATTTGTGTACCTCAATCCAAAGTCAATGCCAAAGTTGCAAGTTGAGCGAGCGTGTGTGTCAAGAGTTGAGCGCGCACAGAATTAAGAGGTTGAGAGAGAGAGAGAGAGACTTGACAAGAGCGCAGAGAATAAGTTTGAGAGAGCACCTGTAAACTGCGTGAGAGGAGTTATTATTGCACGTTAATATGGATAATAGTAAATACATTTATTGAGCACGGAAACGTTTTTTCATTTGCTCAAACAAATTTTTTTTTTTGCGATTGTTAATTTCTGTTCAAAATATAATGCACTGTGCTTGCAAAATATAGTTCTCTGTGCTCAAAATTTACAATTACTCGCTCAGGATTGAGGCACACAAATAACGCCATAGCCCCCGGGACACGCAGTCCATGTTGAGAAGAGGAAAAGTTGTTGTATAAGAGTACATTTGTGAGTCAGCTCAAACTTTAGCTTCCTTCTTTTCACATGCAATAAAAAGTCACTCTGTGTGCATCTCACAACAGTTCCTATACGAGCGATTTATAGATTATCATGACAGAATATGCTAATTGAAGATAGCTAACTCCACATCAGCAACATAAATTCATCAACTAACCATTCAGAGACGTCCTGTTGCATTCTACATGTTGTCACTTCTTCTTGAGTCTCTCCATCTTTGTCTGACTTGGTTTTAACATTAAAGGCAGAACAGTTTCTGTCATTTTAGTGTGTCTGCGTGAGGTAATTGCAGCTGCTAACACACAAGAGCTCTTGAAACCCCGCCCTCTGAGGCAGCTCATTTGCATTTAAAGGGCCAGGCACAAAACGATGCGTTTTTGCTAACCCTCAAAAAGTGACAACTTTAACATGCTATATAAAAATATCTGTGGGGTATTTTGTGCTAAAACTTCACACGCACACACTCTGGGGACATCAGAGATTTATTTTACATCTTGTGAAAAGGGCATTTTACCACCCCTTTAATTTTCTTTTTTTAGATCGCCAGTCATTTCTATATATAATAATACTAAACCATTTGTCTGAGATGCATTTCTGCTATTCGCATAGCACAATGCGCACAACAGAACAGCCCTGCTTAATAAATGACAACGGAGGTCAGAACTAAACATTCCAACGTAGCCTGGTTACACTTTAGATCTGTGATATTAGTCTGATTTTTATTTTAGATTTTGGCTTCCAAAGATTATAAAAAGAATATATTGAGGTAAAACCATTAAAAACTATAGCCGCATTCTGTCTAGCACAACTTCCTTCCCTTCGCAGCAGAACGCTGTAATTTTTCCCTAAAACTCAAACTTAACGCCAGAATCAGTACGATCGGTGATTGTGGTAAAATGCAGTCTAGCTACTGTTGCTGAATTGCGGGACGCGTTTAATAATAAAAAGAGCTATTAAAAGCACAAAAAATCTGCGCAAGAGATGCTGTTCCCAAGGCGGTGCGCGCGCTCCGAAACAGACCGGAACAAGACAAGCAAATTATACTTTGGGTTTGTAGTGTTACAAATTTATTAAAATGTTTAATTCAGGTTCCAATAGTATTTTAACTGAGAAAGTTCTGCACACTGTTTTCCATTTTGAGGCATAGATGATGAGATTCAAAGAAGATTAAGTCAAGCAATTCAGGTGTCGGACATTAGCCTTTGTCTGTATGCACTTCCTGGCCATTAAGATGGGTGATACAGTCGGGCCATCTATACATGACACTGTTATGCTGATTGGATTAGCATCTGATGTCACAAACCTGCCTGTTCCTGTCTGTCCAGAGCTCTCTATTGTAAGTTAAATTGATCAGAGCACTGAGACTATCACGTTTTGTCTTTATGCACTGCCAGGCCATTAAGCTCTATGATAATGTGAAGGATACAATCAGGCTGATTGGATTACCATCTATCAGAGATGCTCACAAGTCTCTGAGCTAGAGTCCAAGTCAAGTCTCAAGTCTTTGAGCTAGAGTCCAAGTCAAGTCTCAAGTCTCTTGTGGTTATAATAAGTGTTGCATAACGTACAGCGACCCATCCAGGCTGCTTAGAACACTGCATAGCTATATATAAGGAATTCAAAGCATGTAATATGTTATTACGACTCTTTTATCTATTAGCATACAGTATCAGCTTTGATTTTGGTATTTAATCAGTGTAAACAGGCTATTGCAACATGACAAAAACACCAAGAATGCTTTACTTTTAAGTTAATATCTGTATTTTGCCTTTTAGCTTGAACATACAGTACAGTACAGATCAAAAATTGAGGTTCTGAAGAAAAAGGATTCCCTTGTCTGTCGCTGAATTATAATGAAAGGCCTTGGCTCCTATTGTGCTGGCTCTGTGGGGCCATAAGACCAAATATAGAAAATGTTATACCTCACAGCACTAAAACTTACATACTCCTATTTAGTGCAAAACATCACAGTGTAGCTAAATGCAAAACACTATTGCAACCAAATGATGTGAAATATAGGCTACTATCCACAAAAATTTTATGATCACACTTCCTTCTTACATGTGTTTCATGGGGCACACACGCACACTAGCACACACATGCAAGGTCTCTCGCTCTCTCCCTCTGCCATGCGCGCGAAACAGGGTTTGGAGCGCAGTATGTGCAAGCTCTTGCTCGCTCGCTCTAGATTCCGGGAGATTTTAACTAATTTGTGGGCATCAGGGAGCCGCTATCAATATGCGGGAAACTCGGGATGTCTGCAAAGCTTACGATGAATGGCACAGCAGCGGCCGGTGCAGTCGACAAGTTTGTTTGTTGCCCTCTCATGTGTGGCCGCGCGCAGCCAATGTGTTACGTATGTGTTACGTAAGCAGGTTATACGTAACAGAGGGAGGGGAATAACACGCACTTGAGTCCGAGTCTCAAACTCGAGTCCCCATCTCTGCCATCTATACATGACACTGTTATGCTGATGAGATCAGGGCTGGGTAATTTCCAGTAAGGTTCCTAAACCTGTATACCTCATTTACATGCTTGGTTTCAGAGTGTCTCCACCTTTATGTAACTCCTCCCCCTTAAAGGGTATATGAACTAAAATGTATACTGCCTTTAGTCAGACTTGGTGACTACAGCGATGCCACAGCAATAAAGAACTCTGCTTAAAAGATACCCCCAAGTCTCCTGGTCTTTCGCTTCTAAGTCTTCTACACTGAAGAAGGAAAAATTTTACAACAGGTTTTAAAATGTACACAAAAATATGTCAAAATGACCAGCTTGGAGATTCACTTAAACAGTTTGTCTTAAATGGACATAGTTATGGAAATAGTTGGGAGAAAATATGGTGCATCAGGAGCCTATTAGATCTGCACTCGGTCTTAAAGGGGAAGCAGTCTAATAAACATGCTGACGATTGCGCCATTACTGCGAATCAAACAACAAAAGCCAAAGAGAAAATCACTCACAGCTCTTGAATGAATGACTTCAGCTTTAATAAACATTAATCTATCTATGATAAAATATGCAGTGTTATTTTACATTTGATTACTTTATTAGATTTCTTTTTAGACCATACCTGAATAGAAATGTTAGTAGACCTTCCTGAAATTAAAGCACTCTGTAGGCCTATATAATGTGTATCTTTGTTTAATTGTTTATCTTTTGTTTATCTTTGTTTAAAGCTCCAGTAGGTAGCTTTTGTAAACAAATATTTGTTAAAACTGTCATTATGTCCTGACAGTAGAATATGAGACCGATAATATGTGGAAAAAAATCAAGCTCCTCTGCCTCCTCCCTGTGGCCCTATTGCCATTTGCAGAAATACACCGCTCCCGGTCAGAAACAACCAATCAGAGCCAGGAGGAATGTCTTAGCAGTGTCAATCACGCTCGTGTACGCGCTGATCACCCCTCTCTTGCACAGCGCGAGCGCGTACTGTCGTTCGTGAGTCTCCTGTTCGAACTCGTTCATCCAAATGAACGAATCTTTTTTCGAGTCATTTCGTTCATTCAACGAACGAAATGACTCGAAAAAGATTTGTTCATTTTGAACGAGTCTTTTTTGAAGTCATTTCGTTCATTCAACGAATGAAATGACTCAAAAAAAGATTTGTTCATTTTGATGAACGAGTTCGAACAGGATCACGAACGTGCATCACAGAACAGAGCAAGGCGAGCATTTGTGCTTATAAAACTTAAAGTTTTGTATATTTTTGAAATGACCGATCGTTTTGCTAGATAAGACCCTTATTCATCGTCTGGTATCGTTTAAAGCCCTTTGAAGCTGCACTGAAACTGTCATTTGGTCCTTGAAACGTTTGTGTCCTATTGAAGTCCATTATATGGAGAAAAAGCCTGGAATGTTTTTATCAAAAAACTTAATTTCTTTTCGACTGAAGAAAGAAAGACATGGACATCTTGGATGACATGGGGGTGAGTAAATTATCAGCAAATTTTTTTTTTAAAGTGAACTAATCCTTTAACGTTATCTTACTAGCTATTTATAACTTATAGAAAGAATGCAACGTTATAAAGTTACATGTATTGCAAAATACATAATGAAGTGAGGACCAAGTTTGTAGTCAAACTATGGGCAGGCCATAGTCAATGTAAAGCATATTGTTGATGTTTCGTCCCTATTAGTGAATGTTCCATAAATGTTTATAATCCGCCGTCATCGGTGGTCCTGCTTACTAGTCTGCGCGTTCACGGCAGGCTCCGCTGTGGGGGAGGAGCTGTGGAGGGAGGGCTGTAGCGCAGCAGAGAGCAAGGGGGTTGGACCTGGAAGTTGTGCTTGTTCAAATTTTCAGGCTAAGTCAACATTTTCTCAAAACTCTCTACTGCAACTTTAACCCTCATGTGGTGTTCAAAACCCTATAACACCTGTGATGTTCCCGGTCAAAAATGACCGGCCCATAAAAAAAAACTTATAAATCACTCATTATACCATATTTTCACCCAATCTTGGTTTCAATCTTTTTGTCAACTTGTTCTCTTTCAATTAGGACTGGTTTTATATTTTGATTTGCATCTGAATAATCATAGGCCTCATTTATTTGAGAGTAGGCATCTCATTTTTTGAGTAATTTTTTTTATTTTTTTTTTAATAATTTTGGAAATATTAAATAAAATCTGAAGAAAATTGGTATTGTTGATCACACTAGTCAACTTAAAATTTTCACCAGGAATTTTGTTTTGAAACTTTTGTTTTGTAAAAAATATGGCACATAGTCACACTAGTAGTTCTAACCCGCCACCTTGTGTCAAGATGATTTATGACCCTATGATTGACAGGTGGGCGGTGCTAACCTTTGACCTTCCGGAGGATGTTCCGGAGGCCCCTTTGATGTAGGGATTAACCTTTGACCTATCGATCAATCAAGTTGACAGGTGGGGGGGCTAACCTTTGACCTTCCGGAGGATGTTCCGGAGGCCCCTTTGATGTAGGGATTAACCTTTGACCTATCGATCAATCAAGTTGACAGGTGGAGGGGGTAACCTTTGACCTTCCGTGGTCCTCCGGAGGTCCTTTGATGTAGGGATTAACCTTTGACCTATCGATCGATCAAGTTGACAGTTGTCTTTGCCCTATTGACCTTTGTATTATACGTCAAGTTGCCAGTTGTTAGGGTTGATCTGGGTTTGACAGTTGTCTTTGATCTGTATTATGATGGATGATTTTGCCATTTAGTTTTACCCCTATTGACCCCCGGGGACTTTTTGCTTTGGGAAATTCCCTCCACGCCAGCTGTGTCGGGGTTAGTGAGAAAATAATTTTTCTAATGTTACATATAGATTAGAGTTATCTTTTCAAAACAAAAATAAAATCATCTTACCGTTTCAGAGTTGAGGATCTTTTGAAAAAGTTGAAAAGAGTTCCTCTTTTGGAAAGAGTGCCTTTTGCATTTTGACAGTCTTTGAGCTAAATGTGTGTGACATCCGATATCCTGGCATTCCTGAGCACGCTATATAAATGGGGATAGTGAGAAAAAGAGATTTTTCCAATAATGGCACATATCTTACAGTAACGTTGAAAAGCACTGATCTTTAAAATTATATAAATGAAATGTTTAATAAAATATCTTTTCAAAACAAAAAATAAATAAATACATTTTCACCTGGGTTGAAGAAGTAAATCTACCGCCATGTGTCTGGCCTCGTGGGTATAAGGGTTTGATTTAATGGAAGTTGTGAAGGTTTTATGTTTGAACTTTGACACGGGGCTTCACAGGATCTCCCTCCATATTCCAGAGGAGAGGGGATTGCTGAGGACGGTGAAAGTGAGAAAATATCTCACACTAACTAAAGTTGAAACACATTCTGTTCTTTAAAAGTATATAAATGAAATATTTGTAAAATTTACATTTACAAATATAATATTTCAGAGTTTTTCTAATAATGACACACTAACAGCAGTTGAAAAAGTTGAAAAAAACCATGCTGTTCAATTAAAAGTATATAAATTAAACAAAAATAAAATCATCTTACTGTTTCACCATGGCTGAAAAAAAAAACCCACAAGTGTTTCCCCTGAAGTCTTTTCTCTCTGTCACACCAGCGTGTGGCTGGCCTGGTATCTGTTTTTGTGACACGTTCCTGAGCCCATTGAGAAATATTTTACACAACAGTTGAAAAAGCATTGTGTTCCTTTAAAAGTGTATAAATTAAAATATATCATATATAAAATAAATAGTTTACTAATTTAACTAAAGTTGAAAAGCATGTTGTTAATTTAAAATCTTACTAAATTACTGAAGTTGAAAAGCATTCTGTTCATTTAAAATAAATATTTTACAAATTTACTGTACCCATTATGTTAGATTTAGATAAAAATAAAATCATCTTACATTTTCAACAGGGTTGAAGTAGCTCCTATCACATAGCTGTCCATATTGACCATTTAAAGTTGAAAAGAACCCCAGAGTATTTCTCTCTCTCTCTCTCTCTCTCACACACCAGCGTTTGACAGTCAGAGGGGCTGTGTTCAGTGATCAGAATGAGACTGTGAATGTTTTGCTACATTTATTTCATAGTGTATAAGCATTAAAAGTTTGAAATAGATCTTTTTAAAAATATGATTTTAATTAAATCAAATGAATTCATAAAAAAACAAATATGCTATATCGGTGGTCTCTGGGGAAAACATGACTGTATTTTTTATTTATCAGGGTGCATGTAAAGAACTTTGAAATTTGCGGCTCTCACAAGTTATCTCACACATTGTGTGAAATGTTTAATAATTCCTCAAGTAGTGTCTGTGAGAAAATCCCCACATAGGCCTATTTGTAGTGAGAGAGCAACAATGAAGACTTTTAGAATCTGTGATGCCTCAGGCCGAGCCCACTGATAGCCTGCTTATAAGCTCCTTCCGATCACCAGCACATCTTAAGAGAAATACGTTACTTCGTTACTTCACAATAATGTTCAGGATATAGGGTGACCGAGCAGATGAGCCTCTGTGCATCATGTAATGTTAGTCTGCTAACACCTTTCCAGAGCCAAAGTTTTGTTCCTACTAAATTTATTTCAAAGCATAATCGTAAAAGTTTAAATATGATCTTTTAAAAATAAAAAGATTGTTTAAATTAAATCTTTACAGTTTTAATACATTCATATCTTTTAGAAGATTACTGTAATGATTTTTAACGGTGACCTAATTGTTATTAATATAGCCATAATGATTTTTGTACTGTATCCCGTACACCTAAACACGACCAAAAACAGCATTTTTACATTGTTTTTACATACTGTTTTCCATAAATTAACTAATCTCCATATTTAAATTAAATGATTATAAATATAGAATAATAACAAGTATGTTACTAAAATGAATTCAAACGATTTAAACATAGTTTTAGCTAAATGACTTTTATATAAAAAAGTATATAAATATAAAAATACCTTACATTTTCATAGTGCCGAAGATGTAGTTCTTTATGCAATGATAAAAACAGTCCAAAGTCATAAACAAAGCCCTCCTGGTTCCTTCAGTGATAAACTACAGGGTGAAATGAATGCTTGAGCCCCAAGATGCAGGACAGATGAGCCTCTGGGGTACACTGTCACAGTAAAGTTAGTGTGCTTTCCAGAGTTTTATTCATACTAAATTCATTTAAAAGCATAATATTAAAAGTTTAAATTA
Source organism: Gila orcuttii (assembly GCA_026230005.1). Classification (NCBI taxonomy): domain Eukaryota; kingdom Metazoa; phylum Chordata; class Actinopteri; order Cypriniformes; family Leuciscidae; genus Gila; species Gila orcuttii. The sequence continues at coordinate 12,577,174 of JAPDVR010000014.1, forward strand.
GATCTTTTAAAATTAAAAGACTGTTTAAATCAAAGCTTTAACGTTTTATTAAAATTGTATCTTCTATTTATCTTCTTAGAAGACTTATGTGTGATATAAATGATTTTACATAAATTTAACCTAAGGTATTATTTTTACTAAACAGTTTAAAGCAATTTTAAAATTGTAAAGCAAAAACTGTACTTTGGTATCTTAGATCTTATACAAAAATATTTCAAACAGTATCGCAGCAATTTTACTCGTCTTAATTCAAAGCATGATCTTACTTTTTCTACGGTAGCTATGATCTAGTGAAACCCTTTACTGAGAATATACTATCGGTTATCTTCTCAAAATATATATGTAGAACTTTAAAATGTTAGCATTTGTTGATGCGACAGTTTGTCTGTTGGAACAGCCTTTGGGAGAGCTGATGATACTATAGCAGGAAACATGGCCTTTGACCTCCTCCATTTTGGAGGCTTACAGCTTAGTCCTTAAGCGGCTATAGTAATTTATTGCCATGTGTAACCTGAAAAAACAAGAGGTGATAAAAAATGTTAACGATGACCTACCGCGGACCTCATGGCTACGGCTGTGAGAGGACTCCATTCATAAAGAACATTGTGGACACACAGCTCTGACGTTTTCCAAGAGTATTTTGCCCAGCCTCTTCTTTATGAATAGCCAAGACAAATAATTTCTGGACCAAAAACTTTTGCACCCACACTCCTCTTACCACCTCATCAAAAGATATGTCTAAAAGTAAGTATTGTCTTTATAATTCATTGCTACGGTGTTTTATTTAAAAAGATTGTTTATACATAAGGAAAAGACGGTATAATTCATTAGAGTTTTAAACATGCTATTGCTGTTATAGCATGCTTTGTTGCTCTTACACATTGTTATATGTTCTATATCAAATGTCTTTGACGTCATATATGATTCAGAAAAAAAAAAAAAAAAAAAAAAAAAATATATATATATATATATATATATATATATATATATATATATATATATATATATATATATATATATATAATCCCCCCAATCCAATCACAGTTTACTGTAGTTGGCCGCTGCGGGATTTCCATAAAGGACTTTAAAATAAATGTTTTGGTTTTTATTCAGTTTTAAATCTTATTTAGATTATTTTAGTCAGACATGGTTATATGTGCATAGGCCTATTTAATTATTTAATCTGTATTTTATTCCTCTTCAATTACTTTTTAAATTTTGGTAGGCTACTTTTTAATTCTTCTTTTACTTTGTCTTTGATTTTAACTTTTAGCACTTTGCATGATAAAATTGTTTAAAATGTAAGCTATAAATGGCACAATGTGATAACCAAAATATATAAAAGTTAAGTCAAAGCTATTTATATAGCCTAGCGTTTTTCACAATACACATTCTCATAATTTAGTTATAGATTCTGACGCTGGGCACCGTCAAGCGTCTTCTTTCAGATGGTTCTATATTTATGATATTATGCTCCCCTGAATGACAAAGAACTGTAAACTTCATCATTGTACTCGAATGCACTGCGTTACTGCCTATAGGATGATTGCATGATTTTTTCCATTTAAAATAACATGGTCTTTCCTTTTCTCTCTCTCTCTAGAGACAGCAAACACTGCAGGACAATCGGGCATCCAAGTAACATGTTAGTGTGGTTTATATTTATTTTTAATGAGAAACATTATAGAGTGCAACAGGCGTTTTCTGGAAGTAAAAACACCAGCGACTGTGAAAAAGGGGCGCAAGTACTCTATTGGCTGTATAATGAACTGACAGATATTTTATGTAAACAGGCAAAATCTCTTCATCTGATGGTGGCCATGTGTTTTCGCCTATCATAACTGGTTTAACTCATGGCTCCTCCCTTGAGATCAACATGACTTCTGCCGAATCAAATGTACCGGCAAATTGTAAGTGTAATAAAACAGTTTTACCTCTGTAATGTATTAAATTAATCTTAATTAAGTAGTCCGAGTTAACTATTTGGGACCAATTGGAAATTTGCATTCTGATCTAACAGCGTCATGTACAAATTTGTCATGCTCCTGGATTATTTTACTATACTACATTACTATAGCCTTTTATTTACTGCTGATGTTATCAAAGCCACGAATTAACTCAATTCATGGTTCCAATAGTAAAATAAATGAACAATTGACAGATATTTTATGTAAACAGGCAAAATCTCTTCATCTGATGGTGGCCATGTGTTTTCGCCTATCATAACTGGTTTAACTCATGGCTCCCCCTTTGAGATCAACATGACTTCTGCCAAATCAAATGTACCGGCAAATTGTAAGTGTGATACATGAGAAACTATTAAAAACAGTTTTTCGCCTATGTAATGTATTAAATTAATCTTAATTAAGCAGTCGGAGTTAACTATTTGGGACCAATTTTAAGGAAAGTTACATTCTGATCTAACAGCGTCATGTACAAATTTGAAATATTTTTGGTACTATTGAATCAGGTTTTGTAGAATAAGCCATGATGAATTTATCTTATCTGGTGTCATGCTCCTGGATTATTCAGAATTGTAAATATAGCCTTTTATTTTACGGCACTTATTTATTTTACTACAGATTTTATCAAAGCCAAATACTGTCCAAAAGGGGCAACTGGGAAAGAAGAGAAACAGGTCAATACAAGGTTAGATTCAATCTTTATATTCTTTCCCCATTTTCCTTTCCCTGTTTTAATTTTTTAATTTTTATATTCTCAGATCATCAAGGGTTTCTGAAAGCAAACACCAGTCAGTTGGTTGAAAATATGAAGAACATTGATCCAATCATTGACGATCTTGACATGCACAATAAATCAATTGTAAATGTGCGAGCGAATCCAACACGCTGGATGAAGATGAGGGAACCGCTGGACTGTGTGATGAAGATGAGGGAACTGCATGACTGTGTGAAATGTGAAAGCATTGCCAAGGACCTGGTCAACGCTTTGTGCAAGCCCATCATCAAAATGTTTTAACATATCGTAAATCTCAATTGTTTGATAAATTATCTAACGATTATACCTAACTATTAACAGTTATATGTGAAACGAGCTTCGTCGCATTAGAGATGGATTCTTGTTTATACTGAACATTTGAACCGCATGTTGAGGAGCTCTAGTGTTCTTAAATTGTTTACCGCGGTTTCATTTTAACAACACTATCGTAACACTTATCGTATTGCCGGGTGTGATTGTAATGTTTTGTATGGTGTTTTTCTTTACGCTCTCCCCCTGGATATCCGTTTCCTACAGTTACCGGTAATGTTAGTGAACTCTAGGTCTTCTCTTTGCTCATATTCGACAGTATTCACATGAATTGACTTGATTTGAACCATCATCTTCACTTGAGACATTATACCATTCTAGTTTTTAAATAGCGCTTAAATGTATATTTACCCCTTTATGCGGCTATAGAATACCGCACAAGGATCTCTGAAATATTTTTTGTGTATAACATCTATGTAGGTCGTGTAAAACATCTATCTGTTTTTAAAAATACACCAAAATAAAGAATTAAGACATCTTTGAGTGACCCTCAACATCTGTGCATACAACAAAACACAGTGCATCCGTGTACGATGATTTATCAGAAAATTACTTTTGTCGCTTTTTCTGAATAATCTCACCAAGTGCAGGTGCTTGATAACTATTGAACAACCCTGAATTCGGCTACTCAATGAAAAACTCAATACATTTGAATGCGCTAAAGGTCTATAACTGAACTTTAACATCTTAGTAGTTGGTAAAACTTCACTTAAACTCTGCTCAAAATAAAATACATCCTAGCTACTTTCTAAACGCTTGTTACAGAGCTTATTGCGATCCATCCATACGTTTTGAAATTTTAATGTTTAATCAACATTTTGTTGGAAAACATATGATGGATTTACTCAACTTTTTATGTCAACAGGTTCTACAGGGTAATGTCGCATTTAATTAACATTGTTTATTTCAGTAAACTTAAGTTTATTACATAAGATTAATTCAATGCCATTTAGTTGAATCAGGTTAGCATTCTTAATTTAGTCCAAAACTATTAAGTTCAAATAATCCAATTGTTTCATTTATTTAGGGATTGTGTTCAACAACCTTTACAAATATATCTAATAATATCTTTACTCGGTAAAGACTCTTATTGGTTTTGTCGCATCCAATGCATCCCCAAAGTAGTTGTTTTTATAATGATTAAAACCGTTTTAATTATTTTTAGTATGGTCTACACTTTATGGTAAAACACTAACATATCAGAAACTCTTTTAAATATAAACATGAACAAGTCAACGATTTTTTATCTTGCTGTTAAAACACATAAATAATGTTTTATTTATGTGTTTTAACAGCAAGATAAAAAATCGTTGACTTGTTCATGTTTATATTTAAAAGAGTTTCTGATATGTTAGTGTTTTACCATAAAGTGTAGACCATACTAAAAATAATTAAAACGGTTTTAATCATTATAAAAACAACTACTTTGGGGATGCATTGGATGCGACAAAACCAATAAGAGTCTTTACCGAGTAAAGATATTATTAGATATATTTGTAAAGGTTGTTGAACACAATCCCTAAATAAATGAAACAATTGGATTATTTGAACTTAATAGTTTTGGACTAAATTAAGAATGCTAACCTGATTCAACTAAATGGCATTGAATTAATCTTATGTAATAAACTTAAGTTTACTGAAATAAACAATGTTAATTAAATGCGACATTACCCTGTAGAACCTGTTGACATAAAAAGTTGAGTAAATCCATCATATGTTTTCCAACAAAATGTTGATTAAACATTAAAATTTCAAAACGTATGGATGGATCGCAATAAGCTCTGTAACAAGCGTTTAGAAAGTAGCTAGGATGTATTTTATTTTGAGCAGAGTTTAAGTGAAGTTTTACCAACTACTAAGATGTTAAAGTTCAGTTATAGACCTTTAGCGCATTCAAATGTATTGAGTTTTTCATTGAGTAGCCGAATTCAGGGTTGTTCAATAGTTATCAAGCACCTGCACTTGGTGAGATTATTCAGAAAAAGCGACAAAAGTAATTTTCTGATAAATCATCGTACACGGATGCACTGTGTTTTGTTGTATGCACAGATGTTGAGGGTCACTCAAAGATGTCTTAATTCTTTATTTTGGTGTATTTTTAAAAACAGATAGATGTTTTACACGACCTACATAGATGTTATACACAAAAAATATTTCAGAGATCCTTGTGCGGTATTCTATAGCCGCATAAAGGGGTAAATATACATTTAAGCGCTATTTAAAAACTAGAATGGTATAATGTCTCAAGTGAAGATGATGGTTCAAATCAAGTCAATTCATGTGAATACTGTCGAATATGAGCAAAGAGAAGACCTAGAGTTCACTAACATTACCGGTAACTGTAGGAAACGGATATCCAGGGGGAGAGCGTAAAGAAAAACACCATACAAAACATTACAATCACACCCGGCAATACGATAAGTGTTACGATAGTGTTGTTAAAATGAAACCGCGGTAAACAATTTAAGAACACTAGAGCTCCTCAACATGCGGTTCAAATGTTCAGTATAAACAAGAATCCATCTCTAATGCGACGAAGCTCGTTTCACATATAACTGTTGATAGTTAGGTATAATCGTTAGATAATTTATCAAACAATTGAGATTTACGATATGTTAAAACATTTTGATGATGGGCTTGCACAAAGCGTTGACCAGGTCCTTGGCAATGCTTTCACATTTCACACAGTCATGCAGTTCCCTCATCTTCATCACACAGTCCAGCGGTTCCCTCATCTTCATCCAGCGTGTTGGATTCGCTCGCACATTTACAATTGATTTATTGTGCATGTCAAGATCGTCAATGATTGGATCAATGTTCTTCATATTTTCAACCAACTGACTGGTGTTTGCTTTCAGAAACCCTTGATGATCTGAGAATATAAAAATTAAAAAATTAAAACAGGGAAAGGAAAATGGGGAAAGAATATAAAGATTGAATCTAACCTTGTATTGACCTGTTTCTCTTCTTTCCCAGTTGCCCCTTTTGGACAGTATTTGGCTTTGATAAAATCTGTAGTAAAATAAATAAGTGCCGTAAAATAAAAGGCTATATTTACAATTCTGAATAATCCAGGAGCATGACACCAGATAAGATAAATTCATCATGGCTTATTCTACAAAACCTGATTCAATAGTACCAAAAATATTTCAAATTTGTACATGACGCTGTTAGATCAGAATGTAACTTTCCTTAAAATTGGTCCCAAATAGTTAACTCCGACTGCTTAATTAAGATTAATTTAATACATTACATAGGCGAAAAACTGTTTTTAATAGTTTCTCATGTATCACACTTACAATTTGCCGGTACATTTGATTTGGCAGAAGTCATGTTGATCTCAAAGGGGGAGCCATGAGTTAAACCAGTTATGATAGGCGAAAACACATGGCCACCATCAGATGAAGAGATTTTGCCTGTTTACATAAAATATCTGTCAATTGTTCATTTATTTTACTATTGGAACCATGAATTGAGTTAATTCGTGGCTTTGATAACATCAGCAGTAAATAAAAGGCTATAGTAATGTAGTATAGTAAAATAATCCAGGAGCATGACAAATTTGTACATGACGCTGTTAGATCAGAATGCAAATTTCCAATTGGTCCCAAATAGTTAACTCGGACTACTTAATTAAGATTAATTTAATACATTACAGAGGTAAAACTGTTTTATTACACTTACAATTTGCCGGTACATTTGATTCGGCAGAAGTCATGTTGATCTCAAGGGAGGAGCCATGAGTTAAACCAGTTATGATAGGCGAAAACACATGGCCACCATCAGATGAAGAGATTTTGCCTGTTTACATAAAATATCTGTCAGTTCATTATACAGCCAATAGAGTACTTGCGCCCCTTTTTCACAGTCGCTGGTGTTTTTACTTCCAGAAAACGCCTGTTGCACTCTATAATGTTTCTCATTAAAAATAAATATAAACCACACTAACATGTTACTTGGATGCCCGATTGTCCTGCAGTGTTTGCTGTCTCTAGAGAGAGAGAGAAAAGGAAAGACCATGTTATTTTAAATGGAAAAAATCATGCAATCATCCTATAGGCAGTAACGCAGTGCATTCGAGTACAATGATGAAGTTTACAGTTCTTTGTCATTCAGGGGAGCATAATATCATAAATATAGAACCATCTGAAAGAAGACGCTTGACGGTGCCCAGCGTCAGAATCTATAACTAAATTATGAGAATGTGTATTGTGAAAAACGCTAGGCTATATAAATAGCTTTGACTTAACTTTTATATATTTTGGTTATCACATTGTGCCATTTATAGCTTACATTTTAAACAATTTTATCATGCAAAGTGCTAAAAGTTAAAATCAAAGACAAAGTAAAAGAAGAATTAAAAAGTAGCCTACCAAAATTTAAAAAGTAATTGAAGAGGAATAAAATACAGATTAAATAATTAAATAGGCCTATGCACATATAACCATGTCTGACTAAAATAATCTAAATAAGATTTAAAACTGAATAAAAACCAAAACATTTATTTTAAAGTCCTTTATGGAAATCCCGCAGCGGCCAACTACAGTAAACTGTGATTGGATTGGGGGGATTATATATATATATATATATATATATATATATATATATATATATATATATATTTTTTTTTTTTTTTTTTTTCTGAATCATATATGACGTCAAAGACATTTGATATAGAACATATAACAATGTGTAAGAGCAACAAAGCATGCTATAACAGCAATAGCATGTTTAAAACTCTAATGAATTATACCGTCTTTTCCTTATGTATAAACAATCTTTTTAAATAAAACACCGTAGCAATGAATTATAAAGACAATACTTACTTTTAGACATATCTTTTGATGAGGTGGTAAGAGGAGTGTGGGTGCAAAAGTTTTTGGTCCAGAAATTATTTGTCTTGGCTATTCATAAAGAAGAGGCTGGGCAAAATACTCTTGGAAAACGTCAGAGCTGTGTGTCCACAATGTTCTTTATGAATGGAGTCCTCTCACAGCCGTAGCCATGAGGTCCGCGGTAGGTCATCGTTAACATTTTTTATCACCTCTTGTTTTTTCAGGTTACACATGGCAATAAATTACTATAGCCGCTTAAGGACTAAGCTGTAAGCCTCCAAAATGGAGGAGGTCAAAGGCCATGTTTCCTGCTATAGTATCATCAGCTCTCCCAAAGGCTGTTCCAACAGACAAACTGTCGCATCAACAAATGCTAACATTTTAAAGTTCTACATATATATTTTGAGAAGATAACCGATAGTATATTCTCAGTAAAGGGTTTCACTAGATCATAGCTACCGTAGAAAAAGTAAGATCATGCTTTGAATTAAGACGAGTAAAATTGCTGCGATACTGTTTGAAATATTTTTGTATAAGATCTAAGATACCAAAGTACAGTTTTTGCTTTACAATTTTAAAATTGCTTTAAACTGTTTAGTAAAAATAATACCTTAGGTTAAATTTATGTAAAATCATTTATATCACACATAAGTCTTCTAAGAAGATAAATAGAAGATACAATTTTAATAAAACGTTAAAGCTTTGATTTAAACAGTCTTTTAATTTTAAAAGATCTAATTTAAACTTTTAATATTATGCTTTTAAATGAATTTAGTATGAATAAAACTCTGGAAAGCACACTAACTTTACTGTGACAGTGTACCCCAGAGGCTCATCTGTCCTGCATCTTGGGGCTCAAGCATTCATTTCACCCTGTAGTTTATCACTGAAGGAACCAGGAGGGCTTTGTTTATGACTTTGGACTGTTTTTATCATTGCATAAAGAACTACATCTTCGGCACTATGAAAATGTAAGGTATTTTTATATTTATATACTTTTTTATATAAAAGTCATTTAGCTAAAACTATGTTTAAATCGTTTGAATTCATTTTAGTAACATACTTGTTATTATTCTATATTTATAATCATTTAATTTAAATATGGAGATTAGTTAATTTATGGAAAACAGTATGTAAAAACAATGTAAAAATGCTGTTTTTGGTCGTGTTTAGGTGTACGGGATACAGTACAAAAATCATTATGGCTATATTAATAACAATTAGGTCACCGTTAAAAATCATTACAGTAATCTTCTAAAAGATATGAATGTATTAAAACTGTAAAGATTTAATTTAAACAATCTTTTTATTTTTAAAAGATCATATTTAAACTTTTACGATTATGCTTTGAAATAAATTTAGTAGGAACAAAACTTTGGCTCTGGAAAGGTGTTAGCAGACTAACATTACATGATGCACAGAGGCTCATCTGCTCGGTCACCCTATATCCTGAACATTATTGTGAAGTAACGAAGTAACGTATTTCTCTTAAGATGTGCTGGTGATCGGAAGGAGCTTATAAGCAGGCTATCAGTGGGCTCGGCCTGAGGCATCACAGATTCTAAAAGTCTTCATTGTTGCTCTCTCACTACAAATAGGCCTATGTGGGGATTTTCTCACAGACACTACTTGAGGAATTATTAAACATTTCACACAATGTGTGAGATAACTTGTGAGAGCCGCAAATTTCAAAGTTCTTTACATGCACCCTGATAAATAAAAAATACAGTCATGTTTTCCCCAGAGACCACCGATATAGCATATTTGTTTTTTTATGAATTCATTTGATTTAATTAAAATCATATTTTTAAAAAGATCTATTTCAAACTTTTAATGCTTATACACTATGAAATAAATGTAGCAAAACATTCACAGTCTCATTCTGATCACTGAACACAGCCCCTCTGACTGTCAAACGCTGGTGTGTGAGAGAGAGAGAGAGAGAGAGAAATACTCTGGGGTTCTTTTCAACTTTAAATGGTCAATATGGACAGCTATGTGATAGGAGCTACTTCAACCCTGTTGAAAATGTAAGATGATTTTATTTTTATCTAAATCTAACATAATGGGTACAGTAAATTTGTAAAATATTTATTTTAAATGAACAGAATGCTTTTCAACTTCAGTAATTTAGTAAGATTTTAAATTAACAACATGCTTTTCAACTTTAGTTAAATTAGTAAACTATTTATTTTATATATGATATATTTTAATTTATACACTTTTAAAGGAACACAATGCTTTTTCAACTGTTGTGTAAAATATTTCTCAATGGGCTCAGGAACGTGTCACAAAAACAGATACCAGGCCAGCCACACGCTGGTGTGACAGAGAGAAAAGACTTGAGGGGAAACACTTGTGGGTTTTTTTTTTTCAGCCATGGTGAAACAGTAAGATGATTTTATTTTTGTTTAATTTATATACTTTTAATTGAACAGCATGGTTTTTTTCAACTTTTTCAACTGCTGTTAGTGTGTCATTATTAGAAAAACTCTGAAATATTATATTTGTAAATGTAAATTTTACAAATATTTCATTTATATACTTTTAAAGAACAGAATGTGTTTCAACTTTAGTTAGTGTGAGATATTTTCTCACTTTCACCGTCCTCAGCAATCCCCTCTCCTCTGGAATATGGAGGGAGATCCTGTGAAGCCCCGTGTCAAAGTTCAAACATAAAACCTTCACAACTTCCATTAAATCAAACCCTTATACCCACGAGGCCAGACACATGGCGGTAGATTTACTTCTTCAACCCAGGTGAAAATGTATTTATTTATTTTTTGTTTTGAAAAGATATTTTATTAAACATTTCATTTATATAATTTTAAAGATCAGTGCTTTTCAACGTTACTGTAAGATATGTGCCATTATTGGAAAAATCTCTTTTTCTCACTATCCCCATTTATATAGCGTGCTCAGGAATGCCAGGATATCGGATGTCACACACATTTAGCTCAAAGACTGTCAAAATGCAAAAGGCACTCTTTCCAAAAGAGGAACTCTTTTCAACTTTTTCAAAAGATCCTCAACTCTGAAACGGTAAGATGATTTTATTTTTGTTTTGAAAAGATAACTCTAATCTATATGTAACATTAGAAAAATTATTTTCTCACTAACCCCGACACAGCTGGCGTGGAGGGAATTTCCCAAAGCAAAAAGTCCCCGGGGGTCAATAGGGGTAAAACTAAATGGCAAAATCATCCATCATAATACAGATCAAAGACAACTGTCAAACCCAGATCAACCCTAACAACTGGCAACTTGACGTATAATACAAAGGTCAATAGGGCAAAGACAACTGTCAACTTGATCGATCGATAGGTCAAAGGTTAATCCCTACATCAAAGGACCTCCGGAGGACCACGGAAGGTCAAAGGTTACCCCCTCCACCTGTCAACTTGATTGATCGATAGGTCAAAGGTTAATCCCTACATCAAAGGGGCCTCCGGAACATCCTCCGGAAGGTCAAAGGTTAGCCCCCCCACCTGTCAACTTGATTGATCGATAGGTCAAAGGTTAATCCCTACATCAAAGGGGCCTCCGGAACATCCTCCGGAAGGTCAAAGGTTAGCACCGCCCACCTGTCAATCATAGGGTCATAAATCATCTTGACACAAGGTGGCGGGTTAGAACTACTCACACTTGTGGTGTTCCCGGTCAAAAATGACCGGCCTATAAAAAATAGCTTATAAATCACTCATTATACCATATTTTCACCCAATCTTGGATTCAATCTTTTTGTCAACTTGTTCTCTTTCAATTAGGACTGGTTTTATATTTCTGTTTGCATCTGATTAATCGTGGGCCTCATTTATCTGAGAGTAGGCATCTCATTTTTTGAGTAAAAAACAAATAATTTATGAGTAAATTTGGAAATATGAAAAAAATTTTTTTTTTAAATGGCTACTGTTGATCACACTAGTCTACTCTAATGTTTCACCAGGAATTTTGTTTTGAAACTTTTGTTTTGTAAAAAATATGGCACATAGTCACACTTGTGGTGTTCCCGGTCAAAAATGACCGGCCTATAAAAAATAGCTTATAAATCACTCATTATATCATATTTTCACCCAATCTTGGATTCAATCTTTTTGTCAACTTGTTCTCTTTCAATTAGGACTGGTTTTATATTTCTGTTTGCATCTGATTAATCGTGGGCCTCATTTATCTGAGAGTAGGCATGGTCAAAAATGGTCACAATGGCCGACCATTGAAAGTGAATGGGAGAGACTGAAAATAACAGAACAATTTAGTTTTCAGGAGCATGTTCATTATTTTCATGTACACATATGAGCATGTGTGCTTGCAAACATCGAGCCCTTGGACCTGTGCATGTATCGATACATACACACACTACCCAGACACACACATGTTAAAACACACATTCTTTTCCACAGAGAAATTTGATCCTACCCTAACCTGCATCTAATATACATTTATCCATCTGACATTACCACACAAAATAATCTTTCTTTCATGTTCTTGTTTCATCACAGCTTCCAGACAAAATATTATGACAATTTGTTTTGGAACTGTGAGGTTATCACACAGAACTAGACAATATTTACAAATATACATCATGTGATAGCACAGGCATGTAAAAATGCCTCACAGCACCTTGCTTGTCATTCATTTGTGGCAGCACAATGGCAAAGCAACTCTCTGCACATGATGTTATTCATCAGATTTTTGACCCAGAAACTAGTGAGCTCCGTAGCCGATTCAGTGGTGCCTTCCTCTTCAGAAACATCTTCACTGCAAGATGCATCCTGCATTTCCTCCTCCTCACTAGTTTCTGGGTCAAAAATCTGATGAATAACATCATGTGCAGAGAGCTGCTTTGCCATTGTGTTGCCACAAATGAATGACAAGCAAGGTGCTGTGAGGCATTTATATATGCCTGTGCTATCACATGATGTATATTTGTAAATATTGCCTAGTTCTGTGTGAGAACCTCACAGTTCCAAAACAAAATGTCATAATATTTTGTCTAGAAGCTGTGATGAAACAAGAATATGAAAGAAAGATTATTTTGAAGCCGGGTCACTGCAGTCACGGCCAATTTGTGTGTGTGTGTGTGTGTGTGTGTGTGTGTGTGGTAATGTCAGATGGATAAATGTATATTAGATGCAGGTTAGGGTAGGATCAAATTTCTCTCTCTGGAAAAGAATGTGTGTAATACTCAAAGTTTGTGTGTTTTAACATGTGTGTGTCTGGGTAGCATGTGTATAAATGTATCGATACATGCACAGGTCCAAGGGCTCGATGTTTGCAAGCATACATGCTCATATGTGTACATAAAAATAATGAACATGCTCCTGAAAACTAAATTGTTCTGTTATTTTCAGTCTCTCCCATTCACTTTCAATGGTCGGCCATTGTGACCATTTTTGACCATGCCTACTCTCAGATAAATGAGGCCCACGATTAATCAGATGCAAAGAGAAATATAAAACCAGTCTTAATTGAAAGAGAACAAGTTGACAAAAAGATTGAATCCAAGATTGGGTGAAAATATGGTATAATGAGTGATTTATAAGCCAGTTTTTATAGGCCGGTCATTTTTGACCGGGAACACCACAAGTGTGACTATGTGCTATATTTTTTACAAAACAAAAGTTTCAAAACAAAATTCCAGGTGAAACATTAGAGTAGACTAGTGTGATCAACAGTAGCCATTTTTTTCATATTTTTTTTTCATATTTCCAAATTTACTCATAAATTATTTGTTTTTTACTCAAAAAATGAGATGCCTACTCTCAGATAAATGAGGCCCACGATTAATCAGATGCAAACAGAAATATAAAACCAGTCCTAATTGAAAGAGAACAAGTTGACAAAAAGATTGAATCCAAGATTGGGTGAAAATATGGTATAATGAGTGATTTATAAGCTATTTTTTATAGGCCGGTCATTTTTGACCGGGAACACCACAAGTGTGACTATGTGCCATATTTTTTACAAAACAAAAGTTTCAAAACAAAATTCCTGGTGAAAATTTTAAGTTGACTAGTGTGATCAACAATACCAATTTTCTTCAGATTTTATTTAATATTTCCAAAATTATTAAAAAAAATTACTCAAAAAATGAGATGCCTACTCTCATACAAATGAGGCCCACGATTAATCAGATGCAAACAGAAATATAAAACCAGTCCTAATTGAAAGAGAACAAGTTGACAAAAAGATTGAATCCAAGATTGGGTGAAAATATGGTATAATGAGTGACTTATAAGCTATTTTTTATAGGCCGGTCATTTTTGACCGGGAACATCACAGTATAACAAGGTAACAAAACCCCCACAAAAAAAATAAGAAAATTTTCAAAAAAAAGATGAGATTTAGTTATACCGTTTGGGAACAAAGTCACTAAGTTTCAGTCCAAAGCGATAACATTAACTAGTATTTTCGGGAAAAAGAAAATCTTCTCCGGGTCAAATTGACCCGAACACCACATGTGATTCTCTTTTTTGTCAATTTTTTCAAAATAACTTGAAATCCTATTCCTAACCCACTTACAGCCACTGAGTTAGAAGCATTGAAATGAAAATTAAGCAATTTAATCATCTGTGGAACGGGCAGGACTCGAAAAAACTCCAGCCAATCATTTCCAAGACCACTAGAATCATTGGACAGTAAGTCCGTCAATCAAACGGCCGTATCACACCCCCCTCCCCCCAGCGCGCGCGACCCCTGTGTGCACATACTCAAAGCTCGTAACGCATGCGCATCTCGTCAGTAAAGCCGGTTCCATGATAAGTAGTAAATCGTCATTACAATCTCTCACGCATCTGAGTTTTCACTCGTGCATGATTGCGCGTCCATGTTCTTCGAATGGGTGGAGTCAGGGCCAGCGTTGGAGGAAAGAAGGTAGGACCATTTGAATTGTGTATTTTCAAAATCTGCCGGTCGTTTTCCAAATCACATACCCCACCTTTAATATATATATCGTATCTCTCACTGTCATTGCTCCTCCTTTTATGCTTCCGATCCTCCGTGAGAGATACGAGACTGGTGCGTCGCAGGTGGCGCTCATCCGTAATCACACCACCGGCCTTATTTTGACCGTCCCCAAAGGTGCTCCTTGTCAAACAAACAACCTTCACTACCAATTTTAGCAATTTTATCTGAATGTCAAATTATTTACTTTTAAGTGTATTATATGCAGTGTTTCCCCTAGGATTTTTTTTCAGGGGGGGGGGGGGGGGGGGGGACTGCTAGTGTTGCGGAGCGGGCGTGTTACGGATACGTGGTGTATTTGTTTTTTATTATTAATTGAAATCATGTACTATGAATCATTAAACTTATACATTTTTTTTTAATATATATATATATATGGAAAAAAAATTCACACTAATTCTGTGTTGTGTTTTTTCTGGTAATAAAATGAAGACATAAAACACAAATTTTAGCATTTATCATCAATTTTAATCATATGAAATTAAATAAACTTTTTGTCAAATAACTGGCTGCACAATGAGCTTTAGCCTAACTGTTCAAATTAAAACATGGATTATTTATTTGGATTAGTGTTAGTGTATTATTACATTGGGATATATCTAAATTCTAATGTACAACAGTAATATATTTCTGTCAAGTTAAACCGAACTTTTATTTTGACGGGTTGCCGTGAAGACCTTTTGAGGTTCTGTGTGTTTGTCATGATGATAGTTTTTCTCAAATGAAGCGGTGAAATGATCACGAAGTGACTTTCAGAGTGGATCTAGAGCCTGGAGAGGAAGTTCATGCATTTGTGTCTTCATATAGGCCAAATAACAGCGCAAGCGTCACACGTGCTTCAGTGTGTGTGTGGTAAATTAAACTGCGCGTCGGGGCACCATTCATTCACACAGAACATGCAGGATTCGTATTTAAATAGTCTTTGTGTTTTAATATTCACACACACTAGTCTACATCGCGATTTGATTTCAAGTGTACTGAACTGCTTTCTATTTTTTCCTCAAATTTACAAATTCCGTGAAATTCCGCGTTTTACACTAAATTCCTTTTTTATGACTGTATTTCGTCAGCATTTTAGGGGGGGCGGGGGGTCGTTTTGCGGGGGCGGGCCGCCCCCCCAAAACAATGGTAGGGGAAACACTGATATGTAGCTAAGTGATGGATCTGAACATAACCATTTGCTCAGACAACTTCGGGCAACGTTTTTTCTTATGAGTCAGTAGACTAGATAATTGTGTGAAACTCTTCCCACATGAAGAGCACTGGTGCGGCTTCTCTCCAGTATGAACTCTCTCATGAGATTTCAAGGAATCTGACCGAGCTAAACTCTTTCCACAGTGTGAGCACTTGTAAGGTTTCTCTCCAGTATGAATTCTCTGGTGTGTTTTAAAGTCGCTGGATCTACTGAAGGTCTTCCCACAGTGTGAACACATGTACGATTTCTCTCCAGTATGAACTCTCTGGTGTGATTTTAAGTGGCTGGATGAAATAAAGCTCTTCCCACAGTCAATGCACCAATGAGGTCTCACATCAGAATGAATACGCTCATGCTCTTTTAAATTCTGCAGTCGTGTAAAACACTTTCCACAAAAAGAACAAAAGTGAGGCTTCACACCAGTATGAATTTTAAGGTGTGTTTTTAAGTCTGATGCCAAAACAAATGCTTTATCACACTGATCACAGTTGAATGATCTCACTCCAGAGTGACGGCGCAGATGAGTGGTAAGAGAGCTTTTGGATGTGAAACTCTTTCCACACTGAGTGCATGTGAATGGTTTTTCTCCAGTGTGAATTCTCATGTGCACATTTAGGTATCCTTTTTGAATAAAACTCTTTCCACACTGAGTGCATCTGAACAGATTTTCTCCAGTGTGAATTCTCATGTGTCTCTTAAGGTCTGATTTATGCACGTAAAACATTCCACACTCTGAACAGGTGAAACATCCTTTGACTCCAGATTTTCCAGCTTGTTTTTGTGTGAAATTCTCTTCAGTCTTTAAAACAACTGCATTTCCATCTTCATTTTTGAAATGATGAGGTTTTTGAAACAGATGTAGTTTGTCTTCATTTTTAAATGTCAGTTTTCCAACTTCATTTGTGAAATGATGCCGTTTGTCTTCATTCACTTCCATCGGGTCTATAATCAACATATGAAATTATCAAAATCAATTAAAGGACAAATGAGAAACAAAGTAAAGTTCATTCTAAATTAAGCAAACTCTAGTTTACTACTGAGTCTACTAGTATCTAGTTTTAGATGCTATTTTATATCCTCCGATAACCAGACTCTAATATAAGAAATTTTTTTTTGTGAATTTGGTTTGTCATTACATTGTTTGGAGCATACGAAACCAATGGAGAATTTTTTTGGGGAAAAAATACTTTTTATTCATATTTTATGGTATGTCCTATGTGGAGGACACCAGGGCTCAGTAATTAATAAAATAAAATGGCATGATAAGACATGTATAGGAAAAAACAATGTTTTTCTTTTTCATTTACCAATCAGTATTTAGGTTTCAGGCCATTTATTCAAACTTTGAATAAAGATGATTCTCAAATATGTTATGAAAGATATAACAGAATGATTTGATATACTATTTTACTTTATGCAATATGTGTGTAAAATTGCCATAAATGGGTAATAAAAGTCCCATTCTATACAATGTAATTATTTGCATATATTGTGTTCAGGGCTTGACATTAACACCCGCCAACCCGCCAAATGCGGGTGGATTTTGCTCGTGGCGGGTAACACAGTCACTCCTACTAGCCACTTTGGCGGGTTGAATAATTGTAGTCTTTTTAAAAGGCATCTGTTTTTATTTCGGCTCCCATGTTAACAGGTTAGAGCTTGCACACTGCCTGCGTGACATGCGTGTCTCGAGCCACTCCGTAAACGCGTGCATGCTAGAATAGAAATAGAACCGACACCTATTTTTCAGGCGACACGCAAGCGTGTTGGAAGCGTTTCCAGGCAAAATAGAATAGGAAAATATGTTTACATGTCATTTTGACACGAACACATATTAATAAATTACATTTTTATGTTTGAAAGTCTATAGGTTTTGACATAAATGCAGATATAAATAAAATAAAATAAAAATAAAATAATAATTATCGATTTTCAAATATTGCACCTGTCAATACAGAACAAAATATTCTGTAGGCACTGTATCAGTAGTAGGCTATATATTTATGTTTATAAACGTATATAAACGGCACCTGTCCCGAGAAAGCCCTCCCTGTACGTCACCAGCAGCGCCGCGTCCAAGGGTGTAACTTTGGTTTGAAAAGTGGGGGGGGACACAAAATGGGGGAATTTTTCTTCGATTTGAATCCCATTTCCTGCATTTACATACATTTAAGGACTATGGTGATACAAAATCCAGGTCCCAGGAAATAATTAAGTTGATTATAATGATAAATTCTGCCAAAAATAAAAGTAGGCTACTAAACTATAAATAACAAAAAGATTTCTTACTTTTTTTTATTGTTTAATAGGGGCCGATTGCCAAGACTTGAGAGAATCATTTTATAAAGTCAAAAATGTTCACCATTAATGTTTTGTGTGTAAATAAAATTGAAATTATGTGAGACCCAATTTCCACTGTAATGTAAAAACAACATAAAAACTGTATATTTTAAATAATTGTTTAATAGCATCTTTTTATGAATGAAGGCCAGTATCACTGATATTAATATAGCTACTGATGTCTCAATGAAAAGGATTTTTCCCTCCAAATTTGAAACATTCATTAGGCTTCAAAAATATAACAACTTTTAATTTAAATTAACTTTAAACAATCCTCACATGAACCCATAATAAATGTTATATTTACCTGTGCCCTTCCTGTCTAACAGGTACGGATTATACAGAAATTGAATAAGGTTATCAAATAGTCTGCACTGCATAAATTATAAATTAAATATAGAAAAATCCTTATTAAAGCTACAAACATTCTTTAGACAAGATCAGTGAGTAATTTGCTCTGTTCCCCTTTGTTCTTTGGTTAACTTTACTGATAGACAGAATTGGCTGCTGTCCCTTTAAGATCTGACGCTGATGACAGGATCTTACATTTCATTTTCTCATTTACTCTTGACTTTCATTTAAGATTTTATTTAACTCGTTTAAGACTGTTCTTGTGAGAATACATTTGATAAAACAGATATTTTGGCATTAATGTGCATGTTTTTATTCAAGCGCGAAAGAGAACTGGATTCTGGCGGGCTGTCTGTGAATGTGACGCACACGACGCACAGACAGCGCGCCAGAATCCAGTTCTCTTTCGCGCTTGAATCAGTGGCGGAGCCAGGATTTTTTCATAGGGGTGGCCAGGCAAGGGCCAGCAAACAGTCTGGGGTGGCATATAAATCTTAATTATTTTAACATAAAAATTAGTTTAAATAATGTATTGGACTGTTTTAGTGCCTTCCTACTCAACTGAATACAGTTCATTTGTACTTAATTGTAATTGAGATAGTAGTGAATTAGGAATCATGGAATACTGAGTGAATTTGATTTTTTTTTTTATTATTAGCTACTTACCACCTCCAGGCATATTAATAAAGGGACACACACTATAGCTAAAGTTCAGCTTGCTCAGTTAGCTTGGTTCTGGTTCTCAAAACCCCCAACATTCTTGCACCTTCATGGATGAGACATGCAGAACTACTGTAGTTCAAAGATTATTTAACCTTCATTGAATTTTATATAATCAATTAACTCTTCAACTTTCTATATTAGTTGTCAAAATAAAGAATCTAAACCATTCTATCATACCTAAATTAAAAAGGGGGGAAAACATCTCTTTTGAATCCCTATGTGCAAGAATGTGAACAAGGCGGAAGTAAACAGCACATAAATACCAGAATGTAAAATTAGTTATTTTATGGATTTAAAAATGATAAATTTTTGTTTTTCCTTTACAAATTAACGCAAAATTACTGCCTATCTTCTAGTAGCCTACAAATGCACAGTGCTCACATTTATTTGAACATTTAAAATAATCACATAGCCTATCAGTTTGTGCCTTAAATTGTGATTTCACATGGCAGAATATTTTAGTCGAGACATATATAACAAATACATGCATGCATGCAGTTTTGACACAGATTTTATCGCCTTTTTGATTATTTCATGAGTTAGCTAATTGACGACAGAATTACTGCTACAGCACGCCACATTGCGCGTGATGTGCAAGTACAGTACAACGGCTGTCAGGACAGGAAAGTTAGTTTTACTGACATTTGTTGACCTTACAACATCTCATTTTACCGCAGATAGCCTAACGTGACTGATTCAGGACAACGCGCTTTTCTCCGCATCTGACAGAAGTGTCACAAGCTTTCACACAGATCTTTCAAAATAAAAGTAGAATCGGAAAAAAAAAAAGAAATGCAATGCTCACGTCACGTAACCAGTGTGTCACTGGCCGGCGGCCTAACGTTGTTGGACATGGTGGAGCTATGTGGTGTCCGAACCATGGCATGCATTTTTCGTGACGTTTCGAGACTGACCTACTTTCCATTGCAACTTGTAACAAAGAATTTCCCATCGGGGCTCAATAAAGTAATTCTGAGTCTGATTCTTATATGTAATTTAATATTAATATTCAGACAGTGTTTCTATTGCTAAAGGTTTTTTCAGTTTAATTTTTTATCTTTTTTATTAATCTTCTACATCCATGCACCACTTTTATTATGCAACAAGAAGCTACTTTTTATGTCTTTATCTTAATACATGGTTTTATTTTTTTTTTAAAAAGGAGCTTTACACACAACCTTATCAGAGCTAATGATAATTACCTGTATTGTTATACATTTATGTAGTCTTGATTTGGGTGTGTACAGTGGTTTTACATTTAAAAGGGTTGTAAATCTAATCCACATTGGCTAGTGAGCAAAAAAGTTAATGTCAAGCCCTTATTTTGTTCTTGTGGAAACAAGTAGCCTAATGAAAAAGTAGTGTAAAAACGGGTATTACAGGTAACTGAGATGTTTCATAAGAACATCTCATATTTCATAGGAATATTGGATATACAAATTCTTTCCCAATTCACGTGTCTCCCCAAAATGCCTGATAAACATGCTGTAAATCCTGGTGTCTTCTACAGAGGACATGTATTAAATCGATGCCCTGTTTCCTAAGAGAAAGTCATATTCTGATTTGAAACCACAAAACGTTTTCCTGAGATGTTTATTTATGACAAACAATTAGACAATTTGTCAAATTTAAATAATAATTACAAAATATTATAATTTTCCATAAAAGTGCTACATTTGATCATTCAGTCACTTATAAAGAACAAGGAGAGGGAGTTGTCATGGTGAAACCTCCAAACATTTGGTATCTCTGAAAAGCCCTGCATGTGCTCTTTACGACTTAAAACTGTGACATCAATGATCTTAAGAGAAATTCACTAAAATAATGTCCTATACAGAAAAAAAAAATCTATGATTGTGTCTCAGGAGGATATGTCAGTTTTCATCTTAATGTTCCTCATCAATCATTAAAGAGAATGAAGGAAAACACCAACCTATTTGTTCATCTGTATCTTCATCTTTTATTCTGCAGGTTTCTTCCTCAAACTCCATCTTTACAACAGTATGTCAGTAGTTTCTCCTTGAGTAATTCCTCCTGCTTGCTTCTTCTTGTCCTGTGGGAAGATGGGAATATTCCCCAGCATTTAAACTCTCATTGTTTAACGTTGGAAACAATTCAAATCCTCTAGCTGATGTTTAAGTAACTTTAGCTCTTACATTAGGTATGATTTACATACATTCAAAAATGATTACCAGGTTTCATTTGTTCATTACATAAAATGAAAACACAACTCATAACTTTCACAAATTGTAATGTGAAAAACCAGTCAGTAAATAGTTTACGTTTCACAAGCGTAATGTAGGCCTACAACATCAGTCGGTTCATTTCGATTCCTTTTTGAATGATTCAGTAAATTAACTGACTCGTTCAGTCGTTTGGATTTAGATTTCTCCTACAAAATAATTAAATGAATGTACTCACAGTCTGAAAAAAAAAACAGATGATATAGCAGAATGAACGGCTGTGTTCCACTTTACATGTTTATGTTCCCTCGCTCACTTCTCTTCTTCTTCTAGACTCAGATGTGTGTCATTGCTTCGGTTGCACGAGCGCCCTCTACTGGCGGAAAACAATCCCTATTAAACTATCTAACCTTCATAGAGATACAAGACAACAGATTATACAAACACTATTATCTCTCCAAATATGTTTGATTTGGGTAAAGATTTAAACTTCAAATATCTGCTAAGGAGTTTGCTATTGTATATCAATCTTCCTGCTTTACTGATGTTATTTACATTTTGACTTCATTTTAAACTTAGATTGTTCAAGTATTATTAATGAAAAATGTGTGAGTTAAGAGATTTGAATATTTACTGTAAAACAGTGATTTCCCTCTCTTCGACTAAGGGTGCTTTCACACCTGGCTCGTTTGGAGCATTTGTTTCAGAACCTGGTGCATTTTCTCGCTTAGTTCGGATCGTTTAGGCATATATGAACACAACAATCGTGCTCGGATCTGCACTAAAATAATCGCCTGAACGATGTGGTCTCGGCCCGATTGAAAACGATCTCTGGAGCTGTTCGGTTGAGGTGATAAAGCAATCCGACCCAACGGACCAATGAACCAAGCTGTATCATAATTCAAAATGGCCAGGCCCGGCTGCAGGATGAAATGACTGAGGGCCCGAGGGGGCATGTGAAATTGTTAAGGGGTCTTAACTTTATACCATCAATGAACAATCAATACACACCTCGCTTTGGAACGACAGATTTTTAAATGCAGCGCTCCTTAAAACACTCCATATGCAACTGCACATGTAACCACGTAATAAAAAGATAAGCAAGCATAATTTATTATGCATATATTAACCCTTTCACGCTCACGTCACGTAACCAGTGTGTCACTGGCCGGCGGCCTAACGTTGTTGGACATGGTGGAGCTATGTGGTGTCCGAACCATGGCATGCATTTTTCGTGACGTTTCGAGACTGACCTACTTTCCATTGCAACTTGTAACAAAGAATTTCCCATCGGGGCTCAATAAAGTAATTCTGAGTCTGATTCTTATATGTAATTTAATATTAATATTCAGACAGTGTTTCTATTGCTAAAGGTTTTTTCAGTTTAATTTTTTATCTTTTTTATTAATCTTCTACATCCATGCACCACTTTTATTATGCAACAAGAAGCTACTTTTTATGTCTTTATCTTAATACATGGTTTTATTTATTTTTTTTAAAAGGAGCTTTACACACAACCTTATCAGAGCTAATGATAATTACCTGTATTGTTATACATTTATGTAGTCTTGATTTGGGTGTGTACAGTGGTTTTACATTTAAAAGGGTTGTAAATCTAATCCACATTGGCTAGTGAGCAAAAAAGTTAATGTCAAGCCCTTATTTTGTTCTTGTGGGAACAAGTAGCCTAATGAAAAAGTCGTGTAAAAACGGGTATTACAGGTAACTGAGATGTTTCATAAGAACATCTCATATTTCATAGGAATATTGGATATACAAATTCTTTCCCAATTCACGTGTCTCCCCAAAATGCCTGATAAACATGCTGTAAATCCTGGTGTCTTCTACAGAGGACATGTATTAAATCGATGCCCTGTTTCCTAAGAGAAAGTCATATTCTGATTTGAAACCACAAAACGTTTTCCTGAGATGTTTATTTATGACAAACAATTAGACAATTTGTCAAATTTAAATAATAATTACAAAATATTATAATTTTCCATAAAAGTGCTAAATTTGATCATTCAGTCACTTATAAAGAACAAGGAGAGGGAGTTGTCATGGTGAAACCTCCAAACATTTGGTATCTCTGAAAAGCCCTGCATGTGCTCTTTACGACTTAAAACTGTGACATCAATGATCTTCAGAGAAATTCACTAAAATAATGTCCTACACAGAAAAAAAAAAAAATCTATGATTGTGTCTCAGGAGGATATGTCAGTTCTCTTACGAGAGTATCTCTCGTACTGCGTAATATCTTACGCTATGGGGAAAACCTCTTTTCCACGAGATATTGAAGCAAAAAATTATCCTTAATTTTGAATTAATGTAAAACGCTGTGCAGCAGCATGCAGATATAGGCAGGACGGCTCGCGCGCCTATTGGCTGCCCTGCGGCAAACAGCAGCAGCCTATCGAGAGAGGTGCTGCGTGACATAATCCTATGGGGGCATTTCGCGCCCATTTCGTCAAGTCCAGCCAGAAAAGGGCGCAATTTCGCCCTATAAATATAGCTCGATAAGGCTGGTACACTGATTTTCATCTCTTCAGCGAAGCATCACGCATCGCTGGATCCGGAGTGAGAAGCCACGCCGTCTGAGAAAAAGCACACAGCGGGACGAGCCATTGAGTCTGAAGTCGCTGGCATCGCCGCCTTTAGCCGCCGTACCTGCTACGCTTTCCGGCGTTATATCCTTTTCAAACTGTGTGTGTGTGTGTTCGCCGCTGCGACACACATTTTTTCACTGTCTGTCTCTCTCTGCTAAAAGAGCTGCGTCTTTTTCAAGATGCAAAGATCCTGCGGCTCGTGCCGAGCCACACTCAGCGACGGGGACCGTCATGTTATCTGCGTTTCCTGCCTGGGTGAGGATCATGCGGCTCTCGCTCTCGTCGACGGCGGATGCCCTCACTGTGAGCAGCCCGCTGTAGCGCCGCGCCGTAAAAAGCGCCGTGCTCAGCGCGCTCCCGAGCCTTCTCCTGCCCGCCAAAGCTCGCCGGTTCGCCCGCCAGCTTCGCCGGCATCGCTCGAGTCCCTCACCGACGGACAGCGGCCGCCGTCTGCCGCCGCTTCCTCCATTGAGGTCGACGAAATAGCCCCGAGCCTTCTCCAGCTCGTGATAGCTCGCCGGTTCGCCCACCAGCTTCACCAGCTTCACTCGAGTCGCTCGCTGACGGACAACGGCCGCCGCGCGCCGCCGCTTCCGCCATTAATGACGACGAGATAGCTGCATCTGTAGAGAAGGCCAGCTTCAAAACCGCGGCTAGCTTTCTTTACGTTATAAGAAAGCTACCCCGCCCCCCGTGGGCATGCGTCACCGGCGAAATGAGGAAAGAGTGTGTTTTTAGTCCCGCCGAGGCCGGGCCAATCTCCTTTTCTCAAACATTTCTCAGCTCCTCTTGGTTTGAGCGGCTGAAAATGTCAATATTGCAGCAATGAGCCTGTTGTATTACACGCACGGCTGCAAACAAACGCCGACGCACACAAAACTGTGATGACGCTCTTTATCGTCTTGGGCTATTTTAAGCTTTTGTCGTTTCCCCCTGTGGCTCAGTGGCGAAACCCAAAGCCTTCGTACGGGAGACCCGTGTTCGAGCCCAGCTCTCGCAGCGGATAAAAATTTAGTCTCGCCGCAGCCAGACTTACACCCAAACTTTTCACTCGTTCAGTTCCAAGAAAATGCGACTGTTCCAGTGTATTTTGCAGTAAACAAGCCGGTAACATGGCCCGCTTGTCTGCACACAAATGCCGTTTCCACAGCGACCCAGAAAAATCATGTAAGCAGCGTATTTTCTGGTATTCCGGCCACAGCCGATGGTGTTATGAGTGTATTAAAAATGCCATAGCCCAGTGTTCATTTCTACACACAAACACAGCCCGCCAAAGTGCAGGGCTCGCACAAATGAGTTTGACTCATGTCAATTGTGCATTAATTATAGTGAATGTGCCCACAACCCAGTGCCCACAAACACTACACACTGCATGTGCCACGTTTTCTGTAAAAGAAACCAACACACATACAGTCAGCTAAGGCCCACGGTGTTTAAGTCTCGCCGCGGCCAGACTCTACCGAAACTTCTCGCTCGTTCAGTTCCAAACAATGTGACTGTTCCAGTGTATTTTGCAGTAAACAAGCTAGTACCACAGCCCGCTTGCCTGCACACAAACGCCAGCTTTAAGGCGACCCAGATAAATCCCAAAAAGAGTGTATTTTCTGGAATTCCAGGCCACGGCCGATGGTGTTATGAGTGTTGTAAGAATGCCCACGTCTCAGTGCCCATTCCCACACGCAGACACAGCCCGCCACAATACAGGGCTAGCAAAAAAAAAAAAAAAAAAAAAATCGACTCATGTCGATTGTGCAATAAATGTAGTGTACGTGCCCACAACACAGTGCCCACAAACACTACATGAAGCATGTCCCACGGTTTCTGTAAAAACGAAACCAACACATTTTCAGTTGGCGGGAGCCGACAGTGTTCTCAGTGCAGCGAGTGTGCCCGCTATCCCGCGCCCACATTCCCTCACAGACATGCCGAACCCCACGGGGCTCGCCCCGCTCGCCTTCTCTCCACATCCCGTCAGAGAGAAGCCTAGCGTGGTCAGGCTCCCAGCTGTGATCAGCGCACCCCCCGCCTCGCACACTATAAACACAGTGTCTATTTCTCAGCACACCGGAGCTCTCCGGCCGCCGCTATATCACGGCCAGAGCCCAGATTTCATTCTACCTCTAGCTTTTCATGCAGATGCGTGGGCAAAGCTTCCGGGGTATCAGAATGGGTGCTGAACACTATAAAAAGAGGCTATTCGCTGCAGTTCGCTCGACACCCCCGCCGTTGCGCGGCGCGAGTCAAAACGACGGTAAAAAATGAAGTATCTCACCTACTTCGAGCCGAGATAGCGAAACTACTGAGCAAAGGGGCTATAGAACCTTTATCTCAGGCTCAGAGCGAAGGGGGTCTATCCAGCAGGTATTTTCTGGTACAGAAAAAAGACGGGGGTCTCAGACCCATTCTAGATCTGCGACGGCTGAACAGAACGCTCACGAAGCGTCAGTTCAGAATGATTACAACCAGGAAAATCCTCGCGCAAGTGCGCCAAGGAGACTGGTTCATGTCGATAGATCTAAAGGACGCTTATTTTCAAATACAAATAGCGTTAAGTCACAAGCAATTCTTGAGATTCGCCTTCGAAGGCCAGGCATACCAATACAAAGTCCTGCCGTTCGGCCTGTCCCTGGCACCCCGTACTTTTACGAAGTGCATGGACGCGGCTCTCGCACCCCTGAGACTTCAGGGCATGCGAATTTTGAACTACTTGGATGATTGGCTGATTCTAGCTCGATCACAATCAGAGCTCATAGAACACAGGGCCACATTACTCGAACATCTCGAGAATCTGGGTCTCAAAGTCAATTGGGTGAAGAGCTCGCTGTCTCCCAGCCAGAAAATATCTTTTCTGGGAACAGTGCTGAACTCGCTATCTATGACAGCGCATCTGTCGCCAGAGCGCGCACAGGACACTCAGCGCGCCGCGAAATCTTTTCGCCGCGGCTCAACTGTCCAGCTCAAAAGGTTTCAGAAAATGCTGGGTCTCATGGCCTCAGCAGCTTCAGTGCTCCAGTTGGGGCTGCTTCGCATGCGCCCACTGCAGCTATGGCTGAAAGCGCGGGTTCCGCCCAGGGCATGGACCGCTGGTCGTTTCGCCTCCGGGTCGGTCTGAAATGCGTCTCAGCTTTGGAGCCTTGGAAGAAAACCTACTGGTACCAGTCAGGTGTGAGTCTGGGGACTCCCTCGAGCGTGAAGATGGTGTCCACGGACGCCTCCACCTCGGGATGGGGAGCACTGCTCGAGGGCAGACCGTTCTTTGGCCAGTGGTCAGAACGGGAAAAGCTCCTACATATAAACTGTCTGGAAATGATGGCAGTCGACAACGCGCTGCGGCGCTTCTGTCCCCAGATAAGGGGTCACCACGTCTTGGTCCGGTCGGACAACATGTCAGTGGTGGCGTACATAAATCATCAGGGCGGCATCAAGTCCCGAAACCTTTACAGGCTGACGGAGTGCCTCCTGGTCTGGGCTCAGCACAACCTGCTTTCACTGAGAGCAGCGCACGTGCCTGGTCACCTGAATCTGGGACCAGACAGGCAGTCCAGAGACAATGTCCCAGCAGGGGAATGGTCGCTGCACCCGCAGACGATCCAACTGCTGTGGGAGACATTTGGCAGAGCGCAGGTGGACCTGTTCGCGTCCAACGAGAACGCTCACTGTCCGAAATATTTCTCCAATAGCAAGGACTCGCTGGCCTACGTTTGGCCCCGCTGTCCCCTATATGCTTTCCCCCCCATCTCGCTCCTGCCTCAAATGCTGGAACGGATCAGGGAAAATGGATGCCCAGTGCTGCTTGTGGCTCCGCTCTGGACAAACCAGGCTTGGTTTCCAGTCCTGATGCAGCTGACCAGCACTGCCCCGTGGCCAATACCATTGAGGAGAGACCTCCTCTCCCAGGCCAAGGGCTCGATTTGGCATCCTCGCCCCCAGCAATGGTCCCTGCACGCATGGGCCATCAACGGGTACCCGCTATCCTCCCGGAGGGAGTGCTAAACACGATCACGCAGGCAAGGGCCCCGTCTACAAGACGGCTCTACTCCTAGAAATGGTCTGTGTTCTCTGCCTGGTGTCAAGCTCAGGGCTTTTCACCCGTAGACTGCGGGGTCACGGAAGTGCTTTCCTTCCTTCAAGAGCTGCTGGATAAGGGCAGAACCCAATCCACGCTCAAAGTGTACGTGGCGGGCTATAACAGCGTTTACAAAACCTGTGTCTGGCCAGTCACTGGGGAAGAACGACCTAGTCGTGCGATTCCTCAAGGGAGCTCGGAGGTTGAACCCTCCTAGACCTCCTTCAGTCCCGGTGTGGGACCTTTCTACGGTTTTGGAAGCCATGAAAGGTGCCCCGTTCGAGCCAATCCATTTGTCAGACATGAAGCATCTGTCTTTCAAAATGGTGTTTCTTTTGGCTCTCGCTTCAGTGAAGCGCATAGGGGACTTACAAGCGCTTTCAGTAAGCGCATCATGTATGGAGTTTGGGCCTAATGACTCAAAAGTCATTCTCAAACCGAGGCACGGGTACGTGCCCAAATCCCTCAACACACCGTTCAGAGCCCAGGTGATTTCCCTGTGTGCTCTCTCGGTTCAAGATGAGGAGGAGGATGCGAGTCTCCTTTGCCCTGTCAGGGCACTGAGAGCTTATGTGTCCCGCTCGTCTGCCTTCAGGCAGACCGAGCAGCTCTTTGTTTTGTTTGGCGGACGTTCCAAGAGACTGGCCGCATCAAAACAGAGCCTATCCAGATGGATAGTCGATGCCATAGCACTGGCTTACACTTCTAAGGGCCTGCAGTGTCCTTAGGGTGTCAGAGCGCACTCCACGAGAGGCGTGGCCTCGTCGTGGGCATGGTATAGTGGCGTTACCTTGCAAGATATCCGTACGGCTGCGGGCTGGGCCTCGCCGTCTACATTTATAAGGTTTTATAACCTAGAGGTTCCCGACTTACAAGCCAAGCTTCTGTCGGTATAGAATTCAGTGTTATCTGCCCCGCTGTGCCGGCCCAGATGCTGAGTTTTGCTTGTGCATCGCTCACTGAGCGATAACACGGCTCGATGGGTGTTGAATAACCCGTAATCTTAACCAGTTCAGGCTGAACACGTTCACCCTGTCTGTGTGAAACACTATTAACATAACTAGCCCCTATAGGATGCTATTTCATGGGGAATGATGCTTGCAGCCTCTCTTCTCCGACTCTCTGTGAGTCTATGGTGATTATGCACTACATGAGCCCCGGGCTACTGCCCTTGGGACTTTGGTGTCGGATCCCAGTACGCACGGCGTTTTGCATTGTGTTCCCCATAGCGTAAGATATTACGCAGTACGAGAGATACTCTCGTAAGAGAACGTACTCGGTTACTAACGTAACCTCGGTTCTCTCTAGAGAGGGAACGAGTACTGCGTATCTTGCCGTGCATACACAGCTCTGGTTCGCTTCGGCGATGAAAACCAGTGTACCAGCCTTATCGAGCTATATTTATAGGGCGAAATTGCGCCCTTTTCTGGCTGGACGTGACGAAATGGGCGCGAAATGCCCCCATAGGATTATGTCACGCAGCACCTCTCTCGATAGGCTGCTGCTGTTTGCCGCAGGGCAGCCAATAGGCGCGCGAGCCGTCCTGCCTATATCTGCATGCTGCTGCACAGCGTTTTACATTAATTCAAAATTAAGGATAATTTTTTGCTTCAATATCTCGTGGAAAAGAGGTTTTCCCCATAGCGTAAGATATTACGCAGTACTCGTTCCCTCTCTAGAGAGAACCGAGGTTACGTTAGTAACCGAGTACGTTTTCATCTTAATGTTCCTCATCAGTCATTAAAGAGAATGAAGGAAAACACCAACCTATTTGTTCATCTGTATCTTCATCTTTTATTCTGCAGGTTTCTTCCTCAAACTCCATCTTTACAACAGTATGTCAGTAGTTTCTCCTTGAGTAATTCCTCCTGCTTGCTTCTTCTTGTCCTGTGGGAAGATGGGAATATTCCCCAGCGTTTAAACTCTCATTGTTTAACGTTGGAAACAATTCAAATCCTCTAGCTGATGTTTCAGTAACTTTAGCTCTTACATTAGGTATGATTTACATACATTCAAAAATGTTTACCAGGTTTCATTTGTTCATTACATAAAATGAAAACACAACTCATAACTTTCACAAATTGTAATGTGAAAAACCAGTCAGTAAATAGTTTACGTTTCACAAGCGTAATGTAGGCCTACAACATCAGTCGGTTCATTTCGATTCCTTTTTGAATGATTCAGTAAATTAACTGATTCGTTCAGTCGTTTGGATTTAGATTTCTCCTACAAAATAATTAAATGAATGTACTCACAGTCTGAAAAAAAAAAAACAGATGATATAGCAGAATGAACGGCTGTGTTCCACTTCACATGTTTATGTTCCCTCGCTCACTTCTCTTCTTCTTCTAGACTCAGATGTGTGTCATTCATTGCTTCGGTTGCACGAGCTGGCGGAAAACAATCCCTATTAAACTATCTAACCTTCATAGAGATACAAGACAACAGATTATACAAACACTATTATCTCTCCAAATATGTTTGATTTGGGTAAAGATTTAAACTTCAAATATCTGCTAAGGAGTTTGCTATTGTATATCAATCTTCCTGCGTTACTGATGTTATTTACATTTTGACTTCATTTTAAACTTAGATTGTTCAAGTATTATTAATGAAAAATGTGTGAGTTAAGAGATTTGAATATTTACTGTAAAACAGTGATTTCCCTCTCTTCGACTAAGGGTGCTTTCACACCTGGCTCGTTTGGAGCATTTGTTTCAGAACCTGGTGCATTTTCTCGCTTAGTTCGGATCGTTTAGGCATATATGAACACAACAATCGTGCTCGGATCTGCACTAAAATAATCGCCTGAACGATGTGGTCTCGGCCCGATTGAAAACGATCTCTGGAGCTGTTCGGTTGAGGTGATAAAGCAATCCGACCCAACGGACCAATGAACCAAGCTGTATCATAATTCAAAATGGCCAGGCCCGGCTGCAGGATGAAATGACTGAGGGCCCGAGGGGGCATGTGAAATTGTTAAGGGGTCTTAACTTTATACCATCAATGAACAGTCAATACACACCTCGCTTTGGAACGACAGATTTTTAAATGCAGCGCTCCTTAAAACACTCCATATGCAACTGCACATGTAACCGCGTAATAAAAAGATAAGCAAGCATAATTTATTATGCATATATTAACCCTTTCACGCTTAAGTTTAAAATATTCTAACTGACTCCCCAGAGTGAGTTTTTTCAAGGCGACCGTTATTTTAGAACGTTCCCCCTTAATGTTTCTATGGCAACGTGTCATATTTGTCACGTGACACACCGCAACCACAATAATGCATGACAGATGTATCGCTTTTATTTCGTTTTTCTTTTTTTATTCAAAATATTCACAAACTTGTCATCAACTATCTGATATTCCGATTCTCAAAAATGTGTAAGTGAGTGTGTTTGGTCGTTTACAGTTTTTTACAATCGCTATGACAGTTTTTTCAATACATTTAACAAGTTTCCTAAACTCTTAACGCACCAACACACACAATTGGCAAAACGGTTAATTTCATGCTCAAAATCACACATTGTAAACTAAACTACAAAACTAATTTTCAAAATACAATAATACACTAACACAATACACTATGTCTAACAAAACACTGCAAACATGTTTCAAAATCAAATAATTATTCAAAACACTAACACATGTTCTCTTCCAACAGGAACATTTAGTCAATCATAACACAACATTTAGTCAATTGCCAACACTATCATCAGCTGGAATTACAGAAACTGCATTATTTTATGTGTCAGGTCTGCCCTTATACAATAGACAGTATATTGTATTGATCATAGATTGTGTTTTGCACTGTAGTTTCTTTTGATGCCTCTCTACATTTTTGTTTTGTTGGGTTTAGTAAATGCATGTATTTTGTTTCTTTTGCTGCAGAAATTCAATACAAAAAATGAATGACCATCTCAGAGTAGCTTTATAGAATGTACAGTTTATGAAAAAAAAAAGACAGAGACAGAATTGCTGCAGTAAAGACTTTATTTGCAAAAGGACATTGCTGCAAGATATACAAACAAGATATACAAACAAGAAAAAGCACTGGAATAATAATTACTGTAAAAAAACAAAGTAATCTTCTAATCTGCCCGGTCTTCTGCATTTGGCCACATATTCTCATTCACATCACACCTGATATCTTCTCTGGCAAGGCATTGTGGGAAGAATCTTTTGGCATGCCGTATCCACCCCTGGCAGTGTTCAGCTGTGATGTCTTGGCATGCAGCATCCATTGCATCCAGGAGGGACATTTGGTCCTGTGGATGATGGTCAAAAACCTTCCATATCCAGGATGAGAAAAACTCCTCAATGGGGTTGAGGAAAGGGAAGTAAGGAGCAAGGAAAAGGGACATCATCTTAGGATGGGCGTCAAACCATGCTGTGACTGTACGGGAATGGTGGAATGCCACATTG
Organism: Gila orcuttii; assembly: GCA_026230005.1. Lineage (NCBI taxonomy): Eukaryota > Metazoa > Chordata > Actinopteri > Cypriniformes > Leuciscidae > Gila > Gila orcuttii. The sequence goes on from JAPDVR010000014.1 coordinate 12,609,912, forward strand.
TCCCATGTGATCACGTATATTGGCAAGTGGTCTCTCACCTGTCCCCTTTCTACCTCTGGCACAAGTCTTTCGTGCAGGTCTTATTTCATTAGTTACCCTAGCTCTGGCCCTTCTTTGAGTGCCACCACGCATACTAACTCCTCTCCCTTGCCCTTGTCCTTGTCCCACTCCTCTCCCTTGCCCTTGCCCCACTCCTCTCCCTTGCCCTTGTCCTTGTCCTTGTCCCATTCCTCTCCCTTGACCTTGTCCCATTCCTCTCCCTTGACCTTGCCCCACTCCTCTCCCTTGCCCCACTCCTCTCCCTTGCCCTTGTCCTTGTCCTTGTCCCACTCCCCTCCCTTGTCCTGGTACACGTCTTCCTCTACCTAGTGCAGACATTTTTCTTTCTTTCTTTTGTTGCTCTATATTGTTTCCTTTCCACAAAAGATAAACCCAAAGGTCCTCTTTTATACCATATGGTCATGCGATTGAAAGAACCTATCCCACCCATATATATATGCATAATTCAATCAACTGTTTCTCAGTAACAATAGAATAAAATACAGGGGATATATTTGTGTTTCAATTCACAATATAAACAGCTGTTTACCTTGACTTTAGCCTGTAAGGTTAGGTTTAGAACATGGTGTTTTCTGTTCTGACATACAGTGTTAAAGCATTGGTAAATTTGGCAGTAAAAATCCATTGTTTTGGTCTTGTTTGAGCTTGTGTGTAAATGAAGTTCAAGCATATTAAATTTGTGTTAATTGTATGCATTTTGTGTTAAAGCAACAAGAAATGGGTTAATAGTATAGCTTACACAGACGGATGTAGTGCTAACTGTGTTAAGAGTTTTGGAAAATTGTTAAAAGTATTGAAAAATCTGTCATAGCAATCGTAAAAAACTGTAAAACCTTTATATAATCTTGATCTTGATCTATATAACGTGAAATCGGTGCCACCATTGTTTCTTTGCGCTGCAGTTCAGAGAGTCGTCAGTCATCAGTTTCACCCGAAATACCGTACATGTAAGAAAGTGGCCGGTGAACTGTGAGAAGAATATAGTGAACCTTATAGTTACTTCCACTATGTTTGTCTGATATGAATAACACACGTTGGCAAATTATATTTGAATAGATTGTTATTGCTGCTTCCACAGACATCACACTGTGTATTTTACAAACTCCAAATGTATTGTTTTACTAGTGCTTATGTGTATTTAAATGTCTGAAACCTAAAATAAACATTATGAGGTTGAAAACACTGCATAGTTGTGATATATGACAGCGCTGATCTCGTCCGTCTCTGGCTCAGCGCCAACCAACAAGCAAAAACACTGTCACGTTACTGAACATTCTAAATCCCATATGTGGGACCGTGCCATTCATGATGGTTGAATGTTTAACCATTCAAAAGGTTAAACATTTCATTTGTAACCATGAATACAAAAATGAAACTGAGGGGGCACAAATCAGATCTGAGGGGGCAATGCCCCCTTTTGCCCCCTCGTGTCGCCGGGCCTGATAATGGCAAATGTGTGTAGTATAAAAAGCAGCAGTGTCTTGCTCCCTGCTCTAACTGCATTATATAGGCTATATAATAATGCGAGAATGACGGCTACATAAGGCATGTGTGTCTGTTACAGAAAAGCTTGTGGAGCAAACTTGTCAATCATCTTGATAGATGATGCAGAGGACCAATAAGAGGACAGTTTTACTTGTACGTGAATAAACACATTTTGGTACGCTTTGAAATGTTGCCTTGTGAAACTTTCCGGACTTTCGGACTTTTCAGTTTGGTCCGAATCAAAATTACAGGTGTGAAACCTACCCCGGACCACGGTCCGGACCAAACAGATGAAATTTGGTCCGACGAAAAGAGGTAGTCTCGGTCCGGATCAAACTGAACAAAGGTTTGGTTCGTTTCTAGTGTGAAAGCATTTCTGTATGGTTCGGACTTTCAGACCTTTAACAGGAAGTTCCGGTGGTTTCCGCATAGCCGAAAAAACAGAAGGTGGCAGGAAAAATGAGCCGTGGTAGCACATGGGGAGAGGAGGAGACGAGGTTTTTAATTGAAGTATGGTCTGATGACATAATAAGAAGTCAACTGGAAAAAACGCACAAAAATGCAGACACTTTCCAAATATAGTTGCAACGATATGCGTCTGTTCATTCATGTTGTCAAAGTTACCCGCCGAATTGACAACACGCTGACGTCAGACGCACGTCCATTTACAAACCAATCAATGTCAAGATGCAGCCCACATAGATGATGATGACAGGACGCAAGTATGTCACGTTAAGTTTTTAGTGCGCTCGCATAATTGCAGTGTGAAACCAAACCAAAACTTTCTGAAAGTATAAAATGTATCAAAACGTGAACTTTGGTTCGGACCTTGGTGCGGACTTTCAGGTGTGAAAACGCCATTAGACTGCAGTCACACCTTTTCCATTAAGGGACAATATTTTGTCCCCTTAAACCGATTTTCTCCGGTGCATTTGTACTTTTATAAATACCTTTATAAAATAAAAAATGCTTAAAATAATTCAATAGAGAAATATGCAATGATGGTAAAGTGATACTTTAAGAAAATTAATTAAAACCGCCAGTAGGTGGCGGTAAACCACTGTCTTTATGAGTGAGTCATCAAGTCATTTATTTATTCATTCATTCAGTAACAAAGCAAGTAGTTGTATATATGAATGGGTAATTGAATCATTGACTCAAGATTTGTTCAAAGCTGCATTCGTTTACGAAACACCTCTGTGTGCAGCAGTTCTACTGTGGCTTTCGTTGGAACTATTATTTCGTTGCAAAATAGAGCAAAAAATACTGAGAAAACTGTTTAAAATGAACATCTCTTCATATTACCCTTTCGTTTGTTGAACTGATATATAAAACCAACTTTTTTTGCAATCGTGTGGATATTTGGGAAACATTGCATTCTTGTTTGTATAATACACAGGGGCGTATTCAGAATGTTTTTTCAGGGGTGGACAGGTAAGACCCAGTGATTTTATTGGGGTGTCCAAAAAAATTCACTACTCACTCTGACATGCTATAGCCTACCAAAAGCAAATTCTACAGAATTTATAGATCATAAATGAACACAAACAATTGAAAGTTATCAATATATTTCCAATGCCAAAAGTATGCTAATAATTTCAGAAAAACAGACAAAAAGTCAGAAAACAAAAAATCGCATGGGACTCACTCATTAAACAAAATGACCAAGTCTTTCACACATGAACAAAAAGTTTGAGAAATAATATGGACATAGCAGGGCAAGACTGTCTAGTCTTGCCCTGCTATGTCCATATTATTTTTCAAACTTTTTATGTTTATTACTTTGTGTGGCTTATAAAAAATTTGCCCTAAGAAGCAGCTGTCAAGTAACATTACAAAAACAGAAAAGTTACAAACTGAAACAACATAGAGAGTAAGTGTGTAAAAATGCTATTTCTGAGATGAGTTTTGATAAGCTTAAAACAGGAGAAGCTGCTTGACTTACTGTGGACATGAAACAGGTTTCTTCTAATTTAGAGCTTCGCTTCATCTTTCGTATGGGAGCGGTCTCCATACAGATATTACACCGCTCAACAATACCCAAAACTGTTGTCCAGACATCATCAAATACCTGCTCATTTATATAATTTTCAAATGTGCAAATGGGTGCCTCCACTGCTTTTGCCAAATCAAGACATGAAGACTGAAGCATATCAGAAAGGAATTTGGCATCTCTAAAATATTTTTAAATATTGTTAGAAACGCAATAAACTATTGCTAGAAACGCATTCAAAAAGTCAATTTGTAACAGAAGGCCTTGGGCATCAACTGATCTTTCCCCAGTTTGTTCCCCAGATATTTCTTCTAGGAGTCATACTACTACTGGCAACCTGTCCATTAAGTTGCGACAGTCCAAATACCTGCATGCCCACCGTGTGTTAAGTCAAGTCAAGTCACCTTGATTTATATAGCGCTTTTTACAATACAGATTTTTCAAAGCAGCTTTACAGAGATAATTGGAAAATAATGTTGTAATAATATTGTTAAATATAAAATTAAATGTCTCCAACTAAGCAAGCCAAAAGCCAATGGCAACAAAGGCGAAGAAAGGCGAAAAAGGCGACAGTGGCAAGGAACCAAAACTCCATCAGGTGACAGAATGGAGAAAAAAACCTTGGGAGATTCCAGGCTCAGTCAGGGGGCCAGTTCTCCTCTGGTGAACGAACGAACAGTGTATGATTATGATTCAGGCAGCATTATAGGTCAGAAGTCAGATTGGATCAGAACTTTCACAATATTTATCCAGTTCCATCTGGTTGCGAGTCGGAGTCATCACGCCGGTATGGAGATGAGTTTGTTGAAGTGTCCATGAGGCCTTCACAGGGCTGATGAGGCTGGGACTTCAGGGATGCTTTGTCGTCGTGTAATGGTCGCCATGCAATGGTCCTTCATCAGATCTGGATATGGTGTGGATCCGGCAGAGTGTGGTAAACCTCGGAATAAACAGAGAGACTAATATTAGCATAGACGCCTTCATCCTTCTAATGATGTACCAAGGACATCAGGATATATGGGAAGTGTTCCCGGTTCCGGCTGATCTAAACTATACAGCCTAACATTGCATTATAGAAGTCTATGTGTTATGTGTATGCTAAGCCAAAGAGATGTGTTTTTAGCCTAGATTTGAACTGACAGACTGTGTCTGCTTGCCGGACAATGTTTGGAAGATCTAATATGGTCATACTTCCTGGTTCTGGTAAGAACTCTAGCGGCTGCATTTTGGACCAGCTGTAGTTTATTTATTAAACGTGGGGAACCAACCAGTAGAGCATTACAATAATCTAGCCTTGATGTCATGAACGCATGAACTAATTGTTCTGTATTTTTAATTGAGAGCATATGACATAATTTAGATATATTTTTAAGATGAAAAAATGCATTTTACAGATACTAGACTCATGACTTTCAAATGAAAGGTTGGTATCAAAGAGCATACCCAGTTTCCTAACCGACGACGAGGACTTGACAGAGCAGCCATCAAGTGTTAGACAGTATTCTAAGTTATAACGTGAGGAAGTTTTTTGTCCAATAATTAGAATCTCTGTTTTTTCAGAATTTAGTAGTAGGAAAAAAGCAGTTTTTTATATCAGCTATGCATTCCGTTAATTTTGTGGATTGGTAAGTTTTGTCAGGGCGTGAAGAAATATAGAGCTGAGTATCATCAGCATAACAGTGAAAACTAATGCCATGCTTCCTAATGATACCTCCTAAGGGTAGCATGTATAGAGTGAACAGCAACGGTCCTAGTACTGAGCCTTGTGGTACACCATACTGAACTTTTGACCGATAAGACATCTCTTCATTTACTGATACAAACTGATAAGGTCAGATAAGTATGATTTAAACCATGCTAGTGCAATTCCACTAATGCCAACATAATTTTCAAGTCTATTTAAAAGAATGTTGTGGTCGATAGTGTCAAATGCAGCACTAAGAGCGAGTAACACTAATAGAGAGATACAACCACGATCGGATGATAAGAAAAAAATCATTTGAGACTCTAATGAGAGCTGTCTCAGTACTATGGTATGGTCTAAAACCTGATTGAAAATCCTCGCAGATACCATTTCTTTCTAAAAAGGAACATAGTTGTGAAGATACTGCCTTTTCTAGTATCTTTGACAGAAACACGTGTTGTAGCTCCAATAGAGTTAAGAGTGTCTTTAAATGCCAATCCCAATGCATCTTTTTCGTTATCTACATGTATATTAAAATCACCAACAATTAGGACTCTATCTGCAGCCAGTACTAACTCTGATAGAAAGTCAGCAAATTCTTTGATAAAGTCTGTATGGTGCCATGGTGGCCTGTATACAGTAGCCAGCACAAATCTCAAATGTGATTTATCATTTACATTAGATTTTGTTACATTAAGCACCAACACTTCAAAAGAATTATATTTGAAACTAGACTTCTTAGTAATTCTGAAAATATTACTATAAATTACAGCAACACCTCCCCCTTTGCCTTTCATACGAGGTTCATGTTTATGACCGTAATCTTGGGGGGTGGACTCATTTAAAGTAATGTAATTGTTTGGTTTTAGCCAGGTTTCTGGTAAACACAGCATATCTAGGTTATAGTCTGTAATCATATCATTAACAATAAGTGCTTTTGAAGTAAGGGATCAAATATTCAGCAACCCAAGCTTTATCATTTGTTCATTTGTATTATATCTATTTTTTATTTGTTGAACATCAATAAAATGTTTACCCTTAGATGGGTTCGGAAGTTTTTTGTATTTCCTAATTCGGGGAACAGACACAGTCTCTATATGATGATATCTAGGTGAAAGAGTCTCTATGTGATGGGATTTATCTGACCTCAGTGACGTGAGACAACTGGCAGATGGTTGGTTTAGCCAGTTTGTCGGCTTCCTGACCTGAGCCCCAGATTGTCATGTTTGAGCTCTAAGACTATGTGCCATATTATTAGAGAGAAGAGCAGCGCCATCCCAGGAGGGATGAATACCATCTCTTTTCAACAGGTCAGGTCTGCCACAAAAACTTTTCCAATTGTCGATGAATTCTATTATTTTGCGGAAGCTGTAGCTTCTAATGTAGTAACAGGTATTGCCAACCTTGCCAATGACTCGGATCTTTGAATCTCGTTCATCAAAATGAACTAATCTTTTTTCGAGTCATTTCGTTAATTTCAGCAGAATGTATTTAAAATGTTACATGTTAAAAGCCAAATTCCCCAAACACATCAAATGTTGATTGCATTTAGAGTAAGAATTTAGAATTTCTGTCCAAATACATGATAGAAAGTCTAAGGGCTTCAAAAGCCGTACAGCAAACCCATCTAATCTGGTGCCTATTACACGCCAAACTAAGATTGCTGTGGGGACAAAAAGTAAGACTTTTAAGTTAGCACTTTTAAACATCCGCTCACTTAAAAATAAATCACTTCTAGTCAACGACTTAATAACCACATACAACCTGGATTTTATGCTTCTAAATTAAACTTGGCTAGAAGACAGCTGCAGTGCAACAGTCCTTAATGAAACAGCCCCTCCTAACTTTACTTATATGAGTGTCTCCAGAGCTGTCAGAAGAGGTGGAGGTTTAGCTGCTCTTTTTAAAGATGTCTATCAATGTAAGCAAATATCATTTGGGAATTACCCGTCTTTCGAATATCTGGGTATTGTGTTAAAAGGTGCTCCACACATTTTACTTATCATTGTTTACAGGCCTCCAAAATACTCTCCAGCCTTTGCTGAGGACTTTACAGAACTGTTATCAACAATTGCCTCTGAGTTTGACTGTTTTGGCATTGCTGGAGATTTTAACATTCACATATAGATAATGCAGAAACCAATATGGCAAAAGAAATCAAAACTTTTTAAAAAACTTTTGATCTGACTCAGCATGTACATGGACCCACACATAATCGTGGACACACTCTAGATTTACTTATCAGTAAGGGTCTAAACATTTCATCGATTGTTATTAAGGATGTAGCACTCTCTGCTAATTTTTGTATTTTCTTTGATATATTGATCTCTCCTGCCATTGAAGCTAGATCTGTGTCTGTCAAGAAGAGATGCTTAAATGAGAACACTAGTGTACTATTTATGAAGGCTATATCTTTAACACCAAGCATATCTGCTGACTCTGTTGATTTTCTCCTTGATTCTTTTAACTCAAAAGTTAAGAGTGTAATTGATGATATTGCTCCTGTGAAAGTCAGGAAGAAGAGTGGCAGACAAAAAGCACCTTGGAGAAACTCAACAGAAGTGCAAAATATGAAAAGACAATGCAGAAAAGCAGAGCGCATGTGGCGGAAGACAAAACTTGTAGTCCATTATAACATCTACAAAGACAGCATCCATGCTTTCAATAAGGAACTAGGCAAAGCTAGACAGACTTTCTTCTCAAATATTATAAACAGCAACATAAACAACACACGCACTCTTTTTGCTACTGTAGAGAGACTGACAAACCCCCCAAGCCAGATTCCCAGTGAAATGCTCTCAGAGAGCAAGTGCAGTGAGTTTGCTTCCTTCTTCTCTGAGAAAATCAATAATATCAGAAAGGTGATCAGCTCATCCTTGAGTTGCGCTGGGGTCAGGCAGATCAGACAACAGCCTGAGAAAGTAGTCACTATGTCTGATTTCGAAGAAATTGATGGCAAAATTTTGGAAGAAACCGTACAGCAACTTAAAACATCAACCTGCGCCCTTGACGCACTTCCCACATCTTTTTTCAAAAATGTGTTACACAGCTTAGAAGCAGATCTCCTAGAAGTGGTAAATGCCTCACTTCTCTCTGGGAGTTTTCCGAACTCCCTGAAAACTGCTGTTGTCAAGCCCCTCCTGAAAAAGAGCAGTCTGGATAAGATCATATTAAACAACTATAGACCGATCTCAAATCTTCCTTTCATTGGCAAGATCATTGAAAAAGTTGTCTTCAATCAGCTGAACAAATTCTTAAGCTCAAATGGATACTAATTTTTAATCATCACAGCACAGAGACAGCGCTCATAAAGATAATAAACGATATTTGCTTAAATACTGATACAAGCAAATTATCAGTGCTGGTACTACTCGACCTCAGTGCTGCATTTGACACTGTCGATCACAACATACTTCTTGACAGGCTGGAAAACTGGGTGGGGCTTTCTGGGATAGTCCTAAAATGGTTCAGGTCAGACTTGGTAGGGAGAGGTTTTTATGTGAGTATAGGAGATCATAAGTCTGTACATGACATGCGGAGTCCCTCAAGGCTCAATTCTTGCGCCACTCCTATTCAACCTGTACATGCTTCCAATGAGCCAAATAATGAGAAAGAACCAAATCGCTTACCACAGCCTATGCAGACGATACACAGCTCTACTTAGCCCTATCTCCTAACGACTACAGCCCCATTGACTCCCTTTGCCAATGCATTGATGAAGTAAACAATTGGATGTGCCAAAACTTTCTTCAGTTAAACAAAGACAAAACTGAAGTCATTGCGTTTGGAAACAAAGATGAAGTTCTCAAGGTGAACGCATACCTTCAGTCTAGGGGTCAAACAACTAAAAATCAAGTCAGGAATCTTGGTGTGTCTCTGGAGTCAGACCTTAATTTCAGTAGTCATGTCAAAGCAATAACTAAATCAGCATACTATCACCTGAAATATATTGCAAGAATTAGATGCTTTGTTTCCAGTCAAGACTTAGAGAAACTTGTGCATGCTTTCATCACCAGCAGGGTGGATTATTGTAAAGGACTCCTCACTGGCCTTCCCAAAAAGACCATAAGACAGTTGCAGCTCATACAGAACGCTGCTGCTAGGATTCTGAGCAGAACCAGAAAATATGAACACATCACACCAGTCCTCAGGTCTTTACACTGGCTGCCAGTTACATATATGATTGATTTTAAAGTATTATTACTGGTATATAAATCATTCAATGGCCTAGGACCTCAATACATTGCAGATATGCTCACTGAATATAAACCCAAAAGATCACTCAGATCATTAGGATCACATCAGCTAGAAATACCAAGGGTTGACTCTAAGCATGGCGAGTCTGCTTTTAGATACTATGCCAGCCGCAGCTGGAACCAGCTTCCAGAAGAGATCAGATGTGCTCCTACAGTAGTCACATTCAAATCCAAACTCAAAACACATCTGTTTAGCTGTGCATTTACTGAATGAGCACTGTACCACTGTTCGTCCGACTGTTTGTACTGTATTTTATTTTGTTGTAATTATTCTGATTTCTTTTGATTATTTTAATTTATTCTATGTACAGCACCTTGAATTACCATTGTGACTGTTTGTACTGTATTTTATCTTTTATTCTAAACTGTTTTAATTATTCTGATTTCTTTTGATTCTTTTAATTTCTTCTATGTAAAGCACTTTGAATTACCATTGTGTCTGAAATGTGCTATATAAATAAACTTGCCTTGCCTTGCCTAAGAAAAAAATTGTAATGCAAGGAAAAGGCCAAATTATGAGAAACAGAAACGATTAGTTCATTTATCTGGGTCTTTAGGCTATGCAGTCTGTTAGTTTACCTCACCTCCCAATCTGAGTCGTTCTTAAATCGTCCATAACATCCTCATAAGCTGAGCTATGCAATCGGTACCAGATACAGAATTGATTAGTTCATCTTTTGAGTCTTCGGTTCGAGCCATTCGTTCATCACGTGACTGTCCCATTGGCTGAAGCTATGCAGTTGGTACCGGATACAGAATTGATTAGTTCATCTCTTGGGTTCGAGTCGTTAGGTTTTATGTCACGTAACTGCATGTTGTTATTAGGCTATATATAGGTATCTTTATCAAAGTGATTTTTAAAGTTTAAAGCATTACCAAATCTTTAATACCACATTCATATGGAAAAGAACCATCATGACAGAATTTCAAAAAAATTATAAATTAAAAGAAATAAAAAAGCTATAATTTGAGACCAAAACCGCAGCAAAACCCAGCAAAAGGTAACTGTTAAAAAAACTGACTACACACTTGTTTATGAGAAAGTTTGAGAATTATTAACTCATTTACGTGTCCAGCGCTGTCACCTCACGTCAGGTGACAAAAGAACAAAAGAATCAGACCCGAAGACTTGAGAGGTGAACTAATCATTTCTCTTTCCGGTACAGACAGCATAGCCTCTATGGGACCGACAGGAAGTACGAAAGACTCGAACCCGAAGAATCGGGTCAACAAAAAATTAATGAATCACTCTCTGAGACAACTCGGTCGTCCCGAGTCATATTAAAGATTTGTTCAAAATAACGAATCGTTCATGACTGACCCATCATTACTTCACTACACTTAATAAACCGCTTTTGTGAGGAAACATCTTATTATTTAAGTAATCAAAAACCTTTTCGCTAATCTTCAACATATTTTATGCTTGTGAACAATACTTTTGTTGGGAACAATATGTAGATTTTACTATGATGTAGGATTTAAGGGCGAACCAATCACAAATGAATCTGCCAGATGATTTGTTCAAACATAATTCTACGCAGAACTCAACACTCCAGACCCCAAATCAACAGTCTAATCTAGGGCCATAAATGGAGGGGGCTCCATGCAGTCTGAGCTAACCAACGAAAAACCCCAGCTAAGAACTTTATGGCCATGCAAGCTTGAAAGAGATGAACCCAGCAAAAGGAAGAATGTGTCAACGTTTGATAGTTTGAAAGAGATTGGTTCAGAGATGGCACAGCTCGGGACCCACCAACAATAATGGCAGAGGTTGTTTGATCCCAAGACAACGATCTTAAACAGGCCACCTTCTTCTTAAGGACCACTGAACGACCCCAGGGTTGAAATCTCTTAAAACCACAGTGACTGAGACTTTACAAATCATCCCAAAACAATTCTTGACGGACTTATAATCAAACATCGTTCAACTACATAATTCCATATTGTGTCTACAACCTATATATGTGTCCATTATGCTTAGATCACATATAAGTCATGTAATTGTTATAACTATTAGATGTTTGAATGAAAGTGTGTCTTATTTCCCATCAGTACGATCGTATGTTCACAATTCAGAAGATGGCTTGATTGAAATCTGTGTAAAATTTTTCAAATTCTTATAATAGGAATCATGTCTAAACTGTACCCTCTGTACTCTCTGCTAGAGCTGGAGAGTAAAGCGATCACAGATAATGCATGGTTTATGATGAGAGGTGAGGAAAATGCCACCTCTCAAATAAAGACAGTGCCTAATTGGTCAGAACTCATCCAGGAGGCTGAACAAACGTTTGAGTTTAAAACCTTAGGACCCGAACAAAGATATTATAGAAGCTTTAGAGAATATACTTGTCATGGAGTAGCCATGACGGAGTAACCAGACAGACGAGTAACCATGTAGATGAGCAGACGAAAGACCTCAATCAAGATCAGAAGAAAATGGGTTAAACAGCCTCATTCAAGCCATCTAACTACTTGTCTCAATTTTCTTTAAGCAATTCGACTGCAAAGCCCGCTTCCAACTTCAAAAACTTTCCATCCATCCGCCAACACACCACGTGATTGGCCACTCAAGACATCTATCCAGACACCGCCAGCCAATCAACGAACCCGGGAAATCCCATTTTTCACCGACAAAAGGAATCCCCAAAGGAATGCAAAGACAAGAAAGTATAGCCTGCAGACTCTTAACTAAACTGGTGCTTTGATATTTCTATACCCCCGCTTTAATAACCCCGCTTAAGAAAGGACAGAAGGGTTAATTAATTTAAGAAGGGTTTAATTAATGATTGATGGTTTGTTCAGGTCGTTATAAGTGCATATAGAAACTTGGGATTTCATCATCTTACTCTTAAAACTCATTCTTTCCTCACTCTCTTTCTTTCTGCAACTCGTATTAATGTGTGTGTGCGTGTGTGTTCGTTTAAGATATTAGATTTATGTGTTAGAATAATCAATACAGTCTTGTTTGTATTTTAAAGATGTTATGTGCTCACGAATTTAATGACTTAAACTGCTGATCTAGTGTGACGGCTAAGGCCACACTGAATGAACATTTAATTTTCTATGTAATTGTTTTGTTTCTTTAAATATAATTTACCCAAACATTGGAACTGGAGGAGCTACGTTGTCTCTAGCATTTTAAACCTCCAAGAGCAACAAAGCCAATAACCATTTATTTATAGAGTGCACGCTAGTGAGTAAATGAAACCACAACCAAGATATGGGTTTGACTTTTTATTTATGTTTGTTTGTATGTGTACATCTTACCTGTGGTTCCGCCGGGATCCATGACTGCAGCATGGAACAACGGCTTGGAATTAAAAGGGTACAGCCTTTCCTGGTGTCCTTTATATATACGTTAGGGAATTATGGGAAATGTAGTTTTCGGGACAATATGGGTTGGGGTCGTGTGTTAATTCAAATGTGTTTAAAGGAGGGTTTTTGTGTGTGTGTGTGTGTGTGTGTGTGTGTGTGTGTGTGTGTGTGTGTGTGTGTGTGTGTGTGTGTGTGTGTGTGTGTGTGTGTGTGTGCATGTTTAAGTGTATTTTCATTATTGCTTTATGGTAAATGTGATTTTTATGTTCATTTAAGTTTGTGTATATATATATTTTTCCCTTTTAAGTTTGATGTAATGGAATGAGAATTTTTGTGAGACCCCTGTAATTATAAAAATGGTTTGGTCTGGTTTGTTAAAAGGGCTTCATTTTCTGTGGTGGAGTCAGTTCTGGGGCCTCATTTATAACCATTGCGTACGCACAAAACAGGCCCTGAAAGAGGCGTACGCCACTTCCGACGCACAAATTGTGATTTATAAAAACAAACTTGATGGAAAAAATGGCGCACCTGCACGCACACTATGACCCATGCGTACAAACATTTTGGAGATGGAGCAGTTTGGCGACACCGATGGTGAGCTGGAGTTAAATGTCTTTTTGGTCACTTTTAGACAGAAAATCTAAAGAAAATTATACATAGGCTATACAGAAAGATAATACAAATATAATTTCACTCACCAAGCCTATCACATGAAGCAAATATCCATCCCTTCTTAAATGTCCGCGCCAGCGAGCGCGTTGGGCCGTTTAGTGAAACTGACGCATATATAGCCGTAAATCTTCATTATAAGTCCTAATCATAAATACAGTGCATGTTCACAATAGCAGTTTAAATAAATAAAAGAATGATTTAAACTATGTTTTACTTCTGATGTAAACATTTAGACTAAATATGCCATTCTGATTAATGATGCCATTCTGATTAATGGAGTTAAACACTTAAATTACATGAAATCATTACTGAGAAGTTACAACATTTTTTATATAATTTATAAATTTAATAAATAGAAATATTTTTTGTGGATGCAATGCTTTCGAACACTTTTCCTCTGGCATGCTGTGTTTTAATGTTTTAACTACAGAGATAATTGATTATCATGATAATAGCAGATTGTCTGAGAAAATAGTTTCGTGCAAATAATGCACAGCAAGATCTATCTGTTTCCATTAAAAATATAAATCAATTAAAAATACTCTTTGGCCAGAGGAAAAGATAGTGTATAATACATTTCAGAGAGTTTTTCTCAATTTGATTTATTTATTCAAAACAAGGCAAGGATAGGCTACTAAATGATTTTTCTATTAATGTAACTGATGTGACAGCACATCCGCATTTCATATTTTCCTAATGTCTTGTGCCGTTAAACATGTTATCACGTGGATGAATAATCATATGCAAATGATATGCAGATGAAGATATGCATAGTAAAACTAGGCGTTGTAAGCTCCATATATGGTTGTTTCGGGGAAGAGACGCATGTGCGCACAATCTTCCGCTAACTGGGATTTATAAAGTGAATTCTGCGCAGGTTCTGGCGTTTTATAAGTCTGAATATTTTTTTGCGTACGCCATTTTTGGCTTTCTGGCGCACGTACACATTTAGTAAGGATCCTACGCACAGTTTTATAAATGAGGCCCCTGGTGAGGGATCCCTGATAAACATCTGAGACCCAGAACTCAGTAATGTGCTGATGTCCCATTTATTAGTCAGTGTTTTTTTTTTTTCTTTTTCTTCTGCACAATGTGTGGTCAGTACGAAAGTATTGCAGTCAATAAAATGACACTTTATTGACTCCATGAATGTCTCCTGAAAATTTTATGGAAGAACCCTTACATCTAGTTACCTTGCTAATAAATAGTGTTTTCACTAGTTTGGATATTTACATCCGCTGCTGAGCTGATAGTTACTGCCCATTCAAATGAACGCTGGACCAGTCATTTGCTCGGGTGTAATAAGTGATTCTTTCGAATTCCCAATAAATTAATTAATAATTCCCTTTGGGCTAAATTGACCCATCTGACCCTTACAATGATAAAAAGGTTATTTTATAAGGGAGAGGCAGAGAAGGTAATGTCGCGACAGGTAGGACTCATTTACGGCATTACCATAGTATTTAATAGTAATATTGAGTGATATTGCATATTGTCTAAAGAAAGTAAAAGTAAAGAAAGTAAAGAAAGTTCTTTCTTTGGCTTTCAGGTTTGACCAGTTGTGATAAGACTTGAATTGTGATGACTATTATAACTGCATGTATACATATGATATGACGCTGATATTATGCATTTTAAGAAATAAAGACAAAATGAATAATTTAATTATAAATATTGTGTTATATTTTATTTAGTTTAATTAAAATAAAACAAGAAGTGTTGTGTCAACTGCTGTGTGCCTAATGATGATGATATAACGCTTCTTATTGAATGATGGTAAAAAGAAATTACATATAATGTTAATAAATTAAATATGTATTTAATTACAATTAAAGGAGTAGTTCACTTTAACTTGTACAATATACTTGGTTCTCAATACAAAAATTAAAACAATCAATTATTAAAAAATACATACTGCCAAACAATACAACAGTTGTTACTGCAGTTTCTTCATGAGATATTCTTCATGCTTGAACAAAGCGTTGACCAGGTCCTTGGCAATGCTTTCACAATTCACACAGTACAAACAGTTCCCTCATCTTCATCACACAGTCCAGCAGTTCCCTCATCTTCATCCGGCGTGTTTGATTCGCTCGCACATTTGCAACTGATTCATTGTGCAAGTCAAGATCGTCAATGATTGGATCAATGTTCTTCATTTTTCAACCAACTGACTGGTGTTTGCTTTCAGAAACCCTTGATGATCTGAGAATATAAAAATAAAAAAATTAAAACAGGAAAAGGAAAATGAAAATGAAGGCAAAATGGGAAAGAATATAAATATTGAATCTAACCTTGTATTGACCTGTTTCTCTTCTTTCCCAGTCGCCCCTTTTGGACAGTATTTGGCTTTGATAAAATCTTTAGTAAAATAAATAAGTGCCGTAAAATAAAAGGCTATAGTTATAATTCTGAATAATCCAGGAGCATGACACCAGATAAGATAAATTCATCATGGCTTATTCTACAAAACTTGATTCAATAGTACCAAAAATATTTCAAATTTGTACATGACGCTGTTAGATCAGAATATAACTTTCCTTAAAATTGGTCCCAAATAGTTAACTCTGACTGCTTATTTAAGATTAATTTTATACATTACATAGGCGAAAAACTGTTTTAATAGTTTCTCATGCATCACACTTACAATTTGCCGGTACATTTGATGCGGCAGAAGTCGTGCTGATCTCGAAGGAGCTTGAACCAGTTATGATAGGCGAAAACATGGCTACCATCAGATGCAGAGATTTTGCCTGTTTACATAAAATATCTGTCAGTTCATCTGTCAATTGTTCATTTATTTTATTATTGGAACCATGAATTGAGTTAATTCGTGGCTTTGATAAAATCAGCAGTAAATAAAAGGCTATAGTAATGTAGTATAGTAAAATAATCCAGGAGCATGACAAATTTGTACATGACGCTGTTAGATCAGAATGTAAATTTCCAATTGGTCCCAAATAGTTAACTCGGACTGCTTAATTAAGATTAATTTAATACATTACATAGGCAAAACTGTTTCATTACACTTACAATTTGCCGGTACATTTGATTTGGCAGAAGTCATGTTGATGTCAATGGAGGAGCCATGAGTTAAACCAGTTATGATAGGCGAAAACACATGGCCACCATCAGATGAAGAGATTGCCTGTTTACATAAAATATCTGTCAGTTCATCTGTCAATTGTTCATTATACACCCAATAGAGTACCTGCCCCCCTTTTTCACAGTCGCTGGTTACCGGAAGTGTTTTTACTTCCAGAAAACGCCTGTTGCACTCTATAATGTTTCTCATTCAAAATAAATATAAACCACACTAACATGTTACTTGGATGCCCGATTGTCCTGCAGTGTTTGCTGTCTCTAGAGAGAGAGAGAGAGAGAGAAAAGGAAAGACCATGTTATTTTAAATGGAAAAAATCATGCAATCATCCTATAGGCAGTAAAGCAGTGCATTACAGTACATTAATGAAGTTTACAGTTCTTTTCCATTCAGGGGAGCAACAATGTCATAAATATAGAACCATCTGAAAGAAGACGCTTGACGGTGCCCAGCGTCAGAATCTATAACTAAATTATGAGAATGTGTATTGTGAAAAACGCTAGGCTATATAAATAGCTTTGACTTAACTTTTATATATTTTGGTTATCACATTGTGCCATTCATATTTATAGCTTACATTTTAAACAATTTTATCATGCAAAGTGCTAAAAGTTAAAATCAAAGACAAAGTAAAAGAAGAATTAAAAAGTAGCCTACCGAAATTTAAAAAGTAATTGAAGAGGAATAAAATACAGATTAAATAATTAAATAGGCCTATGCACATATAACCATGTCTGACTAAAATAATCTAAATAAGATTTAAAACTGAATAAAAACCAAAACATTTATTTTAAAGTCCTTTATGGAAATCCCGCAGTGGCCAACTACAGTAAACTGTGATTGGATGGGGGGAAATATATATATATATATATTTTTTTTTTTCTGAAACATATATGACGCCAAAAACATTTGATATAGAACATTTAACAATGTGTAAGAGCAACAAAGCATGCTGGAGGGTAAGCTAAACAGCAATAGGACGTTTAAAACACGAATGAATTATAGCACGTTCATCTACTCTCGTGTTTGCAATTTGAATATAATGATGCATTTAAAAGGTAATGGCTAAACGTATCTTTACAAAAGTTCACAATGCTGCAGATGCAATATAATGTGGACAACATTGAATACATTCATTTTCGTCAGGTTAGATACTGATAATTAATCACTCAAACCTCTTTATCTAAACCTCTCTACATAACCGCGGGACTCGCGCGTCCTCCATGTCTGTAGTTTTTTTTAACACTTTTCACTCGTGTTTGTAGTTCTAACCGAATCCTCGTCCAACGCGCGATGGGTTGTGGGCAATATCAGCCGTTAGAGTGTGCATCGATCTACACTTCGGATTCTGACCGGAAATAGTAGACCATCTGGGTATCTTTGAAACACTCATTTCAACATACTACGATTTGGGACGTACTAATTCTATTTTCGAATACTATTTAGGACGGATAGTATGCGAATTGGGACGCAGCATAAAGGCCCGTTTACACCAAACACGATAACTATAAAGATAACGATAAAGATAACTATATAATTATATCTTTATCGTTATCTTTATAGTTATCGTGCTTGGTGTGAACGGGCCTTTAGCATTCATTCATAAAAACCAAGGGGGTCCCTGTGTCATTTCTTTTACTGTCTATGATAAAAACTAATTTATAGAAATGTGTATTTGTTAACTTTATATCGCGGCGATGTGCTTCAGTACAAGGGTTTCCCTCAATACTTCAGGATTGCTGGAATATAAAGTGCTTAACGTAGCTTAATGGACTAATACAGTGATATAAAAAACTCGCACCTTATTGAGAAGGCTGCAGGCTACTATATTGCTACAGGCAAGCAGATGGACTCAGAATATGAACTTAATGTGCAAAGTTTCAAGCAGCGTTTCCCTGTGATATAAGTTACTCAGTGGCATAGTGGGTGGGACAGGTGTGTGTGTTGCTAATACAATGTTAAATCATAAATCAGACGTAGGCTATGTACAATAATATTACGATGTCCAGCAATCGTTTTAAATAGTACATTGGGTTTCATCTGTCGTGTTTAATGAGATCTAATATGTTGTTAGTGCTGAGAATTTTGATTTATGTATACTGTAATGGTCGAGTGGCAGAACTTTTGCCATGCGTGTCAGAGGTTCCTGGTTCTAATTCCGCACTCGTATAGTTTTTTTTATATTTATACTCGAATATATTTATCAGTGGTTGTATATCAAGCAGGGACACGTTTGTGTGCAGTTTGTTTTGTGATTTCACCGGAACGAATAGAGAAGAGAGTCTCCGCAACCGATTGAAGAGAACCACAAGAGATACTGTATCCGCGCCACTGATCACAGTGGCAACGAGCACTTGATTTCATAAACAACACATTTCAGCGTTAGATCACCTCTTATTTAGCAAACGAACGAAATGAATGCTCTGCTAGTTAACTGGAGATGTTTTATTTAGGCTATTTGTATGTACATCTGTGCTGCGAGAAGTGGTTTTGAAAAGTGGTGGGGACAATTCGACCATGGCAAAAATTGGTGGGGACATGTCCCACCCGCAAATTACGCCTATGGATATACTGGCATAAAGTTGGCTTGACATTGGACATTCGCGCGTAGGGAAATTTGCGAATGTCCAATGTCAAGCCAACTTGCCAGTATATCACTGGGAAACGCGTAGTGTGAAACTTTGCGCGTTAAGTTCATATTCTGAGTCCATCTGCTTGCCTATAGCCATATAGTAGCCTACAGCCTTCTCAACAAGGTGCGAGTTTGGTCTTTTGTATCACTGTATTAGTTAAGCTACGTTACGCGTTTTATATGTCCAGCAATCCTGAAGTATTGAGGGAGACCAGCTAGTACTGCAGCATATCGCCGCGATATAAAGTTAAGGCAACTAAACAACCAAGAGAAATATGTCCTGCCTACCATTTGATCTGTACATCAGCATCGGGGGAATAACATTATAATCTCGTTCACGATAGAGAAAGATGCATGTAGGCTACACAGGGACCATGAAGACAGTGAATTAAACATAAACAGCCCTCATAATAATCACAAATACACTTACATTTCTATAAATATGTTTTTATGAATGAATGGCTTGCTCTAACTGTTGTTCGGTCTTCGTCAACAACACACGCTTGCACCCCCTGCTGGTGAGGTCGACTAACAGCATATGGAGATTATGATCGGTAATCTACTGCTTTTCCTGCAGTTCCTGGATGTCAATGTTGAATTTACTGTCGAATTTGAACCACTGAATTTGTGGAAGCGAATTTGTAAAGCGAAATAAAATTGACAGAAAATTGCCTGTTGAATATTATAGGTTGTATTTTTAAAAAGTTTGAATATTTTGTAAGTGAAATATGAAGGGTGAATATGGATTATTGATTTTTTTATAATGAAAATGTGTTTGAAATGTTTTGAATTGAAATATTCACAGCTTAAATATTCAACCATTTCAAATTTGAGCCAATAAAAAATTCAAGTCCTAAAAATACAATGTATTAAAATGCAAGCATGGTTAATCTAATGCATATTTTTTTCAAGTAGTGCAATTCAACAGGCTTTTTGTTTCAAAAACATTTGCCATTATTTTGCTTCCATACTATACCGACTAAGCTACTGAAAGAGATGCTTCCAGATGTCATAGATCCTCTTCTTAAAATCATTAATTCGTCTTTGTCTCTAGGATAGGTACCAAAAACCTTTAAGCTGGCTATGATTAAACCGCTTGTTAAAAAAACGCAACTTGATCCTACAGAATTAGTCAATTACAGGCCGATCTGGAATCTACCTTTTCTGTCAAAGATATTAGAAAAAGCAGTATCCTCACAACTCTGTTCCTTTCTCGAAAGAAATGATATCTGCAAGGATTTTCATTCCGGATTTAGACCGTATCATAGTACTGAGACAGCTCTCATTAGAGTCACAAATGATTTGTTCTTATCATCCGATTGTGGTTGTATCTCTCTATTAGTGTTACTTGATCTTAGTGCTGCATTTGACACCACTGACCACAACATTCTTTTAAATAGACTCGAAAACTATGTTGGCATTAGTGGAATTGCACTAGCATGGTTTAAATCATACTTATCTGACCGTTATCAGTTTGTAGCAGTAAATGAAGAGATGTTTTATCGATCACAAGTTCAGTATGGCGTACCACAAGGCTCAGTTCTAGGACCGTTGCTGTTCACTCTGTACATGCTACCTTTAGGAGATATCATTAGGAAACATGGAATTAGCTTTCACTGTTATGCTGATGATACTCAGCTGTATATTTCTTCAAAACCTAACGAAACTTACCAATTCACAAAATTAACGGAATGCATACTTGATATAAAAAATTGGATGACTAGTAATTTCCCACTACTAAAATCTGAAAAAACAGAGATTCTAATTATTGGACAAAAACTTCCACACGTAATAACCTAGAATACTGTCTAACACTTGATGGCTGCTCTGTTAAGTCTTCGTCGTCAGTTAGGAACCTGGGTGTGCTCTTTGATACCAATCTTTAATTTGAAAGTCACGTGTCTAGTACCTGTAAAACCGCATTTTACCATCTTAAAAATATATCTTAATTACGTCATATGCTCTCATTGACAAATGCGGAACAACTAGTTCATGCATTCATGACCTCAAGGCTAGATTATTGTAATGCTCTACAGGGTGGTTGCCCTGCACGCTTAATAAACAAACTACAGCTAGTTCAAAACGCAGCAGCTCGAGTTCTTACCAGAACCAGGAAGTATGACCATATTAGCCCGGTTCTGTCAACACTGCATTGGCTGCCTATTAAACATCGTATAAATTTTAAAATATTGTTGATTACTTACAAAGCACTAAATGGTTTAGCTCCCCAGTACTTGAGCAAGCTCTTAACGCATTACAGGTCCTTCTCAAAAAATTAGCATATTGTGATAAAGTTAATTATTTCCCATAATGTAATGATAAAAATTAAACTTTCATATATTTTAGATTCATTGCACACCAACTGAAATATTTCAGGTCTTTTATTGTTTTAATACTGATGATTTTGGCATACAGCTCATGAAAACCCCAAATTCCTATCTCAAAAAATTAGCATATCATGAAAAGGTTCTCTAAACGAGCTATTAACCTAATCATCTGAATCAACTAATTAACTCTAAACACCTGCAAAAGATTCCTGAGGCTTTTAAAAACTTCCAGCCTGTTTCATTACTCAAAACCGCAATCATGGGTAAGACTGCCGACCTGACTGCTGTCCAGAAGGCCATCATTGACACCCTCAAGCAAGAGGGTAAGACACAGAAAGAAATTGCGGCGTGGCATGGAGGCAATCAGCCTGTGGCACTGCTGAGGTGTTATGGAGGCCCAGGATGCTTCGATAGCGGCCTTAAGCTCATCCAGAGTGTTGGGTCTTGCGTCTCTCAACTTTCTCTTCACAATATCCCACAGATTCTCTATGGGATTCAGGTCAGGAGAGTTGGCAGGCCAATTGAGCACAGTAATACCATGGTGAGTAAACCATTTACCAGTGGTTTTGGCACTGTGAGCAGGTGCCAGGTCGTGCTGAAAAATGAAATCTTCATCTCCATAAAGCTTTTCAGCAGATGGAAGCATGAAGTGCTCCAAAATTTCCTGATAGCTAGCTGCATTGACCCTGCCCTTGTTAAAATACAGTGGACCAACACCAGCAGCTGACATGGCACCCCAGACCATCACTGACTGTGGGTACTCCAGTGCTGCTTCTCTGTAGCCCAGGTCAGGCGCTTCTGCCGCTGTTTCTGGTTCAAAAGTGGCTTGACCTGGGGAATGCGGCACCTGCAGCCCATTTCCTGCACACGCCTGTGCACGGTGGCTCTGGATGTTTCTACTCCAGACTCAGTCCACTGCTTCCGCAGGTCCCCCAAGGTCTGGAATCGGTCCTTCTCCACAATCTTCCTCAGGGTCCGGTCACCTCTCCTCGTTGTGCAGCGTTTTTTTGCCACACTTTTTCCTTCCCACAGACTTCCCACTGAGGTGCCTTGATACAGCTCTCTGGGAACAGCCTATTTGTTCAGAAATTTCTTTCTGTGTCTTACCCTCTTGCTTGAGGGTGTCAATGATGGCCTTCTGGACAGCAGTCAGGTCGGCAGTCTTACCCATGATTGCGGTTTTGAGTAATGAAACAGGCTGGGAGTTTTTAAAAGCCTCAGGAATCTTTTGGAGGTGTTTAGAGTTAATTAGTTGATTCAGATGATTAGGTTAATAGCTCGTTTAGAGAACCTTTTCATGATATGCTAATTTTTTGAGATAAGAATTTTGGGTTTTCATGAGCTGTATGCCAAAATCATCCGTATTAAAACAATAAAAGACCTGAAATATTTCAGTTGGTGTGCAATGAATTTTAAATATATGAAAGTTAAATTTTTATCATTACATTATGGAAAATAATGAACTTTATCACAATATGCTAATTTTTTGAGAAGGACCTGTATAGTCCTTCACGTCTATTGCGATCTCAAAGTTCCGGCCAGTTGATGATTCCTAGAATATCAAAATCAACTGCTGGTGGTAGATCCTTTTCCTATGTAGGGTCTCAGCTCAAATGGGGGGAATGTATAATCAATAATTAAATTGCCCAAAAAGGGAATATATAGTCCATGTATCTGTATCTATATATATATATATATATATATATAGACAATTGACCACAACAAATTATAATCAATTATGTATATATATACAATATACAGACAGGCTATATCAATTTTTAGAATATCCTTTAAACAGAACTAACTGCATTTCGCCTGGTCTGTTCGTCCACCGAACCTACTGACGATTCTCTGATCAATTTCGCGAAAAGGATTATTCTGATCACTATCAGGAAAAGCTATCCCTCTGTTTATGAGGAATAACTTTCTGATAATATCACTAATTAAAGTATTTATCAAGCTTATAGCTTAGGATCACACATTTAAGAGGCTTTGTTTGATGAGCAACAGTCAGAGACAATAAAGAGTATAATGAGGGTTTAATAAATGAAGCTATAGCACAAATTACATTTAACAACGAATATATACAGAATAATGAATAGGGAAGTGAGGAAAGGAAGAGAGAGAAAGCAGATCACAGAAATAGCAAACTTCACAAAACAGTTAACCTTTAAGAATCATCAAGAAATCACACACCTTAAAGCAGGGATAAACAGCTCCAAACACATTTAGATTTCGATGGAAATAAATAGGCTACTTGCATTATAGAACTTTGTGTGGCTGAAACATTGCTGCGTGGGTGTGTGGTCCTCGTGCGTCCTGGAACTGGTTTCGGAACGCGTGTATCTCGTGGGAAGTTCAAAGCGTTACGTGTAGGTGAGTTGCTCGAAATCAGGCTAAGCCCGTTTCACCCGGAGGTCGAAATGACTACGGCACAAGGTTTAAAACAAAGAAAAGAACCAAACGAAAATAAGAAAAGCTAGAACTCGAATACAAAGAAAGAGAGAAGTGAAGTCGTCCGAGGATCACGAAGCGAAGAGTGCGAGGAGTCTGGGCCCTCATCTTTTCAAAGTAGATGGTCCACGCCTCCTGAGGAGCAAATTGACCAATGACATTCGCCAATCTTTGGCGGGAAAAGATTTCTTTGTTTCTTCTAACAACCTAATTTGCATGGTTTATGGCGGTATCAGACTTTGCCCCTTTCTACTATCAAGAATGGGAAACATAGTGTAATACATTTTATCATAACCTAATATATATTTTTAGCTAAAGCAGACCGAGAGGATTAATTCGGTACCAAGAAATGTATGTTTTGCATATATAAAGGTGGGTATATACTCTTAGAGTTTGATATGAGCACTTAGAGTTTAGCTACATGATTATAAAATCATAACTAGGCTTGGTACAAAAGCAGAAACACAAAGGCATACATGAATATATTGTATACTTTTCAGAATTACACATATTTCAGGTTTCACTACAAGAAAGTTTGGTTGTGTGTGCGTGTGCGTTGTTAAGTCTTCACCCCGGAATTCTTTCCTGTCGTAAAGGGGTGTTGGGGGCGATAGGAGTTGTTTGAAGCTCACGCATTCTGGTTTATTGACGTTTGTGTAAACACTGTCCTGCCATAAAGGTGTCAATGGGCAATTTGGACCCAGACCCTTTGACGCGATATTTGGGAGTTACCGGGCTTCAGTCAGAGGTTAAAAGGTTTTTGGCATGTCAGAATGACTGAGTCATCATGAGATTGTCCATACGCTACACCTATTTAGCACCAAAACTTTGGAACAATCTTCCTAACATTGTCCAGGAAGCAGACACAGTCTCTCAGTTCAAAGCTAGACTAAAAACACATCTCTTTGACCTAGCATTCACATAATACATTATTGACTTCTATAATTCAATATTAGGCTGCATAGATTAGGTCAGCCGGAACTGGGAACACTTCCCTTAAATCCTGATGTACTCATTACATCATAAGAAGAATGGCATCTACGCTAATTTTAGTGTCTTGTTTATCCCAAGGTTTTCCCGCAGCCTGCCGGATCCAGGCCGTTTCCAGATCTGACAAAGGACCTTCGCCTGGACCCGATGACAATGCAGTGCTGAAGTGCCAACTAGCCTCTCCCTATGGAGGATCCCTATACCACTCTACAGATCAAGCGTTGTGGAATTTTCGGTTTGCGTACCTACCCGAAGTGATAAAATAAAATAAAATTCTGCATCAAAATTTATAGGCAAGACAAGTAGTTTGTTTAGGCATGGTTTGTAGGGAATTACAAACCTGCACACATATATTGAAACCCACATAACTATAGAATCAATTCTTAATACGCATGTGAACGCCATCAGCGTCTATCACAGGTTCACGTTTTAAGTCTGTTTAGAGAGAACGGTGTCGTCTTAGCGGCCCCTAATTTAATAACAAACAACCATTTCGACGGAAGTGAATCAATCAAAACTAACTTTAGCTGGAAATAACATTATTCAAGAACCACTATAAAACCAAACCAATCTCTGTTACCTTAAATTATATGTTTATCTCTGTAAAAAGCTGCTTTGAAACTATCTAGATTGTTAAAAGCACTATATAAATGAGGATGACTTGACTTGACTTCTTTTAATGTGTATTTTACATCATTACTTGCTTTTTAGTCACCAGAGGCAAAGTGTCCTGTTTGTCAGCAAAGTTTTCCTGTGAAGGAATTGGAGCTCCATGCAAGTTTTTGAGGCGATTTAGATAGGTAATGGTAATACTATGAACAGAATCGACAATGTAATTTTGTGGTGCATTATGTGGCATGATTCTAAACATTGCATTTCAAAGTTATGTTTACATGGCAGTTGACATTTTGTGGAAATGAGTTACTTATTTATACACTAAAGCAAATATTTTTTTGTTTAAATAACGATAATGGTTAAAATTTTCAATTGTACATGCATTTTCTCTTTGGTCCAGTTGGCCTTCTAAGCCCTGATATAATGGAGCCAACAAAAGAAGAAATGTCATGGTATATTAATTAAGAAAAGTATCAACAGTATTCTTACTTAATAATGTACTTAATAAACATAACTGGTATATCATAATGCTGTCTAAAATACTCCATTTTAATCACAATTTGACAGTGAAGAGGATGTACTGCGATGGCTTGCTGCTCAAGTTCACACCTCCAAAGAATTCAGTATCTGTGTGTCTAGAATGAACCTCTTAGAAAGAGGTATGTCACTGTGGAAGCGACAAAAGCTTAGCTCCCCAATCCACACTTTAAAGGTGACATTCATAGGAGAGGCTGGAGTCGACACAGGCGCTCTACATAAAGAATTCCTGACAGGTGAGGATTTTTGCATCTGATACCCTTGACCACAAAACCTTTGCAATGTTAATTAATTTGTCCTGCTCAGATTGTTTGCTGTCTCCATATTGGAATGTTGCTGAATTATTTCTTTTTTTAAAACTATAAAAATGATTAGTGCCATAGAGACCCGGCTCTTTGAAGGAGAAAATGGTCAAGGAAAAATGCCTAAGTACTCATTAAATGACCTTGACAATGGCCTGTTTCGGTAAGTGAATTTAAGTCATTAAAGAAACAGTTCATCGAACATTTAGATTAGACTTACATAAGGAGTCTATAAAAACAGAAAATTCTGTAAAAACAGAAAATAAAGTGCCTTTTTGCCTAAAAAATGCCTTTTTCTGTAGAAAACAAAGTTATTATTTGAACATTATTATAGAAGTTCTATTCATTTTTTTTCTTTTTTGGCGAATAATCCAATTAAGAGCAAATGCCTTTTGAACATGAGTTTTAAATGTACTTGCTGACTGTAGAAGTTGTATTTCATGATTTTTTTCTGTCCTTTTTTCCCCAGTTACTGGGGAAATATTTGCCGTAAGTCTCGCACAAGGTGGTCCAGCTCCACAATTTCTACAGGAGTGGTGTTACAATAACCTATTAAGTGGAAACCTTGAAAACATCATGATGGATAATGTTAACGACATGGAATTTTAACACACTGATTAAAATGGTATATCTGAAAACAATTTGAAATTATGTAGTTTTCTATTGCCATGCACCTTTTATGAATGTTTCAAGAAATTCTTTCTAGATCGAGGAGACTTTAGACCTGTTGAATTACTGTGAGCAAATTACGAGCTGTGGCTACACTGGCCCTATAAATGACCAAAACAAGGAGAATATAACAAGGTATCACTTTATGCATTTCTTAAAGGGATAGTTCACCCAAAAATGAAAATTTGATGTTCCCTTTCAAGGGAACTCGAGCTGCGTTGAGACGCGGTGGGAACGCTCTGCGTGATTGCGTCATGAAGCACGTGTATAATCAGTCCAATGGAAGAGCGAGACGTCATAAGCAGGTGACGTCATAGACCAGGAAGCTATAAAGCACACCTGAAAACAGACCGCGACAGCTTCTGTTGCCTTCAGCAAGCGCTCTCTGTATACTGTCCTTGTCTATTTATTGTTGTCTGTCACAAGCACACTATATCTATCTATCTATCTATCTATCTATCTATCTATCTATCTATCTATCTATATATATATATATATATATATATATATATTATTATGGCGAAATAAGAATTCAAGCATTGTGTTGTCCCTTGCTTCTTCTCTTGGGAGAGATCCTCTTATTATTCGTTTTCTCCGTGGTACATTGAGGCTGAGGCCTGCACTGCTCTCTAGAGCACCGGCTTGGGATTTGGCCATTGTACTTGAGGGTCTGGCCTTGGCTCCCTTCGAGCCTATTGAAGAGGTTTCAGAGAAGTTCCTTACACTAAAAACTCTATTTCTACTTGCTATTTCTTCTATCAAGAGAATTGGAGATCTGCAAGCCCTGTCGGTGGCTCCTTCATGTTTGGAATTTGCACCTGGTATGGTGAAAGCATTTTTACACCCTAGGCCAGGTTACATTCCTAAGGTCCCCACTAATGTGGTGGGCCCTATTGTGCTGCAGGCTTTCTGCCCTCCACCTTTTAATACCCCAGATCAGGAAAGTCTCAATCTGTTATGTCCTGTTAGGGCTTTGGATGCCTCCGTTCACAGAGCTGCCCTGTGGCGTAGATCAGAGCAGTTATTTGTCTGCTTCGGTTCGACCAAGAAAAGTTGCCCTGCATCGAGACAGGTAATGAGCAAGTGGGTAGTTGAGGCTATCTCACTTGCTTATAAAGCGGCCGGACAGCCTTCACCTATGGCTGTTGGTGCCCATTCTACAAGGAGTATGGCTGTCTCTAAGGCTTTAATTTCGGGTGTTTCCCTTCAGGACATTTGTAATGCGGCAGGCTGGTCCTCACTACATACATTTGTCAGATTTTACGACCTAGACCTCTCCACTCCCGGGGCTAGGTTGCTTGCTTCTTAGTGTGCGCAAGGACTTCACACAAAACGGGCATTTCTCATTATGGCGTAGTGGGTATGGGGTTCCCACCGCGTCTCAACGCAGCTCGAGTTCCCTTGAAAGGGAACGTCTCAGGTTACGTATGTAACCCTGGTTCCCTGAGAGGGAACGAGACGCTGCGTTCTCCTGCCATACTTCCTGCATGCCCTAATCGACTTGCTTCAGGCTTTTCAGAAGCTGTCGTGGTCTGTTTTCAGGTGTGCTTTATAGCTTCCTGATCTATGACGTCACCCGCCTATGACGTCTCGCTCTTCCATTGGATTGATTATACACGTGCTTCACGACGCAATCACGCAGAGCATTCCCACCGCGTCTCAACGCAGCGTCTCGTTCACTCTCAGGGAACCAGGGTTACATACGTAACCTGAGACGTTTTTCTGCTTGCCCCCAGGGCATCCAAGATATAGGTGACTTTGTTTCTTCAGCAGTACACAAATGATGATTTTAAACTCCAACCGATCCAGTCTGTCAGTCGTATAATGCACGGGAATGGGAACTCCATCTATAAGAGTTAAAAAAACATGCACAGACAAATCCAAATGAAACCCTGCGGCTCGTGATGACACATTGATGTCCTAAGACACGAAACGATTGGTTTGTGAGGTCTGAACGGGCTTTGATGCCGGAAGTGATCTCTCGCACTCATTGATGTATATGCGAGAGAGATCACTTCCGTCATCAGAGTTTCTCGCACAAACCAGTTGTTTCGTGTCTTAGGACATCAATGTGTCGTCATAAGTTCATTTAAACAGGCCAACAGGGATTGTAAACCATTTTTGTCGTTATGTTTTAACGGAAAGTAGATCTGAGTATCATCAGCGTATAAATGAAAGGATACTCCATGTTCATTAAAAATGGAGGCCAGAGGTAGCATATACAGGATAAACAATACCGGGCCGAGGATTGATCCCTGTGGGACTCCACAATTTAGAGGTAGACTAGAGGAGGACTGATGACCAATACGAACACTAAAACATCTGTTGGTCAGATAGGAACGAAACCACTGTAAGACTGCGCCACGAAAGCCTACAGATATCTCCAGACGTCGCAACAGGATCTCATGGTCAACTAAATCAAATGCGGCCCTCAGATCCAATAAAACTAAAGCAATGGATTTACCAGAATCAGTTTCTGTGAAAATATCACTTGAAACTTTTAAAAGGGCAGTTTCAGTGCTGTGTAAAGCTTTAAAACCGGATTGAAAAGTTTCATGCAGAGAATTTACAGCCAAGTATGATTGTAATTGAGTCAGCGCAACTTTCTCAATGATTTTAGAAATAAAAGGTAGATTAGAAATAGGACGAAAGTTAGAAAGAGATGAAGTTTTTTTTTTTTTTTTTTTTTTTTAAGATATGGCGTCACCACAGCAACTTTAAGACTGTTTGGGAAGGAACCAGTAGACAGGCGATTGCTGATCAGTAGTATTAACATACACGTTGTGTCAAAATGTCAATCAAACTATGATTATGACATGATTTATGGCCCTATGTCGTTACCTGTCAGTCACAACTGTCGTAGCGTTCTTGTATCAAGTAAAAAAGTGTTTCTGATTTACGACGCGTGTTCTGGCGGCAGCGTGTCTAGTCAGCTTGGCATCCGGGAGGGGATATTTAAGGTGTTTGGCCATATGTTTCCGTGTTCTATTGTATCTTTAGGTATTGGCTATAGGTGTTATAAATGGGTGTTAATTATGTCGGCGGCTGTGGGTCTCGCCGGAGTTCACACTTATGCCACTTTTCAAAATAGTCAATAGTATAAATCCATGTAGAACGCAACAACACTGATCTGACCAGCGCTGTATCTCGCTTCTCTTGTTTTTGTTTTCTCCTCGTTCTCAAACGTGTGTGCAAGAAGATGGATGCCTGTCTTAACAGTAAGTTTTGTTTAATTTATTAAGTAATATTATTACGAAGCTTTATCTGTTTATATGAGTCGTTGTTCTATTGCGTTACTTAAGGTTTCTATGCGCTGCAGGTGACGTCAGTCTCACAGGGCTTATTGATGAAATTAATTTCCTGAATCAAGCTAGTGGTATGTATAATTACGTTTTATGTTTAAATGTTACATAGTGTGTGTGTGTGTGTGTGTGTGTGTGTGAGCACCTCAGTAGGATCAGTAGTACCCAACTATAGGTTTATGTTAATGCCTAAGTCTAATAATTTGACACGTTTCATCAAGCCAAAGAGTCCCAATTACCCACACACCCCGTACTATATTCTGCTCAACAAGAAAAGGTGTTTCTAGAACATCTGTATCTGTTTCCCGACACCAATAGGATCAGTGTTAATAAGACAAAGAATCAAAACCTTTTTTTCTAAAATCACAGTTAAGGTGTTTACAAGTGGAACTGGCGGGGGGAAGATTGCATCAAATGGGTTTGTTAATGGTTTTACAACAGTTGCTCAGGCTGGATTTTTTAAAGAATGACACTTCATCAAAGCTTTCTGGTGATTCTCTGGGCTCGCACACAAAAACATATTTTTAGTGTCTCTAAATTTGGTTGTTACATTTTGTTATTTTAGTATTTTTAAAGAAATGTTTTAGTTTTTAACCCAACCCATAGTGTGTGTGTGTGTGTGTGTGTGTGTGTGTGTGTGTGTGTGTGTGTGTGGTGTTGCAAAACAACAAATGTACATATTTTACTTCAAACAAAGGGATTTACATTTTCAAACATTTATACATTTGTTTGCCACAAAAAGCAAGGAAAGTTGTCTATTTTCTTTAAATAAAACTTTTACTTTATTGTATTCTTTAAAACAGACTGATGACCAGCAGCATGTATTAGAACTGTAGCCGAGTAGTTTCCTCACACGAGTAAAACACAATTTTCACTAGAAAATGTATGACTGAACCTTTTTTCTTTTTACAAACCTACATTTCAAATTATACCTGAGGTGTGTAACAACCATATATTGATTCCTAAGAAGGAATCAAAACAAGCAAAAGTCAAGAAATCAAATCTCAGTGTAATCTCTGTGAGGTCAGAAAACAAAACTTTATGTTGAGTGATCCAGATAAATCTTTATGCTACAAAACATCATGGAAGTCACTGGCACTTTAAACATCCAGCACAAAATTAAAAGAGATGAGCTAAGGATGTTTCGACTATTACACATCCTCCAAAAATGTGTGTGTGTGTAAATAGTACTGCTAATCTCTTTGTGCGTATTTTTTACACGCTAACATATTTTGACACCGCAGTGATACAAAGTTTTCACACTCTTGAATAACTTTCAAACATAATCTTTATATAGTTACTGTATGTGTGTCCAAAACATCTGTAAGATTCAAAAGACCAAATCAGTAAGAAAAGATCGAGGGCACAGCATACATTGAAAAGTAAGATTTATAATAAATACACAAAATCCATTTGTGAACAATTGTGAAAATTTGTACATTTTGTTTTGTAAGTGGTGTTTTTATCACTCCACTAGTGTTATTCATCTTATTCAGATAGCAATATTTTGTTTGTTGGACTCTTCTTTGAGAACTGTCAACATTCAGTGTTTATAGGAATAAATGCAAATTAAG
The DNA here is from genome assembly GCA_026230005.1 of Gila orcuttii. Taxonomy (NCBI): domain Eukaryota; kingdom Metazoa; phylum Chordata; class Actinopteri; order Cypriniformes; family Leuciscidae; genus Gila; species Gila orcuttii. Next base: position 12,641,882 of record JAPDVR010000014.1, read on the forward strand.
AATTTAAGTGATAGTATTTCTGCTTGAGAGTGTTTGACTAAATTGATATTTCTCTTAATGTAACTTTACAGCTATCTATGATTTCAGTTTACACAAAGCATCAACACGAAAAAATAAGTTATGCTTTTAGTTTAAGTTTTACACTTAATCTGTTACAACTGAATCGCATCTGACTATTGCACTGAGAGCTATACATTGATTCATTTCATCAACTTTAACGATGATAAATAAAGTTCCACACTCTGGCAAAATGAAAAGAAATAATGAAGTGTGCATAAATCACCATGTAAATTCAAGACCCCAAATCACTAAGACAATAAATTACGCCATACAGACATTGTTTATGATGCATACATAGAAAACTCAAATGATGAGCAATTTGTACTTTTGTTTCACGTTTGTAAATATGGTTTTGCAAATGCCTTTTTATCACACCACTAGACATAGTCATCTTGTTGAGATGACACTGTTCACATTTCTTTCTTTTTTTTGTTTTAGGTGAAGGAAGAAACGATGTAAGTTTATGCTATTCCGCACATGGGAAAACATTTGTGATGAACGCATGGCTTACATTTAAGAGGCTTTTAAAAATGACTGAACTTTCTCCTTTTGACAAACCAGTATTATATTATATTATATTATATTATACTTAATATTATATTAGGTTGCTCAACGTCCCGCTTAGCATTAAAGATTAGTTTGTTTTTAATTGGTGTCATCATATTCTTTGACTCAAATAAAGTTACTATATGTGCTATAAATCTTTGTACATTTTTTTTTTTTTGCTCTTCTGTCAGATTTGTTAGAGGAACTATGCCACAGTATTGTAATGCAAACACATTAAGAACAAAAAAGTTACATGTCCTTGTAAAGACAATGAGTAAAATTCAAACAATCGTTATACAGGATATATGTTTGCACAAAAGTAAATACAAGAGGTAATTTACTACACCAGTGTGTACAGGGTATAAGAGGGTTGAAAAGCTCTGTTTATAATAAACACACAAAAGTGTGCAAATGACGATTCTATTACGCCGATAGATTTAGTCATCTTGTTCAGACAGTAGATGATACTGTTTCACATTATGTATGTAGGACTGTATGTTTTTAGGTGAAGACTTTTCTTAAAGAGCTGTCAACATTCTGCGTTTTATAGGAATAAATGACAATTCATTTAAGTAATAGTCTTTCTGTTTGAGAATATTTGACTAAGCTGATACTTTGTTTAGGTCAACTTCCCCTCTATCTATGATGTGGTCTATATATGCCGTTTTACACTTAAAACTATACGGCAGAGTCACATTTGACTATTGCGCTGAGAGATGCGTATTCATTAAAGCATGAGGTTGTTAAACAAAGTTCCACACTTCGGTAAATCCTGCAGATAAAATTGCACAAAAGCAAATTCTAGAGGTCAAATTGCTAAAAAGAAAAAGAAGAAAAAGGTAAATACAACATGAGCCATTTAAAACAGATACAGAAACCCTCTCTTCCGATCTATTGCTAAAGTTTAAGAATAAAATGCTGTTTAAGAACAGCATAAGAAAATTACAAAAAATTATATAATTATAATAACTGATATTATTTTAGGTCTGTCTACGAAGAGGTCACAAGACATATAATAGGACCAACATGAAAAGTGAGACTTGATGTTTTACTGTTACATACATACAACTGTTACACTTAAAACAAAACCTATCGATTAGCTATACACATTATGAGTCAAGGTGTCACAGACACACAATTCGTCATGTTTGTCTTCACAATTGGGGATTCTTTAAGAAAAACAGTATGTGTCCATCATCAGTGTATACCAAATTTGTTTAACACAATTATAAATATTGATTAGCAACAGCTCGATGGTTACCAAATGCTAGTGAAGAGTTTAGAATGTCACTGGCACATTAGTTAGCTATTAGTGATAGTGACCCTGGTATCGTCACATCGCAGTGAGTACACATATAAACCACAAAGTCTTGACTATGAAGCCAGGCCAAAAAAAAAAAAAAAAAAACAGAAAACAGCAATTAGTTGTAGCAGTATGGAGATTGAGTTATGTTCTTTGATTTTGCTCTCATTTTTTTTTCTAAAACAGACTGTTTGAAACTGTTTACCCTGGTTTCATTCTTAACAGCAGCATTCTTATTGTAATGTTGGGTGTGATTGTAATGCGTGTGTGGTGTTTTCTTTACACTATCCCCATGGATGTCTGTTTCCCATGTCATGTTAGTGAACTCCAGGTCTTCTCGCCTTCTATTTGGTCATAAGTGATAGTATTCACATGAATTTTCTTGATTTAATAACTTCGAATGCTGGGTATTATATCCATATCTGTGTTACACAACATCTTTTCAACAATAGACAAGCTGTTTATGTTGAGTGTAAGCATCGGTAAGTGTCAACATGTATGGAAAAGACCATTGTGTTACAGCAAAACCACTATCGGTGGAATGATATTGTAATGTATAGAGTTTTTTTTTTTTGCATCTGTCTGTATTACTCAACATTATCTCATTGTTTCTTGACATATGTTTATAACCGTGATCCAATTTTCACATCTCAAAGAATCTTACAGATGGAATATGTTCATCCAGAATTTAGACTACTGTTAAAAAAGTCAACGTGTAGGGATATATACATTCGGTACATTGTATTTAATGTCACTATAGAGACAATTTAATGAACGCTTCAGGGACTGAACTTTAACATTTTAATCTTTGGTAAAAGTTAACTTAAAGTCTGCACAAAAAAGAAATTCCATCCTTTCTATCCTTTCTAAATGCATGTTATGGATCTATTGAGCACAATTCACCAGTGCATACGTTTTGACCTTGTGATGTTTAATCAACTTTTGTTGGAAAATTAAAAATACATGTAGGATTTACTCAACTTTTTAATGTCAATATTTACGTTGTGCTATGCCGCATTTAATTAACATTGTTTATTTCAGTAAACTTAAGTTTCTTACATAAGATTAATTCAATTTCATTTAGTGGAATCAGGTTAACATTCTTAATTTTGGTCAAAAACTATTAAGTTCAATTATCCTAAACTGTTACATCCAAGGCATGGCCCAAAGTAGTTGTTTTTATTATTTTTAAAACCACTTTAATGATTGTTAACACGTCCTCACTCCAGTCTACACTTTATCACAATGGTAATCTCCAAAAAACACTAACACATCAGAAACTTTTTTAAATATAATCACAAAAGAACATTAAACATTGACAAGTACCAATTTTTTATCCTGATGAAAATGACGGGAAGGGGGAAATCCTCTTTCTAGTTTTCTATATTGCTATTTTAACACAACTAAACTCCTTTATGTAATCGCAACCCAAATGGATTAAGTAAAATGGTTGAAAAGAGTCGTGTTGGATTAACTCCATTTACTTAAGTATATTGAACAAGCATCAAATGTTATTTTTGGTATACTTAACTGAAACATGAAAATATTGAGTTAAGTCAAACGCAACTGTTTCAAGTCAGATTAACGCAATGTGTTGTGTATGAATGAGAAAGCTAATACAACAGTGTTAAATGAATTTTTTTTTTTTTTTTTTTGACTGAATTCTCTCTGGCGAAATCAAGGACATGTTGTTTATGCAGGACATAGTTATTTATGGCTTCCTGAAGACAACCCCTATGAAATATTTCATCTTTTAAATCATGTAGTATTTTTTTAAAATGCAGCAAAACAAAGAAGATCATTAAATTATTACTCTACAAGAATCAGTATGTATAATACCATTTTTAGCTTAGACGCTGTCACAAAAGAATGATGACTTAAGTGGATAAAACCTTTTATTTCAACATAAAAAAAAAATTTCGTTACAAAAAAAAAATTTAATTATGATAGACCGTCATTACATATACATAAAGTAAAACAATAACTCCATTTACAGGTGATCGAGCCAGAATAGGAAATCGCGGCACGCTATCATGTTTTGCTCCAGGATGAAGCTGGCTAAAGTTTCAATAATTTCACCGACGTCACATCATTTCTCATTTTTTTGAAAACAGTGACACACATAGATCTGTTACAAATGTACACGTACAGAGAACTCCAAACTCGTTACTACAATCAAACACCACACCCAGAACTTTTCTGAGGATTACACAGACCGGCTCGTTGGCATTAAGACACACAGTCGTAACATCATGCCACGAATTTGTTAGCCCTCTTACAATCATTTCATTTTTGAGATTTGTTACACGTCTGGTATCTCCCGCACCGTCATTATTCGAATCACACGCACCATCGATGATCTTATGCATCAAGTCAACCATCTGGCCTCTAAAATAATCTTCCAACATACAGTCTATTGTAGCTCTTAAACGACACTCTTTGCTCGTGGCGCACTCGTACACCGTAGGCTTGTGCGCAGCATCTTCAGAACTCAGCGGACAGTCGCGCTCCATCAAGCCTTTAGTTAGAAATTTTTAGATTTTTTAGAACAAAACTTCATGGATGGTGTAAACTTTGTCCCCTATTCGATGTTGAAAGATTCGGATAGTTCCTGGAATGTCATGTGATTGAGTCCTTGCAGCACAATCGTCCAAGTCTTGTGCATTAACACTCTGAAGTTTAGGTTTATGGGTCTGATCCTCCAAAGTGTTATTAGTCGAAGAAGTGCAATTCGTGTCATGCTCAGGTATAGAGGAATGTTGAAGTGGACTTTGGCAGTCCATGTAGCAATCAGACAATGTTCCTTTGATCGCTGAGATGTTAGTAGAGATGTCAACACTGGAACATGCACTCTTCTGCTCTGTGTAGCTCTGTGAGATTATCAGGGTGGATAATATAACCCTCCGCTGGAGGGGGTTGTCTTCAGGAAGCCATAAATAACTATGTCCTGCATAAACAACAAGTCCTTGATTTCGCCAGAGAGAATTCAGTCAAAAAAAAAAAAAAAAAAATCATTTAACACTGTTGTATTAGCTTTCTCATTCATACACAATACATTGCGTTAATCTGACTTGACTCAATATTTTCATGTTTCAGTTAAGTATACCAAAAATAACATTTGATGCTTGTTCAATATACTTAAGTAAATGGAGTTAATCCAACACGACTCTTTTCAACCATTTTACTTAATCCATTTGGGTTGCGATTACATAAAGGAGTTTAGTTGTGTTAAAATAGCAATATAGAAAACTAGAAAGAGGATTTCCCCCTTCCCGTCATTTTCATCAGGATAAAAAATTGGTACTTGTCAATGTTTAATGTTCTTTTGTGATTATATTTAAAAGAGTTTCTGATGTGTTAGTGTTTTTTGGAGATTACCATTGTGATAAAGTGTAGACTGGACTGAGGACGTGTTAACAATCATTACAGTGGTTTTAAAAATAATAAAAACAACTACTTTGGGCCATGCCTTGGATGTAACAGTTTAGGATAATTGAAATTAATAGTTTTTGACCAAAATTAAGAATGTTAACCTGATTCCACTAAATGAAATTGAATTAATCTTATGTAAGAAACTTAAGTTTACTGAAATAAACAATGTTAATTAAATGCGGCATAGCACAACGTAAATATTGACATTAAAAAGTTGAGTAAATCCTACATGTATTTTTAATTTTCCAACAAAAGTTGATTAAACATCACAAGGTCAAAACGTATGCACTGGTGAATTGTGCTCAATAGATCCATAACATGCATTTAGAAAGGATAGAAAGGATGGAATTTCTTTTTTGTGCAGACTTTAAGTTAACTTTTACCAAAGATTAAAATGTTAAAGTTCAGTCCCTGAAGCGTTCATTAAATTGTCTCTATAGTGACATTAAATACAATGTACCGAATGTATATATCCCTACACGTCGACTTTTTTAACAGTAGTCTAAATTCTGGATAAACATATTCCATCTGTAAGATTCTTTGAGATGTGAAACATTACAATATCATTCCACCGATAGTGGTTTTGCTGTAACACAATGGTCTTTTCCATACATGTTGACACTTACCGATGCTTACACTCAACATAAACAGCTTGTCTATTGTTGAAAAGATGTTGTGTAACACAGATATGGATATAATACCCAGCATTCGAAGTTATTAAATCAAGAAAATTCATGTGAATACTATCACTTATGACCAAATAGAAGGCGAGAAGACCTGGAGTTCACTAACATGACATGGGAAACAGACATCCATGGGGATAGTGTAAAGAAAACACCACACACGCATTACAATCACACCCAACATTACAATAAGAATGCTGCTGTTAAGAATGAAACCAGGGTAAACAGTTTCAAACAGTCTGTTTTAGAAAAAAAATGAGAGCAAAATCAAAGAACATAACTCAATCTCCATACTGCTACAACTAATTGCTGTTTTCTGTTTTTTTTTTTTTTTTTTTTGGCCTGGCTTCATAGTCAAAACTTTGTGGTTTATATGTGTACTCACTGCGATGTGACGATACCAGGGTCACTATCACTAATAGCTAACTAATGTGCCAGTGACATTCTAAACTCTTCACTAGCATTTGGTAACCATCAGTTACCACAGTTGCTAATCAATATTTATAATTGTGTTAAACAAATTTGGTATACACTGATGATGGACACATACTGTTTTTCTTAAAGAATCCCCAATTGTGAAGACAAACATGACGAATTGTGTGTCTGTGACACCTCGACTCATAATGTGTATAGCTAATCGATAGGTTTTGTTCTAAGTGTAACAGTAAAACATCAAGTCTCACTTTTCATGTTGGTCCTATTATATGTCTTGTGACCTCTTCGTAGACAGACCTAAAATAATATCAGTTATTATAATTATATCATTTTTTGTAATTTTCTTATGCTGTTCTTAAACAGCATTTTATTCTTAAACTTTAGCAATAGATCGGAAGAGAGGGTTTCTGTATCTGTTTTAAATGGCTCATATTGTATTTACCTTTTTCTTCTTTTTCTTTTTAGCAATTTGACCTCTAGAATTTGCTTTTGTGCAATTTTATCTGCAGGATTTACCGAAGTGTGGAACTTTGTTTAACAACCTCATGCTTTAATGAATACGCATCTCTCAGCGCAATAGTCAAATGTGACTCTGCCGTATAGTTTTAAGTGTAAAACGGCATATATAGACCACATCATAGATAGAGGGGAAGTTGACCTAAACAAAGTATCAGCTTAGTCAAATATTCTCAAACAGAAAGACTATTACTTAAATGAATTGTCATTTATTCCTATAAAACGCAGAATGTTGACAGCTCTTTAAGAAAAGTCTTCACCTAAAAACATACAGTCCTACATACATAATGTGAAACAGTATCATCTACTGTCTGAACAAGATGACTAAATCTATCGGCGTAATAGAACCGTCATTTGCACACTTTTGTGTGTTTATTATAAACAGAGCTTTTCAACCCTCTTATACCCTGTACACACTGGTGTAGTAAATTACCTCTTGTATTTACTTTCGTGCAAACATAAATCCTGTATAACGATTGTTTGAATTTTACTCATAGTCTTTACAAGGACATGTAACTTTTTTGTTCTTAATGTGTTTGCATTACAATACTGTGGCATAGTTCCTCTAACAAATCTGACAGAAGAGCAAAAAAAAAAAAATGTACAAAGATTTATAGCACATATAGTAACTTTATTTGAGTCAAAGAAGATGATGACACCAATTAAAAACAAACTAATCTTTAATGCTAAGCGGGACGTTGAGCAACTTAATATAATATTAAGTATAATATAATATAATATAAAATACTGGTTTGTCAAAAGGAGAAAGTTCAGTCATTTTTAAAAGCCTCTTAAATGTAAGCCATGCGTTCATCACAAATGTTTTCCCATGTGCGGAATAGCATAAACTTACATCGTTTCTGTCTTCACCTAAAACAAAAAAAAGAAAGAAATGTGAACAGTGTCATCTCAACAAGATGACTATGTCTAGTGGTGTGATAAAAAGGCATTTGCAAAACCATATTTACAAACATGAAACAAAAGTACAAATTGCTCATCATTTGAGTTTTCTATGTATGCATCATAAACAATGTCTGTATGGCGTAATTTATTGTCTTAGTGATTTGGGGTCTTGAATTTACATGGTGATTTATGCACACTTCATTATTTCTTTTCATTTTGCCAGAGTGTGGAACTTTATTTACCATCGTTAAAGTTGATGAAATGAATCAATGTATAGCTCTCAGTGGAATAGTCAGATGCGATTCAGTTGTAACAGATTAAGTGTAAAACTTAAACTAAAAGCATAACTTATTTTTTCGTGTTGATGCTTTGTGTAAACTGAAATCATAGATAGCTGTAAAGTTACATTAAAAGAAATATCAATTTAGTCAAACACTCTCAAGCAGAAATACTATCACTTAAATTATTAATTTGCATTTATTCCTATAAACACTGAATGTTGACAGTTCTCAAAGAAGAGTCCAACAAACAAAATATTGCTATCTGAATAAGATGAATAACACTAGTGGAGTGATAAAAACACCACTTACAAAACAAAATGTACAAATTTTCACAATTGTTCACAAATGGATTTTGTGTATTTATTATAAATCTTACTTTTCAATGTATGCTGTGCCCTCGATCTTTTCTTACTGATTTGGTCTTTTGAATCTTACAGATGTTTTGGACACACATACAGTAACTATATAAAGATTATGTTTGAAAGTTATTCAAGAGTGTGAAAACTTTGTATCACTGCGGTGTCAAAATATGTTAGCGTGTAAAAAATACGCACAAAGAGTTTAGCAGTACTATTTACACACACACACATTTTTGGAGGATGTGTAATAGTCGAAACATCCTTAGCTCATCTCTTTTAATTTTGTGCTGGATGTTTAAAGTGCCAGTGACTTCCATGATGTTTTGAAGCATAAAGATTTATCTGGATCACTCAACATAAAGTTTTGTTTTCTGACCTCACAGAGATTACACTGAGATTTGATTTCTTGACTTTTGCTTGTTTGCACTGTGCCCCGGATCTTAGGAATCAATGTATGGTTGTTACACACCTCAGGTATAATTTGAAATGTAGGTTTGTCAAAAGAAAAAAGGTTCAGTCATACATTTTCTAGTGAAAATTGTTTTTTACTCGTGTGAGGAAACTACTCGGCTACAGTTCTAATACATGCTGCTGGTCATCAGTCTGTTTTAAAGAATACAATAAAGTAAAAGTTTTATTTAAAGAAAATAGACAACTTTCCTTGCTTTTTGTGGCAAACAAATGTATAAATGTTTGAAAATGTAAATCCCTTTGTTTGAAGTAAAATATGTACATTTGTTGTTTTGCAACACCACACACACACACACACACACACACACACACACACACACACACACACACACACACACACACACACACACACACACACACACACACACACACACACACACACTATGGGTTGGGTTAAAAACTAAAACATTTCTTTAAAAATACTAAAATAACAAAATGTAACAACCAAATTTAGAGACACTAAAAAGATGTTTTTGTGTGCGAGCCCAGGGAATCACCAGAAAGCTTTGATGAAGTGTCATTCTTTAAAAAATACAGCCTGAGCAACTGTTGTAAAACCATTAACAAACCCATTTGATGCACTCTTCCCCCCGCCAGTTCCACTTGTAAACACCTTAACTGTGATTTTAGAAAAAAAGGTTTTGATTCTTTGTCTTATTAACACTGATCCTATTGGCGTCGGGAAACAGATACAGATGTTCTAGAAACACCTTTTCTTGTTGAGCAGAATATAGTACGGGGTGTGTGGGTAATTGGGACTCTTTGGCTTGATGAAACGTGTCAAATTACTAGACTTAGGCATTAACATAAACCTATAGTTGGGTACTACTGATCCTACTGAGGTGCTCACACACACACACACACACACACACACACACACACACACACACACTATGTAACATTTAAACATAAAACGTAATTATACATACCACTAGCTTGATTCAGGAAATTAATTTCATCAATAAGCCCTGTGAGACTGACGTCACCTGCAGCGCAGAGAAACCTTAAGTAACGCAATAGAACAACGACTCATATAAACAGATAAAGCTTCGTAATAATATTACTTAATAAATTAAACAAAACTTACTGTTAAGACAGGCATCCATCTTCTTGCACACACGTTTGAGAACGAGGAGAAAACAAAAACAAGAGACGCGAGATACAGCGCTGGTCAGATCAGTGTTGTTGCGTTCTACATGGATTTATACTATTGACTATTTTGAAAAGTGGCATAAGTGTGAACTCCGGCGAGACCCACAGCCGCCGACATAATTAACACCCATTTATAACACCTATAGCCAATACCTAAAGATACAATAGAACACGGAAACATATGGCCAAACACCTTAAATATCCCCTCCCGGATACCAAGCTGACTAGACACGCTGCCGCCAGAACACGCGTCGTAAATCAGAAACACTTTTTTACTTGATACAAGAACGCTACGACAGTTGTGACTGACAGGTAACGACATAGGGCCATAAATCATGTCATAATCATAGTTTGATTGACATTTTGACACAACGTATATGTTAATACTACTCTGATCGATTGCTCCTGATCGATTTTTAGACTGGATAGAGTGATTTCAAAGCGGAAGTGTGACTTATGAGCGGATGGGGAACGATGACGGGTGAACGTCAGCACAAACGGAAACTGACTCCGTGTCAGGTGGATCATGGCAACAGCTGGGCTGGGAATGGTCAGGAGATGGAGGAAGGAAGTGACGGAGTAGGTAGTGAGACAGGAGAGTTGGGGAACACTGGAGAATTGGAAGACAACGAGGGTAACAAAGAGTGGAAAGTTAATCAAAAGAAAAAGAATAATACAACAGAATGTGGTGAAAGGGCTTCTTTAAAGGATGATGGGGAACAATTTAAGGTATTTGTTAAGTTGGGGCAAGAAGGTACCACGTTCAAAGAGTGGAATCCGATACAACTTACAAAAGGTCTAAGTAAAGAAATTGGAGAGGTAAGGAGTGCAAAAATATTAAGAGATGGACAACTACTGGTATTTTGTAAAAGCGAAGAACAACTCAAAAGAGCAGTTAAGATGAGTAAAATTCATGGCAAACTAGTGCAATGTTCCAAGGCTTATGATAAAAAGTTAGTTAGAGGAGTCATTACCGGCATTCCGGTAAATGTACAAACAGATGATATAATGGCAAACATTAAGCATGTTAAAGTATGTGAAGCCAAAAGACTCAAAACTAAGAGATTTGGAGACATTTGCGACAGCTTATCAGTTATGCTTACGTTTGAAGGGGAAACGTTACCAGATAAGGTTTTTGTTGGTGTTATGAGTTATGTGGTTAAGTTGTACATCCCTCCACCACTTCGATGTTATAAATGTCAACGGTTTGGGCATATCGCGGCTGTATGTAAAGGAAAGAAGAGGTGTAGTAAGTGTGGAGGAGAACATGATTATGATGAATGTGACAAAGTTCGCAATCAATGCTGCAATTGTGGAGGGGAGCACAGTGCAGCATATCAGGGCTGTGAATTTAGTAAGAGAGACAAAGAGGTACAAAGGATCAAGGTAACTGAAGGCATTAGCTACTCTGAAGCAGTAAAGCTAGTCCCCAGAGTGAATGTAATACCACAACAAAGGGAGGGCAGTGGAAATGACATAATAAATGAAGATGATGGAAAGACAAGGAAAGACAATTTAGTTGTCAGCAAACATGATTTTGTGATTTTTATGGTTGAAATTATCAATTGTTCTGCACAGACAACAAGTCGGACCGAAAGGATTAAAATTATTGTGAAAGCAGCTGAAAAATATTTGGGGATAAAAGGAATGGTTTGGGAAACAGTTAGGGATAACTTAAGTACAGATACTCAGTCTACCCAGCACAGTGCTGGTGTAGATTAAATGGTGGTAAATGTTGGCATACTACAATGGAATGCTAGAAGTTTGATAGAAAACGGCCAAGAATTTAAGAAATATGTAGATGAGTTAAGAGAGAAACCAAATATAATATGTGTGCAAGAAACATGGTTGAAATCAGAGTTAGATTTTATTATTAAGGGATATACAGCAGTTAGAAGAGATAGAGAGAATGGAAGGGGGAGGATTAGCAACGTTCATACAAAATGGTTTAAGATATGAAATTATTAAAATAAATGATAAGAAGGAATCAATTACAATAAGGATATGGACTAGTAAAGGTTCTATTGATGTAATAAATTATTATAACCCTTGTGGGAAAATAGAGGGTAGTAATTTGGAAAATATCACCACTTGGTGAGGTAATAAGGTGTGGGGATTTTAATGCACACAATACGTTATGGGGAAGCAACAGTACAGATGCAAATGGTTTAGTTTTAGAAGAGTATATCGATGACAAATGGTTGGTATGTCTTAACAATGGAGAGGGAACGCGGTTTAACTGTATAAATAATACTGAATCAGTACTTGATTTAACTTTTGTGTCCAGTATAATAGCAGGTATTAGTACATGGAATGTAGATAAGGAAACTACAATAGGTAGCGATCATTTCCCTATTATAATTAAAGTTGGATCAGGGACGTGTCAAGAAAGGATTAAAAATATTCCAAGGTGGAAAATAGAGAATGCGAATTGGGAACTTTTTCAGATCATTTGTGCAGTTAAATGTCTTAAACTTAATGAGATTAAAGAAATAGAAATAAATGAGTTTAATAATGTATTAGTAAATGAAATAATATTGTCAGCTGAGGAATCAATACCAAAAAGTAAAGGAAATAGGACATGTAAGAATGTACCATGGTGGAATGATGAGTGCAGTAAAGTAGTTAAAGCAAGAAACAAAGCTTTTAAATATGTTAAAAAAATATCATTCTCAGGATGCTTTGATAGAGTACGAAAGAAAGCAGGCAGAAGTTAGAAAAACAATTAAGATACAAAAGCACAACTTTTGGAGGAAATTTTGTAATAGTATAGGAAGGGATGTGAAGTTATCTGATATATGGGGAATGATAAGGAGGATGGGAGGAGTTAGAAGGAATTATGAATTACCTGTATTAAATAGTGGTGATAAAGTGGCAGTTACTAATTTAGAAAAGGCTGAAGTTTTAGCTCAAACATTTAAGTGCATAGTTCTGAGAACCTCACTAAGGAAGCACAAGTGAATAGAAGGGAAGTGTTAGAAAGTTTCCCAGATGTTTTAGAAAAGAAAGGACATTCAGGAAATCCATTAGATGTACCTTTAAATATGCTTGAATTGAAAAAAGCAGTCCTTAATGCAAAACAAAATACTCCAGGAAAAAACATGGTATGTTATAAAATGATAGCAAATATGACAGATGAAACATTAGAAATAGTACTAATTTTTTTAATAAAATTTGGGAAATTGGTCAGCTTCCATCAGTGTGGAAACATGCAATTATAGTACCTATTTTAAAGCCAGGGAAAAACCCATCTGACTCATCTAGTTATAGACCAATTGCATTAACATCGCAGTTGTGTAAAATAATGGAAAGAATAATTACAGATAGAATGACTCATTATTTAGAAAGCAATGACCTTCTTTCCCCGTATCAGAGTGGGTTTCGTAAGGGACGAAGTACAATGGATTCATTAATATGTTTAGAATCAGATATTAGGAAAGCACAGACTAATAGGGAGGTGGTAATAGCGGTTTTTTTTATGTTGAGAAGGCATATGATATGATTTGGAAAGAAGGGTTATTAATTAAATTACAACAATTAGGAATTGGTGGTAAAGTATACAATTGGATTTTGGATTTTTTGTTTAATAGGAATATACAGGTAAGAGTAGGTGCAGAATTATCTGAGGTATATATAGTTGAGAATGGAACTCCACAAGGTAGTGTATGTAGCCCATTATTATTCAATATTATGATTAATGATATATTCTCAAATATTGACCAGAAAATTGGGAAATCCTTGTATGCTGATGATGGAGCATTATGGTTTAGAGGTCGTAATGAATTGTATGTTAAATCAAAAATGCAAGATGCAATTAAGGAAGTGGAAAAATGGACAAATAAATGGGGATTTAGATTATCAGTGTCTAAAACACAAGTCATATGTTTTTCAAAAAAGCATAAGATCACACCTGTATCCTTAAAGTTGTACACTCAGCCTCTTGAGCAAGTGAAGGTTATTAGATTTCTTGGGATGTGGTTTGATGAAAAGTTGACATGGAAGATTCATTTGGAAAAAATGGTTAATAAATGTAAAAAGATTGTTAATATCCAACGATGTCTATCAGGACAAGCATGGGGAGCAAGCAGGGCATCATTACAAAATATATATTGGGCACTAATGAGGTCTGTCTTTGATTATGGGTGTATAGCATATATGTCATCAGCAGAGTCTAATGTCAAAGCATTGGATGTCATGCAAGCTCAGGCTTTAAGGATATGTAGTGGATCTTTTAAAACATCCCCAGTGTCTTCTATGCAAGTGGAAATGGGTGAGATGCCTGTGAGGATCAGAAGGATACAACTGATGTTGGCATACTGGGTTAATGTGAGGGGACAAGTTGATAGCCACCCAGCTAAAGCTATCTTAAAAGACTGCTGGGAACACAGTAAGTCCAATTACAGAAGTTTTGGGTGGATTGGTGATGTGAAAGCTGAGAATATAGGGTTACACAAGTTACAGTACTGTTCAACGGTTTCAGTCCCTCCTATTCCTCCATGGTTTTTCCCTATACCAGATGTAGATTTAGGCATTCATAAGGAAATCAAAAATAAATCAAAGGAAGTAGCAGTGAAGGATATTGTTATCTGGATATGCATTTTTCTGAATATACATTTATATTTACAGAAGGTTCCAAGGACCCAAAGACAGGACATGCTGGGTCAGCAGTATATATTCCAAAGAATGGGGTAATATGTCAGGAAAGAATAACAGATAATTTATCAGTATACACAACAGAGCTGGTTGCAATTTTGTTGGCCCTGGAATGGGTAGAGGGAAATGATTTAAATAACTCCGTGATTATATCTGATAGTTATTCAGCTTTAGAAAGCATGAAATCTGGGAAATCTATAAGAAATGATATAATTCATAAAATATGTATGGTTTTACATAAGTTAAATGTAAAGGATTTAAAAATCAGGTTTCTTTGGGTACCTGCACATATTGGAGTGAAAGGGAATGAGGAGGTTGATAAACTTGCAAAACAAACACTAAAACATAATAGAATATTACAAGTTCCATATAGCAAAACTGAAGCTAAAATATTAATTAAAGCATATGCAAGATCAAAATGGCAGGAGTATTGGGTGGATCAGGATAAAGGGAGACATTTATATAATATACAACCAGAAGTGGGTATAGGAAGGATAGAGTGTAGGAGTAGAAGAGAGGAAAGTATAATTACACGGTTAAGAATAGGACACACAGGGCTCAATTCTTCATTGAAATTAATAGGGAAACATCCAACAGGGAAATGCCAACATTGTACTCATTTAGAAACTGTGGAGCATATTTTATTTCAGTGCACAAAATACAGTCAAGAAAGAAACCAGCTTTTTCAGTCTCTCAGAATGATCAATCAGAATAATTTCACAATGCAAGGTTTATTAGGGAAAACATCTAGTAACCCTTATCACTTTGTTATTAAGTATCTGAGAGACATAGACTTAGCCAAGAGGATTTAATTATTTTTTTTTCCTAAGTTCCAATATCTCTTGATTCACACTCCAGCCCAGTCGGTGGCGGTAATGCACCGTTAAGTTGGTTTGCCAATCGCCATAAAAACAAAAGAAGAAGAAGAAGAAGAAGAAGATGATTTTTAGACTGGGAAGGAACCAGTAGACAGGCGATTGCTGATCGATTGCTCCTGTCTGCCTAGCTGCCTGTTGTGTTTTGTTTGCTTCGAGGCTGTAAGCTCCGTCTAAGCCTCGTATTAGCTTTGTATTTCTTTCTGTTTTAAACCATAATTTACAACCATTTCTAGTTGTTTATACTACTAAATACAGCTTAGACAACATCTCAGAGTAACCTGACATCGCTAGCTTCTGTTATTGTTAGCACAACACGCTAGTAACTCGCTAGCATGTTAACGCGCCACCCGTGCGCTCAGTTATTTATTTATTTTTCTCTAGCGCGCCCGCGCCTCTGAGTTCATAAAAAGCCCAGGTGAGTAAGAATCAGTCAACAAACACGGTGAGTAATGTCTTGTCCTGTTATTGTCACCTGCACTTCATGTTACATGTTTAGCATAGCCTTCCCCGTCGGCAATATAGGGTTTATATGTGATAAATGCAAGGAGACAGTCAGGCTGACGGAGAAGATTTCAGAATTAGAAACACGCATCCAAACTTTAATTGAGGATAGTCAGTGTGCTAGAGCTTTAGATACTATTTTGGATGCGCCTAGCATAGTGAACTCTTTACATGATTCGGTTCCGGCTGAATTATTCCCTGTGCAGCAAGGCAAATGGGTGACAATGAGAGATCGCTCTAGTCGCGGATCAAAAAAACACTCTTCCGTTCCGATTGCCATAACAAATCGATTTGCCCCGCTCAGTGAAACACCCACTGAGAATTCTGTTGATTGTGCCCTGGTAATTGGTGATTCGATCACACGGAACGTGAAAATAGGGACACCAGCCAACATAGTCACATGTTTGCCGGGAGCCAGAGCGCCTGACACAGGGTGGCCGCGGGTCCTTAAAAAGTCTTAAAATGTCTTAAAGTTTTCCTAATAAAAGGCCTTAAAAACTATTAAAATGTCTTAAATTCAGACTCGATGGGTCTTAAATATTTATGGTCACATTACCGCTAAAATTTCTCCAGTCAAATAACCAGTGAAGCATCGAATCGCGAGAATGATTCTGATTTTATTACATAAACAGCGATTGATAATGATAATGACTTCTGGTAGCGCTGTTGAGACTCGCGCTGCCTGTCTCTGTGAGAGATTTTATAGTAAGAAATTGTTAGAAATGGAAATGAAATGGTCCAAACGAAAAGTGCCCCAAATCTTGGTCCTTTATTATGAACAGATAATACAATACACCAGCGCTGGTTGGAGTAGAAGCTCAGCTCAATATCCTTTGTCGAGGGTTTATATAGTGAAAGTCTTAAACAAAAGAATACAAGTCTAACCAATAAAATCAAACATTACATCATAGATATCATATAGACGTTATATAACAGCTTCTTAATATGGGCAATATCCTGTTAGATTTCCACAGGATCCTTAGGATCCTAGGAGCTTTTCAAACACACAATGTATAGAAGTGGAACGAACATAGAGAGAGAAAAAGAGAGAGAAAGAGAAAGGAGGGGTGAGCAACTTCTATTAATGAATACCAGATGTTTAACATACACACAAAAGGAAAGAAGAATGTGCAGATGTGGCAGTTATGCTGGCTAGAATAAAAATCATACATAGACTATTGTTTTGTATGCTGAAGGAGAAAGATATTTCTAACAATGGCCACTTTGATAAGATGATTATAATAGAATTATCGTATCACATACTTTTCAGCATACTCATTCTAGTACAATAATACATGAGATATTCTTCAATCAAACATTTCCTTCAAAATCACTAATACTTAACAGTTCTATTCATCAAAGCATATTTGCGAAAATACAACAGTATTCATAGCACGATGAATCTTAATGGATTCAGTTATAATTATTGCTAATCTCAATCAGCAATCTCGTTACTCGTCTGCTTCTCTTCCTCGTTCTCCTTTCGATCACCGCCTCCGCATAGACTTATGCGTTCCCCTGGGATGGAGCTGGTTTCACTCGGCTAGCATGGATCCACTGTGGCTGGAGATCAGTCAGAACACCTGTCCTTGTCACAGCGATAACCGTGGATGGTCCTAAGTAGTTCGGCTCACCGAGTTTCGTGGGCTTCAGACACCTTATCAGCACCTGCTGTCCTGGAACAAAAGGATGAGTCGGCTTTTCTGAAGGAAGAGGGAGAGAGAGAGAGACATCACCATTTATGCCATTCAACGTTCTAACTAGGGAATCCACGTAGTCCGCGATGATCACTTCCGTGTCACCTGTGGAGAGATTGCCAGCGCGACCTCTGACCCAAGGGGTCGGGAAAGGTCTACCCATCAGAATTTCAAATGGAGACATTTTTGTGGTTGCTGATGGAGACATTCTCATTTCCGTCAGTACGGCAGGCAGCAAATCAACCCAATTTCTGCCCGTATCTAAACACGCCTTATTCAGACGTTCTTTTATCGTCTTATTCGTCCGTTCCACATTCCCGGAGGATTGTGGCGAAAAGGGAATATGGAAGTGCCAATTAATATTAAGTTCTTTGGCCAATAATTGTGTGACTTTTGAAGCAAACGGAGTTCCATTATAACTTGCGATAACGGTTGGAATACCAAAGCGCGGTATAATTTCTTTTGCAAGAACCTTTACAACCGTCTGCGCGTTTTCTTTACCACACGGAAAAGCTTCTGGCCACTTCGAAAATCGATCAACAATCACGAGCAAATATTTGTGATTTCCACATGGAGGCATGTGTGTAAAATCGATCTGTAAATATTGAAAAGGAAGCTCAGGATGCGGTAAAGCGTCATGGCGGGTTGCCTTGTGCCTGTTTGTTTGTGCACACACTAAGCAAGCATCCAATATCAACAAAGTATTCTTCCGAACATTTGCTATGCAGTATGATTGATTCAAATTTTGGATCACTTTTTCTTTTGACACATGTGATACCCCGTGATAATGCCTGCACAGCATTACAACGGTGGATGCTGGTAGAGCGATTCTACCCTGCTTGTCTCTTAGAATACCAGCTTGATCTGGTTTTACTTCATTCGCGGCCCAATGAATCAGGTCGGCTTGCGTAGGATTAGCTTGTAGTACTTTAATGTCCAAATCATTGATTAGCGACGAATTCATCATAGGCACCCCGGTGCTCTGTTCATTTACATATGGACTAAGTATTACTTCTTTAGCAGCCCATTTCGCGACCTCATCTGCAAACCTGTTTCCCTTAGCCTCATCTGATTCACCTGTTTTATGACCAGGTACTTTAATGACAGCAAGTTTCGATGGTTGCTGTGCTGCACTGATGAGCTCGGCCACGATATTGTGATGTGAAATTGGTTTTCCGTCGGAGGTTTTGAAATTTCTTTCTTCCCAAAATTTAGCAAAATCATGGACAACGCCGTACGCGTATTTGGAGTCAGTGTATATATTGATGCACTGACCTTTTGCCAATTGACAAGCTCTAGTTAGAGCAATTAATTCTGCTACTTGCGCTGATTTATATGGCAACGAATATGCCTCAATTACACGATCAGGTAATTCAACAATAGCATATCCACACAAGTATAAATTGTCATTTGGCTTGAAACAGGATCCGTCTATATACCAATTATCTCCCTCCTCCAGGACAGATGTAGACACATCTGGCCTGCAGGCAGTCGAAGTTTGGAGTCTGGTCAGGCAGTCGTGGTCATCACTCTCAAATTCACCATCCGTCAACAACCTGTGCAGATGTACAGTAGGGCCATGAATAACAGAAGTTACTTTCAATGTTAAATTATCAGTTGCTAATAATATAGCCTCATAGCCAGAACGGCGTTGAGCAGACATGTGTTGAGTAGAGATATTTTGCATAATCGTACCCACTTGGTGTGATGTGTGAACTGTGAGCGGATGTGATAAAACAACCCTTTCAGCATCCTGTACCATGATCGCTGCAGCAGCCACTGCACGTAAACAGGCCGGGAGTCCCCGAGCCACTGCATCAAGAGTTTTAGACAAATAAACAACTGGACGGAAAATACCCCCATGCTCTTGGGCCAGGATTCCCGCGGCCGTGCCCCCACTTTCGTGCACGTACAGATGGAAATCTCGTTTGTAACATGGGAGGCCGAGGGCGGGAGGCCTTAACAGAGAGGATTTCAAATGTCTGAACGCTTGGTCCATTTCACTTGTCCATGTAATGTCCTCTTTGTCATCCAGCGTAGCGTCTCGCAGGATTTTGTCATACATGGAACAATTCGGCACCCATAATCGACAGTAATTGACCAGTCCCAGAAAGCTTTGCATTTGCTTCCGTGTCGAAGGGTGCTTGAACGAAGCGAAGGCTTTGACTCTGTCCGCCGACAGGCGAACTTGGCCTTGTGACAGTTCATGGCCGAGGTAATTGACTTTCCTCTGCACCCACTGCAGTTTCTCTTTAGATGCCTTGAAACCAGCCTCTGCTAAAACGTTGCAGACAATTGTAGTGGCAGCAGCACACAGGTCCGCAGAAGCACCAGTGACGAGAATGTCATCAGCGTATTGGAGCAGACAGGTGTCAGGAGGGAGTCTGACATCCTTCAGCGTTGCGTGCACTACAGCGGAGAACACCGCGGGGGAATCCTTAAATCCCTGGGGTAATCGAGTCCAGCTGTATTGGCAATTCTGAAAACAGAAAGCAAAAAGTGGCTGTGTTCGTTGGTCAACAGGAATGCTGAAAAAGGCGGAGCATAAATCAATAACAGAAAAGAATGCATGTTCCAAAGGGATAGAATTAATAATAGTCTGTACATCTGGCACAATAGGAGCAAGTGGTTTTATCAATTCATTAATTTTTCTCAAATCTTGCGTTAAGCGCCAATAACCATTTGCTTTCCTGATTGGATTAATTGGTGTGTTATAAGGTGAATGAGTGGGGACCAGAATGCCTTGGGCCAGAAACTGATCAATGAGACCTCGAATTCCCTCCTCTTTTTCCTTTGAAAGCGGGTATTGTTTTTGAAACACAGGCCTATTCGTTGTCAAAGTGGCCACATAAGGTTGAATGTCAAGTAGGCCTACGTCATCCTTATGCGCCGCCCACAGTTTCGGGTTTACCCCAGCAACTTCCTGTCCGAGCTCAGTTGCAGACACATCCTCGAAGGGAGCACTTCCTGTGTCGGTCGTAAGAGAAAAGGCTGATGGAAACATAAGTTGCAAAGAGTCAGAGTCAAATTCCAATTTAACACCCATCTTGTGCATTAAATCTGTACCTAACAAACAGAATGGAGAATCGGGAATTATTGCAAAATCATGCATTTTGAATAATGATGGTACATCATTAGAGGTAACTGGTAAAGTTGGTGTCAAATTACAAACCACAGGAACATTGTCTATTCCTATAGAATTTAGTTTTTTTCCCTGTAATTGGTCCCTCATACACAGTAGAAGACAGCGATGAGATGGAGGCTCCGCTGTCAATTAAAAAAACATATGGCTTGTGGTCAACATTCAATTCAATAAAGGGCAAAACATTTGACTTGTTTGCATAACTCATTGAAATCTGTGAAAAGTTATCAGAAAAATGCAGCACCTTTTCCTGGCACAGTCATTGCTTTTGCCATGCGTTTGGATAAACAGGTCTCTGTCTTTCAGAGGGAGGAATGAAGGGAGGGGGTTTTGGCATCGGGCCATCAGAGCGCCTGAACATCTGTTTATCATTATTTCGCTGAAATCTCTCAGCTCTTTTCTTACAAAAGCGTTGTGTGTGTCCGCGACACCCACAGAAAAAACACTTTACGTCCCTTCTGTCATTGGGTGGCGGGCGATTTTAGACAGCGGAACTAACTTGAAACATTGCGGGAACTTTTCCTCTGGAGTGGTCAAATGCCCCAGCAGACGAAAGTTCACGCAAACGTCTTCCCAAGTCATCAACAGAAATGTTACTAATGTTGGTGGTAGTGATTCGAATCATTTGTGCAGTCTCATCGTGCATGTTATTCAAAAACGTTGTCACAAACAGTAAATTATTATCATCAACAGGGTACAGTCTATTTTTTCTTGGTTCAGAAAGAGTTGGAATACACTCATATTTTGGAGGTAGGGTTTTGTTCTCTGCAACAGACGGCGGAATAACATTTTGTTCCACAGACTGTGAGAATCGTTTTCCGTCTTCCTTAAGCGGTGATAACCGCCCACCCTCCAACAGAGAATTTCTGTCTGTCTCGGCCGGAGAAGAAAGGACGGCAGAAACTACACTCTCTCTCACAGCCAATTCAGTTTTTGAAATCACATTGTTACTCATATTGACAACTCTTCGTGGACCTTTGTTCCAATAGCATTGCATTTCCTTCCAGACTTTATAAGACTGTTTCATGTAAGAATAATCCCAATCAGGGTCGCCCCAATTTCCAAAAATCATGTCTTTCGCAGCGAGCATGTCATTTTCTTTAAATGAACCGTCTCGAGGAAACGGATCTAATTGTGTTTTGCCAGTTGACCAGCCAGCTAAATTTGACAAATATGGCTCCGTAAAAAATGCTTGATTATTTCTAATCATAAAGTCTTTCGGAGATTCATCTTGTAACGGTGGACTAATTTTATTCCCCATTATCAACACAAAAATTTCTCCGTAATGCAACTTAAACAAATAAGAGTATGGCCAAATAGAAAACAAAGAAAAACATGCAGTTTAGGATTAATTGTGTTAGTAAATTGGCCAATAAAGAGAAAAGGAAATATATATATAAAAACGAAAAGAAAAAAAAAAGAGAAATAAAAATAAAAAAATAAAAAGAGAGAAAAGAAAGAAAAAAAAAATAAAAGAAAAAATTAAAGTATGTATTATCTATCCATAACCAGGACCAAAGATAAAACGAAATATAATTTGCAAGAGAAAAACCGAATATCTCGTGTCAAATCTATATTTCCAAACGGAGGAAAGTGATCAGTTTTCCTACCGTTCTTCCCGCGTTCGATCACAAACACGAGGATAAGGTCCCGTATTTATTTATACGACGGACAAACGTCCCGCATTTATTCATGCGACGGACAGGCGTCCCGCACATACGACGGACAGGCGTCCCGCAGGTACGACGGACAAGCGTCCCGCATATACGACGGACAAGCGTCCCGCATATACGACGGACAAGCATCCCGCATATACGACGGACAGGCGTCCCGCATATACGACGGACTTAGCGTCCCGCATATACGACGGACAAACAAACAAATTTCACCAAATATGGTGAAAATCACGGCACTATAGGTAAACTTTTCTCAGCAGACAGGAAGAATCAACCTTTTCTTTTGTAAAAAAAATTTTTTAATTCTTACCTGTCTGGAGAAATCCCGGACGAGCAACCAAATTGTTAGAAATGGAAATGAAATGGTCCAAACGAAAAGTGCCCCAAATCTTGGTCCTTTATTATGAACAGATAATACAATACACCAGCGCTGGTTGGAGTAGAAGCTCAGCTCAATATCCTTTGTCGAGGGTTTATATAGTGAAAGTCTTAAACAAAAGAATACAAGTCTAACCAATAAAATCAAACATTACATCATAGATATCATATAGACGTTATATAACAGCTTCTTAATATGGGCAATATCCTGTTAGATTTCCACAGGATCCTTAGGATCCTAGGAGCTTTTCAAACACACAATGTATAGAAGTGGAACGAACATAGAGAGAGAAAAAGAGAGAGAAAGAGAAAGGAGGGGTGAGCAACTTCTATTAATGAATACCAGATGTTTAACATACACACAAAAGGAAAGAAGAATGT